>OU342443.1:0-1226250 GCA_910589575.2 Carcina quercana
AACCTAACCTAACCTCACCTAACCTAACCTAACCTAACCTCACCTAACCTAACCTAACCTAACCTAACCTAACCTAACCTAACCTAACCTAACCTAACCTAACCTAACCTAACCTAACCTAACCTAACCTAACCTAACCTAACCTAACCTAACCTAACCTAACCTAACCTAACCTAACCTAACCTAACCTAACCTAACCTAACCTAACCTAACCTAACCTAACCTAACCTAACCTAACCTAACCTAACCTAACCTAACCTAACCTAACCTAACCTAACCTAACCTAACCTAACCTAACCTAACCTAACCTAACCTAACCTAACCTAACCTAACCTAACCTAACCTAACCTAACCTAACCTAACCTAACCTAACCTAACCTAACCTAACCTAACCTAACCTAACCTAACCTAACCTAACCTAACCTAACCTAACCTAACCTAACCTAACCTAACCTAACCTAACCTAACCTAACCTAACCTAACCTAACCTAACCTAACCTAACCTAACCTAACCTAACCTAACCTAACCTAACCTAACCTAACCTAACCTAACCTAACCTAACCTAACCTAACCTAACCTAACCTAACCTAACCTAACCTAACCTAACCTAACCTAACCTAACCTAACCTAACCTAACCTAACCTAACCTAACCTAACCTAACCTAACCTAACCTAACCTAACCTAACCTAACCTAACCTAACCTAACCTAACCTAACCTAACCTAACCTAACCTAACCTAACCTAACCTAACCTAACCTAACCTAACCTAACCTAACCTAACCTAACCTAACCTAACCTAACCTAACCTAACCTAACCTAACCTAACCTAACCTAACCTAACCTAACCTAACCTAACCTAACCTAACCTAACCTAACCTAACCTAACCTAACCTAACCTAACCTAACCTAACCTAACCTAACCTAACCTAACCTAACCTAACCTAACCTAACCTAACCTAACCTAACCTAACCTAACCTAACCTAACCTAACCTAACCTAACCTAACCTAACCTAACCTAACCTAACCTAACCTAACCTAACCTAACCTAACCTAACCTAACCTAACCTAACCTAACCTAACCTAACCTAACCTAACCTAACCTAACCTAACCTAACCTAACCTAACCTAACCTAACCTAACCTAACCTAACCTAACCTAACCTAACCTAACCTAACCTAACCTAACCTAACCTAACCTAACCTAACCTAACCTAACCTAACCTAACCTAACCTAACCTAACCTAACCTAACCTAACCTAACCTAACCTAACCTAACCTAACCTAACCTAACCTAACCTAACCTAACCTAACCTAACCTAACCTAACCTAACCTAACCTAACCTAACCTAACCTAACCTAACCTAACCTAACCTAACCTAACCTAACCTAACCTAACCTAACCTAACCTAACCTAACCTAACCTAACCTAACCTAACCTAACCTAACCTAACCTAACCTAACCTAACCTAACCTAACCTAACCTAACCTAACCTAACCTAACCTAACCTAACCTAACCTAACCTAACCTAACCTAACCTAACCTAACCTAACCTAACCTAACCTAACCTAACCTAACCTAACCTAACCTAACCTAACCTAACCTAACCTAACCTCACCTAACCTAACCTAACCTAACCTAACCTAACCTAACCTAACCTAACCTAACCTAACCTAACCTAACCTAACCTAACCTAACCTAACCTAACCTAACCTAACCTAACCTAACCTAACCTAACCTAACCTAACCTAACCTAACCTAACCTAACCTAACCTAACCTAACCTAACCTAACCTAACCTAACCTAACCTAACCTAACCTAACCTAACCTAACCTAACCTAACCTAACCTAACCTAACCTAACCTAACCTAACCTAACCTAACCTAACCTAACCTAACCTAACCTAACCTAACCTAACCTAACCTAACCTAACCTAACCTAACCTAACCTAACCTAACCTAACCTAACCTAACCTAACCTAACCTAACCTAACCTAACCTAACCTAACCTAACCTAACCTAACCTAACCTAACCTAACCTAACCTAACCTAACCTAACCTAACCTAACCTAACCTAACCTAACCTCAACCTAACCTAACCTAACCTAACCTAACCTAACCTAACCTAACCTAACCTAACCTAACCTAACCTAACCTAACCTAACCTAACCTAACCTAACCTAACCTAACCTAACCTAACCTAACCTAACCTAACCTAACCTAACCTAACCTAACCTAACCTAACCTAACCTAACCTAACCTAACCTAACCTAACCTAACCTAACCTAACCTAACCTAACCTAACCTAACCTAACCTAACCTAACCTAACCTAACCTAACCTAACCTAACCTAACCTAACCTAACCTAACCTAACCTAACCTAACCTAACCTAACCTAACCTAACCTAACCTAACCTAACCTAACCTAACCTAACCTAACCTAACCTAACCTAACCTAACCTAACCTAACCTAACCTAACCTAACCTAACCTAACCTAACCTAACCTAACCTAACCTAACCTAACCTAACCTAACCTAACCTAACCTAACCTAACCTAACCTAACCTAACCTAACCTAACCTAACCTAACCTAACCTAACCTAACCTAACCTAACCTAACCTAACCTAACCTAACCTAACCTAACCTAACCTAACCTAACCTAACCTAACCTAACCTAACCTAACCTAACCTAACCTAACCTAACCTAACCTAACCTAACCTAACCTAACCTAACCTAACCTAACCTAACCTAACCTAACCTAACCTAACCTAACCTAACCTAACCTAACCTAACCTAACCTAACCTAACCTAACCTAACCTAACCTAACCTAACCTAACCTAACCTAACCTAACCTAACCTAACCTAACCTAACCTAACCTAACCTAACCTAACCTAACCTAACCTAACCTAACCTAACCTAACCTAACCTAACCTAACCTAACCTAACCTAACCTAACCTAACCTAACCTAACCTAACCTAACCTAACCTAACCTAACCTAACCTAACCTAACCTAACCTAACCTAACCTAACCTAACCTAACCTAACCTAACCTAACCTAACCTAACCTAACCTAACCTAACCTAACCTAACCTAACCTAACCTAACCTAACCTAACCTAACCTAACCTAACCTAACCTAACCTAACCTAACCTAACCTAACCTAACCTAACCTAACCTAACCTAACCTAACCTAACCTAACCTAACCTAACCTAACCTAACCTAACCTAACCTAACCTAACCTAACCTAACCTAACCTAACCTAACCTAACCTAACCTAACCTAACCTAACCTAACCTAACCTAACCTAACCTAACCTAACCTAACCTAACCTAACCTAACCTAACCTAACCTAACCTAACCTAACCTAACCTAACCTAACCTAACCTAACCTAACCTAACCTAACCTAACCTAACCTAACCTAACCTAACCTAACCTAACCTAACCTAACCTAACCTAACCTAACCTAACCTAACCTAACCTAACCTAACCTAACCTAACCTAACCTAACCTAACCTAACCTAACCTAACCTAACCTAACCTAACCTAACCTAACCTAACCTAACCTAACCTAACCTAACCTAACCTAACCTAACCTAACCTAACCTAACCTAACCTAACCTAACCTAACCTAACCTAACCTAACCTAACCTAACCTAACCTAACCTAACCTAACCTAACCTAACCTAACCTAACCTAACCTAACCTAACCTAACCTAACCTAACCTAACCTAACCTAACCTAACCTAACCTAACCTAACCTAACCTAACCTAACCTAACCTAACCTAACCTAACCTAACCTAACCTAACCTAACCTAACCTAACCTAACCTAACCTAACCTAACCTAACCTAACCTAACCTAACCTAACCTAACCTAACCTAACCTAACCTAACCTAACCTAACCTAACCTAACCTAACCTAACCTAACCTAACCTAACCTAACCTAACCTAACCTAACCTAACCTAACCTAACCTAACCTAACCTAACCTAACCTAACCTAACCTAACCTAACCTAACCTAACCTAACCTAACCTAACCTAACCTAACCTAACCTAACCTAACCTAACCTAACCTAACCTAACCTAACCTAACCTAACCTAACCTAACCTAACCTAACCTAACCTAACCTAACCTAACCTAACCTAACCTAACCTAACCTAACCTAACCTAACCTAACCTAACCTAACCTAACCTAACCTAACCTAACCTAACCTAACCTAACCTAACCTAACCTAACCTAACCTAACCTAACCTAACCTAACCTAACCTAACCTAACCTAACCTAGCCTAACCTAACCTAACCTAACCTAACCTAACCTAACCTAACCTAACCTAACCTAACCTAACCTAACCTAACCTAACCTAACCTAACCTAACCTAACCTAACCTAACCTAACCTAACCTAACCTAACCTAACCTAACCTAACCTAACCTAACCTAACCTAACCTAACCTAACCTAACCTAACCTAACCTAACCTAACCTAACCTAACCTAACCTAACCTAACCTAACCTAACCTAACCTAACCTAACCTAACCTAACCTAACCTAACCTAACCTAACCTAACCTAACCTAACCTAACCTAACCTAACCTAACCTAACCTAACCTAACCTAACCTAACCTAACCTAACCTAACCTAACCTAACCTAACCTAACCTAACCTAACCTAACCTAACCTAACCTAACCTAACCTGACCTAACCTAACCTAACCTAACCTAACCTAACCTAACCTAACCTAACCTAACCTAACCTAACCTAACCTAACCTAACCTAACCTAACCTAACCTAACCTAACCTAACCTAACCTAACCTAACCTAACCTAACCTAACCTAACCTAACCTAACCTAACCTAACCTAACCTAACCTAACCTAACCTAACCTAACCTAACCTAACCTAACCTAACCTAACCTAACCTAACCTAACCTAACCTAACCTAACCTAACCTAACCTAACCTAACCTAACCTAACCTAACCTAACCTAACCTAACCTAACCTAACCTAACCTAACCTAACCTAACCTAACCTAACCTAACCTAACCTAACCTAACCTAACCTAACCTAACCTAACCTAACCTAACCTAACCTAACCTAACCTAACCTAACCTAACCTAACCTAACCTAACCTAACCTAACCTAACCTAACCTAACCTAACCTAACCTAACCTAACCTAACCTAACCTAACCTAACCTAACCTAACCTAACCTAACCTAACCTAACCTAACCTAACCTAACCTAACCTAACCTAACCTAACCTAACCTAACCTAACCTAACCTAACCTAACCTAACCTAACCTAACCTAACCTAACCTAACCTAACCTAACCTAACCTAACCTAACCTAACCTAACCTAACCTAACCTAACCTAACCTAACCTAACCTAACCTAACCTAACCTAACCTAACCTAACCTAACCTAACCTAACCTAACCTAACCTAACCTAACCTAACCTAACCTAACCTAACCTAACCTAACCTAACCTAACCTAACCTAACCTAACCTAACCTAACCTAACCTAACCTAACCTAACCTAACCTAACCTAACCTAACCTAACCTAACCTAACCTAACCTAACCTAACCTAACCTAACCTAACCTAACCTAACCTAACCTAACCTAACCTAACCTAACCTAACCTAACCTAACCTAACCTAACCTAACCTAACCTAACCTAACCTAACCTAACCTAACCTAACCTAACCTAACCTAACCTAACCTAACCTAACCTAACCTAACCTAACCTAACCTAACCTAACCTAACCTAACCTAACCTAACCTAACCTAACCTAACCTAACCTAACCTAACCTAACCTAACCTAACCTAACCTAACCTAACCTAACCTAACCTAACCTAACCTAACCTAACCTAACCTAACCTAACCTAACCTAACCTAACCTAACCTAACCTAACCTAACCTAACCTAACCTAACCTAACCTAACCTAACCTAACCTAACCTAACCTAACCTAACCTAACCTAACCTAACCTAACCTAACCTAACCTAACCTAACCTAACCTAACCTAACCTAACCTAACCTAACCTAACCTAACCTAACCTAACCTAACCTAACCTAACCTAACCTAACCTAACCTAACCTAACCTAACCTAACCTAACCTAACCTAACCTAACCTAACCTAACCTAACCTAACCTAACCTAACCTAACCTAACCTAACCTAACCTAACCTAACCTAACCTAACCTAACCTAACCTAACCTAACCTAACCTAACCTAACCTAACCTAACCTAACCTAACCTAACCTAACCTAACCTAACCTAACCTAACCTAACCTAACCTAACCTAACCTAACCTAACCTAACCTAACCTAACCTAACCTAACCTAACCTAACCTAACCTAACCTAACCTAACCTAACCTAACCTAACCTAACCTAACCTAACCTAACCTAACCTAACCTAACCTAACCTAACCTAACCTAACCTAACCTAACCTAACCTAACCTAACCTAACCTAACCTAACCTAACCTAACCTAACCTAACCTAACCTAACCTAACCTAACCTAACCTAACCTAACCTAACCTAACCTAACCTAACCTAACCTAACCTAACCTAACCTAACCTAACCTAACCTAACCTAACCTAACCTAACCTAACCTAACCTAACCTAACCTAACCTAACCTAACCTAACCTAACCTAACCTAACCTAACCTAACCTAACCTAACCTAACCTAACCTAACCTAACCTAACCTAACCTAACCTAACCTAACCTAACCTAACCTAACCTAACCTAACCTAACCTAACCTAACCTAACCTAACCTAACCTAACCTAACCTAACCTAACCTAACCTAACCTAACCTAACCTAACCTAACCTAACCTAACCTAACCTAACCTAACCTAACCTAACCTAACCTAACCTAACCTAACCTAACCTAACCTAACCTAACCTAACCTAACCTAACCTAACCTAACCTAACCTAACCTAACCTAACCTAACCTAACCTAACCTAACCTAACATAACCTAACCTAACCTAACCTAACCTAACCTAACCTAACCTAACCTAACCTAACCTAACCTAACCTAACCTAACCTAACCTAACCTAACCTAACCTAACCTAACCTAACCTAACCTAACCTAACCTAACCTAACCTAACCTAACCTAACCTAACCTAACCTAACCTAACCTAACCTAACCTAACCTAACCTAACCTAACCTAACCTAACCTAACCTAACCTAACCTAACCTAACCTAACCTAACGTAACCTAACCTAACCTAACCTAACCTAACCTAACCTAACCTAACCTAACCTAACCTAACCTAACCTAACCTAACCTAACCTAACCTAACCTAACCTAACCTAACCTAACCTAACCTAACCTAACCTAACCTAACCTAACCTAACCTAACCTAACCTAACCTAACCTAACCTAACCTAACCTAACCTAACCTAACCTAACCTAACCTAACCTAACCTAACCTAACCTAACCTAACCTAACCTAACCTAACCTAACCTAACCTAACCTAACCTAACCTAACCTAACCTAACCTAACCTAACCTAACCTAACCTAACCTAACCTAACCTAACCTAACCTAACCTAACCTAACCTAACCTAACCTAACCTAACCTAACCTAACCTAACCTAACCTAACCTAACCTAACCTAACCTAACCTAACCTAACCTAACCTAACCTAACCTAACCTAACCTAACCTAACCTAACCTAACCTAACCTAACCTAACCTAACCTAACCTAACCTAACCTAACCTAACCTAACCTAACCTAACCTAACCTAACCTAACCTAACCTAACCTAACCTAACCTAACCTAACCTAACCTAACCTAACCTAACCTAACCTAACCTAACCTAACCTAACCTAACCTAACCTAACCTAACCTAACCTAACCTAACCTAACCTAACCTAACCTAACCTAACCTAACCTAACCTAACCTAACCTAACCTAACATAACCTAACCTAACCTAACCTAACCTAACCTAACCTAACCTAACCTAACCTAACCTAACCTAACCTAACCTAACCTAACCTAACCTAACCTAACCTAACCTAACCTAACCTAACCTAACCTAACCTAACCTAACCTAACCTAACCTAACCTAACCTAACCTAACCTAACCTAACCTAACCTAACCTAACCTAACCTAACCTAACCTAACCTAACCTAACCTAACCTAACCTAACCTAACCTAACCTAACCTAACCTAACCTAACCTAACCTAACCTAACCTAACCTAACCTAACCTAACCTAACCTAACCTAACCTAACCTAACCTAACCTAACCTAACCTAACCTAACCTAACCTAACCTAACCTAACCTAACCTAACCTAACCTAACCTAACCTAACCTAACCTAACCTAACCTAACCTAACCTAACCTAACCTAACCTAACCTAACCTAACCTAACCTAACCTAACCTAACCTAACCTAACCTAACCTAACCTAACCTAACCTAACCTAACCTAACCTAACCTAACCTAACCTAACCTAACCTAACCTAACCTAACCTAACCTAACCTAACCTAACCTAACCTAACCTAACCTAACCTAACCTAACCTAACCTAACCTAACCTAACCTAACCTAACCTAACCTAACCTAACCTAACCTAACCTAACCTAACCTAACCTAACCTAACCTAACCTAACCTAACCTAACCTAACCTAACCTAACCTAACCTAACCTAACCTAACCTAACCTAACCTAACCTAACCTAACCTAACCTAACCTAACCTAACCTAACCTAACCTAACCTAACCTAACCTAACCTAACCTAACCTAACCTAACCTAACCTAACCTAACCTAACCTAACCTAACCTGACCTGACCTGACCTGACCTGACCTGACCTGACCTGACCTGACCTGACCTGACCTGACCTGACCTGACCTGACCTGACCTGACCTGACCTGACCTGACCTGACCTGACCTGACCTGACCTGACCTGACCTGACCTGACCTGACCTGACCTGACCTGACCTGACCTGACCTGACCTGACCTGACCTGACCTGACCTGACCTGACCTGACCTGACCTGACCTGACCTGACCTGACCTGACCTGACCTGACCTGACCTGACCTGACCTGACCTGACCTGACCTGACCTGACCTGACCCGACCCGACCCGACCCGACCCGACCCGACCCGACCTGACCTGACCTGACCTGACCTGACCTGACCTGACCTGACCTGACCTGACCTGACCTGACCTGACCTGACCTGACCTGACCTGACCTGACCTGACCTGACCTGACCTGACCTGACCAACCTAACCTAACCTAACCTAACCTAACCTAACCTAACCTAACCTAACCTAACCTAACCTAACCTAACCTAACCTAACCTAACCTAACCTAACCTAACCTAACCTAACCTAACCTAACCTAACCTAACCTAACCTAACCTAACCTAACCTAACCTAACCTAACCTAACCTAACCTAACCTAACCTAACCTAACCTAACCTAACCTAACCTAACCTAACCTAACCTAACCTAACCTAACCTAACCTAACCTAACCTAACCTAACCTAACCTAACCTAACCTAACCTAACCTAACCTAACCTAACCTAACCTAACCTAACCTAACCTAACCTAACCTAACCTAACCTAACCTAACCTAACCTAACCTAACCTAACCTAACCTAACCTAACCTAACCTAACCTAACCTAACCTAACCTAACCTAACCTAACCTAACCTAACCTGACCTAACCTAACCTAACCTAACCTAACCTAACCTAACCTAACCTAACCTAACCTAACCTAACCTAACCTAACCTAACCTAACCTAACCTAACCTAACCTAACCTAACCTAACCTAACCTAACCTAACCTAACCTAACCTAACCTAACCTAACCTAACCTAACCTAACCTAACCTAACCTAACCTAACCTAACCTAACCTAACCTAACCTAACCTAACCTAACCTAACATAACCTAACCTAACCTAACCTAACCTAACCTAACCTAACCTAACCTAACCTAACCTAACCTAACCTAACCTAACCTAACCTAACCTAACCTAACCTAACCTAACCTAAACTAAACTTACCCAACCTAACCTAACCTAACCTAACCTAACCTAACCTAACCTAACCTCCCCTAACCTAACCTAACCTAACCTAACCTAACCTAACCTAACCTAACCTAACCTAACCTAACCTAACCTAACCTAACCTAACCTAACCTAACCTAACCTAACCTAACCTAACCTAACCTAACCTAACCTAACCTAACCTAACCTAACCTAACCTAACCTAACCTAACCTAACCTAACCTAACCTAACCTAACCTAACCTAACCTAACCTAACCTAACCTAACCTAACCTAACCTAACCTAACCTAACCTAACCTAACCTAACCTAACCTAACCTAACCTAACCTAACCTAACCTAACCTAACCTAACCTAACCTAACCTAACCTAACCTAACCTAACCTAACCTAACCTAACCTAACCTAACCTAACCTAACCTAACCTAACCTAACCTAACCTAACCTAACCTAACCTAACCTAACCTAACCTAACCTAACCTAACCTAACCTAACCTAACCTAACCTAACCTAACCTAACCTAACCTAACCTAACCTAACCTAACCTAACCTAACCTAACCTAACCTAACCTAACCTAACCTAACCTAACCTAACCTAACCTAACCTAACCTAACCTAACCTAACCTAACCTAACCTAACCTAACCTAACCTAACCTAACCTAACCTAACCTAACCTAACCTAACCTAACCTAACCTAACCTAACCTAACCTAACCTAACCTAACCTAACCTAACCTAACCTAACCTAACCTAACCTAACCTAACCTAACCTAACCTAACCTAACCTAACCTAACCTAACCTAACCTAACCTAACCTAACCTAACCTAACCTAACCTAACCTAACCTAACCTAACCTAACCTAACCTAACCTAACCTAACCTAACCTAACCTAACCTAACCTAACCTAACCTAACCTAACCTAACCTAACCTAACCTAACCTAACCTAACCTAACCTAACCTAACCTAACCTAACCTAACCTAACCTAACCTAACCTAACCTAACCTAACCTAACCTAACCTAACCTAACCTAACCTAACCTAACCTAACCTAACCTAACCTAACCTAACCTAACCTAACCTAACCTAACCTAACCTAACCTAACCTAACCTAACCTAACCTAACCTAACCTAACCTAACCTAACCTAACCTAACCTAACCTAACCTAACCTAACCTAACCTAACCTAACCTAACCTAACCTAACCTAACCTAACCTAACCTAACCTAACCTAACCTAAACCGCATCACGTCACACTCAGAAGACTCACCGAGGACCGTCGACCGGAGGACATAGCAGAACTGTCGGAAAACGATCCGCCATTTACGGGGACAGAAATTGACGCGGTTCTAATAGCACTGAATCCAAAGAAAGCCCCAGGCCCAGACGGACTAACCGCAGACATCTGCTCGGCTGCCATCCTGTGCGACAGTGAAGCATTTCTGGCATTAGCAAACAAATGCTTATCACTCTCGTATTTTCCGAAGCAATGGAAGGTAGCCCACGTATGTATCCTCCGCAAGCCTGGAAAGGACGACTACACCCATCCCAAGTCTTACAGGCCAATCGGATTACTACCGGTCCTCGGTAAAATAGTAGAGAAAATGCTGATTTCCAGAATTCAGTGGCATATTTTACCGAGCTTAAACAAAAGCCAATACGGGTTCATGCCGCAGCGCGGAACCGAGGACGCCCTTTACGACCTCATGAGACACATCAGAACTGAGATAAACAATCGAAAGATAGTACTCATCGTCTCCCTGGACATAGAGGGAGCCTTTGATAACGCGTGGTGGCCTGCTCTGAAAAATCAGCTCATAAGAAAAAACATCCCCCGAAATCTCTACGGCATAGTTATGTCTTACCTTGAGGACCGCAGCGTAGTGGTGAACTACTCAAGGGCGACGAGCAGCAAACACACCACGAAGGGATGCGTTCAAGATTCCATCGGAGGACCAGCGTTCTGGAACCTAATACTGGACACCCTTCTGGTTAAGCTGACAGCCCAAGGCGTTTACTGCCAGGCCTTTGCGGACGATGTGGTTCTAGTTTTCTCAGGCCAAAAGTCCCAGACCCTGGAGCAATCAGCAAACACTACCCTGGAAAATGTGGTAGAATGGGGGACCCTAAACAAATTGAACTTCGCTGCGCACAAAACAAGTGCGATGGTTATCACAAAGAAGCTCAAATACGACCCCCCACAAATTTTTATGTCCGGAACCAGGTTAGGTCTCGTGAACGAGATTAAGCTACTGGGTCTCATTATAGATCACAAGCTCACTTTCAATGCGCACGTAACAGCAACCTGCAAAAAAGCAGCAAACATTTACAAACAGCTGGCTTGCGCGGCAAAGGTGAACTGGGGCCTCAACAGTGAAGTAATAAGAACCATATACGTGTCGGTGATAGAGCCCATAGTGTTGTACGCGGCGAGTGCATGGTACCCTGCAGCGGAAAAGATCATGATCAGAAAACAGTTAGATACACTACAGCGAGGTTTTGCGCAGAAAATCTGCAAAGCGTACCGCACCGTGTCTCTAACATCGGCACTACTCCTATCCGGCCTGCTTCCCTTGGACCTCAGGGTACAGGAAGCCGCCCACCTGTATAAACACAAAAAGGGCTACACCGATGAGCTCATACCGCCGGGCAGAGAGATGGAACGTAAAATGGAACCAACAAACTATCCACACCCCTCACAACTCACAAAAATCGAGTACAAATGACTGGAAAACATGGATCCCGAGACCATAGAACTACACAAGATCACTGGCCCACAGATCTTCACTGATGGGAGCAAGATCGAAGGAAAAGTCGGGGCAGCATTGACTTGGTGGAATGAAGGCAGGGAAACCAAATACTCCACCTTCCGCCTGGAACCGCACAACACCGTATTCCAGTCGGAACTGTACGCACTATTCAGAGCGACAAAGATGGCAATGGAGAGTAGGGAAGCCAGCGTCAGCATTCTCAGTGACTCAAGATCGTCACTGGATCTTCTGAGTAATCCTTCCGTGTCTCACCCGCTCGCTATTCAGATCAAAAGCTATATCAAAGCAACCCGAGAGGAAGGCCGAGAAGTGAGACTCTTTTGGCTAAGAGCGCACGTCGGCACGCCTGGGAATGAGAGAGCAGACGAGCTAGCAAAGAAGGCGGCGCTTACCAAGAAAACAGCCCCAGACTACGACAAAGTGCCAATATCGTTCGCAAAAAAGCGAATCCGTGAGGAAACAGTAAAAAAATGGCAGGAGCGATATCAGTTATCTACCACTGGCTCGGTCACAAGGGTATTCTTCCCGTGCGTCCAATCAGCGAAACGCATATTAAGAGACGTGTCATTAACACCAATACTCGTCCAAATAATGACCGGCCATGGAGGAATCGCAGCTTACCTCCACCGCTTCAAGCTCAAAGACAGCCCCGCGTGCATTTGCGACCCAGACAGCGAGGAAACGATATGGCACATTCTTCTCGAATGCCCCCGATTCCAAACATCCCGCTTCAATCTAGAGCAACAGATTAACCAAACTCTAACAAAACCAGAACTGAGCAACATCATGGCAGACGCTAAGGCTAGGCCGCTCTTCCTGGACTACGCCGAAAGGGCAATGCGCATAGCGGTAGATCGAAACAAAACCAGAGACACAAATCCTACCTTAACCGCCACGCCACAACTATCGACAGCGAGCCAAGACAGGGACGGGTCAGCGCACACGGATCAAGAAGCGCTAAACGAGATGCTTCAGTCAAGCGAACGAGGCGTTCCCGGAATAAGAACCCTTCCGGTGGCTCTATTCATGAATGACGAAAGAGAGAAATTGGGACTTGGCTTCTGTAGCACATCCGGCAGTGGACGAGTCAACATCTCACCCGGACTCGGCGCTTTGCTAAATGGCAGCACCAACAACACGAGCATGAGCCGTGCAGAGTACACTGCACTGCATGAAATACTACTAGAGGGAACACGCTGCCGCGTCGTGCGAAAAGAGGGAAAAGTAGTAGTACTCTTCGACGACGACAGCGCGACATCCCGTTTCACTCTAGCTAGCTCGCTGCTAGCGGTCATTGCAAACGCAGCTGAAGATCCGCAGACACACAGACTTATAAGCGTGGACGCATTTAAAGTCGGAACGAGGAAAGGCAGAGCTGAAGACTACTTAGGAATTATCGAAGCCTCATCCCACCATGAGGTGATTGCGTACGAAGATCGAGGAGAAAGCCTCAGTTTCCTTTTACCACCAAAGAGTCTCAGTCCAAATCCCACCAATCCAACGGCAAAAAGTGAAAACCGCACGCTCCAAGGTGAGTCAATCAGTGGCTCGGAACGCCTTCAGCAAGCTCAGCGAGAAAAAGTCAAGGAGAACTCTCACCAACCAAAGAAAACGACGTCACTGCGAACCGCTTTCAAAAATCTTATGACAACCTTCACAAAAATAGTAACTACAACAGCGACGACCTCCTCGGGTACGAGTCTGGGAGCAGCGGTTGCTCAGATAATTTTAAGCGACCGCAGGCCCAATACACCGCACCCCAAGGAGCCTCTCACCAGGGCGGAAAAGGGACAAGTGGAACCCCCCCAACTGTTGCAAGCCTCCACTCCTCAAGAGCACATGCAAAACGCTTTCATCGAGTACGAGAGTGTCTTAAAGGCAAACATGACTGTGTACACAGACACATGTAAGGACATCCTCGAAGCCTACCGAGGGAAGACAGTGCTGATGAATAGATTGCTCAACCAGAGGATTAAGGAAGCAGATGCGACCATATACGACAGCGATAAGGCAACAGTCCTCGCCGGAAGCGCCATCTGTCGAAATATGGTCGCATACAACGCAACAAATGGGTTCGTGACAATGGACCAGTTCGAACTTCGGGAGACAGGAACCATACGGTTTGATACCCCGGAATACGACCCAATAGTGGTTACTACCCGAGACACAAAGACAATGCTCGATGACAGAATCCTGAATCGAGCCAGATCAATGTCTTCTGAGTCATGGGATGCGCCACGGATCACCTGGGTGAACGGAGTGCCAGGCTGCGGAAAAACAACCTGGATTATAAACCATTTCAATCCAGGTCATGATATCATCATAACCACAACAACAGAAGCAGCCAAAGATGTGAGGGAGAGGCTGTCTATAACGCTGGAAACTAACACCAAAACCAGTGTTCGTACTCTCGCATCCGTGCTAGTAAATGGCATAGGAGGGACAGATACCGATGAAAACCTGTGCAAGCGCCTTATCGTCGATGAAGCCCTCATGAACCATTTCGGTGCTATCGTGATGGCGGCACGGATTGCGAAGGCGAACGAGCTGATTCTCATAGGAGACGTGAATCAGCTCCCATACATTGACAGACAGAACCTCTTCCAAATGAAATACCACCGTCCCCACCTTGTTGCGAACATCACAAAGGAGCTGCTGTGTACACACAGGAATCCGATGGATGTGCCGTTCGCCATAAATCAGGTGTACAACGGCATATACTCATCGAAAACACAGCTGCGGTCCCTGACGCTAAAGCAGTTCAGGAACGCAACAATTCCCGAAAACCTCCCTAACACCCTTTACTTGGTACACACCCAAGCAGCCAAAGCGTCCCTTGTGGAAAAAGGCTATGGAAAAGGGAGGGGGTCTCGCGTCCTAACTATCCACGAAGAGCAGTTGCAACTCTATGACAGCATTTCACACGCAGTCGTCGCAGTGACACGACACACAGTGAAATGCGTCTACTACTCTGATGTTTGCGGAGACGCCATAGCAAACTTCATGAGGCGAACAGAGAGAGCGACTGACTCAGAAATAAGGGATTACAACACAAAAATGGCCATAAAAGATCGGAACACCTCTGTGATCGAGAAAGCCCAGGAATGAGGACAGCAGAAGTGAGCTCGGAACCTCCAACAGGCTGAGCGAGTCCGCCAAAGCGCGAAACAGAATGGACAGATTTGTCGCCGACATGGTAAAACACAAATTGGATTGTCTGTAAGAAACCATTGTCATTAAAAATTAACATAGCATAGACATATAACATTAAAAAAAAAAAAGAATATTAATACAAAAAATATATAAATATACAAAAAATATACATACAAAAAAAAATACACAAAAAAAAATTATTTATAAAAAAATAACAAAAAAAAAATAACAATAACAGTGAAAATAACAATAATAATAACTTAGTAATTAGTATTATTAAAATTTTAATTATAAGTAGCGTTAAATTCCCTTATATTTGTATAGTATTATAGTATATATATAACCCCCCTCCCCTTTTTTTCTTCTAGAAAAGATAAAATAAAAACCAATGAAAAAATCAAATAATATCAAAAAAATGGCACGGACGCATAAGTCTGTGGATCCAACTGTACTTTTAAAAAAAAAAAAAAAAAAAAAACCTAACCTAACCTAACCTAACCCAGTCGCACTCTAGCCTCTGAGCCGAGAGCCAGCACCCAGAACGCCCTGCGACAACCCGCGCCAAAGAAAAATCCGAATAAATAGTAAAAGTGCATCAAAAGAGGGCAAGTGTTATTTCAAAGTGTGCAGATTTTGATCGGCTATCCGACGCGCACAGTCTTAATTGTGAAAAGTTTGTTCACACCGAAAAAACACGGAAAAAGTGGAAAAACCAAAAATTTTCAAACACAAAAGTGCGTGCGGCGCTTCGCCAGTATCGACGACACCTGGGTTTTTGTGAGTGAATAAGTGCCTGCCTACAGTGCCCAGCAGTGCCTGAAATCTTGGATTTTTCCGGCCAGCCACTGGCTGGAAAATAAAGTTTTCCTGTGGAACACGTGGCCACGTGGTCCAAGAAGGAGTCCACTTAGACACCACAGCGCAGCTTCCTCGGACGCAGGACATCAGCAGAAAGCAGCAGACCTGCGGAAATCAAAATTTCATCAGGGGAAACCGGAGTTACGAGGTTTTTTGTCCGCCAGAAAATAACAGCAAACTTTGGGACGCAACCGAAGCAAAAGAAGATCTGTGACCACTGCTTTTTATGGACGATTAAGGTGCGTCATTTCCTTAGCTGTTAAACGCAAAAAATTTGACGTAAATCGGATGAGTAGTTTCAAAGTTATACCATTTTTACTAAAAGTAAACAAAAGTCTAAACTTGTAACCGGATACGGAAACCAATACGAAAAACGGTCAAGCCCCGCACCGGTATAAACTTGAAATTTGGTCAAAAATTTCAATAGCCCGTAACTCTGGACCAAGAGTTCGCACAGGAGTGCGCGAGGGTGCAACAGAACCGGGGTGGACAGGACTACCTATTGCCGCCCACCGCCCACCGCCCACCACCACCCACCGACACCCACCCACCCCAAAAATTACGGGGAATCATTTGGAGTGACCCCCCGGCCAGCCCCAAGTCATCCCCAACGTATTACGGCCCCACCCACCTCCACCCACCCCCACCCACCACCTCCAAAAATTGTGGGGACCATTCAGAGTGACCCCCCAATCATCCCCTAGCCATCCGCTACAGTTTCCAGCCCCACCCACCGCCACCCACATCCACCCACCACCTCCAAAATCGCCGGGGAGTTGCTTGGAGTGATCCCCCGGTCATCCCCAATCCATCCGCTACGTTTTCTGACGCCACCCACCTCCACCCACATCCACCCACCACCTCCAAAAGCTGCGGGGGATCGTCCGGAGTGATCCCCGAATCATCCTGAAGCCATCCGCTACCTTTCCAGCCCCACCCACCGCCACCCACATCCACCCACCACCTCCAAAATCGCTGGGGAGTTGCTCGGAGTGACCCCCCGGTCAACCCCAATCCATCCGCTACGTTTTCCGACGCCACCCACATCCACCCACCACCTCCAAAAACTGCGGGAGATCGTCCGGAGTGATCCCCGAATCATCCTGAAGCCATCCGCTACCTTTCCAGCCCCACACACCGCCACCCACATCCACCCACCACCTCCAAAATCGCCGGGGAGTTGCTCGGAGTGACCCCCCGGTCAACCCCAATCCATCCGCTACGTTTTCCGACGCCACCCACCGCCACCCACATCCACCCACCACCTCCAAAAACTGCGGGAGATCGTCCGGAGTGATCCCCGAATCATCCTGAAGCCATCCGCTACCTTTCCAGCCCCACCCACCGCCACCCACATCCACCCACCACCTCCAAAATCGCCGGGGAGTTGCTCGGAGTGACCCCCCGGTCAACCCCAATCCATCCGCTACGTTTTCCGACGTCACCCACCTCCACCCACAACCTTCAAAAACTGCGGGAGAACGCCCGGAGTGATCCCCGAATCATCCTGAAGCCATCCGCTACCTTTCCAGCCCCACCCACCTCCACCCACCTCCACCCACCACCTCCAAAAACTGCGGGAGATCATTCGGAGTGATCCGCCGGCCATTCCCAACCCATCCGTTACGTTTTCCGGCCCCACCCACCACCGCCCACTCCCACCCACCATCTCCAAAATCGCCGGGGATTCGCTCGGGGTGATCCCCCGGCCATTCCCAACCCTTCCATTACGTTTTTCGGCCCACCCATCTCCACCCACCACCACAACAATCACCGGGGAACCACTCAAAGTGGTCGTCTGGCCATCCCCAACCCACCTAACATACTTCTAGACCGACTCACCTCCACCCATCAATCCCAAAAATTGCCAAAAAACCATACAAGGTGCCTCCTCAGTCACCTCCAGGCCTCCACCTCGACTCTGATTAAGACTAACAATAGTACCTTAGTATAAGTAAATATAAGCACATTAAGTATTCAGTGTAACCGACAGCTTACTTTTAAGCTTACCTTGTATGTTGTTTTAGAGTAAAGGACAGCATTAAGCCAGTCTTTCTGCTAAATGTACGCGAAACCGACAACTCTATCGAGCAACCCTGACGTACTTTGTGTAAAAACGCTCTATTGAGTGAAACATAACTACTTGGAGTCTATTGACCCAAACTTTAGACTAGTTCGTCAGGAAAGCAAACACAATCCTACTAAGTACTCCGTGCTACTAACAGCTTACTTTTAAGCTTATCTTATGTTGTTTAGAGCAACGGACAGCATTAAACCAGTACTGTTTGTTATTTTGTTATTTTTGTTATTTTACGTACAATTGACAGCTCTATTGAGCAATTTTAACGACTTATGACACATTGACCGCTCTATTGAGTGTAACATAATTTTCTATTTTTTATTATATATATAAATATATATATTATAATCACCTGGAGTATATTGACCTAACATTCAGACTAGTTCTCTGGCAAAATGTTCGGTTTCCGTTCACCCACAAAAAAGGCGCCTGAAATGGAGACAAAAAGAAACACCTCACCTGTAGCTGATGAAAAACTAGATCTCAATAATGACAATGCAGCACCTTCAAAAGTGCGAACCAGCATTGGGGAATGGGAGGCCGGAAAAATGCCTAACACCCAGGCAAAAATCCCCTCAAAAACAAAGACAGCATCCCCCCAGCCGGGCAGCCCACCCAAGAAAAAGTACGCCAGTAGACAGGCGGAAGCTAAAGCATGTCTTACAAGAGCAAAGCTGCACCTAAACAATTCTAGGAACATAAAAACTGAAATCAAAACCGAAGTGACCGCAGCTATCGAGAGACTGTTTCAGTTAGTGAAAGAAACAGAACATGTAAATGAAGCTGGAGAGCGGAGATGCGCGTGCCAGGGAAATAAGCAGCAAACAAAGGAAAAGGATACTTCCCCTACTCCCCCTACCCCCTCTTTACAGGACATAGATATAAGGAAGGAGCTAGAAAATCACAAAGCCCTTATAAAAGGAACGAATGAAAAACTGGATACCCTTAAGGACATGATGGACCGAAATATGAAAGAGCTGGTGATAAACACAGAAAAGGCAGAACAGCTTAAAGATACCCTGGAGAAGAAAAGCTACGCCCAGGCAGTGGCGGCAACCCCGTCGGTGCGACCACCGACACGAACAGCGCTGCACTCGGTGGTAGTTGCCACAACAAACGAGAAAGACTCTGGGGAGGAGGTCTTCACGAAAATCCGCAAAGCAATCAACGCCAGCCAAGAAGGGATTAACGTGGAGAAAATTAGAAAGGCCAAGGACAAGAAAGTAATCATCGGTTGCAGAACAGAAGAAGAGCGTCGAAAGATAAAAGAGAAGCTTCGAGGTGTGCAAGAACTAACAGTGGAGGACGTCAAAAATAAAGACCCCCTAGTGGCCCTTAGGAATGTCATCGCAAGCAACAGCAATGAAGACATCCTGAAAGCAATAAGGAACCAAAACAAGGGGGTTTTTAAAGCGCTAGAGAAAGAAGACGACAGGATGCAAGTGGCGTATAGAAAACGAACCAGGAACCCACACACCAGTACAGTAGTGCTCAGGACATCCCCGAAAATCTGGCAGGCGATGATCGTAGCCGAGACAGTATATATAGACGTACAGCGAGTGAAGGTCGAGGACCAGTCTCCGCTAGTCCAATGCTCTATCTGTCTCGGGTACGGCCATGGACGCAGATTCTGCACAGAACATGTGGAAAAATGTAGCCACTGCGGGGGACCGCACACTAAAGGAAACTGCGCAGAATGGCTAGCGGGAACACAACCCACATGTTGTAACTGCGTAAAGGCCAAGTTAGAAAATGATGGACACAACGCGTTCAGTGCGGACTGCCCTGTGAGAAAGAAATGGGATGACCTGGCGAGGTCGACAGTGGCGTACTGCTAAGGGCACCAAAACTGAAACAACTGCACCAAAAACAACGAAGCTGTATACGATCGCACAGGCAAACCTGCAAAGGAAACAACAAGCAACGAACGACTTCATGCACGAAGCCAGCGCAAGGAGCATGACCATGGCATCGATACAGGAACCTTATGTGGGGTCAATGGGAAGCCTCAAAGCCCGCGTGGGGGTGAGGGTATACCAAAACGCAACCACAGGAGACGGTCCGGTCAAGGCGGCAATTGCCGTATTCGACTCTGATTTGGATGTTATTCAGTATCCTGAGTTTACAACAAACAATGTTGTTGTTGTAAGAATCAGAACAAATGCGTGGGAGATCGTAGCCGCCTCCTTGTACTTTGAGCCCGACACGAGTGAAAACCCAAAACCCATTGAGCCATACATCGCCTATGTGGAAAAAATAGTGCAGTACTTCCAAAAGACCCATAAGTACCTAATCATAGGAGGAGATGTGAACGCAAAGAGCTCCTGGTGGGGCAGCGAGAAAACAGACTACAGGGGGGAAAAATTGGCCGGCGCCTTCGAAGATATGGACTTGCAGGTGCTCAACAGCAACTCGATACCAACGTTTGTTGCGATAAGAGGTGGAAAAATGTACAGTAGTCATGTAGACGTGACGGCCTGCACGACGGACATGCTCGACCTGGTGGAAGACTGGACCATCGACGAAGGGATGACTACTTCGGACCACAACGCGATAATTTGTAAAATTAGGCTGTCTAAATCCAACGGAATTGACATAAACAGGACGACTAGAAAATATAACACCAAAAAAGCCAAATGGGGCCAGTTTCATGAGGAACTGGAGCACTTGGCGCTGGAGCACAATGTGAACGATGAAGAAATTAAAAATATTGCAAATACCAATGAATTAGAAAATATAGTTCAAAGATTCATCAATATAATTAAAGAAGCAGCAGAGGCCAGCATTCCAAAATTGAAGCAAAACAACAAAGTTAAACTAGCGTGGAAATCTGAGGAGCTCGCCAAATTGAAAAGAGAAGTAGCCACCAGAAAACGAAGAATCCGAGGTGCAGCCCCTCATCGCAGGGGGCGGGTTGTTGAAGAGTATCTGCAAGCCAAAGAAAAATATGAGAACGAAGACAAGAAGGCAATGATCACAAGCTGGAAGGGGTTCTGTGAAAAGCAAGATGGAGAGACTGTATGGGGAGGCATAGGTAGGGTGATCGGAAGAACCGTGAGACGCCAGGAGGATCTGCTTCTTACAAAAGATGGCAGAACATTGAACCCCAGACAGTCTGCGGACCTCCTGGCTCAAACATTCTATCCGGAAGACAGACCGGACGAGGACAATGTGGAACATACGCGGATCCGGGAACTTGCTGAAAAGGTAAATGATGTGGGACATGATGAACAACATGATCCACCATTTACTCTGGTAGAGTTAAACGCAGCAATAAACAGTTTCAATCCCAAGAAAGCGCCTGGATCGGACGGGTTCACAGCGGACATAATAAAACAAGCACTAACAAAACTCCCTTGCGCTTTTCTAGCACTGGCAAACAAATGCCTGCATATGGGACACTTTCCGATACCCTGGAAGGAGGCAACAGTTGTAATACTGCGAAAGCCGGGTAAGGAAAATTACACTGTGCCGAAATCATACAGGCCTGTGGGATTGTTGCCGGTGATGGGAAAACTGCTGGAAAAAATGATAAT
Organism: Carcina quercana; assembly: GCA_910589575.2. Taxonomy (NCBI): domain Eukaryota; kingdom Metazoa; phylum Arthropoda; class Insecta; order Lepidoptera; family Depressariidae; genus Carcina; species Carcina quercana. The sequence continues at coordinate 22,446 of OU342443.1, forward strand.
AAACAGAATTAAATGGCATGTGGTACCTAAACTAAGTCCTTATCAATACGGCTTTGTGCCGCAAAAGAGCACCGAGGATTCACTATATGATCTAGTGGAGCGTGTTAAGGGGAAGCTCAATGAGCGAAAGCTTATCACTATCATATCCCTGGACATAGAGGGAGCCTTCGATAGTGCATGGTGGCCAGCCATTAGACTCAGATTGGCTGAAGAAAAATGCCCGCTAAACCTCAGAAGAATCTTAGACAGCTATCTCGATAGAAGAAAAGTGAGAGTGAGATATGCCGGAGAAGAAGTTACAAGAAAAACAAATAAAGGATGTGTGCAAGGATCTATAGGAGGACCCATCCTGTGGAACATGTTGCTGGACCCGCTGCTTAAGGGGCTACATGAACGAGGCTACTATGGTCAAGCTTTCGCCGACGATATAGTTCTGATTATGGATGCAAATACAACGACAGAAGTGGAAAGGAAGGCAAATGGCGCACTGGACTATGTTCAGGAGTGGGGAGTCAGAAACAAGCTTAAGTTCGCTCCGCAAAAAACGAATGCAATCGTCGTCACACGAAAGATTAAATTTGACATCCCGCGCCTGAGCATGGGCGGGGTTCCCATTGCTATCACCAAAGAGATAAAGCTTCTGGGACTCTGGATAGATGACAAGTTAACTTTTGGATCTCACGTCGCAAAAACCTGCACGAAAGCGCTTAACATCTATAAGCAACTTTCCAGAGCCGCAAAAGTCAGCTGGGGTCTCCACCCTGAAATAATCAGAATCATATATGTCGCGGTCGTGGAGCCAATAGTTCTCTATGCGGCGGCGGCCTGGGCCGATGTGACTGACAAACGGTACATTCAAAAACAGCTGAACGAAGTTCAAAGAGGATTCGCACAAAAATTGTGCAAGGCCCATAGAACGGTCTCACTAAACTCAGCACTAACTCTGGCGGGAATACTTCCCCTCGACCTCAGAATAAAGGAAGCAGCCGCCCTTTACAAGGCGAGGAAAGAGGAATCCGTACTAATAGTGGGAGGAAGAGAGCTCGAACTTAAAACTCCGTTCGCCAACACCCCGCACCCGTCTGCAAATATGGACTGGCAATTCATGTGCCTGGATACAAAAGAAAAACTAGAAGAAAACCAAAACACGGTTGAAATCTATACGGATGGAAGCAAAATAGAAGGAAAAGTAGGTGCAGCATTATCCATTTGGAAGGATAATGTCGAATGCAAAACCAAAAAATTTAAACTCCCAACGTATTGTACGGTGTATCAGGCGGAATTGCTGGCCATATCAAAAGCAGTCGATGAGGTAGCGAACACCGTGGAATCATCGTTCGGAATCTATAGCGACTCGAGATCGGCACTGCAGGCGATGACGGATATCCGCTCACTCAATCCCCTCTCAGTTGAAATTAGAGAAAAACTAAAACAATGCGCGGCAATAAATAAAAATGTAAATATTTATTGGATAAAGGCTCATGCAGGACTCGAGGGAAATGAGAGAGCGGATGTGCTGGCAAAGGAAGCAGCATTGAAACTTAAGACCCTGCCCAGCTACGATAAGTGCCCGGTTTCGTTCGTCAAGCGCCAAATCAGGATGGCAACCCTTGAAGAATGGAACCGGAGATACATAGATGGAACCACAGGGTCTGTCACCAAAACATTCTTCCCAAACGCTATACACGCACACAAGATAACAAGACAATTACGCATTGACACCACACTCACACAAATCATGACGGGACACGGTGGATTTTCCGAATACTTGTATCGATTCAAGCTGAAGGACAATCCATCCTGTCCCTGTGACACCAACACACCACAAACACCACTACACATCATTACACAATGCCCAATCTATGGCCTCCTCAGATTTGAAACAGAACAAAAAATTGAAACAGAAATAACTGATGAAAATATATGTAAAATTATAAGTAATAACAAAATAAGAGACACCTTTATAAACTTTTGTAAGGTAATATGTAATAGAGCAATAAAAGAAAACCAAGTAAATAAATAAACCAAACGCATATATTGTTAAATATATAAAGTCTGGTTTAATACATAGAATAAGAAACAAATGTAAAGTAATGTAATTTAGGTACGGTAATTTTAAGAACACCAATCCCTGATAATGTTAGGGTAATAAGTTAACAATTAAATAAATAAATAAAAAAAAAAACCTAACCTAACCTAACCTAACCGAACCCAGTCGCACTCTAGCCTCTGAGCCGAGCGCCAGCACCCAGAACGCTCCGCGACGACCCGCGCCAAAGAAAAATCCGAATAAATAGTAAAAGTGCATCAAAAGTGGGCAAGTGCCATATCAAAGTGTGCAGATTTTGATCGGCTATCCGACGCGCAAAGTCTTAATTGTGAAAAGTTTGTTCACGCGGAAAAAACACTGAAAAAGTGGAAAAATCAAAAATTTTCAAACACAAAAGTGCGTGCGGCGCTTCGCCAGTATCGACGACACCTGGTTTTTTGTGAGTAAATAAGTGCCTGCCTACAGTGCCCAGCAGTGCCTGAAATCTTGGATTTTTCCGGCCAGCCACTGGCTGGGAAATAAAGTTTTCCTGTAGACCACGTGGACACGTGGTCCAAGAAGGACAGCGAAAAGGAGCTGCAGAGCAGAGTTGCAAGACGCCGGACACCGAGGCGAGGCAGCAGACACCCTAAAAAGCAGAATCTAGCCAGAAAATTCGACGTGGCAGGGTTTTTGCTCGCGCGAAAAAATCCGCCAACTTCGGGACGCCGCCGAAGCAAAACGAGATCGACGACTACACGTTTTTATGGACTCAAAAGGTGCGTCAGTTCTCTATCTTTATAATACAAAAAATTTGACGAAAATCGGCCGAGCCGTTGTAAAGTTATACAGTTTTTAGTAAAGGTAAACAAAAACCCAAGTCGGCAACCGGATACGGAAATCGTCACCTAAAACGGCCAAGCCCCGCACCGCTACAAACTTGAAATTTGGCAAACCATATCCTCGAGAAATCTAGCAGCCAAGCGTGTGTCGGGGCCATAACTCAGGAACAGTAAATCACACTGGGCCGTGCGACGGTTCCCTGAAATTGGGACGAGCAGGACATTAACCTGGGTTCCAAATTGACCCCAAAGGATTAGGAATTAGCAGAAGTCAAGTGTGAGTCGACCCCTGAAACTAGCCAAGAGGTTACCGGGGTCAAGAGGGAATAGGCCCCGAGTTGAAATTTTTGAAAACGGCCAAGTGTGAGTCGTCGAAGCTTCTTCAGCCAGTAACTCCAGAACGGGAGGACGTGCGGGAGCGTGCGAGGGCTCATTGGAACCAGGGTGACCAGGCCCATCCATAGCCGCCCACCACTGCCAATTACGCTCACCGGCTCCACCCACCACCACCCACCACCGCCCCAAACCACAAAAACCGACTCCTAACGTCCCCCCAGCCATCCCTGAGCCGTTCACAGCGGTGTTCGGCCCCACCCACCACCACCCACAACCACCCACCACCACCCCAAACCACCAAAACCGACTCCTAACGTCCCCCCGGCCATCCCTGAGCCGTCCGCAGCGGTTTTCGGCCCCATCCACCGCCACCCACCGCCACCCACCACCTCCCCAAACCACTAAAACCGACTCCAAACGTCCCCCCGGCCATCCCTGAACCGTTCGCAGTGGTTTTCGGCCCCACCCACCGCCACCCACCGCCACCCACCACCGCCCCAAACCACTAAAACCGACTCCAAACGTCCCCCCGGCCATCCCTGAACCGTTCGCAGTGGTTTTCGGCCCCACCCACCGCCACCCACCACCGCCCCAAACCACTAAAACCGACCCCTAACGTCCCCCCGACCATCCCTGAACCGTTTTCAGCGGTTTTCGGCCCTACCCACCGCCACCCACCGCCACCCACCACCGCCCCAAACCACTAAAACCGACTCCTAACGTCCCCCCGGCCATCCCTGAACCGTTTTCAGCGGTTTTCGGCCCCACCAACCGCCACCCACCACCGCCCCAAACCACTAAAACCGACTCCTAACGTCCCCCCGGCCATCCCTGAACCGTTTTCAGCGGTTTTCGGCCAGAAGTCAGAATCCACAAACGATAACGGAGCACCTTCGAAGGTGCGTACCAGCATAGGGGAATGGGAGGCAGGAAAAGTGCCGAGCTCCCAGACAAAAATCCCCCCGAAACCAAACACAGCTTCTCCACAGCCGGGCAGCCCGCCAAAGAAAAAATACATGAGCAGACAGGCGGAAGCCAAAGCGTGCCTCACACGAGCAAAGCTACATCTTAATAGCTCAAGAAACACGAAGACAGAAATTAAAACCGAAGTTATGGCAGCCATAGAAAGACTCTTCCAACTGGTGAAAGAGATGGAACGATTAAATGAAGCCGGAGAGCTGAGATGTGCATGCAAGGGAGAGGCTAGGGAAACGGAAATCTCTCCTACCACCCCCACTACCTCCTCACAAGAGATAGAGCTGAAAACGCAGCTCAACGAGAATAAAGCCCGCATGGAGGAACTGATGGAGCAAAACACAGCATTGATTAGAGAAAATGGTAAGAGGATAGAAGCCCTAGCAGGGCAAATAGAGCAGATCCCACAGCAATGCATGATAAAGTCCTACGCGAGTGTGGCAGCTGCAGGGCCGAGAACCAGGCAGATGCCGGAGCGGACGGCGCTACACTCCGTAGCGATCACGTCAGAAAGTGAACAAGACACAGGGGAAGAAATTCTGGAAAGAGTACGTAAGGCAGTGGACGCCAAAGATGGGTGGGTAGAAGTCGAAAGAGTAAGAAAGGCCAAAGATAGAAAAATCATAGTGGGATGCAGGACTAAGGAAGATAGACAGAAAGTTAAGGAGAGGCTAGAAAAGGCAGGGGCAAAACTCGTGGTCGAGGACATGGAGAACAAGAACCCGCTACTGATCCTCCGAGATGTGCTGTTAATACACACCGATGAGGAGGTATTAACAGCACTGAAAAATCAGAACAAGAATGTATTCCAAGGCCTCGAAGAAGAGCTGGAAAGAGTGGCCATAAAATACCGTAAAAGGGCAAGAAACCCACACACGGGCCACATAGTAATATCTGTGCCTCCGGCAGTGTGGAAGCAGGCAACTGAGTGGGGTCGATTAAAAATCGACCTACGATATGCTGTGGTGCAGGATCAGTCCCCGCTGATACAATGTTCAAAGTGCTTGGGCTATGGGCATGGACGAAGACACTGCCAGGAAACGCAGGACCTCTGCAGCCACTGTGGGGGACCGCACTTTTTTACGGAGTGCCCAGGCAGAGCGGCTGGGGAGGCCCCGGAATGTACAAATTGCAAGCACTCGAATGTAAAGAACAGGACGCACAATGTTTTTAGCGGGGAATGCCCGATACGAAGGAAGTGGGACGCAATAGCAAGGGCATCGGTAGCATATTGCTAAAGTCGTCCCAAAGGGAAATAAAAAGTACGAAATTGTCCAAGCCAACCTCCGACGAAGTCAGCTCGCCACAAATGAGGCCCTGCTCGAGTCTGCCAACAGGAAGGCTTCTATAATACTAATGCAAGAACCATACGTGGGCAGAGAGGGGAGATTGAAGGGCTACCGGGGGGCAAGGATTTTCCAGAACCCCAACGCGGGAGAGGGCATAGTAAAGGCTGCAATCGCGGTCCTGGACCATGATCTCGACGTCCTCCTGTGTTTGGACCTAACCACCAACAACATCGTGGTGATTAAGGTCCGAACTGAGGCCTGGACGATCACCCTTGTGTCATACTACTTTGAGCCGGACCAGCCCGTGGAACCATACCTAGAACAACTCACAACCATCACTAGGAAGGAAAAGACGAAGCTCATCTTCGGTGGAGACGCCAACGCAAAGAGCACATGGTGGGGAAGCGTGGCTGAGGATACTCGAGGTGAAGAAATAAACGGGTGGCTCATGGAAAGGGGATTGCACATCCTAAATAACGGAAAAGTGCCAACATTCGACACCATTCGCGGGGAAAAGAGATATTCCAGTCATGTGGATATCACAGCCTGCTCAGAAGATATTCTAAATCTGGTTGAAGGGTGGAGAGTGATCGAGGGCTTCACGAGTTCGGACCACAACGGCATAATCTTTGGCATACATCTACAAAAATCTAAAGGAATAAGCATAACCAGAACCACTCGAATTTACAACACTAAAAAAGTGAATTGGGAGCAATTTCGTGAGAAATTGATTCTAATTATGCAGGAACTAGAATTAAACGAGGAAAAACTGGGAGAAATACACAGTATAGAAATACTAGAACAAACAATAGATAAATACGTCGAAGCAATTTCTACCATATGTAAACAAACATTTCCAAGTAAAAAGAATAAAGAAAACCTCACCATGCCGTGGCGGTCCGAGCGGCTTGCTGCCATGAAGAAGGAAGTCGCCACCCACAAACGAAGGATACGGAATGCAGCACCACATAGAAGACAGACGGTGGTCTCGCAGTACCTGAAGAAAAAGGAAGTATATGAGTCCGCCGTGAGGGAAGCCGTGACGGAAAGTTGGAAGGAGTTCTGCAGGAAGCAAGACAGAGAAGGAATGTGGGAAGGGATCGATAGAGTTATAGGTAGAGTAACACAAAGGGAGGAAGACCTGCTACTCATAAAGGAAGGGCGTGTGCTCAGTGGGAAGGAGTCGGCAAAACTGCTGGCGGAGACCTTCTACCCAAATGATGACAGGGAAGAGGACGGAGAACAACATAGCAAAGTAAGAGCACTAGCAGAAAATGTAAATGACGGCGGTCATGATGATCAACATGACCCTCCATTTACTATGGAAGAACTCAATGTCGTTGTTCGATCCTTCAACCCAAAAAAGGCCCCAGGAGAGGAAGGTTTCACTCACGACATATGTGCGCAAGCCATAAGTGCAGTCCCGGAGTACTATCTGGCTCTTTTAAACAAGTGCTTGGAGTTGTATTACTTTCCAAAAGCATGGAAAAAAGCAACGGTGATAGTACTCCGAAAACCCGGCAAGGACTCGTACACCACCCCAAAGTCATATAGGCCCATAGGACTCCTTCCTATCTTGGGCAAGATATACGAAAAAATGCTGGTGAACCGCCTTAAATTCTACATACTTCCCGGGATTAGTACTCGCCAATTTGGCTTTATGCCACAAAAAAGCACGGAAGACGCCCTCGTCGAACTTATTGAGCACATAAAAGCTAAACTGGCCGAAAAGAAACTGGTAACGCTAGTATCACTGGATATTGAGGGGGCCTTCGACAGTGCTTGGTGGCCAGCCATAAAAACAAGATTGGCTGAGGAAAGGTGTCCCGTAAACTTGAGGCGGGTCATCGCCAGTTACCTAACGGATAGGACGGTGGAGGTGAGGTATGCGGGGGAAGCACACGTGAGGAGAACGGAAAAAGGATGTGTTCAGGGTTCCATCGGAGGGCCGATCCTATGGAACCTCTTGCTGGATCCTCTCTTGAAGGTCTCTTGAAGGTCAGTTCTCTATCTTTATAATGAAGGCAAACATGACTGTGTACACAGACACATGTAAGGACATCCTCGAAGCCTACCGAGGGAAGACAGCGTTAATGAACAGATTGCTCAACCAGAGGATTAAGGAAGCAGACGCGACCATATACGACAGCGATAAGGCAACAGTCCTCGCCGGAAGCGCCATCTGTCGAAATATGGTCGCATACAACGCAACAAACGGGTTCGTGACAATGGACCAGTTCGAACTTCGGGAGACAGGAACCATACGGTTTGATACCCCGGAATACGACCCAATAGTGGTTACTACCCGAGACACAAAGACAATGCTCGATGACAGAATCCTGAATCGAGCCAGATCAATGTCTTCTGAGTCATGGGATGCGCCACGGATCACCTGGGTGAACGGAGTGCCAGGCTGCGGAAAAACAACCTGGATTATAAACCATTTCAATCCAGGTCATGATATCATCATAACCACAACAACAGAAGCAGCCAAAGATGTGAGGGAGAGGCTGTCTATAACGCTGGAAACTAACACCAAAACCAGTGTTCGTACTCTCGCATCCGTGCTAGTAAATGGCATAGGAGGGACAGATAACGACGAAAACCTGTGCAAGCGCCTTATCGTCGATGAAGCCCTCATGAACCATTTCGGTGCTATCGTGATGGCGGCACGGATTGCGAAGGCGAACGAGCTGATTCTCATAGGAGACGTGAATCAGCTCCCATACATTGACAGACAGAACCTCTTCCAAATGAAATACCACCGTCCCCACCTTGTTGCGAACATCACAAAGGAGATGCTGTGTACACACAGGAATCCGATGGATGTGCCGTTCGCCATAAATCAGGTGTACAACGGCATATACTCATCGAAAACACAGCTGCGGTCCCTGACGCTAAAGCAGTTCAGGAACGCAACAATACCCGAAAACCTCCCTAACACCCTTTACCTGGTACACACCCAAGCAGCCAAAGCGTCCCTTGTGGAAAAAGGCTATGGAAAAGGGAGGGTCGCCTCGCGTCCTAACTATCCACGAAGCCCAGGGACTCACTTACCCTTCTGTGGTGATCGTGCGCGCAACAACCGAGCAGTTGCAACTCTATGACAGCATTTCACACGCAGTCGTCGCAGTGACACGACACACAGCGAAATGCGTCTACTACTCTGATGTTTGCGGAGACGCCATAGCAAACTTCATGAGGCGAACAGAGAGAGCGACTGACTCAGAAATAAGGGATTACAACACAAAAATGGCCATAAAAGATCGGAACACCTCTGTGATCGAGAAAGCCCAGGAATGAGGACAGCAGAAGTGAGCTCGGAATCTCCAACAGGCTGAGCAGAGTCCGCCAAGGCGCGAATCAGAATGGACAGATTTGTCGCCGACATGGTAAAACACAAATTGGATTGTCTGTAAGAAACCTTTGTCATTAAAAATTAACATAGCATAGACATATAACATTAAAAAAAAAAAAGAATATTAATACAAAAAATATATAAATATACAAAAAATATACATACAAAAAAAAATACACAAAAAAAAATTATTTATAAAAAAATAACAAAAAAAAAATAACAATAACAGTGAAAATAACAATAATAATAACTTAGTAATTAGTATTATTAAAATTTTAATTATAAGTAGCGTTAAATTCCCTTATATTTGTATAGTATTATAGTATATATGTAACCCCCCCTCCCCTTTTTTCTTCTAGATAAGATAAAATAAAAACCAATGAAAAAATCAAATAATATCAAAAAAATGGCACGGACGCATAAGTCTGTGGATCCAACTGTACTTAAAAAAAAACTAAACTAACCTAACCTAAACTAACCTAACCTAACCTAAGTGAAAGTGGCCGGGTTATGCTGGATTTTTACCAGCTAAAACCACTCCGGTATCCCTCTCTCGCCTTTGTTTGCCGAGTCACGGGAACGTACTACTCATCCGCAACTCGGCAGGCGGCCCCATACATCCCTTGCATTCGTGCATCCGTCACTTCTCTTGTGCAGCAAGCACATCAAGCCGATGGTCAGCTAGATGCGATTGGCGCACACACACACACACATCTACTCTATACGGGTATTGCCAGGCCGATCACAGCATGTATGACAGGTAAGCACACACCCTGCCCCGGCCCGTCGCCACCCGCATCACTCATTCATCCTTTCCTCAGTGGGCAGGAGCGCGAAGCCTGGCGCGTTCGCTGCCCCATTCCTCCATCTTTCAGTCCTCGTCTCTCCTATCGTCCATCATATATCTATTGCACCAACCGCATCCAACCAACCGCGATGCAACCCCAATGAGGCAGCAACGGAATCGATCGGGCACGGCTGGCGCACATCCCTCATCTCAACTGTGCGTGCAGTGCCGGGCCGGTCGCAGTCCGGATGACAGGTAAGCACCCACACTGCCCCAACCCAGCACTACCCACACCCCTCCTCTCTCCAGTGTGGGCAGCAGCGCGTGTCAACTCGCGCCCGCTGCCCCATTCCTCCATACCGTACCATGTATCCATCCATCCATTCATGTTCCTATGGCGGCGAAATTCGCCAGCCAGTCATACTCCCGTTCGTACTTATTCTTCTTCTGCACCGACTGTATCAAGTCAGACCGAGTGCGAATGCATCTATGCGGACGCACCCAGTCCGCCCGGATACCGTCAGTGCACATCCATCTCCTCAACAGCGCAGGTGGCATGACGCCGACCCGCGTCCCCTTCTCCCCGGTTGGGCAGAGTGCTCCACACACACTGCCCCCTTCCTCCGCTCTTCCTCTTCCATACTCCATTCATCCCCTTTCATTTCAGCGCCATGTCGGGAGACTTGACACGGCGCTGAACCACCTCTAACCTAACCTAACCTAACCTAACCCAACCCAACCTAACCCAACCTAACCTAACCTAATAATCCTCCTCCTAAAATCCTAACCCAGTCGCAATCGAGCTCCCGAGTCGAGCGCGTGTGCCCAAACAGCTGTGACACTTTGAGCGATAAAAAAAAATCCAAATAAAATAGTAAAGCTTATCAAAATTGAGCAAGTTACATATACAAATGTGCAGAAAATTGTGAGGAATCCTGTGGTAACAGCGAAAAATTGGAAAAGTGCGCGCACCGGGAAATTTTCCGGAAAAAACCGAAAATCTGAAGCTCGCGAAACCTATAAGTGCGTGCGACGTATCGCCAGTCTCGACGACCCCCGGTTTTTTGTACATCGTCCGGCGGCTAGCTGGAGTGCCCAGCAGTGGGAAAAATTTGAGATTTTTCCGCCGGCGAAGTTGATAGAAAAACAGAGCAGAGTTACAAGTAGGGATTGCAATTGCTGGATCCAGCATACAGCAATCCAGCTGGATCCAGCGCCTTTTTAAACATGCTGGATCCAGCATACATCTTGATCCAGCGATGCGGATCCGCAAACGTATCAATTTCTATTGTTTAGTTTTGAGTTGCCGCCATTTTCGAATCGGCGCGGCAACGTTGCCGTTCTGTCACCATAGCACATGCCGCATGAAAGGCAACGCCGCCCGCCCCCTTTCCCCCTTACCAACTGTACCGCTTATGTTTGTTTATTTTATAAATCAAAGACAGTTTATGAGTTGAATAACTGCTCTCGTCTCGATAGAAAGTGTCTTTGAGAGTCCACATTGATAACTGCCGACACAACCCTGAAATTTGTCTTAGACAAGCTAAATAACCAGGGCACTTCCCTAAGCGCCGAGCTAGCTGAAGCACTACGCAACAGAATCGCAGAACGACGCCTCTCCGAAGTTACTGGTACGTTAGTGTACTTGAAAAATCCAAAAAAGTATGAAGAAGCAGTAAAAAACCTGGCTATTTTCCATTGCCAAAAAAGAATGCGATGCGGCAGGAGATAAAAACATTGTTAAAACGAGTAAATAAACAATATATTGTAGAGCCGGTGCAAGAAGATACCATGGAGATAGAAGAAGATCGTGTAGATGATGACGCAGAACCCGTTAAAATGACTTTAGAGCTTGAGATAGAACTTAAAACAGAGAAGGAGAACTTTAATAAACAAAAGCCAAGTGGTCAATTAGATTACGAAAAGATCCTGAAAAAAGAAATGAGCGTTTATGAGAGCGAAGGAGTGCGAGGTGAACATTTATCAATGGTTTATGAGTATTTAATGACCTTAAAACCGACCAGTGTAGAGGCCGAAAGGGCATTCTCAGCAGCCGGCTACATATGCAGTTCTGTGCGAAGTAGGTTGGGAGATAAGACTATAGATAAAATTTGTTTTCTAAGGTCTTACTTTCAGAGAATTCAAAAAAAGAAGTAGTCTCTTATCGTCAGACTTTAAACTGCTTAATTATTAAGGATTAACGAGCGGAGAGAAGATTATTTCAAAGCTTTTTTTGTTTGATACAAAAATACTATTGAAAATTAAAATAGTGTTATTGTTACGGTCCTTTTTTAAAAGAATGTTAATTAAGTTAATTTTGAAAGAATTTGTGAGACTGATTGCTACTGATTAGCCGTCCTATCATTAAACATAAGCGTAATTAATAAGATAGTGCTTACTTAGAAACATTATCTTAAATGTTATATGAATATAAGGTTATATGTTTGTTATTTAATTTTATGTTGATTATTTTGATCTCAAATTATTAAAAAACCAAAGCAAATTAATATAAGATATCACCAAATGAGTGGAAGATTTCAAAGATTATCGTAAGAAGTACAAATTAATAAAAAAAGTATTAAAAATGTCGTCTTTTTATTTTCGTTCCACGTTTTGCTGGATCCGCGCTGGATCCAGCTGGATTCAGGTCAATCCAGCAAAAATTCCGCTGGATTGAAAACGCCGCTGGATTTCAATCCCTAGTTACAAGACGCCGGACACCGAGGCGAAGCAGCAGACACCCAAAAAAGGAAAATCTAGCCGGAAAATTCGACGTGGCGGGGTTTTTTGCCCGCCGGAAAAAATCCGCCAACTTCGGAGCGAGATCGATGACTGCATTATTTTAAATTGGATTAAGGTGCGTTATTTATCAAGCTTCTTATTGTTTCAAATTTGACGAAAATTGGCCTAGCCGTTGTAAAGTTATCAGCGATTTACTGAATGTAAACAAAAACCTAGCGCGTCACCCGGATATGGAAGTGGAGCCTAAAAAGGGCCAAGCCCCGCACCGCATCAAACTTGAAATTTGGTAAACCATATCCTCGGGAAATTTAGCAGCCAAGTGTGTGTCGGGGCCATAACTCAGCAACAGTAAATCACACTGGGACGTGCGACGGCTCCCTGAAATCGGGGCGAGCAGGACTTTAACCTGGTTTCAAAATTGACTAGACAGCCAGGAGATTTGAAATTTTGAAAAATCGTGAACGCTCCTATTGTATGGTCTCATTTGATCTTTAAAACGAAGTTCTCACTTATGTAGTTTCAGAGATACAACATGTGTCAGCTGGCGACCCATGTCACCAGCTTACACACACATATCGGCTCGTAGCTGTTTTAGCACTAGAGATTCGAAAATTTTGAAGCCTATTGCTAAAATTTTGCCCTAAAATATGGGGTACATAATCGTAACTTGAATAATTACGAAGATACAGATGTGTAAGCTGGTGACACGGGTCGCCAACAGTTTATCAATGTGACCGTAAATTTTTAGGTGCTCATTGCTGTAATTGTCCTTTAAATGCCTGACTATAGACTAACTATAGGTTTGCCTTCCTGGCATGTGTCAGCTGGAGACCCATGTCTCCAGCTGACACACTAAAAACAGCTCGCTGTAACTGAGTCATGGTTGCTGCTAAATTATGAATGCTAAAGTTTGATTGCTCCTAAATTGCCTTAAAATTTGGCATGCGTAGAGTTCTCATAGCTCTACGAGAAAGCTGACGACCCACTCATCGCGTCGCCAGCTCCATCTGACGCAATTTGATGAAGGGAAAATAAATACAACAAAGTTAAATGTTCAATAATTATTTATTTATTAATTAACTTAAAAGTAATGTTCAGTCGTTATTGTAACGGCAAAGAGAACTAGTTCATTACTGCTCTAGGAAGTCTAACACCTGCTCAACCAACCGTGCCGCACGCCGAGTTGTCACACATCAACCGCCTCCGCCGCCATCCACGGCGCATATAGTTACAAACTGTCGGTCCGTCCGTCCGTATGACGAACCAATTGAAACATTAAACTTTACCGGAACATACTACTTTCGCCTGAAAGACCACTATCGACCCGGTTGCTACGAGTACCTACAATTTTGTAAGAAGCATTATCTTCTGCCACTGGAGATGTGTCGTGCTATTGCAGACATGATGTTCCCTTTGAAGGTAACTTCCACCTCCATCGACTGCGCTGAGCTCTTATCTCAGCTATCACTTAGTGTTCACACCAGATAACTTGGGTCTAGCGATCCTATTTTCCTTCCATTGGCCTTTTGTAAATTCAGACGGAACATTCATGTGTCGTGCGAGTCTTAAGTTTTAACAGTTGTAGATATTGTCATCACGAGCTGTGCATTATCAAGGCGACTAATGAGTCAAACGTTTTTCGACGAGACGAGTTATGTTTCATCTAGCCTATATATCATGTTGTTACATTGTGCAGAAGTTACTGGCGCTGTTCAAAAAATGAATGCGTAATTTACGTAATTTTAATCTTAGAGAGAGAAATCATCGAAACACTTGATAAATAAACTTAGTTTCCAAAATGAACTTGATTTGTATGCAATAACATCCGTGCGTCTCTATCCTTGGTGGGAGTGCTATGTGCGCGAGCGCGACTCACACTTGGCCAGATTGTCCTCGTCTCAGCGTGTCATATAACTAGTAGTACGAGCGAGCTTGCGCGCGCACACACGCGCACTGAGCACACACGCGCACTGAGCACACGCGCGCACTGAGCACACGCGCGCACTGAGCACACTGCACTCTGCAAATGTGTATACTCTGTGTAGTTGGATCACTCGTGTATCGATCAGTATCTCCCCCCGCGTCCCGGAGCCGGCCGCGGCAGTGCGGCACGACCCTACATCATACAATATATCATTCATTACATATAGTGTCCCGCTCGGTGTTACATCATTTAATTTACAATAATATCGTTTAATAATATTACAACTAATAATGATTTCTGTATCGACCGGTGCGTGGTGTGGGTGCGCATGGTGCGGTGCGCGGGTCGTCTACCCGGAGAGGTCTCCATGGTCGAACAGGTCCTGGTCGTAGAGCTGTGCGCGCACCGTGCGCCCTCCGAAGTACCTCCCGTTGAGCGCGCCCGCCGCCGCGCTGGCCTCTGAACACACACGCGCACGCTCGTATGCCTCCGCACCGCACACCGCAATGAGGTGCAGAGGCATACGAGGGTAGAAGGTATTGCTACCGACACCGTCATCATGCAGCTCCGCGCGTCTTCAGAACAAGGGTGTTGACAGACAGACATACAGACGGACAAACAAGTGATCCTATTACGGTTCCTTTATTTTTCCTGTTGAGGTACGGAACCCTAAAAATATATAAGTGCCCGACATGCATCCATAATTGCTCGTGACATAATAATTGAAAAAAATCATTTCTTCAACGTCTTGTATCTCAAAAGTAAAAAAGGAACCCTTATAGGATCACTTTGTTTTCCGTCTGTCTGTCTGTCAAGACCCTTTTTCTCAGGAACGCGTGGAGGATCCAGTTGAAATTAATACTCAAGACTCAAGTCTGCTGTCCCTGGGAGCGGTGAAAAAAATCAAACTTATAGGTCAACCCAATAAAAAGACATAGCTGTGTTTTAGACCATTTACATACAAAATGCAAGGGAACCGAAACATATAGGGCGCTTCCCGTTCACCTAGAACCCTGAAATTCGACAAAAACACGACCATAGGAGTAAATCTGAAAACCAAGTTTTTTTTAAATAATAACGCGGTAAAAATAGCTTTTTCATCTCACTAGCTCGGAAAGGCTTCATGGTTTGTTCGAAATCTTCGTGCAAAAGCTTTTTTTGCACGCTAGCGTGGAAATAGTTTTTGAAATTCGAACATGACAATGATGAACGAAACTTGTCTTTTTCTTTCGACAAAAGATGTTGTTGTAAAATTTATACCATATAGGGACCGGCAAAGGACAATAAGCCATACATCCTAGACTGTCGATTAAAAGTTTTGAAATTAAACAAATAGTAAAATTAACAAACAATGATGATTGCAATTTCCGGTTAGCAAAGAAAACATAGTCAATAGTAACCTAAGTAACGTTTCTGGGTGAGCACGCTTTCATCTATCCGTTTTTTGTCACTTAACATCGGACCAAATGAAGATGAAAGTACCAGGACTTCATGCCTAAGGTGGAGTCTAACCACAAAAATTCAAAGGGAGAAAAAGAGATAAACATATTAAATTTTACATACATTTAAAAGAGAAGCGTTCCTATTTCAAAAATACTCGAATTGAAGTCCATTCGCTTGGAACATGTCAATGCAGCAAAGAGTGTATAATAAAACAGACGCAAGATCTTTGTACAAATTTCTGCGGTTTTTGAACTTTCAAAATATTTTTCAGAATTTTATTAGGAAAATGGTAAGGTTTAGCGCACTATAGAATTGATATTACACACTCTCTTACACTCATGTCAACCTGGTAGTCTGTTATTGAAATGGTGGCCAAGAATGTGTTGCAAAAACGGGCAGTAGTAGTGAAAAGGCAAAACACCAGTAATGGTTTCCGAAGATTTTACACGAGAAACATTCTTTTGTTTATAAAGAATTTTAAAAAAACGCTAGTTCTTTCAACTGTTTTCAAAAGATCAACTGTTTTCCTTTTAATCTGCCATTTTCCTCGCTGTAGTGAGATGAAAATTTGTGTGTTTCGCTCGGCAGCAAAGTTATTTTGCGTCTCGTTCCTTGAAACCCTCGCTACGCTCATGATTCTATTCTATCGTAGAATCATTCGCTAGCTCGGGTTTCAATATGAGAACTCGCGCCAAACAACAACTTTGCAGCCTTGCATAACAAATAACTATTTTATATTTACGTATTTTAGTTTATGTTTACAAACTTAACTTTGTAGTCGCAAGCCATGCATCGAGTATGTAGTATAGCTGCAAACTAAAGTTGATTTTTCAATCAGAATTACATTTTCGGTGGAGCATTGTTGGGTGTACGTTACCGGACCTATTATTTACGATTTTCAGTATGTTAATTATTCATATTCTGTACGGAGACGTCGGTGCGCGAGTGCGACTCGCACTTGACCGGTTCTTTTACACGACATCGCAATGACAATTCCAATACATGCTTTTCTTTTATGATTGTCCATATCATAATCAGTGAACACGTGTATTCTCTATGACATCGTGTGTATGACTGACGGTCAGTCTGAATGACCGTCTGATGCAGACAGTAACGCCGTCCGTCACCATCACTCAAACGTAATCTATGAACGATGTAACTGACTGACGCTTGCGTCACTGACTCGGATATGGAGTTCATAAGTCCGGATAATATCGCCGCGGGAAATTCCTATCAAAACTCGCTTTCGTTTATTCGGCGCGCAGCGGACGGACCGAGACATATATGAGAGAGAGCTGCGTGAGTTACCGTTCGGGTCCTGGAACTGTACGAATATCTTGACGTGGGCCCTCCTGGGGTCGTCGTCCTCGCTCTGCCTCTCGTTGTATATGACGAGCCTCTGCACGGCTCCCCACTTGCCGCACTCCTCCTGTATCTCGCTGTGCAGAGCCTCGTCCACCTCGTCCGCGGACACCATGTTGTTCAGTAGGACTGTGCGCGAGGCCCGGCGACGCATCAGCCGCTGCATGACGAGGTGTCGCGCAGACTGCCCAGAGATGGAGAGCGACTCCTGCTGCTGCAGCGTGTCGGGGGAGGAGTCCAGCAGCTTGCGCTGCAGCGCCGCCTGCTGACCCCCCTCGCTCGCCGCAAGAGCTGCCGCCGCCGCCGACGCAGCGCCCGCAGCGCCCGCCAGCACCGACGCCTCGCGGGACTCCGCCGGCGCCTCAAACACAACAACAACAGTCAACCTCTACGACTGCAACTACCCGCACGTCATCAACTATGTAGTTGCCAGCAGACACCACGGCTCTTGTTATGTCCGATCTCATGGGCTATGTGATAATTTATTTATTTATTTAGAAACAAACAGTTATACACATTTATCATATAGATGTGGAAGATAAACAAATTAACCTAAAGTTTCATTAAATATTACAAACTATGATATAACTTAAACTACGCAAGGGATACAATACTATACTACAAGTAATATGATACAATAACCATTCAATTCATAGATCATACAATATTTCAATAACTTTTCTGTGATGCATCGCCATACTTGATGAGAACATGTGAACGCTCCACGTGCTGGGCGCGTCTCGTGCGCGCGCGCGTGCCGCACCACAGTTGTGGCAGCATGAAACCAGCAACCCTTGCTTTAGACTCTGCTCAGCGCGAGCAGGTCATGCGATTTGGAAAAGTATTTTTTCAACAAGTGATTCGCAATCAATACAATTATTTATTATTTTGTATAAAAATAACGTGTCTAAGTATCTTCGTGCTACGAATATGTGATGTATGAACAATGTACATGTGTAGATGTAGAGGTACATACCGGTGGTCGGGGCGGAGCGGCGGCAGGGGGCGGCGGGATGACGACGCCGGGCGGGGGGATAGCGGCGGCGGGCAGGGGGGCGGCGAGCGCGGGCAGCGCGGCCAGGGCGGGCAGGACGGGCAGGGCGGCCATGGCAGGCAGGGCGGGCAGCGCGGCGGCGAGCGAGGGCAGGGCGGCGGCGGGGGGTACGCCGAGCGCGCTCAGCTTGGTGAGCCCGAGAGTGACTGCGTTGTGTGCGACGGCGTCCATGGCCTGTATCTTGGCTGTAGCGGCTGCGGCTGCGACGGCGGCTGCGGTGGGCATGGCTGAGGGCGCGGGGGGACCGGCGAGCGCGTTCGGGGGGGTGATGGCTCGTCCCACGCGCAAGTACTGCCCCCCCAGGTCGAACAGGTTCATGGAGGCGATGGCCTCTAACGCGGCGGGGAGCGTGCCGTACTCCAGGAAGCCGTAGCCCTTGTGCTTGTGTGCCGACGTGCCCTGGGCCAGCTTGCAGTACGTGATGGGTCCGAACGCCTCGAACACGCTGACAAACAAACAACTCCTTCATCGTTATAATCCTAACAAGGTCACCGACCACCGAGCACCGAGCACCGACCAGTGCCGCGGCCCTGTGTTCCCATGTACAACCTGTTGCGTTTGCGTCAGCCTCACAGATTTGTTAGGCATATTTACTGAAATCGTTACTTCATTGAATTTTTATTTCTTTTTTCCTGTATGTCTTTCCGTAATTTTTTTCCCTGTTCGCATTTTCCCTTAAAGCTTTTATGCTCGTAAAGTTTTTTCTAGTTGTTTTTTCCCGATCGATATTTTTCTCTAACGTTCTTTCTTTATTACTTTACGATTTTTATATATATTACACACCTACCTACATTGCTGATTTAGGAGTTCAAAGGTCTCGATAAGAACTTCATATTTGATGACAGCTGTCAAACTACAAACAGTAATAGTTCTCATCGAGACCTTTGACTTTGCTAAAGACACCGCTAGTCTGCGGTCAGTAGTTTTCGAGATATGACTGTTTTTAGTTTGGCAGCGATCTTAAAAAAATGAAGTTCTCGTCGAGACCTTTGACTTTGCTAAAGACACCGCTAGTCTGCGGTCAGTAGTTTTCGAGATATGACTGTTTTTAGTTTGGCAGCGATCTTAAAAAAATGAAGTTCTCGTCGAGACCTTTGACTTTGCTAAAGACACCGCTAGTCTGCGGTCAGTAGTTTTCGAGATATGACTGTTTTTAGTTTGGCAGCGATCTTAAAAAAATGAAGTTCTCGTCGAGACCTTTGACTTTGCTAAAGACACCGCTAGTCTGCGGTCAGTAGTTTTCGAGATATGACTGTTTTTAGTTTGGCGAAAATGACAAAGTGGCATTTTGCGAACGTGATATTATGCGCCGAGAGAGACGAGTCAGTGAGAGGAAATGGTCAGACCACATCGCTGGAAGAATTGATAGCCGACGGGGAGTAAAAGTTCTCGAGTAGCGATCACATACCGGGAAGCGTATACCGAGCCTCCTCCTACAAGATGGGCCGACAACCTGGTTAAAGCTGGCGGCTCGGGCATTGTGGCATACCATGAAATAGGCCTATGTCCAGCGGTGGACTTTACCCGGCTTATGATGTTGATAATTATTTATATGCATAAGAAAAATTTAAACTAGAATTAATAAGAACGGGGAAAACACGACTTGAAAAATTGAGATCGCAAAAATACTATAAGGAAAAAATGCTGAGTAAAAAGAAATACGGGAAAAAATGCGGACAGAAATAAAAATACAAGGAAGCAACGATTTCAGTGCAGAGGTGTAACACGTCACGCAAGTGAACTGCACCCGCGCTGGTTGTGCGGCATCGACCACGACGACGTCGCCGCCCGCGCGCTGGCTGTCAATGTATCTGATGCGTGTACAGTGAGTTATATACTGACTTCTTGATGTCGTCCTCTGTGAGCTCGGGGTGCACGGAGGCCACGTAGATGCGGTTGTACTGCTTAGCCTCCTCCTGTATCTCGTCGATGACTGCCTGCGCCTGGGGCATGTTGGAGGGCCGCCCCACCACCTTGATGTTCCTCCCGCCCAGCATCACGCCGTTCATCTGCTCGAGCGAGAGCTGCGCAGCCTCCGGGATCTCGTACTCAACGAACGCGAACCCCTTGTGTTTCTGAGTGACGGGGTCCCACGACATGTTGATGGACTTGATCGGTCCGAACGGCAGGAACGCCTGACGGATCGTGTCCTCCTTCAGCTCGAACGAGATGGATCCGACGTACACCCTGTAACGTACATTATTTACGTACGTATCATTAACAAATACTTGTATAGAGTTGTCAACATCCGATGAAGCATTGTAAACCTTACTGCGGTGTCTGCGGCAACAGATCGTCATCTCGACAACTACAACCAGAGCGGTCTACTTCAAGTTTGTGACAGTTATGGTGACTCAGGTCCGCGCACGAGATCATTCATAAAATATTTTATTTTCATGTTAAAGGGCAAAAATATTCATGGTGGACATTCAAAATACATAGGGATAATGCAAAGGTCGAGTTGGGTATGCAAGGAATACGTTCATTGTAAAACGATTTTATTTATTTTCCCAGCGGTGTAGTTCTTGACTTATCATGAAAAAGGAGTGTATTATCAAATAATGATTTAGATTTTATATAGGAATTTGTGTAGATATTACAGTAAAACCTCAGCGATGTCTCTATCTATTACAGTTATTGAGAAATCGTAAAACCTTAAGTACGCGGTCGGCAAAATGAACTTTATTTCAGTGCAATCATATAATTAGGATACAGTCTCCCCCGAATGTAATTTTACTCCATTTAAAGACTTGTCAACATAATCATAATTTATTGATATCAGAAATAATCACTTGGGCATGCACTCGCATGTCTGGCATTGCCATCGCCGTGCCCACCGTGCGGTGGTCGGAGCGAGGACGGCGGTCAAGGTCCAGTGGATCACTGCAGGGGATCCCACACTGTTCAAAGGTGAATGCTGAAAGCTATTCTACAATTCGATCAATAGTTATGTCGATCTTTTTTAATAATACATCAACACTTACTTTGATAGGTCACCACAGCGGGAACACCTGCTACATCTAGATTGACAGATCTGAATCTGCTCAACTATGTTTTGGAGTATTTTTGGACCAAGCATATTCTCTATGAACATTACAAATCTCTTTTTGATGACAAAAGCATTCAGAACCTTACAGAAAAAAAAATTGCTAGACGCTCCATATATTCTCCTCATAAACAGCTTTCCTAACTACCTATTAGTTGCACGTTTCTGTCCATCGCTCGTCACTCGGCCAGTTTTGATTATTTCTGTGCTCACATACCGCTCGTTGGGGTCGCATGCACCCACTCACCGGCACATGAGCGCGAGGGCCTGCTGCCTCTGCACCTGCGTGCGTTGCGTCGCCATCTGCTGCTGCTGGTGCGCCAGGGTCTGCTTCATCAGCACCATCTTGATGCTCTGCTCCATGGCATACTTCTTAGCGCGCGCAACCGCATCTGCTTGCTCGGACGACAGACGTGCCAGAGAGCCGCCCAGCACGGCTGGCAGCGTGGGACAGCGCCCGCCGGGACCTGACAACGAGACTCTAACTCACTGCCGAACTCGCGACGCAGCGGAGAGCGAGGGACCCTCGCTCGCTGCCCGCCTCGTCACTCACCGGTGTACACGTCGCCCACCTGCACCAGGTCGTAGAGCGGCGCGCTCCACCCGCCACCTGCAACACACACATACATGTCACCCCCCGACCCAACCCGCACCACCCCCACGCGCCCACTCACACACACAAACACGCACACCCTCACACTCACGCCGACCTTAGAACCAGTCTTTTCAAAGTTCATTTGTATTCATTCAAATATTTCTTGAAAATGTATTTATCCAATTTCTATATACATAGAAACAACTCTCGGCAGAGCTAATTGAAGAATCTGCTGGGATTATTTAACTGTATCCATCCATTGTAGTCAGTCCATGGTTGGATTATAGTTTCGGGTGAGAGTGGGAGACAGAAAAATATTGTGATCTCAGTGTAGCGTGGCTCTGCGTGTCTGATACTATCTGAAGCCTCGAGTCATCCAGAATGAACCAGCAGTATTACAACCGGGAACCAGGTCTAGTGCGTCGGTCTGTCGGTGGGACTGGCTCTAGGCGGGCACCCAGGCGCTCGCGGCGGCGGGGGCGGGGCGGGGAGGGCCCTCGCTCGGTCGTCCGTCTCGCTCGCACGCTCGTCTCTCGCTCGCCGGTATAAGGAGGTAGGTACGTGCGGTGGAGCGCAGCGCAGCCCGCCGCGCCCGGCGCCGCTCGTTAAGCGACTACCAAAAACCTAACTTATATCTAGCCTGCAACAGAAAGCAGAAACACTGATCACTGAGGATGGTTTCGACAACAACGAGGCACGCGCGCAGTAAGAAGGGTGGGAGGGGGGTACGTGACGTGACGTCATCGCCGCAGTCGCGCCGTCCCGGACCCTGCAACACCAGCACACGCCGGCGGTTAGTGAGCGCGCGGGTGCGCGGGGGTCGGGGTGGTGCCACTCACCGGGGGGCAGGGGCGGCGGGGCGGGCGCGGTCGGGGGAGGCAGGGGCGGGTGCGGCGCGGGGGGGGCCTGCAGCACGCCCGGTCCTCCCTGCAACTGAACACCGACACATCAAGTAGCATTCTTGTGTAGTGCACAATGGTGGTACCACATGAAGAAGATACTATACATATTAGGAATAAAATCTGCTGCAGCAGCATGCTTGCTATCAGTAGGGTACCATTCTATTACAATTTTGCTCAAATTCTCCCTGAGGCGCTCCATAGTTCATGTTGCACCTGTCCATCTCCATTTCATATCTTAGTGAGGATGTATGTCACTCTTGTTCTAGCTCTCATAGATGTGTTCCTTTCCCGGTCTAGTTTTTAAATTGTGAGCATCCTTCCCTGCACAGCTCTCTGACAGCTGCCTATCATGTCCCTGTGGTGTATTTTGAAAGTGTCAAGTATTGCATGCATGAGTAAGGCACGGGAGGATACAGATGTTAGACTTGACACTGTCCATTTCACATGGATGGACTTCACATGAAGACCTGTTATTACTATTTATATATATTAGTTGTAGGCCTATTAGTATTTAATTAATTTCATACACTTTAATAGTTGTTTTATGAATAAATGAATTGAAATTGAATTAAATTATAGGTGAACCCGTTTTCATATTGGAGTTATGTAAAGCTGTAGTTATTACCAAAGCATAAAAAATAAAATAGTGTTCCACATGAGAAAAGAGACTATACTGTTTCAATTTAAGATATGATATCGCTCACCATACAATCTAATGTTGCACCTGAGAGCCGAACACAACACAGGTAATATATACTGCCGTCATAAGAAAAAAGGGCGCATCTGACAATTTTCATAAAAATGAGTTAAAAACACCCCTGGACTTAGAAAGAAAAGGCGCACCTGCTCAAATTTTTTATTTCGACAAATTAACGTTATTTTCCAGAATCCATAAGAGTATAAGACGTAATTGCATATAAAAAATTAAGTGTTCAGAAGTTGAAAACACGTATTTGGTGCAACTAAGAAGAGAAGACGTATTTTGTCAGTTACTTCCTACAATGAATCTAATGTTTGTGTCGTTTAAGTAAATGAAAAGACGTATTTGGCGCAAGTGGTTATAAAGTCTTTTTTATTTAGGACCGCTTAGTTTCATTTTAGTACCTATTGTAAGTTGGAAGGGCGCATTTGGTTGTTTACGTCTAATTATCTTAGTAACCAATATGATCAAAACACAGCATGTAACACGCAAGGGACGTTAAAACTTTTTATTTTATTTATTTGTTATTACAAATTTGAAGTAGAAAAAGCGCAAGTGATCACTTACGTCTTTTCTATTTCGTTTTGGGTGCACGACGGGGTAGGAGGGGGAAGGAACTGTCAGTAATTGCGCCTGAGTTGTTCGAGAAGAGAGCACGCTTTTCTGGGACCAAAATTCAGCAGAGTTGAATTGGCTATGAAAAAAAAAAAACGAATTTATGACTTTGAAGATTTTCATCAAGCTGTTCTTAGCACGTCTAATATGAAAGTACCGATCGTGAAAAAAATGAACGTTGAAGATTTCTGTCAATTTGAAGAATGTTCATCTGTTACAGTCACAAGTTACAGAACTCGTCTCCAAGAGCATATTTAAAAGATATTTGTCAAATTACTTTCCGCAACGGACACAATGTGCTTTTTTACAAAACTGATTTCGAAGATGAAGAATATACGCTCGATTTCTTGAAGCTGAAGAACATTAAAAATGGAATTCCCCATCCTAAACAAAATGATACATTCAGAAGTATTACTTCTCAAATAAAAATGAACATAATTACTCAACTAGGGCCACTAATGCCAGAAAATAGAAGGCTATTCTGGGAAAATTTACCAGTCAAAGACAGAGCAATTACTGATCTCACCAAAATTATTATGAAGAATAATGACTGTTCATGTTTTTATTTTATGTTTTATATTAAGTGCATAATTGTAATTTGATCTCAATATTTTAACGACCTTAACTTAGGTAGGCACTAAATGGGTAAACCCAAATATGTCAAAGTTGATTGTGATTTTTTTTCTAATTTAGGCTATTATAAGAATTGTTGCATACATGTGATTCTTGCTCAAGATGTTATAATGTTGATAATTACAAGAAACAGAGTACTTGTTATAATTGTTGACTTGATTACTTTTTATAGATAATATATAAATAAGTCAGAATTGTCTAACAGACAAGATATAGAGATTTATTTGGTTTTGATGCTACAAGTAATGGCACTTTAAGTTTTTAACAGGCTAAGATTAGGTTAAGTTAAAGTTTCATTCATGTGAGTCTTGCCCAAAAAGTTATAATGATGATATATAAATAAACAAGAAACTGGGTCGCTACTTAGTACTACTCGTTATATATTTAACCGACTTTTTAAATTACTTTTATTATTTGACTTTTTGATAGATTAGATTGCATAGAGAGAAAGTTTAAGTCAGATCTGTCTTACAGGCATAAATTAGATTTGTTTTGTTGTGATGCTAGTAAGTATGGCAATTTAAGTTTTTAACAGGCTAAGATGATGATTAAATTTTAGCTTTTTGTTACATTCCTTGTAAAAAAATTGATCTCATAAATCACTTGTTTTCATTGAACGGAGTTGGTTATGTCCCACAAAGTAATATTAAATCCCTTTTTAGTCGCAACCGCATTTGCTGTTTGTAAATGCGTCAATGCTAAATACTTTCATATTATTTCTTTTTAAAATTAATAAGGAGAAAAGCAGTATATGACCATTTGCGCCCTTTTATCTTCAAATTGATATAATTATATACGTATACTTCATCAAACAAAAACAGCTACTTTAATGTTCTAAGTTGAAAGGACGTAAATGACCAAATACGTCCATTCTTTCAATTTTTTGGGCAATTTCTGTGTATTTTTCTACTAAGAAGAAATGGAAAAGATTAAATATCTAATTAAATATAATTATTTTATTTAAAAAATCACAACACATTCAAGCCTTAGACCGATTACTATAAATTTTCACTTTCACATTCGTATGTAGTTACAATAACGCGGGGACAGCAACGAAATGAAAAAAAAGTTGCATTTTATTTTTTTACTCCACTTGTGTTATGAGTCAAATGCGCCCTTTTCTCTAATGACGGCAGTATATTATTCTATTATAATTACTAACATGTAAGCCATATATAATTTTATTTTAAGAGCCTAACTAAATAAGTGACTTGGTATGATATCTGTCGCAGAACACTACCATGCTGTCAATCAACACTACAGAGATGTTTGTTTGAGAGATGAGATGTCAGTGAGACATGTCGGCGAACGCATAGTGTCACATCTAGAGATGGCCCACACTGACTTACCTCTAACCAAACCAAATCTCCTCAAAACAATAAGTTCTTTCTATTGCAACAATAATGGATCAGTTTGAAAAATAGTATCAATCTGCAACAGTGGAGACTTGTGGCAGATGGAACAATAAAACGTGCAAATGAGACAGTACATATCATGTTCTCTCTCACACATGGTTTATGGGTGATGTAACAAGGATGTCGAGATGCATGTTGTTTGGTTGCATATGTTTACTAATAACAATGGGTAGATCAAGAGGCTTGTTGAAGTCGAGTTTTTTTTAAATTGGATCTTCTTTAACTCCATTAGAAAATTTAAATCATTGTTATTATGAAACGACTTTGTTGTTGAGTATTGCCATGAACACTGGTAAAGGACTCCATCTCGAAAGCTTGCAAAGTTTCAGCTACTTCCCTATGCTCAACTAGAGGTAAACCTACTGTCTAAGTAATTATTTTTAATATAAGTTTATTTTAACTCAAAAAGAGTGTCCCAGAAACTGTTATGTAACGAAAATCATATATGAAAGAAAATAAAACCATTTTTTTTCCAATTGCCAAAAAATATGTCAATGTAACAGTGAAATAATCATAAGATTAAATCAACACCTGAATGAGGTGGTTGTACACATTAGCAGCGATGTCTCATGCACATTGCATTTTATCGACATTCCAGGAAAGTTACATGTCCGCATCTCTATTACAAAAATGAGTTATGGCACTGTCTGCCACGAGTCTTTGCACTTAGTATAGGAGTGTAGTTATGGACATACACAGTGGTTGGTGGTGCTATGCAGTCCTGATGTAAAATTTTACACTTTATTTTGTTCTGAATGATTTAATTTATGAAAATATTGTACACTTCCATAGCGTGTAATTAAGTCATCCTGATTCTCCATTGTGAAGTGAAGGAAGGACAAATAAAGAAACTCACTTGCACATTTATAATATTAGTATGGATATCACTATCAACACAAATAAGCCGCCCTTTGAGCACCCCAACTGTGGTCGGAGTAGTCACATACAATAAGAAAATATTGTGAACAACCTAACTTGCAAACCCAGAGAGTAGCATCATCGTCGGCGTAACCGCTGCCGGAGACGGTTTCAACAGGCAGCAGGCACATACATTTGCATTGGACACATTTCGTTTACATGCAGATTATCGTATGAACTTCGGAAGCAACAAAAGAGGAAGCAGCACAGTCACTCACCAGCTCCATATCTTCGCTTTCACTAAAACAACAGCTTACGATGAATGAAACTTTAGTAACCTCGGACGGTTAGATCAATTAAAATTGTATCCGTAAAACTTTTGAATTTACAGTAGGAAATAGAAACGTTTTCGATATAATAATTTCCGCCACGAACTATTAACCAACAAACGCTTAAATTCGTCACAACGTCATTACGTCAATGTCGTTGTCAATAGAGTTTTTATAAAAAATTATAGCACCGGATACCAGCCCTTTTGGTTGGCTTTGAATTTGTCCTTTTACTTCTAAGAGAATCTAAGATCCCACAATACAACGACCTTCACCGAGCTAGTTATTGTATGAAAAGTGGTTTATATAAAATTAAATATGTCAGTAAATTTCAGTCCGTAATATGATTAATTTACAATTTAAATATTAATTTCGCTGCAATGCTGTGTATGTCCTCTTCTATCGCAAGGGGTGGTCGCTGGGACCTCTCTGTCGCACGTGTTCACCCCTTAGCTCTGTGCACAGCTGCCCTTGATTTTTTAATCAATTGATTGAACTGTCTTTATGTTAATTATAGCTACTGCCACTGTCTCTCCATGAGAATGCAAATGCTAAACGAAAAGCCCTGTCTGTCTAAAGCTGATGAAAATAATTGTTATTTCAGTTTCATAATTATTATTTCGTTCGCTGCACTTCTTTAAACATTCGCAACTAGAGCAGGTCCATAACCACGAAGAGAACTATTGTCATGAGCCGTCCGCCATGAAGCACGAGCTCACCACGGGCGGGTGCGAAGACACAAACAAAGAGAAACATGGCGATCAGTTTTTTTGGCATATTCTTCGCGCTTGGTGGGCGATGTGATTTATATTCATATTTAAATTACAAAATAAATTAAATATCCCATATAAATGATCCCACTTAAATTTTAGGGTTCCGTACCTCTAAAAGGAATAAAGGAACCCTTAAAGGATCACTTTGTTGTCTGTTATTTATGATTTTCAGTATGTTAATTATTCATATTCTGAACGGAATCCTCGGTGCGCGAGTCCTACTTGCATTTGACCGGTTTTTTGTAACATATAGTTAGACAGTGCTACCTATCTCCCGGTGCGATGGTCCTATTACCAAGGTGAGACAAAACGTTGCGTCGTTCAACACAACGCTCTATGCCCGGGAGTTTCGTTGCCTTGGGCATATCGACGAACGATATTCATCGTTTGGCCTGGCTAAGCCACGGCCCATAAATTACATGAAATTCCCACGTGCTTGATGATATCCCGGGGACGCGTGCGCAGCGGTCGGTCGGTCGGGGCGGGCGGCGCGGGCGGCGCGAGCAGTCACGTCATGTCAGTCGCTGTCGGGTCGGAGTGCGTGTAGCTAGTGTGTGTCGGATCGCAGTGATGGTACGGTGTCGGGCGCGCACACACCACGGTGCCACGGCACAGACGACAATCCTTATGAGAAACTAGTTCACAAATTCAGAGGATATTTTAGCATTGATTTTGTAAGTACACTCATCTAACCTTGAAAGAGAGAATCCCGTAACGTAATCCCGCGTGTCTCGTAAGTTTTAAGTTTTTTCAGGATTTGTCAACCGATACTAAAACAGTCAGAGGGCAAACTTTTTACGAATTTATTCACGTAAACCTCACAAAATATTTAATAAAAAGAAAACGATCAAGTGCGAGTCGGACTCGCGCACCAAGAGTTCTGTACAGAATATAAAAATGAAAAAAAATATTAAAAATTGTTTATTTCTTTAAAAACTTATCTAAAGCAGCCTACAAGGTTGGAATCTCCTGTAAGTATAACAACACCTGTGCCAGGAGACTCCGCTCTTCTTATCCTAACCTACCTAAATTATATTTAAATTAAATAAAAGACAAACTATAAGTATCTATATAAAATGACAATTATATAAAAATATGCATACTTAATAAACTGAAAATCATTGATAAACAGGTACGGTAACAATCACTATATAACAAATCAATATATTATTTAAAGCTGATTTTAAGATTTATATACATGTGCTGTAAGACCTTACTTTATTAAAATAGTTATTTGTTATGCAAGGCTGCAGAGTTGTTGTTAGGCGCGAGTTCTCATATTGAAACACGAGCTAGCGAATGATTCTAGGATAGAAAAATAGAATCATGAGCGTAGCGAGGGTTTTAAGGAACGAGACGCAAAATAACTTTGCTGCCGAGCGAAACACAACTTTTTATCAGAATCAGAATCAGAATCAGAATAATTTATTGCAGAACTGGGTGGTACAGAGATCTTAGGTGTATAATTACAGAGTTTCTCCAATTCTTACCCGAAGGCGTACAATATTTAAAATGTCAAAAGAAATGAATACAATAAAATAATAAATTTGTTGAAGAATTAATAAAATATACATGTCACCTGGTTTGCTATTATAAATACAGTCTTAATTGTGTCTTATGGCTATCAGCTCTAAAAGTCGTCATTCAAAAAATCATTTATATTATAATAGCATTTGTCAATAAGTAAATTGTTTAATTTCATTTTAAATTTTTTCAATGTCAATTCTTTTAAGCAGTCAGGTAATTTATTAAATAATTTTGGGGCCATTACGAACGATGTATTTGAAAAAAAATGTAATGTTTGGCCGTTGTCGTGGTAATACCTGTATCTTATTTTTGGTACTTCTTGGATGCCTAGCTTCCACCAGCTCGAATTCGTCTAGGTTAGCTCTTACAAATGTACACGCTTCAAAAATATAAATTGCAGGCAACGTTAACAGTTTTAGTTTTCTAAAATATGGTACACAACTATCTCTTTGACTGGCACCGAACATAGCCCTGACACATTTTTTTTGTGTTCGAAACAGTGGTAAAATATATATTCCTACGGCCATTCCCCAATGTAGTATTCCGTATCTCAGATTGGAAGCAACATAGGCATGATATGCAGAGAGTGCAGTTTTCTGTGAAGCTGTCTTATACAATTTTCTTAAAACAAAAACATACCGACTTATTTTTAAATTCAGGTTGTTAATGTGTTGTTTCCAGTTCAAGTGACTGTCTAAAGTAATTCCCAAGAACTTGGTTTCATTAACTTGTTCTATGACATGGCTATTATAACTAACTGTTACATTCTTTGGTCTTGATTGTGGTAGATAAAATTGGACATACTTTGTCTTTTCTAGATTACATTTTAGATTATTTATTTCAAGCCATTTTATGACGTCGTGTAAAGTTTCATTTATATTACTTTCATATTCATTTTCTTTTGTACACTTAATTGACACTGTGGAGTCATCAGCAAAAAGAACCATTTTTTGCTTAACATTGTCTGGTAAGTCATTAATGTAAATTAGGAACAGTAACGGTCCTAATATACTGCCTTGTGGCACTCCGTGTTTTACTGGTCGCAAATTTGATTCAGCTATAGTTTCAGTGTTCCTTGTATTTAGATAGGTTACGTGCGTTAATTGTTGACGATTCTCAAGATATGACTTTATGAGTTCGTAAGCTGGTCCTCTCAGGCCATACGCGTATATCTTTTTTAGTAAAATGTTATGTGAGACAAAATCAAAAGCTTTTGACATATCCATAAATATGGTACTTATTCCAGTTCGATTATTGATACACTCTGTTACAGTTTTTAGTAAGTCATGTATCGCAAGATTTGTCGATTTATTTTTCCGAAAACCATATTGTTCTTGTTTTAAGATTTTACATTTTTCTAAGAACCCGTAAAGCCTTTCGTATATAACCTTTTCAAAAATTTTGGATATAACAGGTATCAATGCTATCGGCCGATAATTTTCACAATTTTCTTTATCCCCTTTTTTGAATAGAGGCTTGATTACAGTAATTTTAAATTTTTCGGGATAAATGCCTTGATTTAAACATAAATTAATAATGTGACTTAACGGACCTGCTAATTCCAATGAACAATATTTTAGTGCTTTTGTGGTAATATCGTCATATCCGACACTGTTTGTGTTTTTTAAGTTTGATATAATTTTATGGACATCTTCTGGAGTAGTATGTCTTAAGTATATGGTATTTAATACGGAATTTACAATTAGTGTCTCGGAATTGTCAGAATTATCAATTTTGTTTATTAGTTGGTTTTCTACTATGTCTATAAAAGTATTGTTGAAAGCATTCGCTATTTTATCAGGTTCTATTAGTTGTTTATTATCGTAAATAATCTTTTTGATATTTTGTCTAGGTGTTTGATATTTATTTTCATTTATTATATTCCAAGATGCTTTCGTAATATTTTTAGCGTTTTGTATATATTTGTCATTATGTATTTTTTGTGATTTATAAATAATCTTTTTGAGTAGGGTGGTGTATGTGTTGTATTCATTTTTATTTTTACTCCTAACACTTTCCATATACAGTCTTCTTTTTTTTAAGCTACATTTTTTTATACCTTGAGTTAGCCATTTATACCTTTTTTTAGAATTTATTTTAATTATTTTGACTGGAAAACAAAGTTTATAGAAAAGGCTTAACGTGTCATAAAAAGTATTGTACGCATTATTTGTGTCATTGCTAGAATATACCTCAGCATGTGTCAAATTTTTCATACAATCTCTAAATTTAATTAAGTTGTCAACACAAATATCTCGTCTCTGAATATACCAGTGAGACAGAGAATAATCTACTTTTATGGGATATTTGACTAATTGTGCCGAATGATCTGAGAGTCCTAGGTGAAGTATTTCACTTTTACATCCCCTTGAGTTATGTGCGATGTTATCAACACATGTGCCGCTTGTTAATCTTGTTACATTCTTAAACTCGAGACGAAAGTTGTAATTGTGTAATAGATTAATAAAGTCTTGACTATAAGGTTTATTATCTAATACATTTATGTTGAAGTCTCCACATATGATTGACTTTTTACTGCGTAATCCGCTTAATTTTTTTAAAAGTATCTCCAATAGTTCCAAGAAGACTGTGAAGTTTGAGTTCTTTGGGACTCTATATATACAAGTAATTACCAAATTATTCGGTATTATTTCTACTGCACAACATTCAAATATATTACATATTGCCATTTTATTAATGTCAGCCACCTCTCTGTATTCGATACCTTTACGAATTAGGATGCAGGATCCTCCTCTTTTTTGTTTTCTCATATAACTTGTGGCAAAACTATAATTATTTATACATAAGTTACTTTCATGTCCTTTCATTATAAAATGTTCTGTTAAACATAATACATCAATCTCATCATTCTTTGTTTTTAATTCATCTAATACAATCTCAACTTCTACCACCTTACTAAGAATACTAGAAATGTTTTGGTGTAATATATTTAGATAAATTTTAGAGCCCGCTTTGTTCACGAAAAAAATTTCTCGAGTCATGACAATTTTTATTACACTCAGAATTGTTTTTCATGATGTTAGATATTAACACGGTTAAGTCTTTAAAAATGGTTTTAAATGCTTTTCTATTTATTTGCCCATTTGCCGCATTAAACATGGTCATATTATACTCTAAATTTTTATTTGCATCTAAAATAAAGGCATATTCATGCGTTAAATTATCTAAGTAGAGCATATTGTTAAACCTATCAACTCGTTCGTTATACATATTTACATATTTGCCACATTTGAAATTGGGCGAGCAGATTATTATATTTGTATGTTGTACTAACAGTAATTTTTCCCTAATATATTCTATCATTGTTTCATAGTTGTAAGTCTTTTCAAAATTGGCTGCACCTACAAATATAACACAGTAGTCATCATAAGTAAAGTCCTTTAATTTTGTTTCTACGTTTTTCAGAATGTGATGTATATCGGCTCCTTTTGTCAAGTAGTGGCATACTCTAGCTTCATTAAATTCCTTCTCTGCCATTTTTAGTACTTCATGCTTCCCATCACTGCTTAATATGCAAATTCTTCCTATTTTTGTGTTAAGTTTTTCTTTTTGTTTCTTTTCTGTTAGTTTATTTGCGTTTTGACTAGTTTCAAAATTATGTTTTCTGTATGAATCATCAGTTTTTCTGTTACATTGGCTGCCCTCTTCAGATTTTGAGTTTAATTTTTTGTTGGCACATAATTGTCTGATTTTGATGTCTTTCTCTATGTTCTGCTTTTTCAGGGCATAGTTGATGCCTTCTAAATTGTTGATTTCATTTTCTGCTTTTTCTAAATTATTTTTTAATTCAGTAATAACTGATTTCATATTTTTCATTTCTATGTAAATTTCAGGGTAGCTTCTTCGGAAGTCCACATAATTTTCCAGGCATTCAGAATATTCATCTTCGTCATCAGAGTTTACTGCCAGTGACTGGAATGAATTTTCTGTTGACACATTGTATGTATTCTTTTTACGCTTTGTAATCTTTTCGTTAGGCGAACTGTTGTTAAACGCATACGAAGTCGGCAAAGATTCATTCCTGTCTTTGTTTCTTATTCTTTCAATACATAGTTCACAATGCCAGTTTATTCTGTGTTCATCAGTAAGTGTATTATAAAATCTGGCCTCCGAGACAGATGTGCAATTGAGATGAAAATCAAGTTCGCAATGTTTACATTTTAACATCTGTCTGTTTGTAATATCTAGCATGCATTTTCCACATACCTTTGCCATCCTGAATGTTCTTAATATACGAGTCGACAATGTGTACAGATCAACACAATATTAGACTTTTTCTAAGTCAGTAAGAAAATTTTATTTCACAAAAAGTTTTAGAATTGAGTAGATTCGAACCCGGAACGTTCACGTGACGTGCGTTTCAGTCCGCCCGCTTCTCCAATCAACTATCTGGTAGTACGAGAGCGTTGATGAAAATTAGACACTATTTTGTTGCAAGTCTCGCAGTGTTTATAATTTATTCGGTTGTTTGGTTTATTTGTGTCCACCCTACTTTGTGTTTCTCAAATAAATATATTCGGAATATTGTATTTTATGTGTATATCTATTTTTAACACACTGTTTTCTATTTTTCCACTATTTGCACTAATTATATTCACTGGGTAGCGCTTTTGTTGCAGTTTAAATGTTTATTTTCCGCTTAAATATAGTTATTTGTTGCTTACACTGTGAATGTTTGTTGTTTCGTGTTTTATTAATATTTACTGATTATTCTTGCACAGAATGTTTGGATAACAATATCACTGCGTCGTAACGTATAATTGATCACTTTAGACGTATTTTCGGTTCACTAAACAATGATTTTGATTTTTAATGACACTTTAAATACTATTGGTACGAGCCACGATCGAACGCGTCTCCGAAATCAACTGCACTACTCTCACTACAGCGAGGAAAATGGCAGATTAAAGGAAAACAGTTGAACTTTTGAAAACATTATTATTAGCTTTTTGAATTCAAAAACACGTATTATTATCCATCGTTAAATAATATGTGAAAAATTATTGCTACTACTATTTTTATCACGTAAATTCTGGAGTAAAATGTAATTTTGAATTGATGCGAAACGTCGTAACAACAGTTAAATTCTCCGTCTTTTTCTTTTAAAAAGTAGTGCTGTACTACTTCGATCATTACTTCTCGCCGGATAATTTCGATTCAATATAGAAATATTCGAGTAATACATATAATGCAAAATAAATTTCTCAAAATCAAAGACTTTGCGTGATCGCGTTAAGTAGTTTACATGAATTTTATTTTATTTAATGACTGTTTTATTTCCTTGCTTAATTTGAGTGTAAAATGATTAAAAAGATGTTGATTAAATTGGATTGACCGACTTGTTTTATTTTTGATACAGAACAGCTTTTTGTGATCCATTGGATCAGTGTATCACTTTCTAGAACTTAAAAATAAAAATAAATACGCTCATAGAATTACGGATCGACTTCTCATGACCATCGGATGCGCAGGTTACCGACGGAACCCTACGCTGCACTTGGCATGACACGCACTTGGCTGCTTTTTTCTTTTTGCGGTACGGATCCCTAAAAACCATTTTGAGACCGATATCATTATGATTGTTAAATATTATATTATACAGATTTTAGCCAATTGGATATTGGCCCCAAGGGACGAGATCCCGTACGAAGGAGAGACTAGTGTGATTGCGGTTTGTCTAGGGGTGTCTCGTTTGATGATAGGTGCTGCTGCCTCTGCCGGGCCTGCACTGGGACTGCGAAAGGGACTACTAGTGGGTCCCTGCAAGCCAGGCAGATCCCTATTGCCATCGAGAGCGTTTTGTTTTCTGACGACAGTATGTGCGCGGGCCGCACGCGCACGCGCACGCGTCTCGTGTACACAAGCAAGCGAGTGCGACAGGAATAGCTCGCCACCGGACGGAGGCCGGAAGCACTCCCGAAGAACAACAAAACAAAGCTCTCTACTTTGCCTACTCATACTTGTGCAAGGGTACCAGGAGCGCAGGGATATGCAGGAAATGTACTTATGATCTGCTTTACCTCCATACATACCTCTAGTATGTAATAATACATTGATGTAACTGTACCTGTGTAACCCTCGATCAGGTATTGTCACTATTGATGCAAGAAACTAAAATAAACAATCTATCTCGGAAGATATCTATCTATCTATCTAAATTGTTTATGTGTTCTTATTACTCAGGAAAATAAACATTTTTGTATTTTGTATCTAACAGACGAGACGAGAATGTCGCCATCGACCAGGACACAGTTGACATCCCACCACTCGCACTAAGCTTTTTGCATTTATAACTACGTATACGAGTAGTATATGCGAGTATAATAAGTCAACCGGGAATATAATGCACTGCACTGCACTTGCATAGCTGCAATCTCAGGGGACAATGTACATATGTCGAAGATGAACCTTCTCAATCAACGCGTATCATTGCCGGCAAACATTGTTGGTGGTAGAAAGGGATATGTGAATTCGGCAAATATAGCCAATGATAAAATTAAATCACATACATAAATCAATAAATAATGGTGGTAGCTCCATACTGTTGACCGAATACAAGCTCTAGGTCACTCATTGTGTTATGGAACGAACTATATTTGAGATTTCCCTACATGATGCAATCCTGAATGAGGAAATCCCTAGACGAACTAAGTTCGATATAACTGGACGAGCCGGAGAGCTCGAGTGGTAATAGGCAGACATTGCTCGAACAACCGGTAACCGATGCAGTACCATTAGTTCTCGAGTGGCGACACGTATCTGACAGACTGACAACTTGGAGGGAGACGCCGCTCGTGGTGACGTACCTCGGCGAGGCCTAAACTCAGCTGAGGAAGTTTCCCGGTTGTTAATGACGAATACAGTTTTGTTTTCTTGCAGGTTGCAGGTGTCGGCGCTGGGTGGCTAGGGGGTGTAGGGCGTGCGTGATGTGGTCGCGCGCGCTCCTCGCGGCGGCGCTCCCCGTGCTGGCAGGTGCGTGTGTGTCCGCCCGCTGACTGCAGCCCGCCCGCGCCCCGCGCCCCGCGACCGGCGCCGGCGCTCGTATAAACAATGTTAATGGTTCCTTTGATCCGATGACGACGTGTTGTGGCGTCGCACTGTAGAAGAGGGCTCCCACGTCCGCCGGCGCCGGCTCCTTCCTCACACATGTAATGCTCCTCTTGTTTGTTTGACATGCGACAGGTTGGTGCGAGGTGGTGACGCGTCGCGGGGACCTCCCGCAGCTGGAGGGGGGCGGACATGTGCGCGGGGTGAACGGCGGTGACGTCACGATGGAGTGCCGCGTGCTGCGCCTGCGAGGACAGGTGGTCAGTACTGTGCTACTATACTGAGGAGGCAAGGTGCCCCGCGGGCGGGCGGAGGTAGGTAGGTAGATACCCACGCGCCGCGACCGATATAGGTCCCGCGCTAGAAATAGCAGATGTCGTAAAACGATTGTACGCGCTCTCGAAATAACGAATGAGTGAACGATGTAGTCACCGCGAGCCGCACGCCGCACGCCGCGCATGCCAACTCGTGTAGTGTACCCGGCCAGCGAGCAGCACGTGGCGACCTCGCACACAGCTACACAACGCACGTGCGTCCATCACCCGGGAATCATGTAAATATTATTCATTTGTAAGGTAAGCTACGGTGACTACGCAGAACGATTACCAACAAGCACATTTTTATTAAATAAAATAAATTGTCCGACGGCGCGGGCGCACCCTACTAGGTGTTCGGAGGGGAGAAGGGGCAAGCATTGTTATAAATGGGATAGTGAGTTTGTGTGGCCTTCCTTCCAGAAGTACACGCACACCAAGTCACCGGCAAACGTTAATTTGGATTATTACAAAACTAGCTTCTGCCCGCGGCTTCGCCCGCGTGGACTTTATTTTTCGCATGCCTAGCCTATGTCCTTTCTCAGGGTCTTAAGATTAAATCGGTTGAGAGGTTTCATCGGGAAAGCGTAACAGACAGACAGAGTTACTTTCGCATTTACAATATTAGTAGGGAAGTAGGGATAGGGAAGTAGGGATTTCATTCCCAACTTTATGGAAATAAAATAATTAAAACAACACGGTTAATTAAGGATGATCAGCTAAATATACCAGAAACAGAAAGCCATCTTCGCGAATCATACATACTCGTACAATTGCATAAAATTATAGTAGTAGTAGAAGAACAGACCGATAAGATTGAATACATAGAGTGAACTAATGGAAGAATAAGAACTAGGCAAATAAGTGATTGCTTAACATTAACGAGCTAGAGACATTTGTTGTCTTATATATTACACTCGTTTGTGGCTGTATTTATATCTCCGCATGAGGCATACGGAACCCTCGGCTTCGGACTCATAATCGGTCTCGGCATGAACTTCAACAAAAAGAACTGTTAGTTTCAAATTCATCATTTTTGGCTACTTGTTCTACCGGAAGTAAGTAAAGTGTGACGCACTTCACTCCACTATGACGCGACACGCACGCGCTCCCCGGGCCTGCGCCGGCGTCGCTCTGTGATCTCATATTATCAACTCTCTCAGCACTTGCCAAAAAAAGGAGGACAAACGAATAAATCTCTGTGCGGCCATTGCCTCCGTCCGTTCGTCCGATTGCAAACACACACAGGCCTGCGTGTGGACGTATGTGCACCACTATATGTTCGGATGGAACGTAATTGTTTTTTCTTCAAATTAGTACTGATATAACCACAATCGACATGTTATCTATCCGTGCTATTCGCGCGTGTGTGCGCGTGTACAGTGCAGGAGGCGTATTGTCTACTGGCACTGGGTCCCTCTGTCCGTCTGTGCGTCCATCAGCAGGCTGTATCTCACGATCCGTAATAAGTAGACAGAAATTTCACCGAATGTGTGTTTCTATTACAGCTAATAATAAAAATGATAATGAATTGAAATTAAAATGGGTTACCGATCATTGTTTTTATGATTTTAAAAAAACTTTGCAGGTTAAAGCCTTACATCGGTGTGGAGTTTAAGAGAGTATGCTGGTGTCAAAGCGCCCATACAAACGTAGTCCAGTCATATTTTGAGTATTAAGCTATGAAAATCTATGAAATTTTCAAGACACAATCTAGAAACAAATATCTGTGTCGGTGGTGAGTCAGATTTTCGTTTAAATATATATTTCCAGAGTTACAGGGCGTCAAAGAATTGTATTTTACGGTAGTAAAAAGCCCCAACTTTGAACCTGATTTACAAGAGTATGAATCAATTTAGAATAATTTGGAAAAACCACCGACATCTGAAATTTCATTAGTATACTGTATTAAAAAAATGGTTACATAATATACTGTATCCTTCAAATGATCCCTAGACTACGAAACATCCAAATAACGGGTGGATAACTTCGCGTAGTGTATGCTGTCTCACCTTACGCGCTCGAGTAGGATAGGGCTCGGATAGGGACAGCTATAAAACAATCCAAATTTGAACGCGGCCACGTGGTCTAACCAACATAGCCTCTTAAGTGCAAAGTATAGTTTGTTTTGCGTGAGAGACGAGCGTTTTTAGTACAGTGGCGCCATCTAGGGACGCGAACCAAAAGTAAAGCCAAGATGATTGGTATTGAGGCGCATTCGTTAGAGCATTGTTCGGTGCAAGTTATTTTTGATTTTCAGTATGTTAAGAAGGTGTGTCGTAATCCCTTTTAATCTATTTGTCCATCCGTCCGTCTGTCCGTGTGCACGCGGGGGTGGTGTTCACGGGGGACGCGCGCATGTTCAGTGTGTGAGTGTGTGTGCAGGTGTCGTGGGTGCGGGCGCGCGACCTGCAGATCCTGGCGCACGCAGGGGTGGTGTTCACGGGGGACGCGCGCGTGTCTGCCTCGCGGCACGTGGACGCGCACACCCTCACGTTGGGCGCCCTGCGTCCCACCGACGCCGGCCTGTACGAGTGCCAGGTCAACACGGAGCCCAAGCTAAGCCGCGTGTTCAACCTCACCGTGCTCAACGACGCAGGTGAGTTTCTTCTCTCTCTCTAACGCCGGTTAGGGTTCCGAGAATCCTGCCTAGCAACCTGCGAGTCAAAGTCAAAGTCAAAATCTTTATTCGTAAACATAGGTAATGCAGTACATGGTAGTAGGTAACAGTTGTAGATCTGCTATGTTTCGTCCTTAGCGGACATACGAAGTTATACTTTAATATACTTATTAACTAGTATTACATATTGCAAAAATTTTTAAATATAATAATAATTATGTTAAAACTAGGTGGCACAGTAGTAAGACGGAAGTTTCTATTTGTCAGCAAAAAAATATTTCACTGAGTAGTATACCTTGCCGCACAGGTGTTTATACAGAGTAGATTTCAGTTCTGTGATGTTATTGCAATCTTTAATTTGTAGTGGCATTTTATTATATATTTTTATAGCCATAGCAAATACGCTTTTGTGATATAGGGCAGTTTTCGCGGGATTGTTCATTAGGTTGTGTTGCCTTCGTGTGCTATACACATGTCGTGTCGTCGTGTACTATACATATTTAGTTCTTTAAAGCATCCTCGACAGCTATCAGTTCGGCGTAGATTGCAGATTGCTCTTACACATCTTTTTTGAGCTCTAAAAACATTTATTACTTCTGTGGCATCCCCCCAAAATATTATTCCAAACCTGAGCACAGATGCTACATAGCCATGGTAAGCCGCCATTACTGCACTCTTGCTGACTACTTTGTTCAGCATATATAGTGCATACGATTGTTGGTTTATTTTATCGCGTAATTTTTCTATTTGAGTTGTCCACCTAAGTTTACTGTCAATATACAATCCTAAAAATTTTGTTACATTAATCTTTTCATCTTTATAATTGATATTTAAATTATTGATTTTATTTTGTCGTTGATTAAAGTATATTATTTTTGTTTTTTTAATGTTAATGAAAAGGTTATTTTGTTTCATCCAATTAATAATATATGTATTGTTTAAGTTAATGTCATTTTCATATGTAGATGAGTCATTACCATTGTATAAAACTGTACTATCGTCCGCAAATAGAACCATTGGGAATTTTGATGATTTTGGTAGGTCGTTAATATATATAAGGAAGAGAAGGGGTCCTAATACGCTTCCCTGTGGCACTCCGTAGCGTACCGTTCGTGCTCGTGACGAGTACGTGGTCTGTATTTTAGTCATGGGGCACAATTTTTCAACATTAGTTATCTGTTTTCGATCAGTGAGGTAGCTTTCAATAAGTTTCAGAGTATTACCTCTTACCCCATTGAGTTGAGTTTATTTAGCAAGATTTTATGGTCTACGAAGTCAAATGCTTTTGACATGTCCATATAAAGTGCCATAACCGGTAGGCGCATGTCCATTCTTAATATAATTGTTTGAAGGAATTCGTAAATAGCCATATTTATTGATTTGCCTTTCCGAAAACCCATCTAGCGAGTACAATAGAATATGCCAATCCGAAGTCAAAAATTATTTTAATTTACAGTTACACAATGAAAACTATTTGTTACCCTTGAACCTTTACTATTATAACTTTTTAGGGTTCCGTACCTGACAAGGAACCCCTGTTTGGATCACTTTGTTGTCCGTCTGTCAAGACCCTTTTTTCTCAGGAACACGTGGAGATATCAAGGTGAAATTAATATCAAATACTCAAGCCTACCATCCTTTGGGTCTGTGAAAAAAGAAAAAACTTATAGGTTAACGCAATAAAAATATTGAGCTGTATTTTAGACAATTTCCATATAAAAATGCACGGGAACCAAGATCTGTAGGGTACTTCCCGTTAAATTTGGCAAGAAGCAAGGTCTTACATCTAGGAATAAATCTGAAAACTAGGATTTTGAATTACAGCACAGTAAAAATAGGGTAGGGTAATAATTTTTTCGGGTTCCGTACCAAAAGGGTAACCAACGGGACCCACTTGGCCAGTTTTTTTCCTATATAAATGACGTGAAATTGTCCTAAAGAAACATTATTTAAATTCATTTACTTACTTGGCAGCGCGTGCGCCTGAAGTGTTGGTAGAGGTGGGTGACAGTGGGGTGGTGCGAGGTGAGGCGGGGGGCGCTGCCACGCTGCAGTGCACAGCGCGGGGTGGCGGCGAGCGGGGGGCGGTCGTGACGTGGTGGAGGGGAGACGAGCAAGTGTCGGCGGGGGGAGCGCGCGGGGGGGTGTCGCTGGAGACAGAGCGGGAGGGGGGCGAGCACGTGGTGTCACGACTGACGCTGGCGAGGCTGGAGGGGGGCGACGCAGGGGAGTACTGGTGCCGCGCGGGGGGGAGCCGGGCGCGCATCCAGCTGCACGTGGAAGGTGAGTTGAAGGGGACGGACCCGTTGAAAGACGAAAATTATGCTGCAGACATATTTATTATTAATCTGTTTTAAAAATTGTAACGGCTTTCAGTCAAATATGTCATTTAACTTAAAATAAATAAAAATAGAATATTATGCAACTAGTGGTAATGTACTGCGAATACACTTATCTGTATATTTCACGTGTGTGACAGAGAGCGCGGCGGAGGCAATGCAGCGAGACGAGGACGCTCGCGGGGGTGTTGGGCGTCGCGCGGAGGGGGCCCTCGCGCTGCTGCCGCTGCTGCTGCTGGCGGCGTGACGTCACACGCCGCTGCCGGAGCTGACGGCAGAAACTTGTCTTATGTACATATGTAATGTCGAATACCTCACTGTAAATATTGTACAATATGTAAATACGTTGAATAAAACCATTTGTTTAAGCTATCAAGTACATATGAACGACATACAAACAGTATACTTATCTTCAGTGTTTGGATTGTATCGGTGAAGGTGTTCCCAATGTTTACAACGGATTCACCAGGACTAGTAGGGTATCATAATTACATAGGATGCCATTCATTGTACATTCGAAAACATATATTTTTACTTTCTTTACTCCATAGTTTTGGACTTATCATGGTAAATATGTGTGAAAATACCACTCCTCTCCCTCTATCTACGAAGTGAAAAATCTGTAATAAACAGGAAAACCTAAGCCAGGCAGTAGTTGGTACAGTACGATCGAAGTTGCAGACGAATTGTATATAACTGTTCAACTAGGCAGGTACAACTGTGACAAGAGGTCAACCGAAGGAAGAATCCAACTCGGCTGGCGGCGTCCGGGAAGTTACG
Source organism: Carcina quercana (assembly GCA_910589575.2). Lineage (NCBI taxonomy): Eukaryota > Metazoa > Arthropoda > Insecta > Lepidoptera > Depressariidae > Carcina > Carcina quercana. The sequence goes on from OU342443.1 coordinate 65,101, forward strand.
GCATATCTGCTCGTACAAAATACCTCAGCGTCTAAAGTCGACAATCTTTCATCAGTGCGTGTTGCCAGTGATGATGACCGAGTGAGTTAAGAAATGAGCTTTGCTTGAATTTTCTCTACGTAATAAAATTCACCCCCCTACTAGATGCACCGACGCCTGGTCCCGCCCAAGGGGAGCCGCTGAATGCAAGCAGCTCGGGACCAGCCAATGTTTTGCACGGGGGAGGCCTATGTCCAGCAGTGGACGTGTCCCGGCTGATGATGATGAAGATCTGTACGTTTGTGGCGTGCCGCCTCCTTGGTGCGCGAGGAGGTAGCTGGCTGGACAAAATGATGTCAACACTTTTGAATTTAAAAGATGCGTTTTTGTTTTAAGCTTCTGGATGTACACGTCGTAGATAAATAATGTAAAAATATTGTCGTAATGAAATCCTTGTGTCTCCAATTAAACTCATTAATATAAAAAAAACGCACCTTTTAAATTCAAAAGTGTTGACATCATTTTGTCCAGCCAGCTACCTCCTCGCGCACCAAGGAGGCGGCACGCCACACGTTTCTATCCTCAGTGGTTGGGGACCCTCAGTGCGCGAGCCCGGCTCGTACTTGCTCGGTTCTATGCGTGGGATAGCTCTGCCGCTCGTCACACCAGCGCCAGCGTGACACGATAAAACAAAGGCCCCTCCGCGTCCGTCCGTCTGTCCCTGGCCGCGATAATCTCAAAACTACAAAACGCTCATTCATGCGTTTTTAATTGTATGTGTATAATTAGTTAAGGTGTTGTGTAAATTGGTGGAAATATGCCACTGAAGATAATTGTTGAAGATGTCGAAATAAATCCCCTGAGACCGCCGCCGTCATCGAACACGCGGCCTGTTCCGTTTGAGATGTACCGAAACAATAATACATACAAACATATAATGTGCTATTTGTAAAATCTATTTAGACAGATACAGTATTAATCATCATCAAAGTTAATACGTTAGTTACCTAGAGCATGTCATTCTTCATACAATTTAATTTAATTTCTTAGGAGTTATCATATTATATTATGCAAGTGGTCTCGCAGGAAAGCCAACGCGATACGAAGACGGGACTCGCTTGGTGCACCACCCCCGCCCGCGCCCGCGCCCCTCCGCCCGCTGTCGACTAATGCTTGTTTGTTTGTCCTTCAACTTTTACGAGTAACATAGTTAGAATTACGTGATGTTTTGTTTAGGGATAATTGAAAGCTCAGAGAAGGATAAATACTACTTTATATCCCAATCGAACTAATCGTTCCCGTGGGATAATTTCTGTAGTCTACGCAGATGAAGTCTCAGGCAAATGCTAGTGTAGTAAAATATAATACAGCTATTCCCGACGGCGACACCGCTCGCCGCCGCGCCGGTAGTTGCCGGGAGCCTCCGACGTCCCCAATCAAACCAATATCGCATCCTGGCGTGTGACCAGCGCGCGCGGACCCTCGCCGCGGACCAGCGCTCTCGCGGCCCGGGGTCGCGCTCCGCTGGCGGCTCGGGTCTCGACGAGGCCCGGGGGAGCACCGCGGCCAATGTGCCCCGCGCGCCTCGCGATTGGATCCGCGCGGTAATCAGCCGGGAATAAATACCGTTGCAAAGACGATATACAGAACAGATTGATGGGGAATTACATTGGGATGTCGGCGGCGGGCCGCGGGACGTGCGCAGCCGCCCCTGCCCCCCGCCCCCCGCCACGAGCCTTCAAGCGCTTCTGCCATGAGTACTACTGGTCGTACTACTCAAAGTGGTCCCAAGATAACTTTAGAGTCCGTAGGAAATTCATCCACCTTCAGTGGACGCGTTTCAAGTGTGCAGCTGTAGATCCTGGCTGAAATAAAAAACAGGAATAACAGCGGGAGCGGAGGGGAGGTGAGCATGCTGTCTGTGTGCCGGCAGGCAGACACACCACTGTTCACAATGAAGTTCAAAAGTTATAAATACAAAAAACTATAACTGCGCGTGGAGTCGTCCGAGTAGCTCAGCGCGAGCTCCAGGAGGTCCGACTATCCGGGGCCAGGTCCACCTCCGGAGCACGGGGTCATCCGTAATGTATGTTGTGGACCAAGTGATTAATGAGGGCAGGGTTTTAGGGGTTAAAAAGTTTTATTGTAGTGTACGCGGTAAAGCATACACACACTGTCTCGTGTGTCAATGGGTTGTTATGCTAAACGGTGCGGAGTGCGGACGTTGAGTAGTACCTGCAACCTTACTCAGGTATCTGTCCGTCCGTCCGTCCCAGGTAATTAGCTCAGGAACTAATAATTCTATTGATTTCAAATTTGGAAGAGTTGTAGGAAGTGGTGACCCACAGGGCAGCAGCCTGCAGAGATTGCAACAAGAGATGTTTGTGCATTGCTCCCTGATACCCATCAGTGACTCCCTTGTAGGAATGTAGGTGTCAATATATAGAACAAGCCGTACGGGATTGTCTTGACGGAAGGATAAAAATCCAGATCAAAAAAGGGGTTCGCAACTAAAATAGTTAAAAAGTAACATATTTTCATATTTTAACAGGGGTTCAAAAGGGGGGAATCGAAATTGCGCACTGGAATCCCTAGGTTAGGTGGCCGTGGACGGAGCTGTTTGAAATGGCGGTTGTTTGCTCACGACACGAGTTTGCTAATGTTATTTATTTAAAACTTTATTTCAGAAATATATATCCATACTAGTGGTCGCCCAGTGGTCGAAATTCGACCATAATTAATTTAAACATTCAATAAAATATTCGCATTCTGCACTCCTTCTCTAAATAAACAATAAATTTAAATCACACCGTGTCCAAACCGTGTCTGAACATTGCTAGGCATTGTCCAAGGCATCAAGCTGTTGTACTTTTCAACAGACTGCCAGTTGTTTTATAAAATATAAAAAGTGCAAATGTATTTAAAAATAAACTTAGACTTTTATTACTGGAAAAAAATTTGTACACCATTAAGGATTTCTGACTTGTAATAACCTGACATGAGGCACTAGAAATTATGAAATGACTTGTTATATGTTTTTATTAATGTTAAATTTTTAATATTATTGGCTAAGTTATTGTTTTTTTTAAGGTATTTTATTAGCTGTAATAATTTTTTTCGCACACAGTTATCTGGGGGCACGGCAGTGCCCCCACAAGTCGAGCAAGAAAGCGTCACGGCCGTACCATCCTTTTCTCGAAGCAATTCAGACCATTTTCGACCCCCTGTAACTTCGTTGTGGATAAAACTAGAAGACTGAAATTTTCAGTAACCATGCAGGCTTGTAAAGACACGGTATATTTCAAATTTCATTCAATTTGAACCAGTATTTTAAGAATTATAACGGGTCAAAGTTTAAAGTTTTGTCACTCACTGACTGACTGACTGACTGACTGACTGACTGACCGATCATCAAAAGTCTAAGGCACTTCTAGCAGACCTAGAAGCTTCAAATTTGGAATATAAGTAGTGTTTGGTGTATGAATCAAGGAAAAACTAAAAAATCTAGAAAATACCGCAGAAAATTAAAATTAATTCAGTAAAAAAGACGCTAGATGTCGCTATTGACGGAACATTTTGTGCATCGCTCTTTGAATTTTAATTAAATTAAAATATAAAAACATCGTTTTGTGTGCTGATTTGTGTGTGATGTGCTGGGACTTGTACTAAACTATGTTATTCAAGCACTATTTATGAATATTTGAATCTGGGGGCACGGCAGTGCCCCCACAAGTCGAGCAAGAAAGCGTCACGGCCGTACCATCCTTTTCTCGAAGCAATTCAGACCATTTTCGACCCCCTGTAACTTCGTTGTGGATAAAACTAGAAGACTGAAATTTTCAGTAACCATGCAGGCTTGTAAAGACACGGTATATTTCAAATTTCATTCAATTTGAACCAGTATTTTAAGAATTATAACGGGTCAAAGTTTAAAGTTTTGTCACTCACTGACTGACTGACTGACTGACTGACTGACTGACCGATCATCAAAAGTCTAAGGCACTTCTAGCAGACCTAGAAGCTTCAAATTTGGAATATAAGTAGTGTTTGGTGTATGAATCAAGGAAAAACTAAAAAATCTAGAAAATACCGCAGAAAATTAGAATTAAAATTAATTCAGTAAAAAAGACGCTAGATGTCGCTATTGACGGAACATTTTGTGCATCGCTCTTTGAATTTTAATTAAATTAAAATATAAAAACATCGTTTTGTGTGCTGATTTGTGTGTGATGTGCTGGGACTTGTACTAAACTATGTTATTCAAGCACTATTTATGAATATTTGAATCAGATTTTACGAAAATACGGAAGTTTACCCTCCACCGAATTTTAATTCATGAATGGGGCTTTTGTTGAGTAATTTATGGAAATTGTGAAGAAATCACTGAAGAGGAATTCAAAAATTAGCATACTACATGAAATGTGAGTTAATTCAGTACAATTATTTAATTGAATCATCGACGACAGCGCCATCTAACTGAAACTGCAAAACAATCAACGATCGTTGCGCGCCATCTATTAGTTCTGCTCGGAGCTACTGTGATTGGGCACTCAAATCAACGTACGATTTAGTTCCACCTACTATCATCAACAGAGGGAGCTGTACATATGATTCGCAATGAATGCGACTTGCGACTCGCGTTTTTGACCATTCTTGTTCTTGTTGGAAGTGTTAAAGCGCAGGAATCGTCAATTTGTGAATACAACAGACTAAGAAGCATTTACCGTCCAGATTTGTCAAAAATTGAAACATCAAAGCCTCCCAGAAAAACGCATAGAGACAGGGAGTGGGCTCTTAGAAAAACTGTAGCTGAAGCTCAAGAAGTAGTACCGGAAAAGAGAAAACGGAAGGCTACCTACAAAAATAAGAAAAGTTCATAAGTCAGAGAGAGGGCTTTAAGAAAATTCGTTGCTGGTAGATATACATATATACAATAAGTAGAAGGTACCGAAAAGGAAAAAATTAGAACTGTCTACAAAATACAAAAAGAAATGAGATCCTATCAAAAACAATACTTGTCAAAAAAACAAGTCTCGCAACTCAGTTGTTCTGCGGTAAAAAGTTGTGAGATCCATGTAATACCAAGTCGGTTATTAATTTATTCAGTCTCTACTTAAGCGACTTTCTGTCTTAATACGTTCAGTCTCTAAGACCACGATCGTGGTCTATAACAATTGAAAATCAATTGTGTCTGGAATCTCCGTACTCGAAGCATTAAGTTGTTACTTAATAATTAACAGCATCTTATAGTGACGCATATCAATATTAAAATTCTTTAATGTTTTATATAAATATGTTGAGACTTGGCCATCGCCTGAAAACACGTGTTAATTCAATCGCCTGAAAACACATGTAAATTCAATTATTTAGTGCGATGGCCAAGTCTCAATATATTTATATAAAACATTAAAGAATTTTAATATTGATATGCGTCACTATAAGATGCTGTTAATTATTACGTAACAACTTAATGCTTCGAGTACGGAGATTCCAGACACAATTGATTTTCAATTGTTATAGACCACGATCGTGGTCTTAGAGACTGAACGTATTAAGACAGAAAGTCGCTTAAGTAGAGACTGAATAAATTAATAACCGACTTGGTATTACATGGATCTCACAACTTTTTACCGCAGAACAACTGAGTTGCGAGACTTGTTTTTTTGACAAGTATTGTTTTTGATAGGATACTGTTTTTTGAAATAAACGAATGCGAATAAGTGCGCGACATTTCATACTCCTCCGTCCGCGAAAAATATATGAAATAACAGACGTATAAAAGACCTCCTCATTTTTTGATTCGGTTGAACATATGCTTCATGTAACACGCTCTGTATCCGACTAGCTTGTACGAGTATACAACTAAAGTATCTGTCTGTGGTAATTATCTATGTATGGGAACAAATCTAGCAAGTTAATTTTAAACTACTTCTAATAGTTGAATCGAATTGAAACTTTGTGATTGTATGTAAGTCGGATGACTATACAATAATTTGGGACCATCGAGCTGACCCAGGAGGCAGGAGGTGCAGAGAAGAACTCTTCAATGGGAGCTGGTAAACCACTCGAATTTGGGCTCATATGGTTTGGTTTGACGAGTTTAGTCCATCAATAGTATTTACACTTGGTGCTAAGGATCTGATGATGAGGCCAGGAAGAAGAAAGTGGACCTTATTCCTTCCTTCCTTAGTGGACAATATTCCAAATGTTATTGAATGCAGTGGAATAGAGTTAACTGAACATAAGCTAATAATATTATCTGTGTACAGACCACCAAAAAATAACAACGAACATTACAATGTATTTTTTAACAATTTAGAAGAAATGTTGTCTTTAGCTGTAAAAAACGGAAATAAAAAGTTAATCATATGTGGAGATTTTAACATAGACCTCCTCAAGGTAAATAAATACACAACTTATATTAAATTACAGTTTACGATTTTCTACAACAAATGTAACACGACCATGCAGTGGGTCCTGCATAGACAATATTATACATAATGTACGAGGTGTAAAAAGTGAACAAATGGAACTAGGTTTATCGGATCATAATGCACAATTACTAAATTGTCCAGTGAAAGAGAGCTGCACTATAAAACACTGGTTTTCATCAAAGCGTGATTACTCACATGATAATTTAAGAAAATTTGGAGAATGTTTAGACAAGCTCTCTTTCAATGATGTATACATGGCAAATACTGCTAAAGAAGCATTTGAGCTATTCATCAATCAATTTAAACTGTTTTATGACCTTTGCTTTCCGATTATAAAAATAAAGCATAATATAAAACAACATCCAAAATGGTTATCCCGTGGTATAAAAACCGGAAGCAAACGAAAACGGGAACTACTATGGAAATTTAGATTAACAAAAAACCTTTCGGATAAAAAAACATTTAAAACATACTCTGCTAGATACAAAAGAATTATAAATTTAACACAAAAATCACAAAACAATTATTACATTCAGAGAGCAAAAAACAAATCAAAAGCTACCTGGAACATTATAAATGATAAAAAGCCAAACGCCCCTAGAGACAATATAACACATATAAAATTCAATGATAAAATAGTTACCGATCCCCACGATATGGCGCAGATATTTAATTCATATTACACAGAATTAGCGAAACCAACAAGTAGCAACAATAACAAAACCGGCCATAAACTTACATATAATAACATTACACTGAAATCTTTGTTCATGAAACCTACAAATCCTGAAGAAATAAGCAACATCATAAATAATCTAAAAAATTCAACAAGCACCGGCTATGATCAAATAACCACGCAAGTATTGAAATATGTAAGGTTTCTGATATGTGATGTGTTAACTTACATAATCAATCTATGCATGGAACAGGGTACATTTCCTGATAAGCTGAAAATTACTATAGTGAAACCAATGCATAAGAAAAACGACAAAAGTAATATACAAAATTATAGACCAATAGCTCTGTTAAGCGTTTTTTCTAAAATTGTTGAAAAGGTAATATTTAATAATCTCTACAATTATCTAGAACTAAACAATTTACTTGTAAAGGAACAATATGGATTTAGGAAGAATCGATCAATAGACATGGCCATATATGACTTTGTAAGCACAATAAACACTAGATTAGATCATAAACAACCGATTTACTCACTATATATGGATATGACGAAAGCCTTTGACTTTGTAGAGCACAATATATTATTATCCAAACTAGAGTCATACGGAGTACGAGGTAATGCATTAAAACTGTTTAAATCATACCTCACTAATAGGACACAAATAACAACAGTAAGCAAAATAAGCCGTAAGACAAACATTGAAATAAATTACTCATCTGACACAAAACTCATCACACACGGTGTTCCACAAGGCAGCACATTAGCTCCTTTATTATTTATTATTTACATTAATGACATAGTTAAATCAATGACCAATAAAATGATTCTATTTGCTGATGACTGTACAATGCTACTTAATAGTAAACATGACATACAAAATAGTTTGACATCTATAATGACATGGCTCAAATATAATAATTTAAAAATAAACATAGAAAAGACTTTAATCATGAATTTTAATACAAATAAGAATAAAATACAAAATGACATAACTTCAAATTCAATAATTCCACAATTTACAAAAACAACTAAATTCCTTGGGCTGCACATTGATTCCGATATGAAATGGCAAACTCACATTGAATTCACTGCTACTAAAGTTGTTCAACTAGCCTATGCCCTATATATGCTCTCCAAGAAAGTCAATGAACAAGCCCTATTAACTGCCTATCATGGCTGTGTAGCTTCGAGGCTCAGATACGGGTTAATTTTCTGGGGTAACGCTGCAGACACACAAAATGTATTTAAAGCACAAAAACGCTGTATACGAGCCATGCGTGGTCTAAAGAGATTTGAAAGCTGCAGACCTCATTTCAAAAATTTAAAAATTTTAACACTGACGTCATTATATATATATGAAATAGCTTTGTTTATTAGGAAAAATGAGGGGTTATTTCCAAAAATCCATAGCAGTCGTCGCCAAGATTTCCTCAAAACCAACCCACACAAAACGGCTTTATACAGGAAAAGTGTAATGTTCATGGCTCCAAAAATTTACAATAATATTGCAAAAAACATACGAGAGCTTAAAGATCTAAAAGAGTTTAAACGAAATCTGTTCAACTACCTGTCAGACAACACTTATTACACGATTGATGAATTTCTCAATAAAGTGCAGCATATATAACAAGAATATGTTTGTTGTTATTAGTTTTTAGTTTATTTTATAAAATTTAATTTTATGTTATTATGTATATATTTGTACGCCGCAAGGCTCCACATAGCGGCCGTTGTTTAATATAAGATCTTCAATACCTATGTTGGACAAATAAAATGATTTGATTTGATTTGACCTCTTCGAGGGACTGGTATCCCTTCAAGAACCTCGAATTTGGGCTCTTTAGGTTGTTTTTGACGAGTGATGCACTCTAAGTGATGAGGGTCTCATGATGAAGACATGGATGTACTTGTGACAAACATGGTTACAGTTATGCGATATGGGTGAGCGCCTGCGGCCGCCCCCGCCCCCGCTCCAGGTGCACCAGGCACCCAGAGCCACGCACGGGCCCCGAGCGGCTTTAACCTGAGAGTTATTACTTTCACTGCGCGTTTGTGTTTCATATATCTCCAGAGCCCTCAGGTTAGCAATCATAGAAGTTATCCAAACACGGCATGCAAACATCTGGGGGCCGGAGGGGGACATACGCTCGCCGTGTGACAGCTGTGTGCGTCTGTGCGACATGTCTTCAACAATCTGTCAGTAATGGACGGGTGATTCATTCATTGTCAGTGTTTGAATTGTGTCGCTATCATCTCTTCATGAGGAGCCTGTGTGGTAGTGGTAGGGGCGTCATGTATACTTGCAAGAGGCAGCGCGTTCACACTGAAATGTATGCCAGACACTTGATACCGTGATACCGTAATCGCTCTCTTTACAATACTTTGAAAGCAAATGGAATGGGTTCCTTTTTGGATTCCAGTGGAAACTCGTGTATTGATTCATAATTAGCAATATTAATGATGCGATCGGATCAGTTCTCTCATTATGGTCATCTGATCACGATACAGCACAATTTCTAAATTGTTCTGTTACACATAAGAAGGAAACTCCGATAAGTATATATATATATATATATATATATATATATATATATATTTACAAGAGAGACTATTCACAAGATAACATTGAAAGATATAAACAATACTTAACTTGTCTTTCATTCTCAGAAGTGTACAAACACACAAATCTAAATGACGCATTTAAGGAGTTTTATGAGATGTTTTGCTTGTTGTACAAACTTTGCTTTTCGGAAATAAAAGTTAAAACAAGCTCGTCTACAAAACTAAACTGGATATCCAAAGGTCAAAAGGATATCAAAAGAACACTTCGATACAAATACTATAAAAATAATAAAACTATAGCTGACAAACATAAATATTTAAATTACAAAAAAGTAAATTAGAAAGTATGTAGTAAATAGTAAAAATGTATGCAAAGCTACGGTCATAAAGAATGAAACTGGTGGCACAAACATAAAAAATACACAGATAAAGTCGTATACAATGGACATGAAACAACAGAGCCCTTACAAATAGCTTCAACTATGAACAATTATTTTATTGACATAACAAATAATAACAAAATTTCAAATTTTTATGTTCAAAATAGAAGAAACACGTTTCATAATTCAATGTTCCTCGCACCAACAGATGAGAAGGAAAATATTAATATAATAAGATTATTAAATAATACAGTCTGAAGGATATGATTCTAGTATCTGTGGTCAAAGCACTCCATAAAAAAGGAAATATTACTGATGTCACTAATTCTGTCGGCATTAGGGCGCAGTTGACTCATAACACAAGTGGAGTAAATAGACGCGGCACAATGGGCCAAACCTAGGAGCATTTAATTACGGCCAAACAACTTGGCATATACTTGTAGTGAACGACAAAAATGACATAAGCCTAAATAAGTGGAGTAAAAAAATAAAATGCAACTTTTTTTTCATTTCGTTGCTGTCCCCGCGTTATTGTAACTAGTATGAATGTGAAAGTGAACATTTATAGTAATCGGTCTAAGGCTTGAATGCGTTGTGATTTTTTAAATAAAATAATTATATTTAATTAGATATTTAATCTTTTACATTTCTTCTTAGTAGAAAAATACACAGAATTTGCAAAAAAAATGTAGAATGGACGTATTTGGTCATTTACGTCCTTTCAACTTAGAACATTAAAGTAGCTGTTCTTTGTTTTATGAAGTATACGTATATAATTATATCATTTTGAATTTGAAGTCATTATTCTTCATAATATTGTGTGAGATCAGTAATTGCTCTGTCTTTGACTGGTAAATTTTCCCAGAACAGCCTTCTATTTTCTGCCATTAGTGGCCCTAGTTGAGTAATTATGTTCATTTTTATTTGAGAAGTAATACTTCTGAATGTATCATTTTGTTTAGGATGGGGAATTCCATTTTTAATGTTCTTCAGCTTCAAGAAATCGAGCGTATATTCTTCATCCTCGAAATCAGTTTTATAAAAAAGCACATTGTGTCCGTTGCGGAAAGTAATTTGACAAATATCTTTTAAATATGCTCTTGGAGACGAGTTCTGTAACTTGTACACAGATGAACAATCTTCAAATTGACAGAAATCTTCAACGTTCATTTTTTTCACGATCGGTACTTTCATATTATTATTATTATTATTTATGTAAATCAGATATACATCCATAGTGTTAGTAATCTTAGGTCTATGTTAGTAATTTAACTTATAACTATAACGTCAGACATGATACTGCGCCACTGGGGATGTAATGACAACCAGTGTCGCAGCATCAGTCCGTCGGTGCGTTGCGCGACGACAGCGAGCAGACTGCTGCGGCTGCCCGCGTCCTGCGCGCGCTGGAGGACGCACTCTTGCGCATCGTGCTGGAGAAGCAGTCTACACGTGCCTCAGCGAACATCCCCGAAGCGCTGCAGAAGCGAGGCAGCCGCAGCAGAGCCCTAAACGCATTGTTGTATTGAACGCGAAGGGCGTTGTAGGCCCTCTGCGTGTATGAAACCCACAGGCTGCTCGTGTAGAAGGTGGTACAATAGGCCCGAGACAGTGTAATTTTAACTTCTTTAGAGCAACGAGCGAACCTGTGAGCTATCATATTCGCCCTCACCGACAACGCCCTCCGTTCTCGTTCAATATCCTCGTCGTCGCGCATGTCATCAGTCACGATGTGGCCGAGGTACTTAAATCTATGTACCAGCTTTAGGGGCACTCCATCTAGCTTGACAGGGGGCACGTCCGAAGGTCCTTTAGCACTGGCTCGGAAGACCATAAGTTCGCTCTTCTTAGCATTTTAGGCCGTGACAACGCGCGTACTCTTCGCATATACTTATGAGCTCCCGGATACCACCCACCGACGCACTCATCAGCGCCATGTCATCCGCGTAGCTAATGTTATTAAAAGCAATGCCATCCACATGACACCCGACACGGCAGCTGCTGAGCGCGACGATGAGTTCGTTTACGTATAAGTTGAAAAGCGTGGGCGATGTCAATCCCCCCTGCCTCACCCCGCACTCCAACCTGTACGGATCAGACAGTGCGCCCGCCCATCTCACCTGGTTGACCTGGTTTCCGTACCAGTATCGGAATATAGCAACAAGTTCTTGAGGCATACTAGTCTCCTCCAACTTTCTCCACAGTATGTTGTAAGAAACCAGGTCAAAAGTATTTGATAGGTCCAGAAAACACGCGTAAACCGGGGTGTTACGATCAGTATAGTATCCGACGGCATGCTTTAAACACACTATAGCACTCTCAGTGGACAAGTTGGAGCGGAAACCAAACTGATTGTCGTGTAATGCAACATGTTTCTGGAGATGTACATTGAGCAAGCCGTCAAACACTTTAGCGATCACGGTAGCTAATGAGATCGGACGAGCGAGTGAGATATTAGACGTGCTAAGAACAGCTTGATGAAAATCTTCAAAGTCATAAATTCGTTTTTTCTTTTTCATAGCCAATTCAACTCTGTGATGAAATTCATCAGCTGCCATGTATGTGTGACCAACTTCTAAGTATTTGAATTTGAACTGTCCTTACATCAATGTTGTAAATATTTTATGGACGCTCTACCAGGTATACTTAAAATCCCCACGAAATATTCATTTTAAAATCCATAAATAAGCGAGTTACGCGTAATTACCTTGCTGAACTTTGGTCCCAGAAAAGCGTGCTCTCTTCTCGAACAACTCAGGCGCAATGACTGACAGGCGGGCGTTAGTTCCTTCCCCCTCCTACCCCGGCGTGCACCCAAAACGAAATAGAAAAGACGTAAGTGATCACTTGCGCCTTTTCTACTTCAAATTTGTAATAACAAAACTTGTCTATTGCTTAGATAAAAAGTTTTAACGTCCCTTGCGTCTTACATGCTGTGTTTTGATCATATTGGTTACTAAGATAATTAGACGTAAACAACCAAATGCGCCCTTCCAACTTACAATAGGTACTAAAATGAAACTAAGCGGTCCTAAATAAAAAAGACTTTATCACCACTTGCGCCAAATACGTCTTTTCATTTACTTAAACGACACAAACATTAGATTCATTGTAGGAAGTAACTGACAAAATACGTCTTCTCTTCTTAGTTGCACCAAATACGTGTTTTCAACTTCTGAACACTTAATTTTTTATATGCAATTACGTCTTATACTCTTATGGATTCTGGAAAATAACGTTAATTTGTCGAAATTTAAAAATTGAGCAGATGCGCCTTTCTTTCCCAGGGGTATTTTTAACACATTTTTATGAAAATTGTCAGATGCGCCTTTTCTTCTTATGACGGCAGAATTACAGGCCGATCACGCTTTTTCCGATTATATCTAAAATTTTCGAGAGAGTAATGCATAATAAACGCACATCGTTCTTTGCCCAGTTTAATATAATCAAACAAAACCAGTATTGATTTATTAAAAACAAATCTACAAGACACGCAGCGTTTCACTTGCTCAATGAAATCCTTAAGAGCCTGAATGACAAAAAGTATACCAATGTGATATTTTTAGATCTGTCTTATGCGTTTGATTTTGTATCTCACAAAATATTGTTAAGTAAGCTCGAACACGAACCCGGGCCTGATGGCATAAGCAATGAAATTTTAAGATATAGCAAAGAGACCCTGATACCTGTCCTCACAGACATGTTCAATGACATCATGAACACTGAACCCATCCCCCAGCAATGGACCGAGTCTCACATCATCCTACTGTACAAGAAAGGGGATAAATACGACATCGGAAATTATCGCCCTATTAGCCTTATGTCCAATGTATATAAGATTTTTGCTAAGATCTTATTAAAACGGGTAGAAAGAACTCTAGACGAACACCAACCTATAGAGCAAGCAGGATTCCGCAAAGACTACTCAGTGATCGATCACATCCACGTAGTGCGTCAAATCTTTGAGAAATACAACGAATACCAACTAACATACTACATTGCATTTATTGATTATCGCAAAGCATTCGATTCTCTACAACATGATAAAATATGGGAGGCATTACTAGAACAAGGAGTCGAGCCGAGTCGAGTCAAATATATTAGATTAATAAGAAACATATATAGCAGCAGCAGAGCAAGAATTCAACTAGAAAAGAAAAGTGCTTTTTTCAGAGTAGAAAAAGGAGTCAGGCAAGGAGACCCACTATCTCCGAAATTATTCTCCGCAGTACTAGAATCAATCTTCCGAAGGCTTAACTGGGAACATCTCGGAATCAACATAGACGGTGTACTACTGTCGCACTTAAGATTTGCCGATGATATAGTGCTACTGGCAAGAACAGCAGAGGACCTAACCAGAATGATAAAAGAACTTGCGAAAGAAAGAGAGAGGGTAGGGTTGGTAATGAATCCGGAAAAAACCAGAGTGATGACAAACGGGTACAAACATACTATAGATCTAGGGAACACTGAAATCAAATATACAGACGAGTACATATATCTAGGTCAGCTTATAACTCAAAAGGATCCGATGCAGAAGGAAGTGGCCAGAAGAATTACAAATGGCTGGAAGACATACTGGAGTTTAAGAGAGGCTATGAAAGATAAAGAGCTCCATATAAACCTAAAAAGCAAACTGTTTAATACCTGCATACTACCAGTCCTTACATATGGGTGTCAATCATGGTCCCTAAATCAGGAGACCTTAAACAAACTAGCAACTTGCCAGCATGCCATGGAAAAGAGTATGCTAAATATTAGAAAGTCTGACAGAGTAACAAAAGTCCTCATTAGAAACAAAACAAAAACTACCGATGTAATAAACAAAATCAAAAGACTCAAATGGCGATGGGCTGGTCACATGGCAAGAGGACACGAAAAATGGAGCAAAAAGGTGACATGGTGGTACCCAAGGGAAGGCAAGAGAAAGAGAGGTCGACCACAGAAAAGGTGGGACTATGATGTTAGACAAGTGGCAGGAGTCACATGGAACAGAGTGGCTCAAGAAAGAAAGGAATGGAAAAGGTTGGAGGAGGCCTATGCCGAATGGCAAGCAGATTTAGGAAAGATAACGAAGCAACAAATATTAGATTAAATTGTTTATTCAATATAAGTTTTCAATGTTAGTTCGTTACATAAGAATCAAATGTGAAATGTGAAAAGTGATCTGAATAAATGGCTATATTTTTATTAAGCTCGAACAAAATGGTGTTCGAGGACCTGCACTTAGTTGGTTGAGTTCCTACCTAGAAAACAGACTTCAGTGTGTAGAAATAGCACAACTAAACGATAAAAATACGGTACACATACACCGTTCTAATTTCGAACACAACGGATTTGGAATTGCACAGGGCAGTATATTAGGCCCTTTATTATCTGTGCTGTACATTAACGACCTACCAGACGCAACAAAACATAAAACAGTTTTGTTCGCAGATGATACTTTAATAATAGTTACTGCTGATATAAAACCTTCAATAGAAGTGCATGGACATATCCCAGACCTTAACATCAATAATACAATGGTTACATAAAACAATCTAAACATACATTTATCGAAGACTAATACTATTATTCTGTGTTACATTATTCTATTATGTGCAACATAAATATATTGATTCCTCCATATACCTCCATGCAGCTGTGTGTTGACTTTTTCTGTAGGAATAATGTGGTATAATCAAATCCAACAACACCGTAATACCTTGACCTATATGACAACAAACTGGATTTCGTAGCCCACGTAGCAATGTGCTACGCCGTAGCACACAATTCAAGAAAAAATTCCTTGCATACAATTGCATATCGCACTTCGAAATGTACAGATAATTCAGCAAACAGGTCGAGCTTCGGTATCATAAGGGTACACAATAATTTAAATGATAGATTAAAGACATGCAAGAATGTTGAAATGATTGAAAAAAGCAAGAGTGCCGCGTAACTTAACCTTTCTGATATATATAAAACAATGTCTCCTACAAATGTGTGAATAACAATGTGATGGTTACACTTTAACATATGAATGAACGATTTTATCTTAACTCAATGCTATTGAGGCTGATTGCTGGCTGATTTTTAATAGTGCTAGTTAAATGACTCAGACATAGCACTGTTCTACGTATGGATCTACGATTGCTGTGACGACGCTGTCCCCGTACATCTGTACCGTCACGGTGGCGTGGACATCCAGCGCTGGGAGATACTGTGGCAGCGGGAGGACGCGACGCCGATGAGAACTGATAACTATGTACACAAGATGATTACACCGCGGCCAGGGGGAGGGGTGTGAGGGTGGTGGTGGGCTTGGGGGGGGGGGGGGGAGCGGTCTTGTTGCTCGGTTACCTCGCTAGTTGACCTCTTCAATGAATCGTGAGGTCTCCAACTGTTATTGATCTTGATTGTATTAAAATAACGACTGTATGAGTGTGTGTCTACACGGTGACGCGGGGAAGGCGGCCATGACTCACTGTAGTACATAAACTAGATACGAGCACGCAAATGAGCGAGAGACAAGCCAAGCTGGTGCGAACCTCTCGACGTGCAAGCACTGCGGGGTTCGGAGTGACGTGTTCAATCTACCGAGATTTACTTAACGTTCGATTCTGAGACGTTGTAAA
The DNA here is from genome assembly GCA_910589575.2 of Carcina quercana. Lineage (NCBI taxonomy): Eukaryota > Metazoa > Arthropoda > Insecta > Lepidoptera > Depressariidae > Carcina > Carcina quercana. The sequence continues at coordinate 81,752 of OU342443.1, forward strand.
TGTATATATTGTGCACGTGTCTGTGTGCGCGGGCCGCGTCACGTCACCACCTTCGTCGGCATACCAGCGTCGTTAGTTGGTCGTTAGGGACGACGACGTCCGCGGCCACTGGCAAGTTAAGTAGCAGCACTCGGCACACCGCCGCCGCCAGCGACGACGCGACGCCCGACGTTTCAAGAACCTCCATGGTTTCATTCTGATGCGATTTTTTGTTTGAAATTGTGGAGTGTGGATTTGCGGGGGTGTGCGGGGCGGCGGGGGCGGGCGTGCGCAGCGGCAGTGTGAGTCAGCGCGCCGCGGCGAGTGCACGCGTCGTCGGTCGGTCTGTCCTGCTTACAGCGACACTCCGCATCTCCCGCGTCCTCGTTGCGTAATGTGATCCTGCTCGAGCTGGTCTCGGAGCGTCCCCGTGAGGAGCACCTCGCGCTCCGGAGCGCAGGGCTCCCGGTACACCCCCGCCCGCAGTACCCACAGTGTAGTCGCGACGGATGACGAGAGATTGTCTAGATATCTGACAGTATTGACAACTGTGTGTGATAGTGTTGTCCTGGTGGAGAGTGCAGTGCGCGGGCAGTGGTCGCGCGGCGGCGGGCAGCTGCCTGCGGTGAGTACCGCCGACACCACACAGAGAGCACCGACGGCCACGGCTGCCGGCGTCATACATGTTGCCGGCACCGTACATCCGCCTGCATATTCGTACTTTTAATTAAAGATTAGAGTTGCATATAAATAATAACGTAACAGTGTACAGGTGATACTTCGTCCCCTGTAGCTCCTACACTTGAGCATTGTTGTCGTCAACATCGCGCAGACGGCTCCGCTCCAAGGACAACTTATTACGTGATAGACTCGGGGATAAATTACGACCCATCCCCCCCATCCCCCCCCAACGACCTCCCTCCGGGTCTGGTCTACTTTATTTTCACCATTTTTTATTCCGGAGAATTAATTAAGTGAGGATTACCCCCGGACATCGAACGAAGGGATTCCCCTTCCACGCGTCGCCCGTCGGCCCCGGGTCCGCGGATCGAGCGGCGACCTCATCATAGACAACACATTTCTGATAGAACACACCGCTAGCACCTGTCACCGGGTACGTCGTTAATCCTGTGGCACGACGTCGAGCGACGGGCCACAGTTGCAGGAGTTACCTACGGCGAGGAGAAGTCGCCCGGGGATCGTTGAGAGCAAAGCCAAGTTCTAGCCGCCGCCGCCGGGTGAGGGGGCTGCAGGGGGTGCAGCGAGACTAACATACATAGCGAACCCCGGAATGTACTTGATGTCCTCCGCTGATGTAGTCAACTCCGGGTGCGCGTCGTCCTGCGTCCTGCTGCCTGTAGGCAGCATGCAGCCTCCAGTGTCCTTGTGGCGTGTATTCTCCCGTCGCTATGGTACTGGTGAAACCTGCGCAGCGGCAGTGAGCTCTTGTTTCATCATAATCATATCATGACCACACAGAAGTTATCTACTCGCGTTTCCAGCCAGGTTTCACAATCGCTTTCACATCTGCGACATGAGAAATGAAATCAATATTGTGTGTGAGTCCCAAACTCACACACACATTAGAGACGCAAAATACTATAATACAGTTCACACCAAACCCCACCTCTTCAGATGTACACACACAACAATATTTTACTTTAAAAATTTGACAATAAAAAGATAACGAATAATATTACAAATGTCATATACTCGTACTATATATAAACATGAAATCTTTTACTCAACATTAAACCCTCAAACATTTTTGTCCAAATATTCCTTTACGCTTTAAAAACAGTTTTCAATAAGCCATGATCTTACTATCCTTTTAAATACGTTGATTGTTTTATTTTTAAATGAATGAAGTAACTTATTGTAAATGTCGATACTCATCATGTGTGAGTTGTTGTACAGCAGAGTCAGTTTTGCCAACGCTCGGGATAATTTTAGTGCATATTGTAATCTTACACGTGTATTTGTTACATCTTGTTTAAGTGGAAACATGTGCTTGTGCTTGGAAACAAAAATACAAGCTTCTAATATATACAAGCATGGCGTTACCATGCTTACATTACATTTTAAAATATTTCATTTTTTTAAATAGGGCCCACAGGAGTCCACAGTATTTTTGTACGAGATATAACACTTGTGTGTGTACAATTCCCCCCAATCCAGACCAGAGTCAGCATGGCCGTTGTACGCGGCCAATGCTGCTTGTAGAGATACCAACCAAGAGCCCTTCCACTTCCTAAGGGCATATATAAAGCTATTTATTTTTGAACAGACACTACTTATTTGCTCTTTCCATTGGCATAGGCAGTCCAAGTTCAGCTCTAGAAATTTTGTTAATGTTACTTCTTCAATCTTTTCTCCTTCAAAATGTATATTTAAATTTTGCATATTGCCTTTACTTAGGATAATACCTGTATTTGATTTTATTTATGTTTACGTTTAGATTATTTATCGTAAGCCAATTTATTACTTGAGATAAGGCTGTATTTATTTGATCATTATATGTAGTCAAATCTGTACCATTTACCCCTACAGTAGCGTCGTCTGCAAACAGTATACATTCGTGAGATACGCAGTTAGGTAAGTCATTTATATAAATTAGAAATAGCAGTGGCCCTGATGTACTACCCTGTGGTACAACAAAAGTATTATTTATATATGATGATTGATACATTTTTTTTTACTTTGTGGGCAGAACTTAGTAGACCATTTATTTGTGCACGCTGTGTTCTGTTACTGATATGTCGGGGCCGTGCCGGGCAAATGTACAAGCATGCATGATATCGAGTGCTCGACAAGTGCAACAGTGCGCGGGCGCCTCGCAGCCAGGGCGGTCTCCGGCGTATTGTTATGGTTCCAAGTAGGGAATACAATCCCGCATCAAAATCTCGATCCCGCAAGCCTGAGGGACAGATCGTGAAAATTATTTTGTCTTGAGTATTTTTTTAAATTATGAAACAAAGACAATTAAATTTTACTAATGATATTAAGTAAATTATTACTTATCAGCAATTGAACTAAACGATGCTTTTGAGGTAAAAATTATAATCTTCTTTTAAGAAACGATATAATGCAATTTTCAACCAATCATCTTTGTTTTGACAATTGACTTAGTTTATATTAAGCGGATAGTCCATTTTCTGCTTTAAAAAATATTCCACACTTCACTCGCGCTCTTATTACAATCCAAATCGACACTCATTTCTAATCAGAGCACAAGTAGTTTGTCACTCGTTTAACTCGCTATGAAACTTTTATAACAAAAACTAATTGTATCGTTGGATCGTGCCTTTTCACATCACAAGTAAGAGGCATTCGACGCAGTTGGTGTTGTTTCTAAAAATATGACAATATTTTAATCTTTTGTTTGTTTGTTTGTTTTGATATATTATTTTTTGTAACAAATTGACATTAATAATTAATCTTATCTTATTTTATGTTAGATATACGAATATCACATACATTTTTGTTGTAGACGAAATAAACTATGAAACTAACTACTGCGAATAAATACGACAGGTTGAATAGAAGTGTTTAGGAGACGCGCGCATAGTTTTTCTGTTATAGTGATTGTATATCTAGTTTCAATGAAAAAAGTTTCAGTTTATTTAATTAATAACAATGTAATTTAACTTTGTACAAAAGTTTATTTATAAGTTTAATCTAAACCAGCACTCACAACTCGGCTGGGCAGCGTTCGGGACATTACGGCATATCTTCTCGTCCAAAATACCTCAGCGTCTAAAGACAACAGTCATTGATCAGTGCGTGTTGCCAGTGGTGACATACGGAACCGAAACGTGGTCTTTTACTGTGGGCCGAATAAACAAGCTCAAAGTCACTCAGCGAGCAATGGAACGAGCTATGCTCGGAATTTCTCTACGTGATAAGGTCCGGAATGAGGAAATCCGTAGACGAACGAAGGTCACCGACATAGCTCGACGAGTCAGTGAGCTGAAGTGGCAATGGGCAGGCCACATCGCTCGAAGAACCGATAACCGGTGGGGAGTAAAGGTTCTCGAGTGGCGACCACGTACCGGGAAACGTCTACCAGGCCGTCCCCTTACTAGATGGACCGACGACCTGGTTAGAGTCGCTGGATGCAGGTGGCTCGGGACCGGTCGATGTGGCGTACCATGAGGGAGGCCTATGTCCAGCAGTGGACGTTTCCCGGCTGATGATGAAACCAGCACACAACGTTGGAATTCTTTTAAGTATAACAACACCTGCGCCCGGAGGCCCGCGGGCTTGCCGCGTGCGCCTCTGTGGCGGGAAGCTTCGATGATAATTAATGTTTGTTATCGTCGTATAATATTGACAGAGTGCTATTCTTCATACATAACGCACTTGTGTGGGGCTATCCCTCCCTCCCTCCCGGCCCGGTGACCCTCTCCTCAGGGAACGTTTCCATACTGAGACTAATTTTTCTTTTGAATCGCGGAAACAAAAGAGTACGAGTAAGGAGAGCGAAAACGAATTCCATCAATTTGATTTATAGTTGTCAGATCCCATAAAAACCGATGAAAGAAGAAAACCAACAAAAGGGGACTTAGAGCGTCCTTTCATCCCCGCGCCGCGCCGGCCGCCCGGCCGCAGGCGGCTGCAGCAGGGGGTGCTGGTCCATCCGACCACCGTTACACAACGTACATTATATAGAAAGGGATCACTTTGTAGTATAAATTGGCATGAAATTTGCCAATTAAATATCCCGTCGTAGGAAGCTTTTTACACTTAAAGACAAACATTTTATTTCTTCGCGACGAACGAGCACGAAACCTCAATAAACAAACCGAGCTCCACTTTTCAAGTGGAAATTCAATATTAGTTTTTATATCAAGAGTGATTCTTCGAGAGCTTCGCCATTTATATCTGGAAGGCTCCGGGGGCGGGGGCGAGGGCGGGGGCTGGGAAACGCGCGGTAGATACAGTTTTTGGTAATGAGCTTAGACAAACGGTATTAATGTTACGGATCAGACTGTATGTAGTGCAGGGAAATGTGTCGAAACTACTTACTATACCTCAGTTATTAATGGCATACAATTCTGACAACTGTCTTTTTTGGACATGCCAGAGATTACAAACCTTTTTGGCCGGGAGCATTTTTTTTAAATTCCAGATTTCACTAAGTGTTTCAACATCCGAGTCTATACATTTTATTTGTTAGTGAATGTAACTAGTTTATTCATACTGCCGTCCCTTTTGATCACGAACAGTTATATAATAATAATAATTTGCAATAAATGTACTACAAAAAAGGTGTTACATCAAAAAAAATTACATATCACACATTTAGTCTCGTCACGTCTCCACAGATAGCCCTTATACACTTTTTCTGTGTGATCTGTGCTCTATTGATGTCTACAGACTTCCCCCACAAAACGATACCATAGTTAAATTATATTTTTTATAAAGACCCCTCATGTTAGTTCTTAAATAAATCCTGCTAGCTTTCCGCCGCGATCAACTTGCTTCTTGGGAATAAGATTCTCCCGCAGGAAAAGCAGCTTCTATGTCCTTTCCATGGTCTTAAACTATCTCCATATAAAATGTAATCAAATCGGTTTAAACGAATGTAATGTATGTACAAACATTGACCAGTTACAATGTTCACAGTCTTTTCCTTGGCTATACGTACGCACCGCGTACCACGAGGATGGTTCTTTCTGGGAGAAAGAAAGTGTAACTCTTGCACTTTGTCAGATGGGGCTGCTTCCTTGGAAGGGGCCGGTTGTGTGCTAGTCAAGATAATTTTAAAAATCCTGGTTTTCAGATTTATTCCTATAGTGGTGTTTTAATTCAATTCAATTCTTGATACTTATGGCAACTAGTGGTGTTGTAAAACCTTGCGTCTCTTGCGTCTTCCGAGAAGTCTGTGAGAGAAGTTTAATGAAAATCACACAATGTGACAGGCGCGACGTGACAGCTTTATTTTTATTTTTCTTCTTGATAAATTAGGAAAATAATAATTATAATATATATAAGGCTATGACTTTAAAAAGTTCTGATTTAGTCGGGAGTGTTGCCAGCTGAAGAAAAAATAACCCGCTTACTTAAAAATATAACTTTGAATTTAGGGTATTAAAAAAGTTCATAACATTTGAAATATGCTATAAAGTTAAAAAATATTTTTTTCTAGAATTTTTTTTATTGCCCTTAAATTTCGTATTTTCGCCTAATATTTATTATTGTACACTTCGGTCTGTAACCATTTCAAAAATTTATGGGCCCTTAAATAGGTTCCCTTTTTAGTTGTATAACTTTTTATCAGCAACACTTGTAACATGTCAGAATTCTACGCAATTAATAAACGATTTTTGATTGCAATTTAATCGGGACATTTACAAGATACTTATTAACGCTATAAATACTATAAACAAAATATATTGATTAATTATGTACGGCAAAGAAAAAAGATATGATTCTGCACGAAATAAAAGAGTATGTGAGTCCAAGTGGGAATTTATAACAATACTGAAGAGATACATTGTTCAGGTGACATAGTGAGTCTTCAACAGTATGTTTAATCCACGACTATGTCTCGCCCGCGGGTCCGCACGTAGCCGCTGCCTCATTCGTCATACAAAGTGTATGGTGTATGGGAATCGTGATCAACATTTGCGTGTAAGAGCGGAACAATGGAATTCATTTGCATCATGGACGAACGTAAAAACGGAATTTACAAAAAATGTAAAAACCACCGCAGTAACGCAACTGTATAAATCACGATTCCCAGTCTCAACAATCGTCCCGAGACAACGGCTCGTAAAATAATTTCATTGCTATTGACATAATTCAGTAGAAACTTTTTAAAGCGGACTCGAACGTTTGAAGTGCTCTTTTACAACGGCTATTAATGCAAAACAAGTTTTTCATTGCGACATTTTGTGTCTTGTAGAACAACGGGATGGTTCAGAGAGATTTTTTTCCTCTGTGAGCAACCGGCGATGACAGTGTCGTCGTGCCCGTAGCACGTGTGGAGCGGTGTACCGATGTCGGTAGATATCACCAGTATCTTGTCGTGGCTATGAGATGTTGGTAGCTATTATCACTGTCGTAGCATGACTACGAGATGTTGGTAGATATCACCAGTATCTTGTCGTGGCTATGAGATGTTGGTAGCTATTATCACTGTCGTAGCATGACTACGAGATGTTGGTAGATATCACCAGTATCTTGTCGTGGCTATGAGATGTTGGTAGCTATTATCACTGTCGTAGCATGACTACGAGATGTCGGTAGATATCACCAGTATCTTGTCGTGGCTATGAGATGTTGGTAGCTATTATCACTGTCGTAGCATGACTACGAGATGTTGGTAGATATCACCAGTATCTTGTCGTGGCTATGAGATGTTGGTAGCTATTATCACTGTCGTAGCATGACTACGAGATGTTGGTAGATATCACCAGTATCTTGTCGTGGCTATGAGATGTTGGTAGCTATTATCACTGTAGTAGCATGACTACGAGATGTCGGTAGATATCACCAGTATCTTGTCGTGGCTATGATATGTTGGTAGCTATTATCACTGTCGTAGCATGACTACGAGATGTCGGTAGATATCACCAGTATCTTGTCGTGGCTATGAGATGTTGGTAGCTATTATCACTGTCGTAGCATGACTACGAGATGTCGGTAGATATCACCAGTATCTTGTCGTGGCTATGAGATGTTGGTAGCTATTATCACTGTCGTAGCATGACTACGAGATGTCGGTAGATATCACCAGTATCTTGTCGTGGCTATGAGATGTTGGTAGCTATTATCACTGTCGTAGCATGACTACGAGATGTCGGTAGATATCACCAGTATCTTGTCGTGGCTATGAGATGTTGGTAGCTATTATCACTGTCGTAGCATGACTACGAGATGTTGGTAGATATCACCAGTATCTTGTCGTGGCTATGAGATGTTGGTAGCTATTATCACTGTAGTAGCATGACTACGAGATGTCGGTAGATATCACCAGTATCTTGTCGTGGCTATGATATGTTGGTAGCTATTATCACTGTCGTAGCATGACTACGAGATGTCGGTAGATATCACCAGTATCTTGTCGTGGCTATGAGATGTTGGTAGCTATTATCACTGTAGTAGCATGACTACGAGATGTCGGTAGATATCACCAGTATCTTGTCGTGGCTATGAGATGTTGGTAGCTATTATCACTGTCGTAGCATGACTACGAGATGTCGGTAGATATCACCAGTATCTTGTCGTGGCTATGAGATGTTGGTAGCTATTATCACTGTCGTAGCATGACTACGAGATGTCGGTAGATATCACCAGTATCTTGTCGTGGCTATGAGATGTTGGTAGCTATTATCACTGTCGTAGCATGACTACGAGATGTCGGTAGATATCACCAGTATCTTGTCGTGGCTATGAGATGTTGGTAGCTATTATCACTGTCGTAGCATGACTACGAGATGTCGGTAGATATCACCAGTATCTTGTCGTGGCTATGAGATGTTGGTAGCTATTATCACTGTCGTAGCATGACTACGAGATGTCGGTAGATATCACCAGTATCTTGTCGTGGCTATGAGATGTTGGTAGCTATTATCACTGTCGTAGCATGACTACGAGATGTCGGTAGATATCACCAGTATCTTGTCGTGGCTATGAGATGTTGGTAGCTATTATCACTGTCGTAGCATGACTACGAGATGTCGGTAGATATCACCAGTATCTTGTCGTGGCTATGAGATGTTGGTAGCTATTATCACTGTCGTAGCATGACTACGAGATGTCGGTAGATATCACCAGTATCTTGTCGTGGCTATGAGATGTTGGTAGCTATTATCACTGTAGTAGCATGACTACGAGATGTCGGTAGATATCACCAGTATCTTGTCGTGGCTATGAGATGTTGGTAGCTATTATCACTGTAGTAGCATGACTACGAGATGTCGGTAGATATCACCAGTATCTTGTCGTGGCTATGAGATGTTGGTAGATTATCACCATTATTATGTCTATACTAATTTTATAGTAAGTTGTTGTAATCAAGATCGCAGATATATTTATTAGAAAAGTTAACTTAAAAATTTTCTTTTAATTTGGTTTAAAAAAACTTGAATAAATACAAAAAGAAATTAAAACTATGTATCCGATCGGGGTTGAACTAGAACACCTTTGAATGAAAGTCTGGCGTCATGTCCGATAGGCCATAATGCTCATAATCGAACCGGCGAAATTACCAATCAAATTATAAAAAATAGACTTCGAAATGCCATAATGAAAGTTTCGTACAAATTCCATTCAAAATTACTTTACATCGTCCTGGGTGGACCTAACTTGCACTTGGATGCTTTTTAAAATTGAAATAGATTCAGTAACTTAACTATATTGTTTTAGTCTTAAGGAACATTTACACATCGATAACTAAAAAGTAAATTAATATAAAAATTCATAAGAATATTTAAATGCTCTAAAAAGAAGAAAATACACTGTAAATTAAATCAAACCCATCAATTGATTACATTGCACAATTTATATGCTTTTAAAGCTTGTCGCGTGATTCACTGATGTGTGTGGATTTGCCTATTTTATAAAATACATACATAAACTTTTTTTCTAGATCAGTTTACATAATTTTTGTGTTCTAGGTAAAACCACACGACAAGCTTTTATAGCAATATAAATTGTGCAATGTAATCAATTTATGGGTTTAATTTAATGTTTTAAAGTTTATTTTCTTCTTTTTAGAGCATTTAAAAACAAGCTTCTTTATGAATTGTTTATATTAATTTATTTCTAAACATGAGACTAATCTAGATAGATTTTTGCACCCAAAACGCCCTAAATACCAAATTCCAGATTGGAGATCCAGATTATATATATTTAAACAAGAATTGCTCGTTTAAAGATAGAAAATAATTTTTTTTTGCCTAACCATCGAAACTGTACACACGGTGACGTCACATCACGTATCGACATCAAATAATAGTGTCTCTGTGACGTGTGCACCTCGCAAGTCAACTTTGGCTTGGGGTGCACAAAAGGGGGCGCTAAGAGTTTTGATTCGACATTTTTAAGCTTTTTCGACATTTTCGGCTTTTTTTACTTTGTCTCTCCATAACTCAACTTAACTTCCAAATAATAAGAAACCGCATTGAAATCTGATATCATGTGGTGGAGATATCGAGTACCCCATTTATACTACTTATTGGTAGGAAGAACCCCTGCAATCAGAAATCCAAACAAAAAACAATTTAAACAGTTCGTTTCAAGTTCCAAGTTTCGGCCAAATACGTTTAGAAAAGCGACCTGTAGAGGAAGAAATACAAACATACAGAAAGTAGGTTTTTGATATTTTTGCCCCATCAGCTGAAACGGAGATGTTTCGTTCGCTTGGCTCACTGGAGTATTTGCACCGGGCAGGATCATTTCCAATAGCGCGAAGAATGCCTCCGTCGGAGCAGGAGCCCTCGCGGCTAACTCAATATTCCATCAAAGTTTTTGTTTAACATTGATGACGTCAGACCTGCCACTGACACAACAAGCAAGTCCCTCGTCTGGATACACACTGGAACACTTACATTATGTAATATCGTTTTCGTGTGTGTCCCATCACTACTAAAAATGTCGCGCGCCCCGCCCTGCACACGTGATTGCTAATTGACCTTGATCTTTGATTGACTTGACTAGCCAATCACAGTGCACTTGCCGGGCCCCGCGCCCCGCGCCCCGCGCTCCGCCAATTTGACAAGATGAGATACTTGACCAAGTTGTATGAAGTGCAGTCTATAGGTTAGGTGGTCTGTGCTTCATACAAGCACTCGTGTAATGGACCCGCGATGGCTCATTCATTACGACATACTAAATTACTAATTGTATTACAAAATAAGTGATCAAAGCGCGCCATACTGCCTTCCCCGGCGGGCGGGGGACAAGAGGTGTCAGAAACCCTATTCTGATGATCTCACAAGCCGCCTGCGAGCTCTATTGTTCTCGACACGGTGTACCGCGGGACGGGTCGAGCAGGACGCACGCACGTGTCTGCGGCCGCAGCGCGCCGCGGTGCGCCGGCACCTGAGCAATGCGTGCACGTGGGGGATCTACGGATTTATAAGTTGTCTAATGTTTACTTACGAAATGTAAACATTACTGTTGTAATTACGTGCTCAGTGGGAGCGTGTGAGGTTGACTGAGAGGCTCTCGCAGGCGGCGGCGCTCAGACACTGGTCGTGGTTTTGTCACTGCTACGAGAAGAAATAAATGAGAAAACAACGACTGTGACAATTACATGATGGATGTCGATGACACGCACGTGTGTGTGACGTGCTCCCTGGGGAGCGCTGCTCGCGGCCCGAGTACTTTAATTTCCGTTCTTTCACTCAATGGTGACGTGGGCGCGTCACGTGACGTCACCGACCCGCCGCCATGCTGTCAATGATGTATGCGCGTCGTGTTCTAGCCGGTGCTCTCTACAGTGACGTGTCCTGCAAGTGCAGCTGCATGAAAACATGTTAATATTCCTACAGCTCGCACCAAGCGTTTTGTTTCCACATTTATTGTGCGTACAGCTAAGGTATGGAATGAACTACCGGTTCCTCGTAAACTACAACTTAGGAATCTTCAAAAGTAGAGTAAACAGGCACCTTCTAGACCAACGCGTAACATCGTCGACCTCATCGTCGCTTACCATCAGGTGAGATTGAGGTCAAGCGTTGGTACATCATCTATTTTTTTAAAGTGCTCATATTTCACGTAATACTGTCGTACTCCTTGTAACCAATCCATTGTGAATATCTGTTATGACGTGCCACGGATGCCGTGTCGACTGCACGCGCGTCAGGGACGCTGACTGCTGCGTGGGCGCGCGGAGTGGCCGTCACACTGTTGGGATGGTGACTCGGAGGGAATGTCACACATGTGTCGTAGTATGTTATATATCAACACTCCCCGCACGTCCCGCACGTCCCGCGCTCCGTCGTGAGCGCCATGTTGTATAACTTCCGAAACATTTAATTTTGTTTTTCACTTACAAACACTGACAGTGTTACGACCAAATAAGAAACTCAATTTCCTCTACGTGGCTCGCGACTACTGAATCCTGCGGTCAAATCAAATGTTAACCTGCGAGCTCTGCTTCGCGCTGCACGCTCGCACGCACGCACGCACGCACGCACCGGTGCGCAGGCCGGTGCTGCTGGACGCTCGTGGACGCGGTGCGGTGCGGCGCGTGTTGTGCTACACTACAGAATCACTATTATCCAGCTACTTCGTGAATTATCAATATTTTTAGGCAAAATGAACTTCCTTTTCGATAATACAATAGTCCATCTCTAGAGGGCTAGAACATGACTGTTGTGAGGCCGCTGAAGTATGCGCTGACGATGACATTTTGTCACAAGTTTTCCTGCTCGGTTTGAGTTTTCCTCAACTACAAACAAAAGCGATACAGAATTGTTGTTGTACTGATAGTTTCCACACTGTATGTATATCATCGTACCGGATGCCGGCCGGCGCAGATATTGAACAAGTCTCAACAAATGATTGTATTGTTGTATGTACAAGGCCTGAGACGAATTCAGGACGCGCGGAGTGGCGCAAGAAATTCGTATTGGCCACAACTTGTTAACAGTTTTGTCCTAAATGTTCCCAAAAAACATGTAGCGTGTTTACGTGGGGCGCGACGATAACTCAAAACTTTTTTGTTATTTCCTCTCGGGGTGTCGAAATCGGGACATTCGCTAAAGTGTTCCGACAACTTTCTCCATATGAACTCGAGTGGCGTCGAGTCAACTTTTTATGGCCCCGCCCGCCTTTGTATTTCAGATTTGACAAGTTCGAGTCGCGCAAATGTTAATGTTGGCTTGGCCTGCGAGCCGAGTCATACAAAGTTATTTGCACAAGTTGTCCGCACACCCCGCGACTCGCGACCCGCACAGCCCTGAGCCCGCACACTTTGTAAGTGTGTGTGTGTCGAAGCCAGCTTCATTCATTAATAATAATAAGCTTATTCACTAACCGTCTCATATATATTTCAACCGGCACAGCCTGTGTCACAGAGGTCTACCTTCCTGTTGCACAATAAATTTTTATAAATGTTCCTGCAGACAAATCTAATATATAACAACAACAACAATGCCTTTATTTGAAATATATGTATTGATAATCGTCCAGCTTACTTAAACTTATAACCTAGTTAAGAATTAGAAAATGTCATATTTTAACACTAAGTGCTAAATGAGATAATTTGATTTAGTTGTAATTTTGAATAACAATACCAAGAGCACGTTCACAAGTTTGCAAACAAATGTTTCTGTAATACAACATCAGTTTACTAGATCTAGGGTGTGGGAGACGCGAGGCGGGCTCACCAAACACAGAAATAGGACCCATCATGACCCCTAGATGGCGGGGAAAATATGCAATTCAATGGAATTGCTGCAATATGGCACAAACTACTTTTATCTGTAGCTGAATTGTTTGCATCAGCGAAATATTCCACAAAAATACAATTCCTATCACTAGGAAATGACAGAAACGGCAACATTGCCCTGGACAGTCAGTCCCCTCAGAATGGGTTGTCATTCATGAGCATCCTCATCAATATGGGTATCTCCAATATCTTCTACCGTTTGTTCTGGAGAATCTCTGGCATGTACTCCCGGAGCCTCCGAGCAGCAAAGGTTGTGCTCTCCCGGTGTCGTATGGTGGTCAGGTGTGAGTCTAGGTCATCCAGTGAGGGCAGTCACCACAGTGGAACACTCCTGGACTCAATAATCTTAGGCTCACACATTACCCTTTCATGGCATACAGCAACTGTATATATAAACAAAACAAAAGATAATTATGATTATGAGGGAAATGTTTGGTTACAAACAGAAGCTTTCATTTTTTAAATTGTTTTGTCGTTAGTGAATTTGATTTCTCGGCCAAGTGTGAGAGCATAGATGTCTCAGAAAAATAATTAAAAAATGCATATGTCATAATGGCGAACGAAAATATCCATTATCACTATCATCACCCGGGGCACGGGGCACGCCCCATGGCCGAGCGCCCGGCGCCCGCTGACATCGCAGGGTAATGCATACCGGAAAATGAATAGGTGTACACGTAACCATCACATGATATCTAAGTTACATCTTACATATTTTTATTGTTTTGCGCCTTGCCTGCGCCTTTGCGGATGCAGGAGGCGTATGTCCAGCAGTGGATGTTTTCTGGCTGCAGCTGATGAAGCCTTTGCGACTTTGCTTGAGAAGAAAATACAACATTATTGAAACAGATCGTTTGTTTCATAATAACTTAATCTGTTTGTAAAAGCGCTGCAGCACATGTGTCATCATCAACCAGCTATAGACAGTGTTGATAATCTGTACAATGTTCTGTGAGCGCCCGTTTCCTGTGTTCCTCGAGTGGGTGCATGAAGCATACGTATCACTCGAGACAGCAATCAATTACACATCGAAGCGGGCGCGGGGCGCGGGGCGCGGGGTGCGGGGTGCGGGGCGCGGTGTAGGGAACAGAGAGCTATTGTGAATTGTAGCAAAAACACGGTGTGATGTCGGTGGCGGGGAGCTGGCCCTGCGCGCGATACCGGCCGCACCCTGCGACTACTTGGCACTATTGCCTCGCGTCCAGTCGGGCGGGCGCCGGCGCTGTGTGTGACCGCGGCACCCTGCGACAGTACAGGCGTGGGACGGACACACACACACACACACACACACGGTTGTAAATTAATTAAAACTCCCTCTCCTGTGATGCGTATACCAACTTCACTGGGTGTTTCCGCTGGGCGGGAGATTTACGAGAGAAATTATATTAAGTTGGTTATATTGTTATCGGTGGACGCGCATTTCCTGCCGGTCGTTGCAGAAGACAGCTGGAGTCGGTAGCGATTGTCTCCTGCGATGACTTGCGCAGACGATCTTGTTTTAATTGGTGGATGTGTGTTCTGTGTATTGTAGAGATTTTCGTACAGTGCGTATGTATGAAGGCGGATGCGCGTGCGCCAGTCGCGTCGTCCGTATGTCGCGCGAGGCGCAGGAAGAGCTCAATCGATGGCAACATCGTATCTGGCGTCTTAATAAACGTAAATCCGGCGGAATTCGCTACAAAGTGAACTGTATTTCGGCTGCGGCTTACCCAAGATTTGTAACGGGCTGCTGGTATAAATCCAGTGCTCCCCCCTCACCCCCCGTCCCGCCCCGCCCCGCCCTCGCCCCTGTCAGTTGAACGTTCCGCCCCGAGGAGAACCACTCGCTACAGCTAATCCACGGCACATAAATTGTTTCGTGTGTTTTTCTGTCAATTATTCCAAATGTAAGACGTTTGCACGAGTTGTCCGGAGCGCTCGCCGACCCCCAAGGTCAACGTGTAAACAAATAATATTCCTGTGTAAAGTGAATACTGTCAGTACAGAATCTCTTCTCCAAGCTCTACGCACGAGATAATTCAATGCACACTCGAGTATAATGATATGTATCCACGTGTGAACCACGCCACATTCACCTTTGATGACATGTCCCTCAACTCACCACACGACACTACGCGGGAACACGCGAGAGTGAATGTGACATGGTATAACAGTGGATACATATTTTTGTACTTGAGTGTACATTTCCTAACGATCAATTTCATTGTTAAACACAAATTGGGGCTACTGACAGTAGGTCTGCTTGTAATGAGAGAGGAGCATGAGGGAATAAGATTTATATTATGAAGAAAATAATACAGATATTAAAATTGTGTTCAAATGAAGACTTACATGGTCTGCAAAAAAGTTTGTATTGAACGAGAGAAATATAAAACCTTTACTTTGGTACAAAAATACATATTATGTATAGATATGTAGCAGTCCTGCACGCTGCACGCTGCAGTGGGCGACAGTTCATTGATGCAATTTGTTTTCGAATATTTATAATGTGAGAGCTGCGCGCGCTACATGCCTTCTCACCGTGCCGTGCCCTCTCCCCGCACCGACGACAGCCGCGGTGAGCTTGAGAAACAACTATGCAGACAAACTAACTTGTGTTGATAATATTTCAACAATAATGAGGATATTGTTGCTCTGCAGTAGACGGACGGGCGTGACGCGCACGTGGCGTGTGTGACGTCACGCCACGAAACGTTCAATTAATTTCGCAGCGAGCACGACCCTGCAGTCTGTCTCATTCACTTGAGTTTGCTTCAGACACTAAGAACACATTAATACATATTTTATTTATTCGGATTTCCGCATGCAAACTACTTAAAATATAGCTAAATCAAATGAGTACTACAACTAAGTGGAGGCAATGTCAATACATAATTATAGTATAAGCCCATGCCCAACATGCTGGTAAAGGGCTGCGGACATCGGGCTCTCCTAGGTACAGTTTAACTGTCCCCTGAGGTTACCTCCATGTCCATGGGAAGTAGGTCCCTCTACTGAAGGTTGCTACTACTCTACTACTTTTGTTGAAGATGCTCTGACAATAGGATATTGCTAAGAACACTCAGAGCAGGCAAATAATGTGAACTTTTTTGCAGACTAATTAAAAGGCATGTCATTTTTATTGAGTTTTCACGTATTTCAATGTTGTAATTATTTGCACGTTCTTTGGAATATAACCAAAGAGAACGCCCTCGTCGTGCAGCGAGCTCTCACTTGACGCTTAATCATTTCCTGCTTCAAGGAAACCTTATATAGCGCTGAAATAATAGCGGGAAGTGATAAATATGTACATATACATTATAGGGCTCGTTATCTTCAGAGACAAAATGATCCTCCTGGTCGGTGTGTAGCGGGGAGCGTGTGGCAAACAGCGTCAAATTACATGCGTCTAGCGTGCAGCGTCACGCTCTGAAAGTAGCATAGCGGGGAGCGTGTTACATAGTAAACTGTTCACCTGGTATAACGTATAACCCGCACTGCGCACGCAATCAACGGCCGCAGATACGTCACCGTGTTTGGTACATTCGATGACAAACTCAGAGAGCTCCCTCCGCTGCCACCTCACCCCGGCCTCCCGGTAACGCTTTGTTTTAAACTTTCTCTGCTGACCCACGTCACAAGGAACCTATGACGTAGCATAGTGCCCAACTATCCCATCTAGCAGATAGTACGGTCTACGCACAGCGTCACACCATACGCCCACAGTTCTAGAAAACTCACGGAAAATGTAACAAAGTTACTTATTAATCAAATAATGTCAGAGCGTAGATCCATCATTCGCTGTTAATTGTTTGTACTCAATTTATGCGAGTTGCTCTGGCCTGTGCGCTGTTTGTTGTGACCGCCCCTCCCCTCCGCCGAGCCGTGCCCTACTGCTTGTGTGGAGGCTGTATGGCCTGCTGGATATGATTTTGTCAATGCTTCTCGTAATAAGTGCGCTGTGTCACGTTACCTGATATACCTATCGATGTACATAGGACAACGCGTAAGATCGTCACTTAAGAGTCCGCAGCAAGCTCGAGTCCCCATACAAACGCAGTTGAGTCCTTATTTTAGAATAACACGTTGCATCATCATAAAATTCGGCAAATATAATAAGATGAGATGTATCTTAGTCTTCAATTAGTTTATGACTCTGGAAACGTTATTTTAAAGAAAATAGAACGAGTAGAAGTTTTGCATTTTAGACCGCCAAAACCCTGTTCAGTTCGGCTGAATATTACGGTCAAAATATGGTTTAGATTTAAGTTAAACCCTATTTAGATACTGATTAAACTATGTAGTTTCACACGAAAAACTTTTTTTTCGAAATTGATTTCGTGGTTTTCAAATGAAAACGAAACTAGTAAATCAAAAAATTCAAAATTGTGATATGAATTTGCAGCTGAACACTCCAGCGCGGGAAACGGTAGGGGCCCACATTTGTCCTTGGGTTTCTTTGTAGCGCCCTGTCTCACTCTAGGTGACAACAACATTTTGGAGCGTTAGGCGCGTGATCTCAGAGCGTGGAGCGCTGCTTGCTGCGGACTCTTAAGAGGGTATGCTGTTGTCAAAGCGCCCATACAAACGTAGTCCAGTCATATTTTGAGTATTAAGCTATGAAAATCTATGAAATTTTCAAGACACAATCTAGAAACAAATATCTGTGTCGGTGGTGAGTCAGATTTTCGTTAAAATATATACTTCCAGAGTTACAGGGCGTCAAAGTATTGTATTTTTCGGTAATAAAAAGCCCCAACTTTGAACCTGATTTACAAGAGTATGAATCAATTTAGAACAATTTGGAAAAACCATCGACATCTGAAATTTCATTAGTATACTGTATTTAAAAAATGGTTACATAATATACTGTATCCTTCAAATGATCCCTGGACTACGAAACCTCCAAATAACGGGTGGATAACATCGCGTAATGTATGCTGTCTCACCGTACGCGCTCGGGTAGGATAGGGCTCGGAGAGGGACAGCTACAAAACAATTCAACCTTAAACCGACCACGTGGTCTTACCAACATAGCCTCTTAACATCAGTTGAGATGTGAGGAGGAACAAAACCTGAGATCCCAGAACGCACACCTCGTTTGCATGTGTTGTGTGCGCGGGCGAACGATCGCTGTTCCAAACAGATATTAGACAAGCTTCGCTGTACGTAGAGTCAATAACCTTACTACAAATACCATTACTTGATATAAAACATTATAATAACTACTCGTATATGCATGAATAGTACCTATATACAAGTGAACTATCAACCCACCGATCATACTGACAATGCTCTCGGAAGAGATTTGGAGAACGAAATTCTTGAGTCTTTTGACGCACTGTGATATTGTATTTGTATATAACTGGGATCGCGCTAGATGGAGGGGGCAGCGGGCGGGCAGCGGGCGGGCAGTGTCCGGTAGATAAGTCGTCGAGAGGCACATTAATCATCGCGGCGCGTTCGAACGTTCCCCAGAAATGGGAATTATATGGCGGTCTAAAAGAAATATTACCAACAACATTCAGAACGTAACGGCTCCCAGCGTTTTTGTGAAGCTCGCCTCGTGTTACTTACGTAAGTAACTAAAAGGGATTTAGTGTTCGATCCGAGCACCGACGCGCCGAGTATGGACGCGTGCACACACGCGCGCCCCGCGCCGAGCAGTGGCCGGAGGTGTCGCGCCGCCGCCCGCGACGGCGGGAAACGACAATGCTTTTAGTGTTTTAGAGTGTGTCACATTCTCTCTGCGAGGTCGGAGCAGGAATTAGCGCCGCATCGCTCAGATATACTGCAGTGTGGATAGCTCACTGACAATAAACATAGCGTCTCGTGGCTAGCTGGCGCCGGCGGGGCAGCATATGATACGATAGCTGTAATTCAGATGTTGCTATTTCATATTAGAAATCGTTCGCCCTACACACTAGACATGTGCAAGTGATGCGAGTAATGCATTACGCGTGATATTACACGACCGCGTACTGTTGCAGCACACATTACTCGACCATCTCAAACATTACACATTACATCATTACTCATGCATGCCGTGCGTACGTTCTGCACCGCTCACTCGCACCTAACGCGGCGCGAGCGAGAGGGCGCGCTGCGCGGGCTCCGATCCTCCACCAAAACCGTAAAGACGGATAGAACGCGCATATGTTAATGAAATGCAACCGTATTACTAAGAGGATAAGGCTTACATTCTACGTATTTTAATTCCGAGCAAGTGATGCTACAAACATTACTATAGCAAAAGCAATGTTTGCGCTGTCGCATTTCAAGTGATGTTTGGATCGATGCGTACTGGTTCGAAGTGATATCACGCGGTACGAAAAATAATGACATATAACATTACTTTAAAATGTACTGTTTTGCGCATGTCTATTACACACATGAGGACACACACACAGACGCACTCGTTACACAGAGGACGTGTCACATTATACTACTACATATGTAGGTACATAACAAACATGCGGCGGTCGCTGAGTATCCGCCCCCCACAGCTCGCGCCCCGGCCCCGTGTCGCACGCGCAGGACCGTGTCGTCCCACCCTCTACGAACCCTCACTTGTACAACACTCGGCGACGTTTGATCTCGTTTTCCTTGACAACGCTCCGTTCACAAGGTAATTTTGCACCGACAAGTCGCGGTATGGCCTCCGCGCTTTAATTTCTTTGAATTTAATTTCTCTTCTATCTGTAAATCGTGATACTCTGCGTACTCGATAGGCTTCTATTTATAGACGATTTGCTGTCAGTGCCGTAATAATGAAATATGAAAGATAATCCCTGCGACCATATTATATTACAACCCATTTCAGATCCAATCGTAGTTGGAATTGGAATTTATAGATTGATGCGATACGGGAGAGGTGCGGGGAGGGGGTGACAAGTGGAAATCTCAACCGCCTATGTGGCCTAGCAGCTGTACTTACAATCCGTGGGCCCGCATTCCATTCCGAGTGGGAGCAGCCTGGCTACCGACCAGCATGCTGCCCAAGACAAGAAAGGTCCAGAGCCAGGCAGCGTCTCATTAGCTCGAGGCTTCCGCTTACCACCAACTTACCAGCAGGTGAGATGAAGCCCAAGTGCAAACTCATCATTCATAAAATATGTGCATATGTATGCAATAAAGATTTATTATCATTATAAGAGGATGCAGATGATGTGAAGAAATACCGCAGCAACAGTCTGGAACCTCCTCCAATAACAACCACACGTGGACAACTACAATCAACATGTCGATTCAAATTACAACAAGAATCTGGTTGAATTTGAATAAAACCAAGAGACAGACGCTCCTCAGCATGATGCGAGTTCTTATAGATATTTACTGATATTATATGCAAATCTCAAATCTATACACTAATCTAATACACTTACATGTTGTACCTACACCCTGCACTAATCTGCACTAACAAACGAGTACTAGTACACACGATATATACTACACGATATTACTAACTAATTACTATCTTAAAATCTTTTTGTTTACAAATGCAATGTTTGCAGTAAATTAAACAGAAACAAATAATATCCTACCCTAGCACGGGTATTTTTCCTATTTGGGAGGATATAGTCTCGCACCAGTCTTAGTCTATTGTCAAGTGCTTCGTTCTATAGGTGCAATTTGAAGTCATATTGTCAAACCGTAATCAATACAATACATAATATATTGTTTCTTAAGAGCTAAAAGCCTCTGACAAACAGACGGAAGATCAGAGTTTCCTTGACACGCTTCGTTCGGATCATTCGAATTCTCTGTGAAGCTGTTTTTATGTGAAATAAAATTTAAAATTAAAAGCTGAAAAAGAAAATTCCCTAAATATATGAAGGTTTTCAGGAACGATTCTCTCTAACATTTGTACAAGCGACCAACAGCTATAAACAAATGCGTTAATAGTACATTAGCAAGAACGACTCGTTCCCAGCGAAATAATTTTAACAGATAGTGAATATTCAGACGATTCTCAAGTATTCCTTTTGTTGGCATTATTGAGAGGAAAGCGAAAAGAGAAAAGCCTGTGGTGGGAACATTACCTACCGACCACTGTATCCGGACCTCGCGTATAGAGAACTCCGCGGCCGGGATGCTGCACCCCGGAGAGCAACTCCTGTGTCGTGGTACTGCCGCTGCCGGGTTCATCACCACGGTCGATACGTCTCTGTACAGAGTAGTTCACCTTGCACGTGCTCCACATCGCGTGCGCGTATCTCAGTAGCAGTAGCTCCTTGATCTCTAGAAGCAGCCAGCTTGAACAGTGCATGTACAAATACACGAGGGACTATTTCAAAAACGGCTACTTGGCATAGTAAGTATAGACAGGAGGATGGCGTAGCGCAGGTTGAGCGCAGGCCGCAACGAGCGGGCTTGCCTTGAATCCCTCTGATTGGAACCCTACAACTGTTTGTTTACTGACCTTGAAAGACATTACATTTGTCATTTGTCTCTGCAGAGTATCGTCGGGTCTGTTGATGCAATTATTTGGACATCATTACGAGTAGCATCTCTATTGTATATAAATAACCCCTCAGTTCTGCCTGACATGGAACCCTTTGTAGACATTTGAAGATCGTCGACGACGGACTTCCTTTGCAATCTCAAGAATGAACGACTGTTGTTCATCTCACAGCAATTAAGAGTTGAGCGGTTTCGCTAAGAGCTGGCTGTTTAATTAATTATACTGTAATAAGACCCCACTAGTGAACAGCCTAATTAGAAAATCAGTATCTGATCGAGTGTAAATTAAATTTCGGTCTGTAGAGAACTACCGCGGGAGTGCGTGCTGGCAGCGAGGGGCGCGGCGGCAGGTGGCGGGGCCGCGGCCAACATAAATCGACGGATATTTACTGCGGAGGCCGGAATCAATCGCGGAGGCCGTAAAACGAACCTTGGCTCGAACGACTTGTAAAAAATATACAGAGCCTTATGTTGATCGCTCGCAGTTGAACACGGCGGCGGGCGGCCTACGACCAGTACTGTTCGTTACATTTATTGAAATCCGATACATCGCGGAGCTTCCCGTTCAAAATTTGCAATTTGTTTCTGTTTGACATTTTGTGAGTCGTTTTATGCAGCAAGGGCGTGCTGAACCATGCCCTGCCACCTGCGTGCGTGACCCCCCGCGCGCACCTCGCGCCCTTTGTCTCTCCTCTTTATCGTCACTTGTTATTGCCAGGGAGCGCGCGGCTCTCGCTGCGTCGTGCCCCCACCAACATACAGAGCAGCAGCTGAGCGTTCTCCGCTTTATCTCATTTCAATTATGTATCGTTTTTGTTTTTCTCCAATATAAATGGAATTGCAGTCGTTGACTGCTGCGTACTTGTAGTAGTGGCTCATTGAACGAGCACTTGAACAGGGAGCAATGCATTACATCCATCTATTTGCAAACCGGGTTTGAACCATTTCAAGTTATGCAATTGACACATTATATGTTTAATAAATCCCCTGTTGATATCATATCCCGAGAATTTTGTTTATCTGCTGTAATCGAAACACAACTTATTAGGGTTCAAAAAAACGATAAAGTGCTTCTAGAAAAGTTTGTGCGTCAAAACCGTCATTGCGCTTCGCTTGGCTCGTCTTGGCAGGGGCACTACCGTGCACTCAGATCTCGGCCGGAACTGAGGTCATTAGTAGTATCCAGTTTATTTCGTGAATTTGTATATATGTATACAATGTCGCCGTAGTATTGTGGAACAGAGACTCATAACAACGGATTCATTCGCATTAGACAGATCTACATAAACCTTTAAAAGATGTCAACATGCTTTTATATCCGTAACAGTTTAGGCAATGAATTATGTTACATTTTTATTCGTTGTTTACCTTATTTGTAATTCCTAAATAACATGAGTATTATATGACAGATAAAGTAAGGAGATAACGCTTCGCCTGTTCAGTTAGAATCTTATTTCAGTTGAGAGACCAGCCCGGCAGCCATGTATTGTTGTACCCGATGGTTGACGGTGGTGACGTAAGACCGTCGGATAGAACCGTCATCACCGAGAAGCCACAACTAAATAACACAATTTCAAGGGAGCATGCTGCTGATAGCTCCCGACGAAAGCATCTCGGAACCAACGACTGCGTCGGCAGCTCGCCGGGCTCGCAGCGGGCGTCCTGACGGCCTGCGCTCTCGTAATGACGCGATCCAGCGCTGGTTTATGAAGGTCGACGCAGAATTAGTGTGGATTACCTATCGCCCGCAGGACCCGGCGGCTGCGTAATCCCAACGATCGCTTCTACGAGTACATGACGTATTTATGGAGCGAGATTACAGAGCGGCGGGTTGAGACAAGGCGCGGCGCGGCGCGGTTACGTTTTGGTTATACTCGTATTGATTGTGTCCGTTATTTTCATTCATTTTATCTCTTCTGTCGTCGTGGTTTGTCATTTTGAGAACACTGGAACCAAGGTTATGGGACTATCATCATCAGCCAGGAAACGTCCACTGCTGGACATAGGCCTCCCTCATGGTACGCCACATCGACCGGTCCCGAGCCACCTGCATCCAGCGACTCCCCGCGACTCTAACCAGGGGCCTTATCGTCTAACTCCAACACCTATCGCGATACCTTTGAAAGGTATCGGGATTGCGATCGGGATCGCGACTTTAAAATGGTACCGTGTAACATTCTTAATCACGATCGCTTTCGGAACGAATGAAATCGGCGCTTGTTGTCGTTGTGATTTTTCACTATCCTTAGCAGGAAAGGCAATGGTCTTTAAATCTTACAGCCAGTTGTTTAGTTTCCTTAACAGGCAACGGTCATTAAATCTTACAGCCAATTCTTTAGTTACCTTAACAGGCAATGGTCCTTAAATCTTACAGCCACTTCTTTAGTTATCTTAAAATATTTTTATCGCTGGTTTTGGTATCTTTTTTTAACTAAGGTTTCATTTCATCTAATAACTAAGATAGCCTTGGTACTTGGTACGTGGTACCAGTGGCATAGAAAGTTCATTTCCGAAATATATATACAAATTATTATAAATTATATACAAATATTATTTTGTGGGTTCTCATCCATTCACACATAGCACCGTAAACAAGCAGCACAAATTATTATTTGTTATCTACACAACAGTAGTCACCTATAGTCACCCATCATAGCTAATTTTGAAGAGATACCATAATACTCGAAATTAATAAAAATTAATTATTTACGTACGTAACTTATATTATTTTATTTTGTTGATTTTATTACTTATTTAGACAAATAATAAAAACAATCTGAAATTATTGAGAGTTATAAATAAAACATCAATTCATTATATTGTGAGGCTGAATTTCTTCTTCTACGCGAGCTATCAAAATAGTTCTTGCTGCTAATTCAATTGATATAACGACATTGAAACTAAATCAATCATAAAAGTTATAAAACAATGATAAACTTGCGAGAAATCTTTGAAAGATTCGAGGTGAGTGTTGAATCTTTCATTTGACACTTGCGAGTCGCTTTGAAAGCGATTTCTAGTTGTCAAAAAGTTACACGGTACCAATTTTATGTCAAAATTACGATTTCGTTCATTCATAATCTTTCAAACTCTTGATTAGTCGCTATACCTTTCAATGACATTTGGCAGTCGCGTTTGAGCAGTGTGAAGTTCGTGAATCATCTTCAAACGTCAAATTCAAAGGGATCGTGATCGGTGTTGGAGTTAGGCGATAAGGCTGCTGGTCGTCGGTCCATCTAGTGGGGGGACGGCCTGGTAGACGTTTCCCGGTACGTGGTCGTCACTCGAGAACCTTTACTCCCCACCGGTTATTGGTTCTTCGAGCGATGTGGCCTGCCCATTGCCACTTCAGCTCACTGACTCGTCGAGCTATGTCGGTGACCTTCGTTCGTCTACGGATTTCCTCATTCCGGACCTTATCACCTCACCTTATGCAAATGTATCTCTTGTCGTGACTGGAGCATTGTTTATACATGTAGGTGCAGCATATAGTGTGTACGCACGTACTCGTATATAATTATGCACTGATGTTGTAGGAGAGACTGTCGCGTCGCTGGGTCGGTGGTCGCCCTCGTGAACTACGATAGACTCGCACCCCCCGCACACTCCGATACAAACTACACACATTCCAATCTGCGTCACACACACAGCGACATACAATCACCAACGACACACGAATGCACGTACCCACATAGCACATACTACGTGCTACCTTACAGTAACCTGTGGTGCCTGTGGTACCTACGTACTGGTACAGAGCTACTGGCGCAGGCGCAGGCGGGTGGACACTGCTGAGGGCTGGTTGTGTGAGTCGATCGTGGAATGCTTACACAAAGGATAAGAGGAGTCCCGCGCCGTCCACGTAGCGCTTGATCGGTCTAACAGCCGCAGAGTACCACATGTCTACAGCTCACACGCACGCGCGGTGCGTTGCTATTCAGATTTTAAAATATTCGTGCGCGCAGTATATAGTCGAGTGAGTGCCGCTGCCCACAACTCGAGGACGATCAGGCGAGATCGTGGCCAGGACTTCTTATTTAGGATAAAATAATAATATTTGAAGTTATGCTTTCCTTGACTTCGCGTTTCTCCGCGTTTCCGCATTTGATTTGTTATTTTAAACCCGCCCAAGACTAGTAGTTGCTGTCGACCGACACACGTGTCGTGTGTGAGGTGCAGCTGCAGGCAGCGGCTGCATTCGTTTCCAGACATTGGCGTTTAAAAAATGTTTATTTTCACAGGGAATTATAGGCTTTGTCGAAAACTAAATAAACGGCTCGCTCGCACCCGAGAACATTGGGCAACATAAATCTCTAAACAAAGCCACGGCGCGGCGCGAACCCAGTTTATTTGGCGCGCTTTATTGGTGCCTCGACGCGACGCGCGGGTTATCGTCGAATTTGTCTTGGGACTCGCCCCGCGATATTGTGCCGTCGTCACTACTTGCACTCGGCACACCTCAGCCCGCACCCCGCACCCCGCGTCCTCGTCGACGTTTATTTGGACATCTCTGTTGTACGGGGTTGTGCATCGTTAGCAGCTAGTGGCCTATACATGGCGTCCGCCGGGTGACGCGACGCCTCGGACGGACGGACGCACTGATGGGAAGGTTAGGTCGCAACAATATGGTTGATTGAAGCGTTATTGTAAATTAATGTATAATTAGTGGCAGTGGAGATGCAGGTGGCTCGGGACCGGTCCATGTGGCGTACCATGTAGGAGGCCTATGTCCAGCAGTGGACGTTTCCCGGCGGATGATGATGAGGAAGATGTCTACCTCTTATGCAAATTATTTTTCTTAAATGAAATGAGACAGAAAGCTGTTGCAATCGAGTCGCGAGTGGATATGACCCGCTGTTGCCGTTTCTCGCTTACGTGTTAATGATTGTGAGGAGTGAGAGACAAAAATGATTTCTGTTTGGTCAGAGGAGTATAGGGAGTCGAGTAGTTGTGCTTCGCTATAGCTCTTGTCTTGCACCACACGACACAAAAGGGCCGCATTTTTAATAATATAATATTAAGTAAACCGAGAAAAATAAAGCAATTACGGCGCAGAAAAAGGCGCTGGAACAATTTGCGATAACAAAGAGTGTTCTCCGTCTGCGAGCGAGGCAGTGTTCGGTGATCAATTCCCTGTTAGTTGTGGAGGTATCAGCGCAGGCGGGCGGGGGGCAGTGAGCGTGACGATTTAATGAGTCGTTGATACGGATCCAGACTCGTTGTTTATTTTGTTTCGTTTAATTGCAGGTGGCTTTGTGCGGGGCGCGGCGCGGTCGTTACCACGCGCTTTGTTCTAAACGTATTGTTATCTCATCTGCAGTGCCTCGTCGAGCGACGCGCGGTCCGTGAGCGTCGGTCGGTGCACCCAGCGCCGCGCCGCGTCTAGTGTTTACAGTGGCACGTAGCACATTCAGTAGTATCACAAGAGCACGCGGCATTGTTGAATATCATAAAATGTTGTTACAAGTCTTGTTTCCAACTTTTTATTTTCTCAATTTAATACATAGTAAAGTGATCAATTATAGATGACATTCTGAGCAATATCTACATAACCTTAGTGATGGCGCCACGTGCCGCGGTGGAGCGAGCTCTATTTTTGATTCGCTCTACGCGCCGCGAGCGCTCGATTTCTACTGATTTTCGTTTGACTTACGAAATTTGATGTTTTTGAATCGCTCTTCTGCAACGAGTGGTCGAGACCACTCTCTGCGGAGGTGAGCGATAGTCTAAACGTCACCGTCGAACACTGACATTACCACTTATTGACATTGACGCTAGGAACTGTTCTATGAACTTTGCGTTCCGTTTTCGTTGCGTGAATTACCGGTTTTATCAATTCAAGCGAATGATAAAAATATAGTTTATTTCAATTTATAGTTTTACTATTTAGTAACAATAGGGTCAAACAGACACTAACATAAAAAAATATTAAAATTGGAAGTAACGTTTTCGTTGCGATATTACCGGTTTAATTGTTCTGCGTGAAACGGATAAAATAAAACATTTCAAGTTATATTAAATGCTCCTAGCAAGTTAGCGAGGCGAATGATTCAAAAATACTTGATAAAAGCTAAATAGCATATATAAATCATCAATAAATAAATAAAAATAATTTCTTCTGCGGATAGAGACTGAGTGTCGCTCGGGACCGGAGGACCGCTCGGCTCACAAGAACAGGACGACGCTGATCCCAAGTCGGGGCATGTGAGAGAGGTGATTGCTCGTATCCCCGGCTTTGTGTTGTGATCTTCAAACGAGTGTCGCGACCTAGATAATTGAGTATGTTTGTTTTCGCGTCGTCTAATTTGCTAACTTGCGATCGTTGCAGTTTCGCTCTACTCCTGCATCACATCGAGCGAGCAGCCCCCGCCGAGGCGTGCGGGCGGACTGACACGCATGTACATACACGTGTACTCGTCGAGAGTCGCGGAGGCGCTGGCTCGCATCCTCGCGAGTAGATATCAACAATGAACTAGTATTAAGTCTTAAATTAATTTCCCCGCGCATTCCGCTGCCGCCCCTCGCGCCCCTGCCCCCGGCGACTGTAATAAGGTATACTGCCGCTATTTACACATATTTCTTACAAAGGCGCTAAAGGAAAAAGATTTTCCCAAAATTTAGGGGCAGCTTTAATCCCATTTTACAGCGGGCCTTAGTTCATTTGCAGAGATAAGCGGGGCGCGGCGCGGCGGGCGGCGGAGGAATGCTCCAAGTTTGTTTTCCTTGCTCCCCATTTTAGACGATTACGCTTGATGCTCCGTAATCTTTTCATTTTTCAACTAATTAGACGTTTATTAGTAAAAATAAACTTTTAGGGGGATCCGTTTCGACATGCTTTTCTACTTTCAGTTGCGAGTTTTCTTGTTATTACTTTTCGCCTCAAACGTGTGAACCAGTCCGAGTGCCGGAGAGCGCACTACCAAAGTTATATTCTTAACAAAACAGGTTCGGTTCGGCGTCACTCCATCGGAGCATTAAAACACGGAACTCGCATCAGGATCCAAATGGTCTTTGACAAAAAAGGTTTTAAGCTCCAATTATTACCCATTCGCTATCTGTCTTACACGGGATGGTGCAAAAAAGGGACCGGGTGGCGACAAAAAGGCCCCGTGATAATGGTCCCACGCACTAGCGACGGCCCCCGGCCATTTCGGGGTTTAGTACAATGCCGTTGGAGCGGCAATCGACGTTTTGTAAGAAGCACTACAGCGCTGTGACGTCATCCAGCCCTTTTCTGTCCCAGTGGGTAACCTTTGTACGGATATCATTAAAGCCACTTAGCGTTCTTTTATCGTTCAATTGCCAGCGGGTTTTTGTGAGAGCACAATTTAGCAATATTGTATTAGTGCCTTTTGACAATGTCCGTGCAGTGTTGGACGGAGGTGAGCGTGCGTGGGAAATGGGCAGCTTCACAAAGCATTCTTTGATGTGAGGACGTGACCATTGTCAACCTCCTTCTCATGGAAAACGTTTTGTTTCTTTGTAAACGGCTGTTAACTGAATAAAAAGTTATGTTAAGTAATGATAGATTATACATTTGTCCATGAAGCTAAAAAGGTGTTACTGTGGCGCCGCCCAAACCCAATGACGATGATCTTTTTACCTTCATGTCCAATGAGATTTAGTAATAAAAGGTACGGCCGGAAGTACATTGAAAACAGTCTGCGCTAGTGTCACAACATTCAGACATGAACGCGGTGCACAGCGGAACTAACAGCACCTACATCTTATGGAGGGTAATTTTAAAAGAATATCTCATTTAAAATATTTATAATTATATTTTCTCATTTTATTTATTTTTAGTTTGCGCCAACAATACATTGCACATTATTTGTCTGTACGCATCTTTTTTTGCCTCGTAAAAAATAATCGTGTATGAATGCTTGACGTTCCATTGCGAAACTGTTGTGACTGTAGGTGACTGTGTTCACGGCGCTTCGGTGATGCGTGTACTGATCTCGTAGAATTATCTCGCGATGAAACTATGTGATACTGCTGCGGTTACCGTTGAAGAAGCCCAAAAGGGCAAATGCGATGGTTGCCGATCGACGGCTCCGTACTGTATATGACATTTGGTATATTTTTCGTCGACTTTGTACTTTACAGGAATATTTATATCCTCTTGGGGCAATACAAAAGGAAACTTCTGACGTTTCTGTGAAATCGATAATAGTTTTTTTATTCGTTTTATTATTAGAGTTTACAGGTATAATTTGATAATTATGCCTGGTATATATTGTGTATAGTTGTGAACCTATAAGGTACATCATTTTCCGAAGACAACATTCAAACTTCAGTGGATAAAAGCTGCAAGACTAAATACTTTGAAGAAAAAAAATTGGTTACCGTTTGAGTGAACGCACCATGATATGTTCGGCTCGTTCACAAAGCATGGCTGTGGTGTGAACACGCTGGTCGCGTGTAGGTACGTTACTCTACGTAATAATATTATACATTTTTTCAACATTAGACTTCGGCAGAACAACTGAAGCCCTTTGCTTTAATTCGTTTGACAGTTTGTCGTCTAAGCAGAAACGGAAAAATATCCGAATGCGTGCCTTTGAAAACACTCGCTGCGCTCGTGTATCATAAATATTGATATCGATTATTATTATTTGTGTATTTCAGGGAATAACAACCAAAATCGTAATATATAAAACTAAGTTGGGTTTGTTCGTTTATAAGTATGTAAAAATATAACACTTATAACTCGAGAACGGCTGCATAGATTTTTATGATCTTTGATTTTTTAATTTGTCTCCGTCCCGAGTAGTTAAAACGTGGGATAAATTGACTAAAATAATTTCATATTCTCATACATTCACGAGGTAACAGAAAGTCAGAATGACTTGATGTTTTGTAGAGGGACAGTTGACAGGCCAAGGAAGGACATTGGCTACTTAGTATCTCGATCGAACGAGCAGTTCCCGTGTGAGCAATCCGAACGTTCACGCGGAAGAACCTAGATATATATAAAATACAATTACAGTAAACGACAATATCAAAATGACATTGTAAACACTGATATGTTAGTGAGCCGCGTTGCGTCGGTCGCTCTCCTCCCTCGGAAGCGCCTGCACCGCGCACCACCTTCCAACACAGGTCCTCAGTACCAGCATCACTACCTGATAAGACTGGAAGTGCTCGTGGCGCTGCACTGTCGGTTCCCAGTCCAACATATAATGTACGAATATATACAATAGCTATAGAAGGAGTAATAAATACAAGTTTATTACAACAACAAGATAAATGAACGTGCAGCGAGTAGAGAGACTGTGTGTGTCGCGTCCCTCCCCGCCCGCCCGCCCGCCTGCCTGCCTGCACTAATGTATTCAGCGACGAAAATCGTGACCGAAAAAATTGTAGCTAATTTTTGTGCAAAGCGTCGTGTTGTACCAACACTGACATTAATGGCTCCTGCGTGAATAAAATTTATGCGCTTCGCTTAAAAACAACCGAGTTTCGGTGAAACCTTTACTGTTTCAAAGCCAGCTTTAAATATTTATAACAATGAAAGAAATTTCGGGAAAGTAACGACCGCTCCGCGCTCGTCTCATAATAAGGTTACCGGTACTTCAGCCTGCATTGACACAATTACACTTTTATCACCATTCACCGAAATAATAAACAGTTTATCGAAAGATTAAATAAACATTTGATAGTCAAAGAGAACGCCGTAAAAGTGAACTCGATTAAAAAGACATCTGTCGGGCGCCATGCTCCCCGCGCCGCGCGCCCCCCGCCCGCAACCTGATAAGCACCATTCGCAAAAACGCGATTTACTTAATGCAGGATAGAATTGAGACGTTCCACGACGCGACGGAGACGTTGTTCTTCACGATTCCCTTTAAAAGTGGAAAATTTGAGAACGAGGAGCACTCAGGCCGACGCTAATGGCGCTCGCTTTAAAAGGAAACGTAAATAATAAATTATTGACATCGGTCCTTTCTATCGAGCTGGAAAAACTCGGATATTTATTTTATCTGTCGCGGGAACCGACCGGTGCCTTATGCATCGCCCGATGGAGCGGAAACAGATGTTCTATGTATGAACGATTGCTCCACGACTGATTTATCGGAAAATTGTTGGGTTCCTTTCAGTCTTGGAATACACTCCATGCGTCTCCTGTTTGTTGAGAGTCACAGGTCAGACGCTATAATGTAGGTTCCATGAAGTACCAGTTATAAATAAGTAAACACCGAAATCAAACTTAATCGAGCAAAGTTTGGAAGCCGTTACGTCAGTGAGCATGAGAAGTGGAACAGGGTCGGGAACACATGTAAACTAACTCTGAACACAATAAGTTTAAATCTAAAACTGAAACAGTCCCGCACACAAGTTACAAACTCTACTTAAAACTGTTCAGTTGAACTAATTGTACAAACAATGCGGTGTTCGTGCGGCCCTAACGATCGCTGCAGGTGGAGCCGCGCCCGCCGGGGACGGGCCCGTGATGCTGGTCCATGCTTTATAGACGGCATTCATACAATTTAATTGGATACTAAAATAGCAGTAAAATGTATCGAAGATCGATTGGATTGTTCATTTCGAATTTGGAATAGTTAAGACCCCTTGTCTTCCAGGTCAACGAGTACACTACCTATAAGAAATTGACTATTTATTTTTTGAGAAAAGTTTTGTAATATTCCTGTCGCACTGTACGTATCCAATGTACCCGGACGTACAGACGAGAGAGCAGTGTGTCGTGTCGTACTCGCAACAAAGGAGGCATCGCACGAGATAACAAGGGGAGAAGTGGCGGACCCATTACCGAGCCTTGAGGCACTCCACTCTTTAATGAACGCCGCCCGGCGCCTCGTGCATGCGTGCAGTGCGCTCAGGTGACTCGATGTCGCATCTCACAGTCATGTCCGGGTGTGGCTGTACAGGGGTGGTGGTGTAATGTGTGCAGCGCGGGCGTCGCTGAAGGCGGCACTGACGCAGGCGTGAGAGCAGCTCCCACGCGTGGCTGATTACTTCAGAGGATAGCTTACATTTCATTTGGCAACTTTATTTAAATAGTTATACGAGTGAGCATGAAAATAGGCAAATATAGAATAGTAGGGTTCATATGTAAGTAAAGTAAAGTAAAAAGTAAAAAAGTAAGCTATATATACTCCATCTTATTCTCAAAGTCCATAGGTCTCTAACGTTTGATCAAAATTTATTAAACAAACGACGGAAGGACATTGTAGCTCGTACACTATACGAACGTACGTACATTGTAGGTTCATATGTGATATTAAAATTAGTACTAATACTTTATTCCTATTTACACGATATCCAAGTATGGACAAAGGGTATTTCTAATTGTTGTCTGCCAAACATTCTGTTCCGATGTCGGTCCGGTGTAGTGGTCACATCGGCTAAATGAATCTAAATGGAATTTTCATCGAGCCGCGGCGGCTTCTTCAACTAAAAGTTTGTTGTTTCTGCGCAATGTCGTAAAGGAATTTATACGTAATAACATTGTCGAAGCAATCTTGGTCTTTTATAATGCTAGTGTTGACAGATGTTGAAAATTATACGTAAAATCAGAGATTGGACGTATAATAATAATACTATTCTCTCAATAGAATACTCGCACGCTTAGCGTCATATTTGTTCTGGCAGCTCGGACGGAATTAATCCGATCGAACCACATAAAAACAAAAAATCGGAGGTCGTGCTGAGGAACTGCAATTTATCGGAGCCGCCAAGTAAAGTTTTACAACTGGATAGTAATAAAAGCCAGTTATTTACTTAGCGAAGTTAGTAAATTCTAGTGTAAGAATGGGAATAAAGGCCGGGCCTCGGTCGCTCGGTGCCAAGTGGTGATTGTCGCTCGTTGCCGACTATCTTACTAGAATAGATATTTAGAATGGTACATACACTCGAAAAAGACACAGACAAAAAGTCACATGCGTCACTTATTTGACTCTAATTATATTTTAACAAGTGATAAACCAGTAGTTGAACACATTACGAGTGACATGTTTCCGTCACTGCGGGTGTGTCGACTGCAGCTGAATATAAGTGTGCAGTTCACCGCGGTGTTTAACCGTGTATGTCATCCACTTCTAAACACAGCCAACCAAGCAAACATACAAAATCATCCATTAACCACAATATTAAAAAATCAGTCAAGTGTCCCGCACCGAGGCTCCGGTACCGCAATGGGATCGATTTTCGTATCTTTTCATTGCGTTTATTCTGAAGTTTGATTTTTTCACAGATCAAAAGGATTGCAGACTTTAGTACATGTTTGATATTAAATTCAATTTGATACTTCCAGGCTTTTCTTGACAGATAGACAGACGGACAATTTTTCAGGTACAGAAACCTAAAACCACTGTCGCACTGTTTACAACCATCACAACTACAGGAAGGGAGGCGGTAAACTAACAACACTGAAACTCTTACAGAACAACACGAAGGTTCACAACTTATGTTACGGTTTATATACGAGTATACAGTCTCTTCAAATCCAGATGTAAGTGGCGGAGCTTCCAAAACTAAATCAATTTTTTTCGGTGGTTAACTCGACGATATAATCTAAGGCCAATTTTTCATGCAGTCTTCCTGCACTGCGAGCCCTGCCCCTTGTCTTAAGCTCAATGAAAGCTCGGTTCGCATTCATCTCCAAAGTAATAATTTATAGAGAGATTAGTGCTGAATTCACTCACGGTTCGATTTAATCACGAGCCTCTTGAACTAATGGGGGCCCACTTAATGTACAAATAGGACGGTTGGATTGTAATCTGGATAGAGATTAGGTCGGATCGGAGGGTCAACGTCGGTGCGCGGCGCGGCGCGGCCTGCTCGTACTCGATACCAGAGTGTATGTCGTCTTCTGCAGATTATCTTTTGTAGATGTTCAAATTGTTATACTATATTATATTTAGCTCTTAGAAATACACAGCTCACTAATTCTTTAGTATCCAAGTGTAATGTAAGAATACAGAAACTAAAGATTTGAATCTGGCATTCTATGCGATGTCATAAGCGTTTTCTCCATTGAGCGCGCGTTCAATCTGTCTAGCCTTTAAAATAAGTGAGCCTTGAACGCGGGCGGCGCGGCTCGGCGTCTTGGAGAGCGTAATATTAATCAGTTCCAGTTCGTGTGGCGTCCAATAACTCCGTGGATTGTTGCCAATGCTGCCAGCATTTGCATAGCAGTGCTTTTAATGTCTTCAAGCTGTGTTCCCGCAGCGGAGGTTCGACCTCTCAGATTACGAGGGGGGAGGGGGACCATCTATCGAGATAGTGTCAGTCAGTGCTGTAAAATTAGAAACAATTAGCGGTACACGACCACTCCAATGCATCAGACCGCGAGAAATGTCGACCGCTCTGTAAACGAATGCGCCGTTTGATTGTCGACACCTCGTGTAACGGACAAAGGGGACAAACAAGTAACTCCCCATTAGGGAGTCGGTCTCTCCCATTGTCACCTTTTAAATTAATTCCAAGTAGAAAGTTAATTACAGCAGTCCTAATGAATCTTTACAGCGGCCGAGAGACTATCCCCGCTAAAGCAGTCATTTGCCAATTAGTGGCAGCAGTTCCCGAGTAATAAAAAGTCTACGTTTTGTGGGACGAGTCGCCGCGAGCGCGAACGGAACAAACAACTATTGTTTTGTACTTGTTCGTTTCTTGTCTCTCGGAGAACTTTCTTACGATCGGAATGAGACCTGAAGGTTCTTTCATTAATCTATCCGCCTCGCTCGGTGGCTCACTCGTGAATAGTCGCTTCGAATCGAGGGCCGATGTTGTCATGTACGAGTTTCAGTTCAGATAGACATTGCTTTCGCGTTAATATTTACTCTCGTCCCGGAGCGAGGCCGGCGAGGTCGGTGCGTGCGGCCCTCGTGCCCCGGCCGACAGTCCCCTAAGGATAATTGCGAGCGTCTCGAACCACGCTTCACTTGAGACGTAATCCCCAAATCAAATGAAGGAAATTTTATGTCGACGAAATGCTATTACAAAAAACATCTTTTTAAATTCATGTCGAGATGTCACAACATCCTCTGACACTCTCATTTCCATCCGACACGATGCTGACACCGGCCGTGCACCCTCCTTCGCCCCGAGCACACCCTCGTACACCCCCGAGCATCCCGCGGTCGTGTTTGACAAATAGAGGTCTCGTGCAGCGCATTTGGCTTGAAAAAAATTGTCGCGGAACGCGTCCCACGACCTACCGCGAAACCTATACTTATCACCGAGCTCCGGTGAGCCGGCGCCCCACCCGCCCGGGTGTCGCTCGCGGCTCCACCGGCGCTGGTGGTTAGACGCCAGTGCAATAAAGTAAATTGCGAGCATTTGCTATACGAATTCGGAGCAACGACGATCTTTATGGCGTCGATAATGTTATGGGCAGGTAATGTTCTGTTGCGAATGTACAAATGGCAGGTTTATTGTTTTACGATCTCTACGTTTTATACGGAATTTAGGCTGTATTTTTTATGGAATGATAAAATTCTTAAACGATCATTTAATGTTACTGATTTTGTTTGTATGTTACGACGTATCGATGTATCGCGTCGTCGTCGTCTGCGGCACGCACTGATGTGATTTGCTGCAATTAGTATGAATCCGTAATTCAAATTTGAAACTGATTTCTATCGGTAATAATCCATAAAAAACGTTATGGTACCAGCCCAGCAGCGGTGCCATTCGCGCTAACAGCAGTGGGCGTCGACCACTAGCACAATGTTGCTAGTACTCGTGGTGTGCGTGTGTGCGTGCTGGTCCCGTGTCGAGGGCGTGTTGTGACGTGTGCTGTGTTGTGTTGCAGGTGCTGGTGTGATGGTGCGGGCGGGCGCGCGGGGCGGGGCGCGCGAGTGATCGACATGAGGGCGCGCGTGCTGCTGGCGCTGCTGCAGTGCGCGTGCGCGTGCGCGACCACCGTGCGCGACACAGGTCAGTCAGTGGGTGTAGGATCCCCAAGGGAAAAGGAACAGTTATAAAAATAGGAGAAATAATATTGACGAAAAAACAGAAAGGTCGGGGTATGAGTTATTTTATTTTGAAAGAATATGTATTCACCTGTGTACAAGTCTTATAAAAAGCCGTATAATCTAAGTAGACGAACCGATCTTGAGTATTTAAAACGCACAGAGTATTTTTAGCACTGGTCGACACTGGGTGCTAGTACTGGTACTAGATTTTTAGAGCCGAGGTAGATGTACGTATACGGAATTGGTCGACGAGTAGACGTACGTGGAGCAGGTCCGCGGCAGTCTGCCCGCAGGCCTTGGACTCGCCGCTCCGCTGGTGCCTCTCCTTAGGCAGTGCTCACTCATTCTTCTGGATTCAGACCTTCAGTGTTCAGACTCTCAGGGCAGTCTTCAGTTGCGGACTTCTTTTTTAATTTGTCGGTTTCCAGTCCAGGTCCAGTATTTCCCGAGGTCTACTTGATTCCGGGACTGGAGTACTGTCTTCTTCAAGATTTCGACGAAGGCCACAGGTCACTATATACGGAGACTAAGATGCGGTCACCTGTCCACTGCGCGCAGTGACGGTAGTGTATTTTCAATTTGGTTTTCTTACAGCCAAACTGGATTCACGTTAGTTGCCAGTTGAAAGCCAGTTGGAATGGCACATTCGTTTGCGGAGCGATCCTACATATTTAAAGCCCAGTGTTTATGTTACGTTTTCGGTGATTTGTATAATCTGATGGAGGCCCACATGCACCGAGAGAGAGTAGACGAGAGTAAGCAGACGGAGCCGCTGGAAGTGAGGCCCCCTCCCGCGCCCCCGCCGTGCGGCCGACCTTCGTACAAACCAAACACAGGCTAATCGCGCACGAGAGCTTGCAAAATGTAAAATAAAAGGGTCCTAAGTCAACAATCTGGGTCTTCACAGTGTTCACGCCAGAGTCCGGCCATGGACGTCAGGGGCCGTACACATGATGTAGCGCTAGATGTCAGTAAGGGGTCAAAGGAAACCTTAAAACTGACCCTGACGAGCGAGCCTTAGTCTCCCAGGCATCTGACGACCGAGGCTCGGTCGACCCGACAGGGTCGAAGATAAGCCGCTTGATGAGCCAGGCTCGTGTGCTGCAAATTAGATAATATTATGTATTTATAATAGTTCGTAATAATCACAATAAAGATTTGCATGAAGGAATCTTTAAATATTATCAATAATAAATGTTAATAGAACCTGACAGAGAATTCAATTGCGGACAAAACGGAGAAGCGCATTCTGACCTGTCGTGACCCATCCGAGAGACAAGAAGCAAGAGCTTTGGAATACAAACAAAGATGATAAAGTAAAAAACAATAAATGATATCCTTCCCGAAGAACGTCCGCAGCGACAGAGAGACAATACTCGTCTCATAATTTTTACTTTTAATGGCGACTATGATGAGAAAATGAAAGAAAAGATATTTGTCCAAACAGAAGTCGTCCGGAGGCACGACCTCAAATATTGGATATCTCGCGAGGCGGCCATGTTGGTATTGGACAAATCATTTGCTCTGTATTTGTTTATTTACACTGGTATTGTCGAAAAGTCAAATATTTGATTCCAAATTTTAGTAACCAATTGGTTATTCGAGCAATCGATGCGATGTTTATTTATGTCAAACTGAGCATGTATTTTATCGAGAAAGTCCCGGGCCAAATGTATTATTGACAAGCTTGCTTACCTGTTTCCGAACACCTACAGATTTCACTACATACAAAATACATATAAAATCCTCGACAAGCGGCGGAACCTCCCTTCAAAGCGCGTTACATCACATATTCACCAAAAACAAAACAACAAGCGAGTGAGAACGTATACGGCGCACGTTCCATTGCGCGTTTATATCGAGGCACAAAAAGCGTGCCGCGCTCCAAAACTGGATTACGTATAAGACTAGCTGAGAGCTACGTCGTGTGTGTGTTGTCTGAGTACGTCCTCGAATGATGTGCGAAAAATAATAATAATATACTTGGTTGATGAGGTTAGTGTTCCTTGTGATATATGGTAGGTGGCTGGAACTCGCTGCGAGGCTCGGCCCTCGTTACTGAGGATTGTGGTCGTCGCGGCTTATCTTTGATCGAATAATCTGTGTCCCCTCCCGCACCGGGCCGCTCGCCCGCGGCCGCGCGAACAGAAACAATATCTGTACGGTGCCAGTGCCGGTGCCAGTGCCGGTGAGCTAACACTTTTAGGTTCTTGGTTATCATCAATGGTAGTAGGACTTCTGTCATTTTGTGATGTCTCAAAAATCCCAAACTGAAACTTTGCCCCAATACAATGTTGTTGGTGCTCCCTTACTAGACGCACGTGTCTGCAGCGCCCGCCTCCGCCCCCGCGATTAGTATTCTTTCGACGTCTCTAACGCGGATATTAGGTGCTGCCTACCTGCGACAGATTTCAATGCATACTAAAGTTACGTTGTAGATGAGTGAGCGGTGCCGGTGCCGGCTCCGAACACAATACATGACAAGTTCAGTATTGTGGCACAGTACAGGCTTCTATTGACAGAAGTTTCTTATAGATATGTTAGTCTGATAAGGCCGGCCGTGATCATTAATTGATGGTATATTTGAATAAGGAGACAACCGTAACTGATTCTTGATCTTGAATGTATTATGTATATATGTACTCTCGGTGTTCAGAGCAGCTACCCTAGACTAGAGTCAGGCCTGCAAATGCAGTCAGATAGGTTTTATATGATGTCCCAGGGAGTCTGACACACAATCCATGATGGGAGACACTGGGGCGGCGGGCGGCCATTAGACTAGCCAACCGAAGACGTCGGCAAATGGCGCGACGCTGCATCAATGCACATTACGTTGTGAAATTAACTTGACATATTTCCCCAAAGAACGCCGCCCGAGCGTGTGGTAAGGTACATCGTTCAACGATCGCACAGAAACGCTCTTGATTTTATTTCGCTCAGTATGTTTTTCTTGAAATCTAAACATCAATATCAATCACGACTCGCGGCGAGTGTCCCGAGGAATCGTACACGAGCGAACGAATGAAATGAACGAACATGAACGAGTGAGTGAGCGCGCGCGGTGATACCATTCGATCTCCATTCGGCACCAATCGCTTGGAAGAGCCCCCGCGTTGTTGACTGATTTCGCTGGAAAAAGATTCCTAGAGACGCGTGACTGCCCCCTTTAAAACGTTTCCTGTACGAAAAGGTTAGCGTTGATGTGGAGCAGTTACAGTCTGAGCGCCGAGACGGGCCGGGGAAGGCCCGGTGCTGAGGGTTTACCAACAAAATCATTTATAATAAGTAATTTTGGTTGTGAGTTTCTATGACTCCAATAAGAACTGAGAACGCGCAGCTAAAACAAGACCTCCAATAGTAGTTATATAGTAGAAAATAAGAGACCGAAGCGAAATACATATTGTTTGTAACACCAGTTGTAGCTCTCATGCGTCGTCAGCAATCTGTCGGAGCCGAACCTTGACATTCTTGTGAAGGGAAGCGATCTGTGGAAGGAATTTGGCGTTTTACTGTTCGCGTATTCTAGTTACGAGAGGCGATATATCTGTCCTTTTCTAACTCATTTAATAACTTCTGGAAAGTTCTGAAAATTTCTGGGATGATCTAGAAAGTTCCAAAATGTGTGCAACAGTTAAAATAGATCTGAAATGTTCTAGATCGTTGTAAAAATTCTGGAATGATCTAGTTCCAAAATGTATACCACTGTTGAAATCGATTCGAAATATTCTATAACTTTATAAAAATAAAAAAAGTTCTGAAATTTAAGAATGAGCTAGAGTTTGTCATAATATTCTAGAATCTATCGTTCTAGAACGATCAAATCATCAAAATATTTTATAATGGTATGTCCTTATCAGAAATAATCTTGAACGTTCTAGAATGTTCTTATTCCATAACAATTAATAAAATAAAAATTTCGAAAATGTTTCTAGCTTCCAAAGCGATGTACATATAAATATTCTAGGGTGTTCTGGTTCTAGAAATTTCGATATTTTGTGATGTATAAACTAAAAAGCGACTCTTCGTTCAGTGATTTTTCGTCATTTTGACCGTGTTTACAGGCGAATCGAAGATCAATTAAAATTAAGAGTGAACCAACAGTAATAAAATAAATTCAATAATTTTTGACAACTATATACTCGGTATGTTTCGCTGCTATTTGGATAATAACATCGCAATGCTTTGGTGAGAACATGACATAGATAATATTGCCATTCTAAAAGGAAGTTTGTTTGTTTAATGGACGAATAAATTTCTCAATATCAAAGATAGAAATCTATAATATCTACGTTGAAAGGTGGATCCTTAAATATTTTTTATACCACAAAACGCCGGGTTTCGCTGCTAGTAGTCACATCGATTGAAACCGTGATGTTAAAATACATATTTAAAATATTATCATGCCTTCGACGTGGAATGTGAGCCACTGCGACTTTCTGACTGTCATCATACGTACCATGTTCCATGCAAATAAACTATCTCTATGTTACCCCGCGTCTCAGAGTAACCAACCCGCGTCCATAGTCTTTGTCAGTGGTTCTGTACATCATCAAATGGATCGACGTTTCAGATTCGAAGTTCCGAGCGGTGGGCCTATAAAACACTTTTCACTATTTTTCATCCCATTTCATCTTTTAAAAATACTGTTTCAGCAAATTTCAAGTTTTGAGTTAAATCTTGTTGGAAGTAATGTTCTCGGATCTAGCCAGTCTGTCATCTCAATCTCCGGGAGCAGCGTGTCCATGTCGCTTAGTAATGTGTGAAGCAGGCTGGAGCGTCGTCCTCTTCAACCGGATATACCTGTAGGTAATTAAGATCAAATGCCCCAGAGAAACTAGTTCACCCTATTGTATTGAGA
The DNA here is from genome assembly GCA_910589575.2 of Carcina quercana. Taxonomy (NCBI): domain Eukaryota; kingdom Metazoa; phylum Arthropoda; class Insecta; order Lepidoptera; family Depressariidae; genus Carcina; species Carcina quercana. The sequence goes on from OU342443.1 coordinate 123,378, forward strand.
GATGTAATACGCGATCTAACAACCTGAGATGCAAGCGAGGGATCAATCGAGGGGCGCTGTAAGAAGCAGACGTCGATACTCCCGATACAGTAGTAATCCTCGAGTTACGTTCGCCTCGCTGAGCTTCCACGTGTGTCGTATAATTAGCGGTGAGGGAGGAGGGGGGTAGGAACACTCGCTGACTAATGACTCTCACTTAGTCCCGGGAAAATAAAGCTGTCTTGAGTCCCGCCGGGAAATTAATGGGACGCAATAAAGCAGGTGTAGTGATCTACTCTCGACTCGCGTACGAGGGCGTCCGTGTCGCATCGACCGCGGCCGCGACGTGGAGCGTGGGGCCGTATCGACGTGAGTGGTCGCACAGATAATTACAATAGAAGGGACGTAGCAGTAAACATGACTGTGACTCGGCTACGAGAAACCAACGAGAAACGTTCAAAGTCGACACCGCGTGAGCCCACAGTATATCAACTTCGAAACAAAAGAAACTCATAAACCGGCCGGCCGAAGCCCTGTGCACACAAAAAGTTGTCCGTTTATTCTGAACTACACCTAAACAAGGTATAAAAATAAAGCCTCTAAACAAAAGGGATCCGGGAGCGGACGGCGCTGAGATTAGCTTTTTTGCGGGGAAATTATTTACTGAAGCAACATCGCGGCGTGTATCGACGAGCCTTGAGGAGCACGCGGGGCCCGGCAGGGACGGATCAACCAGAAGTGCTTCGGGCTTGGCCAAGAGCGGCTGAAGGTGATACGTCTTACGGCTCCAGACGCGCGCATCTTGAGAGTGTGTTCTATAGTTCTACAAAGCATTCATTAGACCTATTATGGTTATTTCGCCGATGAAAATGACATACTCGTACTACATTTCTTTTACCAGTATTTTAAAGTAGGGATTCCTTCCTGCCGAGATACATTATCACCCAATTTTGCAAAGCCACATAGATTTATAACTGTATCTGTTCTTCCTCAGTTCAGTACCACTTTATCCAAAGCTTTTTACTCTGACCCTAGTATTGATGGAAATCGGTTAGATTCGGTGGAGACACGCGCGCCTGCCCTGCCTGGGCCTGCGGAGGTAAGCAAAAACAAAGGGTTGTGAGATACGCGGAGGAAATCACCGGCGTCCTCCCGGGACGACCGCGGGGCGAGGGAAGGGGCGGGGCCGGGGACGATCAAAGGGCCTCCCTCTGCGTTTGTACCCGCTATTGATACAAACACTTTATTATGAATGTTCAACAAATATTGCTTTTGTGACGACCTTCATTTTAATCTGTTTTCTTTGAGCATATTTCTCAGCTGCCGACGCTGTCGGTCGCATCTGCGCACGTGCTGCGACTCACACGACACGTCTACTGCGGTACCCTTTCAATAATACTGGAAGTGAGAAATGAAAAACAATTTTTATTCCATAAACTTAAAAATTACAAAATTATACATTGCACTGGGTCTTCCTGTTAAGCATAAAACTGCGTGTGGGAGGAAGCCCCGCTCCTCCGCATTACACATTTTTTAAAGTTTATGACACATTTCACATAGTTTTTACACAGAAATATATAAAAAAATTATAATAGTATTTCAAGTGGGTTATGAAAGTGTGTGTGTGTGTGTTTGTAGGTGAATCGATAAAAAAATCGATCGGTTTTAATAAATTTGAACATTAGGTTGGTACTACGTTACAAACTCCAGAACACGTTCTGTTTCTTTGTAGTCCAGCGTCTATATCCAGATTGTTATGGTTGATTTCGAATCGAAGCATGACATGGGGTAAATATCCAGTATCGTATTAATTGTATTATAGATATGTGCAGACTGAGACAATATTTGACGTCTCGCGAAAATAGTGTTTGTACCAGAACGAGGCCTGACGTTGCGGTTTCTGTTTCTAGAGTACACAGGTCACAGTTAAATGATAGTGATTTATGTGTTTTTAACACAGTATTTACTGTATAAAGTTTTCTGGTACAGATAGTACATTACTTATGGCATATAGCTGATCTGTGGGGAAGCGGTATGGCTTAAAAACATGGTTTCAAGTAGCAAGCGCTGAGCTCATTCCACTTCAATAAATTTGGTTTTGTTAGCTCCACCCCGTACTCTTATACAGTAAATAATGACTGATTGCGCTAATGCGATGTACATTTTGGTTAACAGTGCTGGATCAGCGACATAGCGCAAGCAAATATCCATACTAGTTATCCAGTCCTACCTGAGATAATGCCCGGAGAGTCGCTGCTCAATCACGACTCCCGGGTATTTCACCGAAGATGAGATGACATGGCCATTCAGAACCATCATGTTTAAGTAGTTACATCTATTGTTGTAGTCATAATTTGGAGCGAGTCTAGGGATGATATTATGTTTATGTCACCTGTCACAATTGGATTCGATGGGGAATGATAGATACTCAAAATAGTATTATTATTTATATCAATTTGTAGACATGCGCGTGCTTTTTGCTGTAAACCACAACCCCATCGTATGATTTAAATGGGAGGTAGAGAAGCTGTTATAGTTTGGATGATTTGGAATTGGCTTTTGAGTATTGATGCGGCATTCAGTCAAAACAATAATTTGTTAACCTTAAGTTTGAGAGAGTTCCAATAAAACTAATAAATCATTAAAGCTGCTGTAGATACTTCTTATATTTTGCGTAATTATTGATAAACCCTTGATTATTTCGCCTTTGTATATGAGTATGCAATTCTTCGACATCACATTGTATAGATTGTGCTATCTCTGAGCGAAATTATTAAAAAATAATTAAAATTCATTAAAATATTGGGTTGCATTAAGTTTAGATGTCAGTGAGGTTGTCACTGATGCACAGTTGTAGTGATTATTGAACATATGTTTGTCTGGATATAGAAGGAACTTGGTTGTAATGTGTGTAATAATTTTAATTGAGAGTGTGTAGTAGTGCAAGAGTGTAGTTAGGGGTATTGTTTTTTGGTTTAGTTTACATAGCGTTTACATGCGTTAGCACTAAGAAAGAAATACGATGAGCCTATCCTATACTTATTCTTAAAAAACTAAATATCGAGAAGGTGTTCTATTTTTGTAAACTAACCTACTTACTTTCCCACATGAGGTCCAGCAATACTTGTAGCTCTTGCTCTGGCCAAGTCTCTCGCAAGAAAATACAGTCGTGCACATTCTGCATCAGCTGCTCGGCTATGAAAACCTTCATGTGAATTTGATGTTTGAGTATTGAACTGTTTGCATTTTTGTAGGAGTTCCATTATTTGTCACGTGAACGCTGCCTCGCCTATAATTGGAGTACAGTAGGCACTAGGTAGTCTTGTCCTTTTCTCCTCGTACTCTATAAATGTCTCTGATGTCAGTTTTACTGATTGAAGAACTCCGCCCCCGCCCCCGCGGCCCCTCAGACGTCGTAATTCAAATCAACGTGTAAAATTGTGAAATAGTTGTTCGCGTGGTCGTCGGGCTCACTCGCGACCCTCGTAAGTATAAAAGTACATTAAAACCCAATCAACCGCATTCAGTCCCCGGTTTCCGCGTCATTAGCTCCTCTATCCGTGGAGCCACGTTATAGTTTCGGGCGCGTTAATGCCTTTGGCAATCGATAGCACCTGCCCTGTTTGTTCGGGACCTGCCGACTCATGTTTTCAATCTAGTCTATAGTGGCTGCGGACCGACGGACCGACGGACGGACACGGCCGCCGTGGGCCAACGGGACAGATAAGCCCTTGCCCACTTTGACGGCTCTTAAAGTTTTATTGGTCTTAGTGTGAGCTTGCGGCCTCGGGCTGTGTACAGATATCGGGACCCAGTACACACAGGAGGTTTGCTTTGGATATTAGTTTTGTTTGTCCTATTTACGACTGAGGTCGTCTAATGCGTTCACACTGCAGGGTGCTCGTGCCGGCGCCCTCGCGCCCTCGCGCTCCGTGGTGCTGGCAGGAACAGCACCGACACGACTTTCATGGTTCCCCCAAAAAAACTCGCCAGTAAACAATTTACCAGCGATCTGTTTGTTCGTTTAATAATTCCAAGTGAGAGGGATGTTTTAAAAATACCAGAAATAAGTTAACTTTTTCATCAACACAGAAATTCGTCCGTATTTTCTGTACGAAAAAGTTTCGGGACAAAGCGAAAAAAACCCTCACTTGTTTGTTCATTCATACGAGTGAAAGTAATTTAATAAATGTAACAGGGCGCACCGCCGGCGTCGTGCGGCGAGAGCCCTCCGCGCGCCGCACCCGGTATCATGCTTCTCTTATAATCAAACTACACATAACTGTTGAAAATGTAGGAACAGCGCAATGATTGCTTCAGTCGTCGTCGTAAAAGTTTCGCTTCAACCTTTATCAAGCGTCCAGCGGACGTTTGCATTTCCCTAGGGTTTGATGACATTAAATTAAACTTGATTATGTAAGTAAAAGCATTTACTAATCCACATCGACAGATCAGATTACCGGATCGTCTCCAAGCGTGGTTCTTTTTCAAGTAATTATATCAGTTTACAATGTCGTCGGTCCGTCCGCCGGACCACCTGCCCCCTGCCCCCTGCGCGTGTGTAGTGCGCGTGTAGATAGTGGAGCTGTAAACAGTGCAGTGAGTGTTTGCTCAGACAGCGATATTTGTCGTGCGAGTCTGCGAGGTAAAGATCAGGTGGGGTGTCGCCGCAAACATGGCTGCTATTACACCTTCTATCGCACCATGCGAGCTCTATTAAGTGCATCGTTGACAAATTTTATAGCGCCGCTCTTTCGTTGAAGATAAGCGAAGTCACTACCCAGCACATTGTGGTACACAGGTTACGATGGTTTACGATCGAGCGGTGCCTTGTTGAGTCGGCGCCCCGGGTCACACTGCTCTATGCGTCGTCGGGTTGTACCACTATCTGCGAGTGTACAGTACACCGCACGCGTCGTCTGTCGCAGCGCACCGTGCGGGTCTCGTCGAGCAACACTGCCCTACTACATAAAGTAGGCACTGACGAAATCTTGCAAAACAGGTAAAGTTATGCGCATACACGATGTCACAGAGATATTTGCCTGCCGCCGCCGCCGCCCCCCCGCCACACTCTCCTTCGGGCTGGTTATGATTTACTCCCGTCACTTTACATATGTATCTGACTGCGGCAAACATGTTTATTCGTCTCTCCATTCAAACCTGACCTTTAAAGGAATCCGCCATCGCTGCTAGCGACATCTACACACCTGCTTGTCGGCGCGCTGTCCGCGCTCGCGGGCGGGCCGAGGCTGCGATCGACGGCCCTCGTTCTTGCCGAGGTTGTTTACTGATCAAATTACTGTTTAACCCGGAGTACAGCTCTCTTTGTCTGCGTGTAATTCCTGCGGTATTTTCGTCTCGATTCGATTTAGTCTGGAGGTCACCAGAGCGTCAGATAATTCAGCGAATATTCATCAGCTGTACACGCTGCTGGGTCAACTCGTGAGTACACGATTTTTGTGTTGTTTATAGTGCTTTGTAGTTCGGATGACAATACAATCAATAATCTGGCACCGTCAAGCTGGTGTGGATCTGAAAATAGCCTAGCACGTCAGTCCTTGAACAATCGAGGTCTGGGTTCGATCCTGGCTCGTGCCAATGAGTTCCAATTGGTTATTTATGTACGAATGATAAAACTCATTACCATTGGCTTTACAGTGAAGGAAAACATCGTGAGGAAACCAGCACTCTCCTGAGAAGAAATTCAAAGGTGCGTGTGAAGTCTATCAATTCGCACTGGTCCCGCGTGGTAGGTTATGTCCCATACACTCTGGAGGAGAGTAGGCCTGAATGGGGAACTGATATGACACTAGAGCACAGTATTAATATAGCCTGGAGTCAGGAGTTGGATTATAAACTATTCAAGGGCTATTGGTAAACCCAAGTTAGGGCTCATTTTGTTTGTATTGACAAGTCTTATACATTGCACTTCAGGTATAATCCAGGTCTGGTGATGGACTCAGGAGGTCGAACGTTGAGCTCATTCGTTTATTTTACCTGTTCTTTATTGCACTTCTGACAAAAGCTTGCTCCAGTTGTTTTTATGAACACATTTATTGTTATTAATTGTTTGGTTACGTTGATTTATGGCAGCATTGTGCTGCTTGTGATTGATCAGTATAACTAAAGGCTCTTTTTTTTTTAGTTTGTCTCTACTCCATAATTCATTTAACACACTCAAATATTAAGAAACCGCATCGAAACCGAATGTCATATGGTGGAGATATCCAGTACCCCTTTTGGAGGATGATGTACCCCTCCAATCTAAAATTCCCTACGACTAAAAATTCAAGAAATATATATACCAAGTTTCGTCTACTTCGGTTGATAAATGCGACCTGTATAGGAAAACATACAAACCCACATAATGTAGCTTTTTGCCCGGGTAGTCGAAGGGGAGACGTTTGTTCGCTTCCCTCCCCGGCGAGTCTGTTCAGTGGGAGATCGCATCTTCCTTGTGTTTCCAGTTTTGAGTGTTGGGGGCTTACAATTATTGTTTTTGTTCAGTGAAATAATTTCATGTCTGTTGTAATTACCAGTTTAATATAATATTCTCCTTATGTGTATATCTCCTCGCACTTCGATACGATCGTTTGAAGGCCCCCCCCCCCCCCCCCCCCGCCTGCCCCTCCCCGTCCCCGAAAGGTTGTATTACGTTTGAACGTCTCCATAGCTTCCAATGAATTTAATATTTCTGTGCACATATTCCGAGAGCCGTTGTAAATATCAAAGGTAACAAGGTAATATTTTCTTTTCGTATAAGCGTATTGTGTGAAGTACACAAAAAATAAATTTGTTTTTATTCTCGAGCTCGTGTGCCCGCCATGCTTTATAAACAAAATCCGTGTTTCATGTTCTCACACATTATTCATCCGCTGGTACAGCCAGGTAGACGGGAGTAGGCAGTCGGAGCGGGACGGTCACACGACGCCGTGTCCGACTCCTCGGGTGTTGTGTCACTATCACTAAACTATCGAGACATAGAGGTATAAGGTTCTATGCGCCATCAGCAGCAGCCGAGATACGTTCACTGCTGGACATAGTGGTCCGCCACATCGGCGGGTCCCGAGCCACTTCCCTCCAGCGACTCCTCGCGACCGTCACTAGGGCTCCGGTGCATGTTGCAGGGCACAGCAACGTTATGGTTTTCTTTTAATCTTAGTTCCTATTTTAAGTTTGCTATGCTCATGTGTGTGTGTGTGTGAGTTGCGAGAAGAATTGCACACTCCTATGCCCTACGGATACTGAAGTTCCTTGGGATCGGTTTAGTGTGGCCACATATTTTATATTTTTTTTATTGAAAAAGCTTTATGTGGTTTCACTTAAATTTAAAGAAAAAGTTTCACCTGTAAGAGTGGAAACTTCGGTTCCGAGTGCCGTGCGCCGCGTCACGCCGCATCTTCGTCAATCATGAAAGTATTCTAATGATTGTGTTCATTATTATTACAAATAATCTCGTACGCAAACAGTCTGGTTGGATCCTTCGTGGGCAAATAAAGTCACTTCTTAGCAAATATTAATTATATTTTAAGTGTAGTTAAATAGATAATTCACTAAATGTCGTCGTGGCACGTGCCCCGTGTCCTGCACTACTTACATCAATACATATTTTTCCTTCGGCTCGCGCGCTACAAGCTGTGTGGCGTGCAGCCCACTGTTACACCGAGCTGTGAGACAATCACTACTACATCGGAGCGCGGAGCACATGTAGTGTAACAGTCGTGGAGGGGCGGGCGGCGGCGGCGGCGGCGCGTGACGTCACTCGTCGTTAAGGGGACATATCTTCCAATAATGATCGTTCCCTATTCACCGCGGCATTAGCCGGGAGATCCCCGACGATATTTTTTATCATTCGCGGACGATCTCCGCTCATAAAACTTCATTCCTCTCTCTGCGCCAAAAGGCGGAAGACGTTTCCTCACAAATACCACTTATGACCGAATTTATTTTGTGTTTGCCACATAAATAAAACCGGGAACAGCGGGAATTGTAAGTAACTGGCGACTCCGGGGAGCGGGGGCGGAGGCGCTAGTTGGAGATCGGGTTTGTCGTGATTTCCGAGTGGCCGGCGAGAGCGCGCCAGATAAATGAATTACTGCGGCCGAGGGGGAGGGAGGAATGGTTACGTTACGACTGTTTGTCTCGGGGTTGTCGGCACGTGTGATCCCCTTGTAGAGGCTCATTATTGGGTGTGCGTCGAGCGGCGGACGGGCCGCGGTTGGACTTTTGTCGCCGTGTAGCATTACCGGACGCGCAGCTTCTCGCAGTCAGCTGCCTCCCTATACCGTATACTTCATCATCGCTCTCTTCATTGCCCCGCCGGTCCCGCTGCCGGGCCCCGCTCACTCCGCCTCTCCTTGATGCCCCCGCCCCGCTCCCCACTTCACAATCCACCTCGATTAATATAATAACGTCATCGCATCGGTCCTCACTCGACACAATCGGCCGTCCGGACATCACACTCATCTGTCACACCGCTGTGAACTATCACAAATACCATTACTTGAAGCTGTGGCCACAAAACTAATAATGTCACCTCCGATGCTCTCCCACAGTGCTACTGCAGAGTATAGCTATCCGCACGGACAGTGTCATACAGCACTGGACCTCTAGCTCTCTGTTAGAGCACCCACGGATGGTCATGGGTTGCCCCTTGTTCTGTTTGCTGTGTGTCTCCGGCCGGTGCACGTGGGTCGCCGCCCGCCGCCCGCCGCCCGCCGCCCCGTTAGACACGGGAAATTAACAAGTTCGTAGCGTGAACAAAGTTACAAATTATACTCCGCTTTGTTAATTAACGACTTGCGTTTAATGCTGCGTACAGCGCGCGCTGACAACACGCGCTTGTCATTGAAACTGCTGCTCGGTATTGTGTTGTGTTGGAGCGCGGATCGAGGGACTTCAAACATCGCACTTGTTTTATAACCGTAAATGTCAGTTTGTACGGCACAAACAATTGTCCTGAGATGGAAGCACGCAGCCGATGCCACGTTGAACGACTACTGACTTCGTTTCGAGGCAAAACGGTTTGATTTCTGAAGTACATTCCAATCCGAAGCAGGGGGCGAAAACTTGTAAAATATGTAAAACAAATACAAAAAAGATTTTATTTTACTTTCACAAATCGCGACTCAGAAACGTTAACAATAGTCCGCCCCAAAATGTTTGCGGTTCCGCTGAGCTGTCAACATAATGTAACTAGCAAAGTGATTGATCAAACCGCAGGCTGTGGGTCCGTCCACATTGCAGGAGCTCATCTTGTCCGTCACTATATGAGACCACGTACCATTGTTCTCAAAAAGATAACAACCATTGACCTAGTCGAAAAGGAATTATAGTTTAAAATCAATACTGTTTTTGAGGAAGCTCAAACTAATTCAAAGAACTTTTCCGGTAGGGAAGGGTGAGGGGGCGGGGGTGTTGGATGTACCTTCTTGGAGTCTGTGGGACCCTCGTTCTGTAGGCTCGCGGGGACTTCGGGCTCACTACAAATGGTATAACAGGAAAACGATAACGAGTCGGAGCAGGGTGCACCGTTGGACGCGGCACATACGTCGCTAAAACCAGGTGTCCTTTTTCCCGTGTTCCAAAGTATAACCGCATTCAATGTTTCTGGTGGTCACTGACTCGTCGAACTATTTCCGTGACCTTAGTTCAGGTACTGACTTCCTCATTCTGGATTTTATCACGTAGAGAAATTCCGACCATAGCTCGTTCCGTAGCTCGCTGAGTGACTTTGAGCTTGTTGATTCGGCCCCCGGTAAAGAACCACGTTTCGGTTCCGTATGTCACCACTGGCAACACGCACTGATCAAAGACTTTTGTCTTTAGACGCTGAGGTATTTTGGACGTGAAGATATGCCGCAACTTCCCGAATGCTGCCCAGACGAGTTGGATTCTTCGGTTGACCTCTTCGTCGAAGTTGGACCTACCTAGTTGAACTACTCTACAAATGCCGTGTGTTTGTGTGCTGACCGCTGGAGAGAAACTTCCCTGAAACAGGACTTCAAGCGTCCGCGTTCGTCGTAAATATTGAACATGTTTCCCTTTTGATCTCTGAATTGGATCCGAAACATCCCCAAAACACACTTCTAATATAACAATGCAATAACGAAGGGAGTTTCCTTTGTTAAGAGAAGGAAAACTGACGTCTCGTATTAATACAGGGAAATGTATATGCTTCATCTGGTACAAAACAGGAATTGGCACAAGTTTAGACTGATAAGACACAGTGTTAAATTTCATTCAGCCAGGGTGCGTCTCGGGTCCTGGGACATTGTTCTGTCTATCTAGCATATACATTACACACATTACTAACAGGCACAATGTACTAGTGGCGACACATCGACGTGCGCTCGCTAGTAGCGTCTCGCGTCTCCGAGTCGCTGTTATTATGATTCAATCACAGGAACGTTCCGACCGAGCTCTGGAACAGTGACACTGTAACAGAGTAACTGTTCAACTCATATAAAATGCGAAGGCTTTAATTTGATGTGTTTCAAACACAACGGGGCGCGGGCTCCGGCGGGCGGCGGCATCGTATGCAGGCTAGCTTGTTGGAAAACATTATATCATTTGGATGCATACGCTTTGGAAGTTTATATATACAGAATATTTTTCTGACTTTTTATGTCTCGAGACAAATGACAACTTTAACCTAAAAACATATTTCCTTGAGCAGATCGTTTCTTAGCAGCCTTTTTCTTCTTCTTTCCTTCCTCTTCCCTTCTTCTCCTTTGATTTCTGTTTGTTTATTCATTATCATATCATTATTCATAATCGTAATATATTATTATTTATTTATTTATTAATATATATTTAGCACCACCTACTTACCCCTTCTTAATCACACGATTCTTCTGCCCCAAGGTTGCCTGGAAGAGATCGCTTTTAGCGATAAGGCCGCCTTCATTGTACCTTTTATGTTCTTCTCTTTTCTTTTCTGTTTTTTATTTTGTGTGTATGTGCAATAAAGATTATTTGAATTGAATTATTTGAACTTTTTATTTATTTAATGTTCAATTTTCACTAATATTTTCTGTTGAGTTTTACCCGGGACTTCGTTTGCGTGGATTTTAAATAAATTCTCATAACACTTTCCCGGGATACACAGTAAGCAGCAAATGTTCCACACCTGTCTCCATGCCGAGTTTCATCACGATGAGGTTTCAAGAGTTCACCGACCGTATTACACATGTATAACACTAGTGATTTAGTATATTCACCTCACTTGATGGCAAGCGACGCTGAGGAAAGGGTTGGATATAATATCTCTGCTCCCTTCCACCTCGGTGGTAGTCAGTCAGCCAGGCGGATCATCCAAATACCACCAAACAAACCGAGCACCGATTGTACTTCCGCGGTGCTAGTCCGTGTCTCCGTGTGCATAGCGACGCGCCCACGGACAGAGCTAGTTACTTACTTTCCATACACTAATCGATACCAACCTGCCTTGATATGACGAAGGTCGTCATCATTGTAAGAGTGTAGTAGTTTTGGACAAAACTCTTCGACTAGTTCATTAAATTGTTTAAATAAATAAGAGCAGTCGGCAGAACGAGGCGCGCGAGTACAACCTCATCACAATTAGCACAACTTTACATACAATTCAGTTGATGTCAGCCACTCGACACTCGCCCGACACCATGGGTGAGTCCATTCTTTTAATCCACTTAGTTGTGAACTGTCTGTGAGTGACCGCGGGCGGGGGCGGGGGCGAGGGCGGGAGGTGGTCGCTGAAGTGCTCTCTCCTCGCGCCTGACATTTCCGGATGTTGTAGATTATTAGTGACGTCAAATATTATTTGTTACATTGTACTTGAGTAAATACTTTAATAACAGCCTGAAAAATGTAATGAAGTGGCATGTGAATGTATTCATTTACGGTGCGAGTTCAGGGCTACATTTTGTGAGTGTCGTAGAAGTCCACCAAGGGCTAGCATTCAGGAGCAACAATGTCTTATTGCGAGCTCCGACGGTCGCGCCGGCCGCGCCGGGTGCGCCAGCACCTGCGCCTGCACGCAAGCGGGACGCAGGAACAATTTAAAAATCTAATTTACTATCGAACGGCATTCATCACAAGCTTGTACAAATTATAATTCAGCTTTATTTAATCAGTTACGTTTCTTTACAAAGCATCGGTTTCTTCCCGACCCGGAAAGAAATACTTAAATAAATACCTGCCCGTGTATAAATTGAATATCTATTTACAAAGAGAAATGGAAAGAACTCGAAAGAAAAGATACTCTTGTTGGAGGGCCTCCCGTAACTCTGAGAGGACACTCGCCACGAACAAAGTCCGAGTGGAGCGCACTCCCCGATACAACAGGGGGCTGTGTGTGTGTGTAGCTACAGCATCAAAATCTGACGAAAGAGGATTAATTTCGTGAAAAAGTTTACAACAGGGCTTTATAGTTACCTTGTAGGCCGTGACGTGAAAATTGCATCGACCAGCCTAGATTGTTCGCTATTTAAAATCCGATCAAACTACATATTTGTATACCTAGAGCGCAATAGAGGGAAATACTTTTAATGGAAAATATCACACAAAAACCAATACATTTACATAGCTGATACCTCCAACAAAGCTTCGTAGGGCAGACACAACAGTTCTAGGAATCTGTTTGTTCGAGGCCGCACGTCGGTAGCAAATGTACAAGACTTACAATCTCTCGTCTTACCTCCGGTGTCACGTGTCACGTCGGCGCACCCATCACGGATATATGGAACGGAACAACTTGAACTTCGGCCAAAGAAGCGCGCGCCCAACAAGGAAAAGTTTTGTATAAAAAATTCAATTACGCAGAGATAGTGTCGCGGACTGTGTCCAGGTGAGGCGCGGGGCGGAGCGGGGCGGGTGATGCTGCCGGGTGTCTGTCTACCCTCACTATATACTACGCATGTAACAACATGTATTGTAGCGACATTCTACACGTCATAGTATGTGTCTACACAAACTGCTACCAAGGAACATTCACTCTGACTTCTCCGAGAGATGTCATCTCTGTATCGTGTAGGTTGTAAGATCGATGAAACCCTGGTGTCAGAGTGGTTGATCCGACATAGCTCTCTGACATGTCTCATGTAGCTACTACCTGTCGTAGATAGTAACCGGTAGCAACGACTGCCGAACCACGGAATCTTACTTTTCATAGCAAGCAAGCAAGCAAGTGATACATACAGCCTGCAATGTCCTAAACAAACTGGAGAAAGTCTCACAAAGTCATTTTGGCAATGTCACCACCGGGAATATACCCTGCGCGTCTAAGTACTAACTCTCAAACAACTGCGCCATTTCAAGAGAAATACAATTGAATAGTAAAGTTACCCAGATTCGAGTACAGTTGACGCTCACAGACCAACACTCGCCCGCGGAGATTATTTGCGTCGATACATTCGCAAACATGCGTCGATGACATTGATATTCCCGTGACGTGACGTGACCCTGTCCCTGGTCACGTGACGTCACCCGCGCAGTCACAGTTCTGCATCGAGATGTTCAGCAGTAACATCAAGTATCTTAGTCGACACAGCGAGACAGTAGTCACTCAATAAAGTGACAGTCGCATGATGGTCGAGACTAGATTACGTCTTTGCTGTCGAAAAACAACAAAATTGATTTCTAATAATACATGTATAGCGTTTTTTTTCTCTTCTGTTTTTAGATAGCCCTCAAGGTAAATCAGATTCATTAAAAATCATGTATTATGGTATCTCGTGTTAAATCCTTGTAATCTATGATTGAATTTGTTTTCTATAGATTTGATTTGAAAGCTAGCAGGGCCAACCGCTGAGCATGTCATTTGTTATTTATCTGTGGACGATCCGACAGCTGTCAACAACAGGAGGTGACTGCGGGGTGCGCGGGGCGCGAGGGGACGGTGGGGGTGCTCTGTGACGTAGAGTCTGACGTCACACAAGATGCACACGAGTGACATTGATCTCTAGTAAAGTGGACGGGGTGTGACATATACAGTGACAGCTCTTACCTGTGACGATTGACAGCGCCCCACCGAGCGCACAGGTACTACAATTGACACTTGATCAAATGAATCGTGTTGTTATTAGCTTGTTGCTGGTTGTTTACGTCAGTTTCCAGCACGCTCGCAACACGCTTACTGCAACTATCGGCGCCAAAATGACGATAATCAAATGTAAACAATATCCAGTCGTCAGTCTCCTTTTCATGGTGTAGTCACTACAGGATTCACCGGCTCGTTTGTCTCCCTGGCTCAATTGCAGTTATATAATTTTCATGTAAGTAGACTTGGTACTGCTTTTCAAGGTATAATTTAATCGCCCATAATGTATTGTGTAGTAAATACAGATGGAAACTGTACCGGCCAAGCAGAAGCATGGCAGACTTTCACCCGTATACTGCTGATATTCCTACAGCTCGCAACAACCGATTAACTTTCACATTTAACATGCGTACAGCTAAAATATGGAAGGCGCCGCCGGTTTACGTGTTCCCCGAAAACTACAACTTGGGAATCTTCAAATATGTTACCGGCAATAACATCCGGTGCAAGTGCTACCAGCGACATCTATATGAAGAGGCATAACAAGCATCTACAGAAGGTGCCCGCGACGACGTCACATCAAATTAAGTTAATACAAGTTACTCGGATACGTGACTGAACGATATCTACATTTAATCATAAATGTTTAAACAATAACTACGTTTGTATTTTGATATTGTATACTTGATTCTATGATTTATTAACGAGAAAGATAAATATTGTATAATATGTCGTAGGCAATTACTTCCGGCGAGACGGCGATGCACGCTGCCTCAACCAGCACGGTTTATCTAATTTATAGGAATAATTATGTATTTAAATAATGTGAGCCTTTAGTAACAAATATTGTATTTAATTATCCATTCTGGAATTTCAGTATTAACGTAATTGGTTATAGGGATTAATTAAAATTGTATGACTGTGCCTGTTTTGATTCACGAAGTTGTTGTTTTTGATGTAGGAACTGACGATGGTGGTAGCTATGAGGATCGTAGTATAAAACTGATGAACACTCATTTTGTAAACCATTCCTGTTGTGAATTTTGTTGAAATAGTACTAGTAAACGTTACTCTGCCCGACTGTGTGTTGAGAATATATTGAAGAATATACAATTATACATGCCTGATGGATTGAATCGACTAAGAGTTTTATTACTGAAAATACTGATGCACACACAATGTTCCTCTATGTAAAAAATAATAGGCACCTTTTAGACCAGCGCGTAACACCCTCGACCTCATGGTGAGACTGAGATCAAGCGTTGGTATATCTTTTATTAAAAAAGAACTGTTATTTCATACCCGCACCACGCACCACATCCTCACACCCCCGCGCGTGCGTGGACCTGTCATCTACTGCGAAATGACGCGCTCACAATTATACCTACATTGCACGTGCTAATGATGGCAGTGAAAAGCATTATTATTCGGTGGTCCACTCTGCGATGACGTCACACCACTCGTTGCGCTAGTGACGTCACAACTCACCCGCACACCTCGTCATGTCACATCCCGCTCGTTGCCACAATTAATATCGTTTACCGAATATTCATTATCGTTTTAAGTAATGACGAACGACCGGATTGTTCCCATAAATTAATAGAAACGAGAGACTATCGATCACAGTATTTAAGCACATGTAGGGTACGTCATCGTCACAGCTGCGCGACGGTGTACCGCGTGACATTACTAGTCAATATAGTGCCGCGTGACTTGACCTCACAGCTTAGTAGTGTATGGCGTACCGTCACAGCCGCGGTGTAATGTACCGCCTGACGTCATACTCTAGCAGGGCTATACCGCGTGACATCATACACGAGCAAGTGGTGATACCACGGGAAGTCACACACTAGCAGGTGTATACCGCGTGACATCACACACAAGCAAGTGGTGCTTCACGTGACGTCACGCACTAGCAGGGGTGTACAACGAGACGTCACACACAAGCAAGTGGTGTATAGCTTGACGTCACACACGAGCGATATTGTGACGTGACGTGACATTTCCGCTATAGCCGATCGCTGGTGTACCGTGCGTGTCGTCACAGCCACGTGACCTCCGCGTGATCATTGCACTATACAGCTTCCATACGGCCTTTATTTTATTTTTAATTGTTGGACGTAGAAATAACGACCGTCAACGACCGGCCATCTTTACACCAACGACAGTTTAATCCAATTAAAGCGAATCAACCGAATGCAGCGTAATGATTTTATTAACGGATGGTTATTCGGAATTTTGTTAAAATATCCGCACATACAGTTCGGGATAACGAGCGGAAAATATGTGCGACGAGCTTATACCGATGCGGTGCGGCGCGGCCCGGAGCACTACAACGAAGAGAAAACATGGTGGGCCGAGTATACCTTATGCGGAATATCTATCCACATACCGGTGTGATGGTCAAACTGTTGATGTGCGCGTGTACCACCTCGATACACGGGATGTGATCACAGCTGACTCAGACGCTACAGTGACACGTCCAGTGGCACTACTGTCTGTACACGTCATATCCTAGCACAAACACATGCTGTAAGCGCTTGTCGCGATCCAGGTGGGAGGGGGGGTGGGTCAGTCGCGTTGCGTGCACGCACAACTGAGCTCTATCGTAAGGGGATATCGTTCCTAATGCCACGGAACACAGCTTGGCAGGTAAACATGCTGAAAGTGATCTCTTCAAGTAAATTTGTGTTGGTGCCGGGTCGTCGGTCCGATACGTGATATGTTATCTGCAATGTATTTAAAGTATTCACTTGTCCGGTTATTGTGACATAGTTCCTCAGCTGGTGATGATGATTAACAACAACAATCAGTCTGCCAAAGTTACAGTGACGTCATGTCACTGTGTAACTGTAACGGCTGAGAAGAATCGAAACGCATCTCGTATTCAAAGACCATTTAAATAACAACTAGAATGTAGAACTTGTCAAAAGTTGCCTCGGGATTTACAGGAATTCGTTGTCAAGGAAAATTGTGTGAAATGATTTAATGATAAATCTTGGCAAGTTTTCTTGAAGGAAATGAGCAATACATAGACCCTTGAAAACTTGCCAAATATCTGTTGTAGTTATAAATGTATATAAAGGCTTCCTACACTGATTGAGGCTCAAGCCGTTTGTCATGATGTAATAGCATTAAGAAAGAATTTTTCGAAATTCCACTCTCATGGGTATGTAATAGGTAAACAGTTTTTATGTTGAAACCACTCGAGCTCAGAGTTATCACTTCGACATTGTGAACACAGATAACAGAACCACTAAGGAAGCTCTCCGCGTCCGCGCACACGTGTTTACATCAGGTTGTAGTCGTCATTGTAATCAAACACAACCTCTCTGTGTGTCACACGCGGCAGGCTGCCCCTCGCACAGATCTTGTCTCGTGTTGTGTGCTGCTCCAGTAATAGTTACGAACACAGCGTGGATTTATTGGAGATAATCTAATACTTATAGCATTTTGGCATTAAAGTGAGGTTAAATTTTATTTATATTTGTTCTCAGTGATAGCCTTTTGGTACTGAAAATCACATCGATTTGAATCTGATGAAAATAAAGGAAATGTCCACGAACTCTGGCTTGTGCGGGCACAGTGTAGCGTAGGACAGACATTGTTGTGTCTGACCGTGAACATTATTGTCATGTGAGATTGTGTTCATGAGTAGATCTATTGCAATTGTGGGATGCAGTTTCATGAGCAGCACTATCAGCAACTCATTGAGTATTTATGTACTACCCTTACCCTTGACTTTTATCTCAGCTGTTGTAAAGAAGCGTTTTCCGTCACCGTAATATATATTTACAGGCTAATGTTAGTACGTGAAGACAGGGTTTTTTCTACGAGTATCACCACTTTCTAGAATGTTCTAGAAAGTGCCAAAATGTGTGCAACTGTTAAAATAGATCCGAAACGTTCTAGAACGTTCGAAAAAATTCTGGAAAGATGTCTACAACTGTTGAAATCGATTCGAAATGTTCTAGAACTTTCTAAAAAATTCTGAAATGTCCTGGAAACTTCTAAAATGTCTGCAACTGTTAAAATCTATCTGGAATGTTATAGAATGTATTGAGAATTTTTAGAATGATCTAGAATTTATATTCTAGAATATTCTAGAACGATCTAATTTCATCAAAATATTTTATAAAGGTCTGTCTTTATCAGGAATATTCTTGCACGTTCTAGTATGTTCTTTAATATTCACAATTAGTAATATAAAAATTTCGCAAATATTTCTAGCTTCCAAAGCGATGTAGATCTAAATATTCTAGGGTGTTCTGGTTCTTGAAATTTAGATATTTTTTGATATATAAACTAAAAAGAAATTTAGTGACTTTTCGTCATTTTGACCGTGTTTACAGATGAATCGAAGATCAATTAAAATTATAAAACTATATACACGGTATGTTTCGCTGCTAGTTAGGTAATAACATCGCAATGCTTTGGTGAGAACATGTTATTTAGTTTTACGGACAAAATTATTTAGTCCGTAGTTGTCCAGTAGCTAGACTGATGGACTATGCAAATGTACATGACATACGATTCACCTCGAGGCCCTCAGACCGCCCCCGCCCCCGCCCCCGCCCCGTGTCGCAGCTTGACGGAGGTCCTGGACATTCTCTCCTCAGATAGCAAGCCTTTGTCGGACCGGCCTACAATGCCTGTTTGAACAGTAGCGCTGTAAAGGTGCCGTAACTAGGTTGCGTACAGTACTCCGTTTTCTATTGTACTTGAAATAATATCCCCCGGGGTACGCAAATATGATTACAGTGTACGTCATGTTTGATATATGTTCCTTGAGTGGAGAATCGAGGAGCGGGAGTAGGTGTGACGGGGGCGGGGGCGGGGGCTGCATGGTGACTCGGACAGGGATCGAGGTCTGCTCGAGGCTGCAGCTGACAGGAACAGTTTGTGGTTTATTTACGGTACAAAAATCACTGCCCAGAATTTTTGATTTTTGATAAGGATATATACCACAGATAGGGACACCAGATCAATGCTGTATAACAGACTGACTCCAACTATGGTAATCATAGTCATCAAGGCTTCCTAAATCGTGACGAAACCCACAAACTCCAATACGAAATCAAATTAAACTTGAGATCAGTCACAAATCAGATCTTGAAACCCCCGGAGCCGCCGACAGCAACCGAATGACGAATCGCAGTTCACAATAGGCAAAACAACTTGTTACTGCTCTACAAACGTTCTCACGTCACACAATCCACACATTTTACCCGCGATCCTGAGGTGCATCGTGAACCAGCGTCGATCGGTTCCTACTTGGAGAAAAAAGAAGTTGAGAAGTGGTTGTCTGTGAACGATGTCTGCGGAAGCGGACAAATACCATTGTCATCCATTATGGAGCATGTCGTGAATGCAACTGTCGATGTCAGTCCGCGCTGCTCCCCTGCAGTTATCCTGGGTGTTACATTTGCAAGTCGCTTCATTAAAACTTGGCCGCAGCGCAGTGCCGCGCCCCGCCTCGCCCCGCACCCCCCGCGGCATGGATTTGCACTTGGCATTCATCTCACCTGACGGTAAGTCACGGTACGATAGTGCAGTGAGAGAGTGCTGAGCAAGTCATAATTTAACATCTGGTGTTGGTTTTATTTGAAGGAAACTGTTGCTGCAGATGTTATTGAGTTGTTGTTCGGCGACACATGACGGTATAACCTGATGAGTATACAATGGTGCTCTGGAGTCGCTGGCAGGCTCGCTCGTGCGCTTGCTTTACACATCCCAGAGCAGCGCCGGCCCTCAAGACACAGAACGTGAACTCGTGCCCGTGGGTCGGCAAAATCTAATGTTCAACGTTTGTCATTTTCCAAAGATAATGTATTCTCTTTGTGATCAAAGATCTCGCGGTTTACTCGCCACGCGCGCCCCGGACCGCAGCTACAACGAAGCAAAACGGACGTTCACCGCCCCCCACTGATCCGCGATTCCCCGCAAGAAAGTGACCCGCTCAAGGATCGGGAATATGACTCACACAAACGTCATCCGTTCGATGTATGGGAATAGAAACTGATATCACAACATTAAAACAACAACAACTATGTAAAGGAGCAGTACAAATAGCTTTTCGTGTCAACATGTAGCAGAGTCTGTGGAGCTGTGAACAGTGCTGACGGTTAAACAGGATAACGCTTTAATTAAAAATGTAATTTTATCACTAACGTGCGCGTGCGTCCTCCTGGCTAACATGTCGACATCGAACGACGAATTTTCGACATTCAAATGTAAATCAGATTAGACCAAAGATTAATTACCCATCCAACCCACTGTAAAACAATATTTGTAGCTTATTATACAATCACTTACTATGATCACCTGTCAAGCGAAATCCCACATAGAAAGCTCGTTGGTCATCGTCTATGATGATGTTTTATTCATCACTGGACGCCCTCGGGCCGCGCATCAACAATATAAGACAACAATACAAACAACATATCCTCACTTCTAGCCCCCCGCCCTACCTCTGACTCGATTAATTAAAACTCCTCGCGCGTCGCCGGCGAGCGCTCCACAGAGTCCGGTAGCCGCTCGTGGCGATCGACTTTCTTCTGTTTGCGGTAATCTTCGTTACTCGGATTATTTCTTTGTTTATTTGTTTCTGCGTGAACCCGCTGTTTGATTCTCAGCTGATTTATACTGACTGGCTGGCTACCACCGCCGCGGCTGCTGCGATTGTTTGAAACAATTCTATCGTAAATCATAATAAAGCTTTTAAGTGATCAGCCTTGGGAAACGAGAAGTTAAACAACCTCCTGATGGGTCCAGCAACAACGAGGACCCGACACAGCTAACTGTTACATTAAAATTTTTATTTTATGTACAGGTATTATACGATCTCCATACAACTTATCGTCACTTACAAAAAGGTTTAATAAATACCAACATATATAATAAATAACAAATAAAAGCCAAGTAAATACAGGTAAACTAGTTGTAGTCCAAGAGCATTATAATATATTAGTCATTTTGATGTTACCATGCTTCCTCTTCTACTAGTCAGAAAAAATATTTATTGCAATTAATTTAAAAGAGGGAATAAAATATTTCAAGTTTTTCGTTAAATAAAATTACTTAGAGTAAAGTAGTTACGTGCCTCGAGTATCAAACAACGTTGCCCTCCGCTGCCAATGAAGATTCAAAAGGTTCCCCTTGTACGGAACAGTTCCATCCGCCGCGATGACCCAATTCCCCCGCATTGTCCTGTCTCTAATCACACTCGATAGACAGCCGACATAAGCGTGATCACTCTGTCAAGAGCAATGCTCACCGCGGCGCGACAACAGCACGCGGACGAATCAACGTTGCAGCAGGGGATGGGAGGTTGGGACGAGGGGACAGGCAGGGGGGCGGAGAGCCCCCGGGGGACAGGGGGACAAGTCGACGCGCGCTCGAAAGCAAAGCAAAGAGATGCGGGCTGTCAATTAACGCGACACTCGGCTCTGATGACGAGCGATGCACCGGTGCGTCGCTACTGTCTACCTGTCGCAGTGTCTGCCGGCCCTGGCGTGTATGTCGCTAGCGCTCGTAGTGGGCAACCACTGCGGAAGATAACGAGGCTGTTGCTGTGTGCAGGTACATGTGTTGTAATGTGTTTGTATGGTTTCATGTTATGTTATGCTCCATCATAATTATTTTTGGTTTAACCACTTTTAAGTTGATGGAAAATAAGGGCTGTATCTGTCTATCTGAATATAATTATAACTTATTGTTAAAACCGTGTAACTCACGTGCACTCGGCGTAGGTGCCGCCTAGTTTCGGCGCTATCGCAGGTCCTTTATAAGGGTGAGTGTGACTAGTGCGTGATCTCTCCCCGTCACCCAGTCACAGACGTTTATAAGCACTAGCAGATATATGTATGTGTTATCTCTTATCAATATCCGTAGAGAGATGAGCGTCGATGGAGGCAGACGTATGTTATCTTCGCTCTGGTAGGCGCCGCGTGTCGCGGTTCCATGTACTCTCGCAAATTGAAGTCGGCACTAGCCGGGAGGACTGCGGGAGGTGTGAGGAGCGGGGCGGGGCGGGGGGCAGGGGAGGGAGCAGCGCGATCATTTTAATCCACTCGCTGTGACAGACGGACTGACAGCCGCAGCCCGAGGGAGCGAGAGCCTTCACTAAATTCTCCTCAAATATACTGCTTGCTTGGAAAATCCGCTTACGTTTGAATATTAAATGAAAAAGCTTTATTGGTTGGCAATTGTGTCGCATTGTAGGAATATCACAGAGGTGACAGATGACGCCATGTCGCTGCGCTGTGCTCGGGGAGAGGCGAAGTACTGCAAGAAGTAGATATGAACATCAGCAAGTGAAGGACAGTGACTCAATTTATGCTGTATGTATGATGTATATATGTATATATATATATGTATGTATCACTCTAAATCCTTTTCTAAAGCGAATTGAAAACCTCGTAGAATATGATTGAACTGACCTCTTTTGTACGTCAACCACGGAGCCATTTCCCCAATACATTAGCACGACAAAGAGAGCCAATTAAAACTAATAGTTCCGTCCACAAAGCCGTGTGCGTCGCTCCACTCCCCGCGCCCCGCGCCCCGCCCCGCACGCGTCACAAAGAGAACTAGAAGTTCGGACTGGGCCGGCACGCTCACAGCGTCGACGTGGACGCACAAAGGGTCAGCTAGAAAGACGAACTAATGCTTTGATAAACGTTTGCTTCGGTTTATGTGCTCTTTGCCTCTACGGTGGGAGAGCTGTCGAGGCTCCAGGTATGAGCTCTGCCGTGCCCTCGTCGCAACGAAAATAATATTCGACGCCGCGACCCGCAATTCGTGTCGTCGGCCACTTCTCCAGTCTCCATGCCCCGGCTCAAGTCGATCGAAGTTCAGTACGAGTAGCAGTGTTGCCAGCAGTCTTATGTTCTGTTAAACCACGAGATACCTTCCCATCACACACTCACATAAATCTTTGTGAATGAGATTCCACGCGAGGAGACAATATGCTTCTCTCGCAATCATTGCAGTATTTACTTAAGCTTTCCAACACTGTGCTACTGTGAACCTCTGCAATATGATGACAATCCGCCTGTGACTCGCAGGTGTCGCTATGCGTCAGTCGGGAGTCGTCGACGCACTGACAGACGCCACTGACTACTCGGCGATATTGGACACCGGCTGATATTATATCGTGCAACTCGCTGAGTTCTCAAACATTAATCTATTATTTACAATTAGCGCTAAGTGCTTCATACAAAGGTGCGCTTTAAGCCATTGCTACGAGCATTCTAAGATGAGAATATTTGAAGAAAATTATGTCCTTATTTTTTTTTATATGGTGTATATTCATATATTCTTCACATCGACACAGAGCTTAGCACAGCAAATAAAGCAAGTAGTACACATACAGAAATGTTGTAATAAATTGAAACATATTTTAGTTTGGTTAGTATGAGTAATGAGCTGAATTCTGGATCGATCTACTGCTGGAACATCACAAAGCCGTATATGGTGTAGGGACCAAGGAATAGTCCTGAGATGTGTCCGCTGTAGGACTCCTTACGGTTTGAACAAGTATTTACCATACAATATCATCTGTTCAAAGCACACATGCTACACACGCCAAACCGGGTGCGAATAACAACCTGGTGGTGGTAGTGGGCAGTGTGTCGATCACCCCCGGGCCACGCCAGCGCCGGCGGCGGCGGCGGGTGGACGTGCACTTTACAACAACAATGTCGCAATCAGTTTGCCGGCGCCGCCGTGGCAGCACGGGACAAGTATCGTTGCATATTCATCAATATCGAGGGAGTGCACTCGACAGCCCTCAAATGAACAGCTGCCCGCTGCCCGCTGCCCCGCTCACCGACGATTGGTTTAATTTAAACAATCGACGAGCGCCCGCGGCTCGCGGCGCGTGACACTGATATCGTGGCTTTGTTTTAGTTTCGATGTACACGTACACGGGACGCCCGCGACCCGCGACCCGCAACACAGGCTATTTATATATTGTCAATGGGTTTACATTTGGTCTTCATTCATTGTATGGTAAATGATGTCCGTGTAATGTATAAGCAGAGGCCTCACACCGATGCCGAAGTGAACGAGGCGCGGGCGCGGGCGCGGGGGCGGGGGCGGGGGCGGGGGCGCTATCTTCCAGTACAGCGGCACAACAGTGATATGTTGACGGCAGACATGGAAACTTGATAGTTTACTAGTTTAGTTTTTTATAAATTATTTTCCGATATACATATACATCCGTAGACGAACTAAGGTCACCGACATAGCTCGACGTGTCAGTGAGCTGAAATGGCAATGGGCAGGCCACGTCGCTCGAAGAACCGATAACCGATGGGGAAACATCTACCGGGCCGTCCCCCTACTAGACGACCGACCGGACCGACGACCTGGTTAAGATCGCGGGTAGTTGCTGGATGCAGGTGGCTCGGGACCGGTCGATGTGGCATACCATGAAGGAGTCCTATGTCCAGCAGTGGACGTTTCCTGGTAGAAGATGATAAATGTTCATCAGACATAGCTATAATGAATATGTGGAGTTGATTGCTCACTGTCATTAGAAGTAATTTTAAATGTACAACTGCAATTATCCGTATCACCAATAACTGATCACTCATGTAACGTACCCTGAATACGAATGTGTAGTTTCCTGTGCGACCTACACAACTGTCACTGTGCGCGCCAGGGCGGGCGGGCTGGGCGGGCGGGCGATCAATCTCTCAATTAATCAACCAGCTCTCGACTAACAACATCAGCCGATCCACAATTTATCAGTCAAGCACTATCGTTTAATCTTTACACGTCGACAGTGAAACGCTGACGAAGCGAAAACCCGAACAAAACGCGTCGACTCGTGACTCATGGGTCATGACTCGCGAGTCACGACTTGTGAGTCGTCAGTCGTGACGCCGCCACAATAACCCATGAGATGCTCTAGTTAGAATACAATTAATTTTCCCCTCCCGGAGCCGAAGGGACCTCCGTGCGCTGTTCGATATTCAACTTTCAACTTTATGTTTGCGCATTCACAGTGCCTTTTTGTTAGTAAAATTATGGACTGGAAGATATAAAGGTCGCGGTTGTGTTTGAGATTGATTAAACCTGTCACCATCAAGGAAACGTGTACGGGATGTACGAGCAGCCTGTGCTCGCGCAGAGCGAGCGCCGGCCGGACCGGCAGTATGTATGTGTTGACAGTGTGCCGCGGAGGCTCTTCAGCTTTATATGTCTGGTTATAGGTTTTATAGGACGCACCTAACCACTAACATTTGGAAACCAAGGCTTGGTTCAGGCGGCGGCAGATCTGTCGATGTTTCACAAAACGAATCCTGAAGCAATGGAATCAACGTCAGCAAAAACTTAAGGAAACTCAACTTCCTCGGGCGAAGCAATAAAACCTCTCCGCACTGTTCGACTCATCGAGTCAAGATCGAATGAAAGAAATATATGAATGTCTAGCGAGCACTGCGTCGGCCGACACTTACTGCACCTCGATCACCTGCCTCCAGCGGCGGGGCGCGGGGCGCGGGGCGTGGGGCGTGGGGCGTGGGGCGCGGGGCCTCCTCCGGGTGATCACACATTGATTATATATAGTGTCTAGACACGTACCAAAACTATTTGTCATTGTCCCGAACGAAACAGAGAATGAGATTTATACAGTGCGTGCGACGGTACGTCTCCCCGCCCGCCCCGCCCCGCCCCGCCCCGCGGAGAACGACTCGAGATACATCACGTGACACTTGTCACGGAGAATGTCAGAGTGACATCGCTAGTAAATCAAATGAGAGGGCATGTCGGAGAATTAAATTGAAACGAAACCGATTCGTTTCAAAATATCACGTATCGAAATCTGCGAATTTCGAAAAATTAATTGTTGGAAGCGTGGCGCGCGGCGGCAGCAATGTGGACGCTTCAAAACCTCGCGGCGAGCGGGGTGATGGGGGCGAATTGGGCAGAAGTGACAATTTTAAAATGAGCTCTGAAGTCTTGTCGCCGGCGCTAGTGCGTCGCAGGACACGAGGCAAGTGTCAGAGCTCAATTTATACTTGTCGGATAACACTAACCGGGGTAACGAGGGGATTCATTTAGAGCTTGAAAAATCGGACAAGTTAGATCCAGAGCGCTGGACTGTAACCGAAGCTCACCCCGACTCCTTTTTGCACTCCGATGACTCTCTCGAGGAATATAAATTGGATGACGTAGCAGATGAATGTGCCGAACTCGATTCTATTAAGGGCTACCGTCAACACCTAACTAACTAACTATTGATGTTGTCACTTGTCGGATGAATTTGTAACAAGAACATTTTGGAAAATTTCGCACTTTTATGTTGTTGTATTGTTTTCGCCCCCTCGGCCTCGTGTGCTTCAGTGTGAGCCCGCGCTGGTCGCCATGTGCGCACGGGTGTCGGGGCCACCGACACCTGTCCGACATCCGGCTGACGCGGCGCGGCGCGTGGACAGCTGCCGACATGTGAGCGACATCGAATACTTTCCGAGCCGATACATGCAGGCCACGAGGGATGATGGGATCTCATGTGCTCTGTGTGCGAGTGGCGGGCAGCTGCGCCGCGCGAGACTACATACACGAAAATGTAGACAAATATCAGTATCTTTTTAAGGATAAACCGCGAGAATTTTTGTACAAAAGGCAACAAAATAACTTTTCTCCGAAACAAATAACGTCCCGCGCCGAGGGAAGTTATTAACAGTTGAAAACCATTTTTCTTCTTATCTCCGTTGTTATTTAACGTCCACATTTTTCCAGATATTTAATCTGTGGATGTAAGATAAAAACTTATCTGTTGTTACCTCGCGGCGCGCGGGCTCGGCGGCCAGCGATGCTGAGTAGAGATCTACGTCACACGCTGTAGCACCGAACAGTTAATCGTAAGTGTCTTAGTTATTGCAGAAAAAGATAGCGAATAACACGAAAATGAGACAATTTAGAGAATCTAAATTTTATGGCCGTCTCGTAGCTGAACCGTTGGAAAATAAACCGTAATGACTTCAAGTGGAGTCCTTTATTCCACGAGCTGCGTCGAGTCATCATCTTACATTAGACAATTTTCGTTTATTTGATTCGTGTAAGGGAAGGGCATCCGACGAGAATTATGTAGAAAAAGAGATAATTTGTCGGACGCCAACCTCCGCCACGTCTCCGGATAATTTGGTCCGCCCGGAGGATACCCCGCCGCCCGCCGCCCGCCGCCCGCTGCCCTGCATGCAGCACTGTGGAGCAGTGTTGTTATAATTCTCATTACGGACCGACAAGAACATTAGCTCATAAAGTCGTGCGCTCTGACACAGCTGGCCGACACACGCTGCAAACATGTTCATTATGCTCCTGCAATTACCTCCTATCGGGTCCTCATCACTAACTATGTGTGAGTGTTGTTGAGCGCTGCCGGTCGGAGCGTGGAGGTGTGTCGCTGGGTACCTGGCCACGTCGTGATACCTGCTAGCATTACAGAGGGACGCACTGACTAACTATAATTATGTCATTCAAAGTAAAGCCAATGTTAACTTAATAAGCGGATAATTAAAGAGAAAGCAATGGAGTCATTGTAAACGATGATATACAAAGTGCTCGGAGGTGAGAGCCCAGCCGCCCCGCGCTCGCTAGCGGCTCAACTCACATAATTGGTTTTTCTAAGTGGATTGTTTATACAGAAAAATAATTCGTGTTCATTTAAACAATCTGTTACCTTATTATGCTCACAGAGAACATTTATTTTGCTTTAAATATATTATAGAATCGTTCTCGTCTTGTTGCAGGTATGTGCTAGTGCGTGGGGCGTGGAGCGTGGGGCGGGCGGCGAGTGTATCTAGTGAGCTTACTGTAACACTGATGTAAGGGTTTTCTCTTCGTATATGTTAAAATTTTAAAATTATTTGTTATTTGTATAGGCAAACACTTGTTTATATAATAAATGCCGACGTGACGCGCGCCTTTAGTACGAGTCTCCACTAGTGTTAATTTGAAGACTCCCAAATTGCGGGGCGGGGGGTCAGGCGAAAAAAAACGCAACATCAAAAGTAAAAATAAACACGATAAAAAACTATTTCACAATAAGTTAGTGATGGATTGATGAGATGTAGCAACAGATAAAACACAAGATATCATAATGTTATATTTACTGGTAGATTATGTATTTTCTCCACAATTACGACACCAGCTCTGACTGTCCTCTGAGCTCTCGCGTGCTAATACCGGCACGTGCTCTCTGAAGCAGTGAAGAGACGCTCCGTGTCGGCTGGAACAACCTGAAGCTGTCTCATGTCACATTCTCAGCGTGCAGTAAATCCACACAGCACGGAATCGACGACGGCGCGGCCATTACGTGCTCTGTGAGCGAATCCAATAAAACACACTCTATAAATCCCCGGCTAGTGCTGCGAGGTCCCCCAAAGCTGCCGCTCTAAAGTCTCTATTTTGTAACGGACATAATAGAGTCAGTAATAACATAAATGCAATATATTCACTGTCAGGAATGTGCACAACAGAGATCACAAATGTACGGTTACAGATAAAACTATAAACTATAAAACTACATGCAGCAGACTAAAATTAGTTTATTATCGCTAACGAGGTAGTGATGAGTTGTCTATTTGTTTCAGTTAATTAGTAAAATATGTTCAGCAACAATTGTATAGCTCTGCACTTGTATAACTAAGCGGGGTATCAAAGTTGGTCGGCGGTGGCCGGATCAGCGCGAGACCTCAATAATGAGTTACCGCCGCCCCAGCCCCCGCCCCCCCGATACCCGCCCGCCCAACGCTACAACTACCAACTGAAAACTCGTCGTACGTCATCGTCTCCTGATTCTACATATTTATGCACATTCCTTCATAAATATATTTACATCATCATAAACTTACGAGATAAATCGTCGACTACCCTCCGACCGACTAATATTTTAAGAAGTTTAATAAGTCTCTGTTGTGTCGCTGCTTCCCCCCGGCGGAGTCGGTCATCTCTGAAATGTCGACGAGCACGAGCCACTGCCGCGACCTCAAGTCTACTACACTAACTCAATAAGGCTTTGGCTCGAAACTAATTTTACTACTCGTTCCTAGACACTTAATTCTACGGATTTCTCGCTTGACAACTTCACTTTAACGAGTTTAAATGGCGTTAAACCAGCCTTTGAGACGTACCGGCCGCTGCGCCCGCCGCCCGCCGCCCGCCGCCCGCCGCCCGCCGCGCGACCGCCGACCCTGGGATCCACGAATTTATCTTCTCGACGTCGCTTAGGTTCACAGTACTCTTTGTTGCACGTTGTTACTGAATATTGAAATGGGTCCCACTGAATGCTGCAAATCTGCATTCGGATATTATACTATCAAGTGTGTTTATCTGCGCAGTCAAACTGACATTTATCAGGTTTCTCTAATAGAACTAAGGGTTGAAAACATTAATTTCAATTCAATAAATAATGCTACATGATATGTTGAGTACATGGTTATTGACAAAAAACAATTTGAGTGTTTGTATGTGCTGCATCATCGTGACGACGGTGCGTAGTTGTCACTTGACTCCCAATGATGAGTCCGGCCCCCGCCCCCGCCCCCGCCCCCGTGCGTGTGAAGTTAAATGATTTTGTTCTAATGCCGCTGGTCTCCGTATGGTCCATACTAAACGCAATCGTGTTCCTTATACCCTCCGATGGAAAACATTCTGCGTTTGTCTTCGCAGTGGGCTCGTGGCAGTGGGGCCGAAGTCTCATCTGATAAATGAAGACAGCGCGATACGCAGACAACAACAAGCTGACGTCAACAGAGCACTATCTTACATATTACTCACATTCCTATTCCTAAATGCCCTCAAACCCCCGGTGTTGAAATACCTCAGAGTAGGTATTACAGTGCTCAGTATCCAATAGAATCGGAATACATTACCGGCTCGGCAAGCGAGTGCACGGCGGGGCTCCGCGCTCGGCCAGAAATGCAAAGTGAAACCTAAGCGGGCGTGTCGAGTTATGTCACTGCAGTATTCAGTGATTTACACCCCCCCCCCCCCCCCCCCCCCCCCGCCGTACAGCACAACTCTTTACACACGTTTGCATATGCTGTGGATCAATGTTGTTGTACTGAGATGGACGCATTGTCTGTGTTCGAATAGTCCCATGCACCAATGAATTGTTGTGTTCAAGTTGTGCTTCAAGTTTACCTATCCTACTTCCGGCTGCGTGCGTCTGTTCCAAGAGCCGGCGCTTGATGTCTTACTGAACTCGATTCAGCAATAATAAAAAATTCAAACCGCCACATAGATTAAAGGGGGTTGTCAGTCAGATGGAAGCCTTTCTGTATTTGTCACCAGCAGACCTAACATGGATGCCACGATATATATCGAGATATAGACATTCTGCATAACAAAATGGCGTGACAAAATCTTTGGACAAAATGGTCTCATGGCCTTCGTGTTAGCCCTGCTGATTTACGTTTACAAAGACAGATTTGAATGCATTTTTAAGCTTCTTCTAAAGCTTCTTCGAACAATCGATTGTTTTAAATTGTTGATATTATAAACATTGGACTTATCTTGCCTTCTATCTCACCTGGTGGCAAGTGACGATATTTCATAATGATAGAGTGGTGTTCATCCAGCATGTCTGCCGTTATGTATCGCAAGTGAGGGCGTCGGTACGTGATCGCTGGCCTCGGTCTAATTACAAGAGGAAATTTTTCAGTTTCCGCTGACGCGCGTCCGATATTGCTCCGCGCTCCCTTTGGTGTTCAACTTGAGGCCGACTAATTTATTACACGACGGCGGTTATTCTCGCTAATTCCGCGCGGAGCTCGCCCCCACAACTTTGCCAATTAAATTGAATTCGATTTCCTTCGAGCGCCTTTTGTAGAGGCTCCGAGTTCCGCGGGCAGGACGTGGTGATCACCCGAGGAGTTCCGCACGCGAGCCTGGTGGTCACACAGTGAAACCCATACAGATAGATATACAAAATAAATGTGTTATTTTTTTCTGGACCAAGTGACCAGTAATCCACAACTAATTGGTAACAATTATATACATGACGTTGGTTTTCAACGACAGTCAAAAAGGTGACTGTTCATAAATTAAACAGTTGCAACTCACACATTCGAATCTTGGATTCAATACGTACCTCGATCCGCGGCGCCGTGTCCGAGATAGTTGAGTCTCGTGCTATACATCGCTGGGGCCGGACCCCACTGAGCCGGCACGGGCCGGCCCTTGAGAGACGTGAGCTTAGAGCATCGTGCATAGTACAGCCACCTGTCTGTCTCACCACAAGCTGTACTTCAAGACCAGGATTTAAAACTTTAAATCATTTTGGAGACAAACATGGCGCCGCCGCTTTCATCCTTCGCCGTGAGCTCCATTCGACATTGTCTTTGTTCCTTTCTGCCGTATACGATAAACTAATATCAAAAGTTTTTATATAATCAAAACGGGTTTTCACTTGGACTTGTTTATAAGAGACGAACCTGAGAATAGGACATGTGCTTTCGAATTGAAGCTCTACATCATTTAGACTCAATTGGTTTAAGAATTAATTCCAGCACAGTACTCGTTACCCCTTTTGACCCCATGTCAATTTCGTGGGTGTAGTGAAAATCGACGAAGAGAAAAATATTCAGGATAACGGCAGCAGCCTTAAACAGCAACAGCTTACAGCGATACCAGATTTCACGTGGCCATGTATGAGGGAGGCTCGTGTCCAGCAGTGGACATAATCAGCTGATTATGAAGATGAATGTCTGATTCAATTGATCATTAGAATGTTCTTCTAACGTACCAGTTGAATATACGCTTGTTATTGAGATACTGCGATCGAGTGTAGCGCCACCTGTCAAGGCGCGGGGGGCGCGGGGGGCGAGTCATGCACTCGAGTTAATTGGAGAGGCACTTACACGAAATCATGCCGTGAAAAATATACGGACAATGAAAAGTACATTTTCTTTTGAATTGTAAATAAATCGCTCGGCTCCGTCAAATGTACAGTTGACGATCTGAAGCCCAGTCAGCTCCCTGAGTCCGGCCCGCGTTCGACAGCCCTCTCCCATGAATAACATAATAAACCGGAGACGTTTGACGAAGCCGTTTCTGAGTCCGGCACCATCTTTATAAATCTCGTTAAAATACATCATGGTATTAGCTACATAAAATTTAAATTTCGTGTGCGATTTCAAAATGTCCGGTGCTACGCTACGAGGCGTGCGTCGTTATGCCCGCGCGGGTCCGGGCCGCACCGGACGTGCGAGAGCGGCGCATCGCTGCTTGTTAAAATATCAGAACAGTGACGTTGCAGCTCCCAGCAGACGCTCGTTATGTCACCGTCACAACGATGCGAGGTCGTATCACAATATATATTACATTTTATATCGTTGGAAGCACTTTGTAAAGTAAATAGAAATCAAATCGTGTACTAAAACAAATAGCGATTACACCCGCAGCGAGGGTGCACCCCGACCCTCTCTCCCCGCGCTATCTTCGCTCAATTTATGTCAATTACTGAAGCAAAGTCGACTGGAAAAATGAAAATAACAGATAAAAGGCTCGCACACGTCGCCCCCCCCCCCGTCCCCGCCACGTCCCGCCCCGCGCCCCCCCTCAAATATTCAGCCTTTGCCTTTGTATGTTCCATGTTTGCATCGGTTCTGCCGCTCGCGATGGGGCCTTATATTTTTTGCTCGTACAAATTCCTTTTGAAGGTGTATTTGGAGAAATTTGTGGTCAAATGTTCGTCGGCGCGAGGACCTCCCTGCCATGTGCTGTTTGCGGAGGCTGGCCACGAAGTTCGTTAATTGGAATACTTCAATTACTTACGTTTTATTGTTGATTCAAATTACGATTGATGATACCGACTGACGGAAATTCCATGTACTCACAAGCGCAGCGAGTGCGAGCGAGGGATTCAAGCTTTCCAAGACGCAGACATATTCACCTCCGAGGAGTGAGGAGACATATACACTACTCTACCTGCACTCTGTTCTGAAATCACATAACGACCTATTTATACATATTACGTAACGAACTGGAGCATGCATATCCCACGGGGAGCACTGTCTCACAAGACACAGGTTTGTTGCTAGTTCGGGAGATTGTGACTCGCTCTAGTACCTCAGCGACATGCAGCACTACGCATACGTTACTGGCACCAAACTAGTGCTCGTTATAAACATCTGAATCTTAGGTTAACACAGATAAATTAGTAGCGATGTTACTTAGGATAACAGTTTGTACAATAAAAACTTTTTTGAATGTGTGTAGGCGTGGCCTTGAACAGTTGCGTGTCGTGATGCACAGGGATCAAGTATCGCCGCCAGGAGGCGGTGCTCGTACGTGTGGCACGCTGACATGTCAACTGAGGGGGTGAAGTGGGGGATGGGTGATTATGGTGTAACTCGCATACCTGTCCGACACGGTACTGACTACTGCGGATGAAGTTAGTGTAAAGTGTATGTTAATAGTAATATCAATATGAAGTCCCCCTACTAACTTACACTTCAAACTCTGGTTGATAACTCTCGGAGACTCTCTCCACGAAATGAACTCCCTCGACCCTGTTCCATGGTTCAAATTGTTTCTACCTGGTTAACGCTTTGATCAGATATTACTGGACTATTTAACATCGCAATACACTTTTGTGGTGTTTGTATTGCTAGAACATTGAATGTACAAACGTTGAACTTGAAGGAGTACGTAATATATTTAAGCGGGACGTATTCTTGCGGCGAGTAAATCCTCCATAACCCGCGATCTGCCCGTGAATGTGTAACGAGTGTCCTAGTTACACATTCAAAAGGTAAAACTGTGGTAACTACCAGCGCCGCTGGATAAACATTTAATTAGGGCGCACTAGCTGCACACTAGTTCGCGCCCGCGCCCGCGCCCGCGCCCGCCGCGTGCACAGAAACATCAGGTAAATGTACGACTCGATACAATTTTAATTTTGTCCGTGCGCGAGCAACTCGAGCCGAGGGCACTGCGCTCAGTACACGGTACTGCCGACTTGCTCCTTGTGATTACAGCCAATATGTCACTGAGGTACGAGATCACAACGATTTTCATTTCGTCTTCAAAATCTAGTTCATTTAGAACCACTACGCGCAGGCGAATTCTTCTGCGCGGACTTCAGAGGTTATACCAGGAAAACTACACACTGGATAAATAGTAACTTATCGTCTGTACCGTGCCCTGGGCTGGTTTTGATTCTCTCCCTGCTACACACCATTCATACACAAATTATAACATGGTTATTGATGACAATCACACGTTTATTAACGAGCTTTGCGTCCTTATGGCTTTGGTTAGGTGCTGTCAGAATACCAGTGTCACGGGTCACACCTCGCAGCAATACACTGCGCCGGCGCACCGCCATGCGACGACGCAGCGAGACACACACACACACACTCACGTGTCTTAGTTGTTTAGTTGTCAGTAATATATGTATATTTAAGAATAGATTAGGTGTAGTTGATATTTGATATTCTAATTTTTCTCTCTTTTTCTCATGATTTTTCTGTGTGTATCGTGACAAAGAAAGTTTATATCTATCTGCATGTTAAAATACGAGTATGATATATCTAGCAAGTGAAAGTGTAATGAGGGGAAGATGGTACGATGTCGCGTCTAAACGGTATTTGTGGTGATGAGATGACGCAGGAGAGTGTGCAACCCCCCCCCCCCCCCCCCCCCCTCGCCCTCGCCCCCTCACACCCCCGCTGAGCCGTAAAAGATAATACAGCAGTTGTTCGACACGACCAACTTTAAATTGTTGTATCATTCCGTTCGCTCGCTCGGAGTTGGTCTCATAAACTAGTGGAGCAGCGCAGATTATCTGTACAGACGTGCTCCGAGCTGCAGCACTGCTGGCCGGCGTCGGCTGCGTCGCCAGCAGACCTGCGACGCTCAGTTGTTGCAGAGAAACTCTAGGGATCGACGGCTCTACTTGCGCCACTTGAACAGCATGACATTCGCAATTAGTACATTCGCTTTGTTGCTTCGATTGTTAATGAACTGTATGTCATGCTATCTACGACAGTGCCCGAGAGAGAGAGAGATAAAACACAGAAGCGATAGTTTATTGCATAATCATGTTTGTGCACGCCGCGGACAACAATTTGTTTCAAGACGCGTAGATTCAGCATGTACTCGTACATAATCACTGTTTATTACTTTAAAAGCAAATTATTTCAATTAGGCATTTGAAAGCTCATTAAAAGCAATTTATAAACCAGTCCCATGTTTACTCGTTTCAGTATAACTCGACATATAGCTGTTTACGTTTATGATGTAGAATTTGAAATACGAACATTCGCGAAAGTAGAATTATATATCATGGGGCGTCTGAGCTGATTGCAGCGGGGCGGGGCGGGGCGGGGAGGAGCGGGTAACTGCATTTTCCCTAAACAAATGCGTCCGTGTCACTAATTTGTAAGTGGTAACAAAGTGCCAATTGTTCGTTAAATGTGTGCGTGGATCGTGTAGTCGTGTCACCGAGCCCCGAGCCCCGGACTGCGTGAACTGCACAATCCTAGCTGGGCCGTTCCCGCGGGACTCGTTCCAACGTTCCCAACTATCAACTTTCTCTGTTACATTATGTATGCTCGCGTCTGCTCCGTTATATATGCACGTACTTCGTGATTTAATGCCCCATTAAAGAGCTGTTTTAGTTTGTGGGTTTGTTTTTCGAGTGCGACGCGAATTTACACTTTTGGACCCTAATTAATAAATAAAACGCTGAGGCGCGGGGCCGCGGGGGACGTATTATTTTCTGCTTATGTTCTCGTTTGTTGTAGGACATTCATAATCGTTAATTTGGTTCGAGATTGAGAAGAATGTGTACTCCTTTCAAAGCGTTAAATAATTTTTGTGATTGTTTTCAGACTCAAAGTTAATTGTTACTTTGTGCCTCGAACCACTGGTTATCGCTGGCTCGTCGATATAAATGTATATACGTTATAAGGAAATTGTAAAGTGAATCATATTAGTCACTACCTCTATATGTGGGAGGGACACTTCCGATGTCACACAGCTTGTTCGATGTCGGAGCGAGGCGGCGCCTACAGCTTGGCGCGGCGGCTCTATTCACGGGAACTTTGCTTCCGTTCTATAAAAGGCTACAACATTGCAAGGCGAAGCACCAGTAGCTATTCATATCACTGTAACAGATATACAGTACTCACTATTTACTGCATCAGTAGTCTAGTGAAAACCCAGCTGGACTAGTGACTAGGAGGTGACGGATCGTACCTAATCACAATTAGTTCTTAAAATATCCAGGTGTTCTAGGGGGTGAAAATCAAACCATAAAATAAATTAATGCAAGTGTTGGGAGACGTCTTTGTCTCAAATAACAGCATTTAAATTAATTCGTTTTCAAAAACTACTTTTCAACTTGCCTTCAAGTTCCGGGCGCGCTGCACCCTTGTTGCCTCGTCTCTCTGTTCAACGGAGTGTGATATTCATTTGTACACATACAACACTCTCCTGATATACTATTTGACCCATCACTTGAATTAGAATCCTCAAAGTTATAACATTCATTTCTGTGATGACGTTGTGTACATCTAACAAATGATTGAAAGTAGAAATCCCACCTTTCAAACCTCTTGCGACAGAAAATTTGAAATGTCGACCCCTTTGACGATACAAAATACCGCTGAAATAAGACTCGCACGCGGGCAGCGCTGTAGTCACTGCACCATTCAGTAGTGTTGCTCGTAGTGGCATAGTGTAATGTCGTGTAATTGAATTCCATCGCGACGTACAGCGTGTGCCGCCCGCCCTCCGCCCGCCGCCCGCCGCCGCCCGTCGCCGGCGCAGTAACATTGTTGTACCGCGACGCCCCGCTGCCCGCACATCGTCATAGTCAAGTGCACGAGCTCACCGGTGGTGCGTGGTGCGCGGTTCCTTGTGAACGATATTATAACTATTTATGACGTTACCTTGAACGTCACTATATGACTTATAACGTTAGAGACACAGCTTGTATAGCACTGTATTGGGCGCTGTGATCATGCGTGGGCGCCTCGAGCAGGAGCTCTCCATCACGCTCCGCAGACATCCTGCTCGTGGCGCTGCGCAGACATCAATCAGTTCCTCCGACAACCATTTTCATTACAATAAAGTAAACATTTTACTCGCAACAACTTAAACACGGCACCGATAGTTTTCTCAACGATGTAACTGTTCACGGCTTGTGCTAACATGTATTTAAGGGACGATAACAGAATGTTATTCAGGTTTATTCAGATAAAATTAACATCAGCTCTCTATGTGTCTCATACTGCTGATGTGCAAGTAACTAAGGATCAACCAGTGGATGAATATCGTCGTGACGTCGGCAAAGATCGTTGAGCGGTGAGGTTGGAAGGAAGCGAGTGAGTTGCACTGATTACATATTAGGTATCGATGGATGTATCTTCTCTAGGTAGGTTTTGCGCGGTTCGACATGCAAGCCTCGCTACACACCACCCTGCCGCAGGTAACAGCCTGCTCCTCGTTATCTTGAAGAGGCTATTCAGTGGGGATGCTTTTATTATACAGTCTTATCATCACAATCCGGTTCGATGAAAGCCAACAGCAAACTCATTGTGTACACACACGTTATTATTAAAAGATTGCGCTGCGCTGTAGCACGCTGTAGTTCCTCGCCCTCGCTCAAATCCCCAATATTGGTTCTACTCTCCGTCAACGGATATTCACGATCGTGTGATCTGCCGGTGTTAGAGCGCGATACAAAACAAGGATCACTGACCCCGCCCGTCCCGAGCCGAGCGATGCCGGTGCGATGCGGCCGCTAGTAAAACGACCATCACGCGGTGCTTGTCGTTGCCGGACTTTACAAAATAGCGTCGAGTCGAGAAGTGTATTGATGTCCCTGCCCGTGAGCTACACCGACAGCTCGTTGCAGCGGACCTGTCGTCATTCCCTCGGGTCGCTTGTTATTTATAAAATACAGCTTTAAAATGTGAATACAGATGTTTTGTGTGAGACACGAGGTTCGTGAATGAAATCGTGGAATTCGTTCGGGGTGACGAAACCGCACACCTGTCATGTGCATAATTGTCTTAGTAATGGTGGAGTATAGATAACGGAGATAAAACGATGACAATTATTTTACATAATTTTACAAATAATCAAATAAATTCAAGTCATGTTGTTAATATATTTAACAATTTAAAATATTATCATGCCTTCGTAGGTTCAGCAAAAGCACAACAGTTAATATGGAAATTAGGTTAAAAGTATGTGAACGATGACCGCCCTGATGGATGATGGACTGACGGACACTGCGAGAGCTTATAAACATAGAAATTACAAACGACAAGCGCTGGGCAGACGCGAGGCAGGGTGCGCGCCGCCGGCTCGCAGATAATATTAAAAAGAGGCTCAACTGCGGAATACCTCCTCCGAGGGAACAAGAGGAATGGTCAAGTGGGCGACGTAATAACTTTAAAAGGTTCCGCACTAAATCACCGTTGTGACGTTTATATTCTAGCTCCCGGAGGAACGGGCTCAGACACAAATGTAGATGTTATTTGAATTTTATGTGCGAGTCTCTGAGGGCGAACCGGGGAGACTGCTGTAATGTATAAAGGACTAGAAACACACTGGCGTAAAACAAAGAATGATATTTACTTTTCCCAAACTTAATTAAAATCATGGGATGAGTCCACAGAAAACCGGACTTCACCATCGGCCTGCAACAAGACTGTTGTAAGATGTCTCCTATCTGTTCGTGTTGTCCATTACTAGGATTTTTCCTCAACACAGGACTTGGAGTATTACTGCTCTAGTACGAAAGTATCTCTCAAAGGTACGAAGTAATGTATGTGTGTTCATAGATACTTGTTATTGATTCTGTAACAGTTTTACGTACGAAAGAACCTGCTGTTGTGTTGGAGCGAGAAACAAGAACGCCGCTGCTGCGGGCAGTATCGCTGCTGCACCAGGACATATCTGGACACACTCTCAGACCAGCAGTCCAGGTTTCTCACGGCACTGTTTCCACTCGGAGTAACAAGTGATCCAACTTTGAGTTTCGCTTGTGGTGGCGATGCTCCACGATGTTCAATAAAATCACATTTACCTAAATTATTTTCTAACATCGTTTTTAATGTAATGTGTATTGCTGCGTGTGTCCACGTTACTTGTGCACGGGACCCGCGCATGCGCTCACTTCCCAGCACCAGGGCTGCTACCATGATACAAGACCGATCGAAAATTCAAATAAACGAACCGAAACACATCTTTTGGTAGAGCTCCCCTGTCCCCCATGATGTGCCACAACCTGTGTGCGCTGACGTCAGCCGCGCACCATGAGCCACGTGTTTACATAACGACCTCGGCGAGGGTTGGCCGTCGCCCCGCGGTCCCACCTGCCCACGACTTTATACTGATGTATGTATAACCTTCGCCGTGGAACCCCAAGTCTCCAAACAGACGCGAATATTCCTCGCCAGCTATTATGGAAAGTTAAATTTTCCCCCGGAGCTAATGCCCATAATCTTGGTAACTTTTAATAGGACAGGGCCGAATTCCACGGTCATTATTCACGAAATATACTCTGAGGGAGGGTGCCATCTGCGAAACTTTATTTCTTTCAAATTATGTCATCGAGGGAGTGACGTCACGGCCGCTCACACTCCACCAACAGGCAGTGACGACTCACGTGATATATGTCATATATAACAAGTCTTATTTCAATAGAGCAAAGGCACGTCCACTTCGGACGTGTATGGATAGTATATCCGTAAACTTTATTTTTAAGTTCATGGACAATTGTAGACTAAATAGGTGAGAGTCTGGTGTACATCCCATAGTGTCATTAACCATCCGTAGATGAAGGCCAAGAGCCAAGTCCAAGGCCAAAAAAGTAATATTTTTTATACAAATGAGATTTTAGCCAAAAAATAAATTCCTAATGCGAGCCTATTACTAAGCCGTCATATCATATCAAACACTCAAGACTACGCATTAAAAAGACACGGCGGTTTCTGACACTTACTTTGACCTACAGGGTGCTTCCCATTGACTCATCACAAGTATAAGAATAAATCTGGAACGTATAATTTTTAAATTTATTTATAAATAATGAAAATTTTAGTCGCACATGTTTACACCTAAAATGAATCGGACCAAAATGATCACCAAAAACGGGTTTTGTGTTTATAGCAGCCCCAATAGGTCAATCCTGTAGCAGGGCGAGTTATATCCCATTTTTGATATATACGCTTTTGCGGTTACAAACTGTCCCAGCGCCTGTCGTAATATTCTTAATGCTATATTGTTAACAATTGCTCGTTAATTCGTTAGTCATTTTTCGGTGTATATTACCTTTTTAATTATTCATATGATTTACGAAGCCGTCGGTGCGTGAGTCTGACTCGCACTTGGCCGGTTTTATAACATACTGTACCCAATCAAACTTCCCTTTTACACGGCCAGTGTAGTGTACCACAATGGCGGACGTGTTCATAATTATATACATATGTTTCAATGTAACATTGAAAAGCTTTCAATGTAACATCGACCGCTGCACGGCACGCAGGCACATGTGTTGTATCGGGGTGAGGCGCGGCGCGGGGCGCGGGGCGGGGGGCACCACAAAAACAATAGTTTGTGCGTGCGCGTGTCTGAGGACACTCCGCATCCGTGGGCGAGTGTGCTCATGCTGCCGGGCGCAGAGTGCCGCTTCCGAGCAACCCACTGTCACGGATTAGATGGAACAATTGTAGTGACAAGGCATCAAGGTACACTGTATGAGGCATCGCACGTGCTGCCTGATATTTCTTCCATCCCGATAGTCAATAACTTACTATTATAGTAAAATTTTCATTCATTTAACATACATAGATCAGGTGTGTGGCGCTGCCTCGGGAGCGCGTGGCGACTCTGTATGTCCCAGGGGTAGATGCTGTCAAGTTACTCACATTAGTTTTGTTTTGGTCAGCCCTCATTTCTCTCTTGGGTGGCGATAAGCGAGCAATCTTATCTGTCGTACTGTCGTTTGTGACATCGAAGAAAATAAATATATTTTTTAGCGTGTCTCGTGTTGCTCCTCCGTGCCCCCGCGCCGTCCGGCGGCCGCGCGGCTGCTCGGGTCATTATTTTCGGGTCAAGTGTCTTTGGTTGGGGCGGCTGTCACATGTCAACCGTCCCATTCTATTACCTCCCCGCTACCACTGCCACCACCACCCATACAGCCCCATGCCTCCCACTACACCGCGCACATGACCTCGTCACGGAGCCAGGCTATTTATCATTCAAGCTTCGAATGTGCACTTGATGGAATCATTTTTTGTGTGATGTTATTTTCTACAAGTTTACACAATTCGGCTGCGGGGCGTGCGCACCGATCCCACACGATAACACTGAACATATTTTATCTCAGGCTCGCATTCATTTTGCGCAAAATTGATCTTTGATAGATCTACTTTTCTGACATATACGAGTATTTTGTCACTTTAGGAAATACAGTCTGGAAATTGAAGGAACCAAGTAGACTCCACAACTATTGCAGGCGCAAAAAGACACTGCACTGTACAGTGAGCTAATTTATAATTAATTCAATTGTTAGCAAGTGCTGTGTCATATTTAAATAATAATAACCGGGTCGTCAGAGCACGAGAGAGAGTAGGCAAGTGATTACGCCTGGTTGCTGCCAAAAGTAAATATTTATTTAATTACTACATCATTATATTATTTAAATCTTTTGCAATATTAAGTCAAGTGTTCCGTAGAGGGCAAGGTACTCATGCGATCAAACCCGCCAACATGGCACTAACCGTCCACAGCGGTGAGGAGGATGAAATAAATTCACCCGGATGTCCGTCCGGTCGAGTGCCGCGAGGGGCGGGGGGGCACTTCAGAGGACGGCGAGGACTTTATTTTTAGAATTTCATTAAACATTCCTTCGCAACACCATCGATCAGAGCTGAAAAATAGAAAAAAACTGAACTCTGGAAGTCTTCTAACGGAGGTAAACATCTTCATGAATACCAACGCGTATGCCTTCGAGTCATCTACCCACTCTCTTCGTCACTTGATGTAATGTTAGGTATCAGACAGACGTAATGTTAAAAACCGTCAAATGTATGAGTTAACACCGATATATGCAATGCTCGGCGGCAGATGTAGGAACATGGCACGTCGACTGGTCATATACTCGTACATGCGAGTACAGCACTAACCACCCCCCGTGAGACAGTCGCAAGCTAAAAAACACGCTTCGACACACATTAGACTCGTCAAAACAAACATAAAGAGCCTAAACAACAGGGACTTGAAATAGCTATTGAGGAGTTCCACTATCCACCTCCTAGCTCCCTAAGTAAGGTCCCCACATATGCACGACTAAACAAATGTATTGACCGCTGGCTCGGCACCGGCAGTGGGGAGGGGAGGCAGGGTGGTGATCGGTCACCATCGTCTCTGCCATCACCTCACATCCGATACCGTTCCCTCGAGTTAATGGACGAGAACGTAGCGCCCGGTGCACGTATACAGTCGGTCTGTTCGTACTCGTACTACTCAACGGACGAGCAGCGATCATGGTCTCAAGTTTGGAAACAAATTTTGTGTACAGTTCAATTTATCTGTCCTTTTACTTCATCCAGTTAAGTGAGGCATATTTTGGTTTGATGACATTGCCGGTACAGTCTTAAAGACTTAACCAACTTAACGAAAATCTGTCGCGTAAGAACGAAAACGAAATTTTGTTTAGTTGATAATGAGGTCATATTACGGGTATATTTTAGTCCCAGCGCAACCACAGCAAGTTTATATGTGGAGGTTATTGAGAGTTTGTGCAGATGACTGCAGATGATTGTAGTGTTACAAAAACAGTGTTTGTACCACTGATTATAAACTTATCGGATTTTCCTGAGTAACGTTTGAATTTAGAACAAAAACCAAATCCGAATCGAGAGTTACATCGACTCGAGCAAAAAACCGTAACACGATAAAATAGTATTAACGACGTCGCATTCCGCGGGAAGTAGAATAAATCTGTCCTTAAATAACACAGTTAGGGGAATACATTCTCCCGGACAATATATATAGCCCGCGGGAATATAAATTCCCTAAATATCGGCAATGGGGGTGCGTTAGTGGCACTTAAGTATTTTCCGTGGAGGGTGCATTAATAGAAAACAGAGTCGTTACTATCATTGCTCACTTATAACTCACTCAGAGGCTTTGCTGGGTCCTTTATCTCTGACAAATTAGGGAAAAAAGCAATCTTAACTTTTAAATTGTCCGTCATTGTCTGTTATGGGAGTGTTTCCTAATGTAACGACGTGATTTCCTTTGAAGATGTTACCGAGGCAGTTCTATGTTAGGAATCGAAAATTCATGAATTGTGATAATTGTGAATCAAATAGAACAGGTGCACCAAACGTGTTGTGACCTGCCAGCCCTGCTCCTCACTACCTTGTCACACGTCACACCGAGCGTCGCGGTATAGTTGTATGCGCGTTAGTGCAGCACACGCACAGCGCCCGGGTTTGATTCCCGGTGGGAACATCATCAAAATTCCCTTTGTGGTACTATCCCCAGTTTGTTTAGGACGTTGCAGTCTGAATACCTCATTATCTGTAAAGTAAGATGATTCTGGGTTTTCAGAAGGCACGTTAATCCGTTGTTCCCGGTTACTATCTGCGACAGGTAGTAGCTACATGAGCCAAGTTGCTATGTCCTACTGACTGTTTGCTGAAGTGAACCTCGCACGATATTTTATCCAATCATATCGCTCGTCACACACCGCAGGCGCAGGCAACAAGGTACCGACCGATAAAAGTCAGTACATAAGTAATATCTTTTAGTGACGAATATTACCCGCGTACGACACCTAACGTGTGGAAAGATATCGTAAGATACATAATTATATTACATTATTATAATACCACCAGTAGCAATAAATATATCATAGATAATGTAGTACGCACATGGCACGGGCGCGCGTGACCCGCAGCCGCGACGCTCACTAACTGTCGTGACACTCACCTCGCTGTAACGGTCACATCGACTCACCATTACAAATGAACATAACTCACCTCACCTGTTCGTGAGTGAACTCGCGTGCTACAAATTGGTTTGGATTAAATGTTGTATTATCTGGCATTGTATCTAAACTCACATTATTGTAATAAAATTATCTTTATTTGCAATGATGTGGTGTAAGGTCATAAACTTATGCACATTGTTATGAAAACTTAGAAAGGGTAAATGATTAAAGCTGTTTACAACATACATATATAAGTAATATTCTATAGATTAGATTTATTTATTTCAAAGTACCATATTCAAGTTAACAGTAATAAATGACACAAAGTTTGTGTAAAATAAACTAACAAGAAAAGACCGCGGTGCTCTTTGTAGTCTGCGTGGCCTATTTATTTGGTTCAAACAAAAGGTCCGACCTTAAAACGTAATATTTAAAACTTGAAAACTCAATTATATGAAACGAAAATTTTCTAAAATAAGCGTCTA
Organism: Carcina quercana; assembly: GCA_910589575.2. Taxonomy (NCBI): domain Eukaryota; kingdom Metazoa; phylum Arthropoda; class Insecta; order Lepidoptera; family Depressariidae; genus Carcina; species Carcina quercana. The sequence continues at coordinate 167,836 of OU342443.1, forward strand.
CTGTGTAGCAGAGACAGTTATTGCAATTTACCGCGATCGTAGCTCGAGCTACGGTGCTACGGCGTAGCAGTAGCTACGTAAATCTCTCCGTGCTCGTTACGTGAGCACCTGGAACGCTAGCGACTGCAAGTGACTGCAGGTGACTGCAGGTGAAATGAAAATCAATTTAGTTGGAACAGTTTTCATCTGATTGTGGAACTGCTTGTTCATTTCTGGGTGATTTCTTCGTAGTAGTTGTATATTGTGTCATAGTCACTACACGTTATATATTTTTGTGTAAGAACTGGTGATTACTGATAGAATAGGAAAAACATTGAGTGAAAACATAACCTTGGTTGATTATTAAAACTTAAAGATAGATGTTATATTGCAGCAGTTTAATGTTTTAAATCAAATTATGTTGTACAACGAAGAGTAGCATTCACCCATAAAGCATATTCAACTAGCAACTAATATTACCCCGAGTAATAAACTAAGTCGGCTAACAACTTGCTATATGGCGCAGGGTAAGTTATCGCTACGCCTAGCGTAGCTCGCGTAGCAGCCCGGGCGTCTCGTAGCACCCGCTACGGCGTCGTAGTAGTTAGGTTTCATTTGATCACTGGCTGCGTTAAGTGTATTGGAGTTTAAAAGTAGTTCGTTGAGAATATGAACGGAACTAGGAACCTGAGTGAAACACTTGGCTCGAGATTTACTGAGGTTATTATCACTGGGAAGTTTTTAATAGTCGGCTATTAGGGCCAGTTGGTGCCAAGATAGGGCTGAGGGGTGGCAGCGAAGAGAGAGGGGGGAGGTGTTAGCCGCAATCGGCTGATGCAGGTCGCAACTTGAATAAGTTCAGTGCGCAAGAACTAAGTCACAACTATACTTGAATTTTGGAACGGATTAGTTTTGCCGTGTTATGCCTGGGTCCGAGTTCCCTACTGGGACTCAAGTCGACTGTCAGGTATAGAGCCTCAGTTTCAGTTCAGTTTATTTAGTCATGAACAATATACATTGCGTTTGACTTAAGACTAAAAGGAGACACAAAAATTTAACAACAAAAACATAATACATTAATGAACACATTCTTATAATGAAATCAAATTACGTTCTAGAGGAAATGTCAGTGTTTAAAATGTCATCATTCATAAAGTCGTCAACATAACAGTAACACTGTTTCAACAAGAAGGATTTAATGCAGTTTTTAAATTTTATTGAGCTCTGGATTTGCTTTAAGTTATTCGGTAGCTTGTTAAATAATCTGACCGCTTGAAAAGAGGAACTGTGCTGTACCACCTTGATTCTAGGGATGATTGTATTGGTTACGTTTTTTTTCTTGTATTTTCTCTTCTCTCTCTATCCTGAACGGTTTCTGTGTTTCGTAGGAACTTCATGTAATCACTTAATAATGTTAACAAGTACAAACAAGGACCCGTTAGTATGTTAAGCCTTTTAAAATGCTCTCGACATGATTCCGTTTGTGAGGTTTTAACTATTGTTCTGGGCAACAAAAGCTTTGTGATTCCTCCCTCACAGATCGCCACGTTGACTGTGCTGTGATTTGACCTGACCACCACACTTGACAGATGGATTAATGATCGCAGCAAGATGCTACGTCGGTAGATGCTGCTGCTATTAATTGTTTACCATAGTCGCCTTTTATGGAATGTCATGGGGTTGATGTGTGTCGGGAGGGGTCATTGTAGTGTAAAGGTAACCGGCTGATAGATATACAGACAGTCCTGTGGTATTTATATGTTTTGATCATATTAAAAATACTGTTTTTGTAACGTAACAGTTAGAATATAAAAGCTAACGACAATATACTTAACTTGAACTTGTTTATCTAGAAAAATCTATGTATGTCTCGCGAGAACTCTATTAGTGATGAAATAAAACCCAGTATGCCTGCACCTCTGTAGCTGGGCCCCGTCCCCCGCGGCAGCGCCCTTCAACAATGACTATGAACAAACACACATTTTGACTGTAGCGGTCACAATGCCCCATAAACTGGTTGATGAAGCACTCCGCGCACCCCGCGCCCGAGTACGTTCTTAATAAATATTCAAGAGACAACGTCTGGTTCTGGTCAAAGATTCGAAATATTTTGAGTGTTGAGATGGTTGCATTGATATATATATATACCTAAACTATAATAAGCCCTAGAGGCACGTTGATGATATGAAATACATTATATATTAATAAGTGAAGTTTCTTGCTATAAATTAGGTTTCCTGTATCCACTACTGGAATAATAAATGTTTGCATGATTAATCAAAACGACCTGACTGTGACGACGACCTCACGACCCCTCACGACCTCTCACGACGTCCACGGCCCTTCAGAACAATGCCTTCTACAAACCAAAGTACAATAAATCAGCCACAATGGCGACTCAGGAAAGAAAGACTCGAGTTACACAGCGCGGCACAAAGTTGGTGCACGAGACGAACTCACTTTGTTTCTGCATTGTTGTGATCTTTGGCTTCTCATAAATTATGTAATTAATCTTTGTCATTAATAAATAAAATATAGGTGAATATTGAGTGTTCGATTGTGTAGGAAAATACATTGTTGTTTGTATTTTCAAGATTGAAAAAGTCACAAAGAATTTTTACATTCCAAAACATTTTCAAAAAACAGATCTATTTCAGGAGAAATTTGCTGCATTTACGTCATCATGCGCACCCAGCTCGCCGCTGGTACCTAATGGTCGGTGGGTTGGCAGGGTCTACCCTGACATGTTATTAACTTACTATCAATGACATCAACAACATAACTGTGTCGATCGTATTGAATAATAACCCACAATCGTGAGTGCCACCGTCCCTCGCAAAGACTGTACTGCCACGTGGTGTCGTCGGTTGTCACTTGAGCGTCGCGCGCGCACGCCCGCCCCGGCAGCGCGCCGCCCGCCGCCCGCCGCCCGCCGCTGAGCCTCGGGAAAGTTATTTAATCAACTGATTACGGAAGGCATCCATCCAACAGATACAACTTTAACAATCGAAAAACTTTACAATAACGTTGTTCTTCATTTGGAAACATTTCAAGGCTTATGTTTATATTAATTATTGATTGCTGTTATAGGAAGAAATTTTCTTAACTTTTCTCTCGACGTGTCCTGAAAAATATGATGGAATTAAAAGCAGCTTTTTAATTTGATTGTGGAAAAACAGTTTAAAATAAATTTAAATGAATTTTGTCACGTGTTTGTTCTTAGTTGGACAAACTCGATTCACCAGTTTTAAGAGTCACCTGATGTTGGGCATTTTCGGCATAATTTTTTTCTTCATTTGAATATGGTATTGTTTTTTAATAATTTTTATTAAGTGCTTCGTGCATGGAATGAATGACAGGGTAAATATGTGTACAGTTTCGTGGATAGTTCGTGTCTGATACAACACTTACCGAATGCGTTAGTGGACATGTGTGGACATCAAATAAACCACTTACAATGACTGGTGTAGGTCCAGTGTGCGATACCTACAGCTCGGGTCGGCACGGTGCCGGGGTCAGCTCCGTGCGTCTCCATGGATCACGATTGGTTGTGCTGTTGTGGTTCCAAGTAAAATAACTCACTTTCACGATTGTATTATTAGTTTAATAAAACCATCATTGAGCAATGAGCAAACTGAACCTCTACATAAGTGAAAATGTTTCCGTTAGCGCTCCCTCTCTCCTACTCTCTACTCTCGACCTGGCACTGCACCACGCCGCCCCCGCCCCCGCCTTCGTTCCAGACCCGATTAAGATAATCTGCGCGATACTAAACTACAGTTAACCGAGCAATAAATTTATCGAGTAAAAGCAAACAAAACAAAAAACGCAATCAACACCTCGGCCCATTGGCTCGCGCGGGCCGGCCACGGAGGTCCGCAGCGGTTCGAGGGCCGATAAACAAGCTATCTTTATGGCCAATAAACCGCTAAATAGTTTTTTATCGAGGCAGTGACGTCACGCCACTTCAGCCCACAGACAATTAATGGATCTAGGCGGCTTTGTTTACAGGAGGGGTTCCGCGATACAGACGTGCTCTAGGAAATGAGTGTGTTTACGTTTGTCGGCGGCCTGAGACGAAGCGAGGCACACATACGTACCTCTGTGTTGTAGTATGTATATGTGTCGGTAGGACACCTGCTTCCCGCAATACCGTTGCGATAAAACTCTTTAAATAAAGATTTGAAGAAGAAAAAAATCCATTATTGACCTCACGAACCCATAGCGGAGCCGCCACATTCCTCTAACAAGGCTCATGTATCTGCTACCTGTCGTAGATAGTAACAGAAACTAACAGCCTAACGTGCCTTCCGAACCACGCAATCATCTGATATATTGTTAGAGTATGTTTTTGTAAAGTATGTACCTATAGAGCGCGTTGGACCGTCAGTCGTAACCGTCGTCGTTGATAGTGTTTCGGTTTGCTCGATCCGCGCGCTAACAGAGGAACTCAAACGTAAACAAATTCCTATTCATATAAATATCACTTATGTCGTATGTTTGTTTGGTCACGACAACGCAGTGACTCGTGATTTTAAAACAAACAATGACTCGTTACTCGTCTCGAGCGTACTTCCTGACTCGCTGCGAGTCAAGCTGGAGTGTAACTTAATTTGAGGCCATTAGCGGCTAGGGAGGGGCGCGCGCCACTTATCGACGCATCGCCTCGCGTTCTATTGAATCGCGTGACAAGTGGGGGGAGACCCTTTTGTTTAACTTCTGTTGTCGGATGAAGAATGAGGTTATAATTTGGTTACAAAAGAATCAGAGATTAACAGTGTTTTAATAAGTGTAATCGTTCAAGAGTGGGTCTAATCGGATCGGAATAAAATTGTTGTTGTGTTTGCTTTGCTTCTTATCGCGGCGGACTTGCGGGGACTGTTTATTGGATGCTTGACGAGTGTATACTCGTATAAGATACGGTTGTAGGTAAATGTGTAGTACTCCTTGCTTGCTCGATTTGGCTTAAAATCACCAGCAACTCGTATTTATATAGAACGAAGAAGGCCTCAGTTTACTCAACTTTTTCGTCACCCAACAGCTAGGTGGTTCTTTTCTAATACAGAGAACACGCGACACCGTTTCCTGATCCCCGTCACCTCGCTGCAGGCTGCAGGCTGCATATCACGTTGAAACGTAATCCATTATGCACTTTCCAAACAGACTCTTCTAAAACTTTTCTATGAAAAACTAGTGGAAATTTAACTGTGAAAGTCTTTGAAATATGATAGCAGACGCAGACTGTGGCAAAGGAAAAGGACTGGAGATATATCAGCTGGAGATGCATCACAGGTGGCCGCGCGCACATATTGCCGCCCGCGCCCGCGCCCGCGCCCGCGTACCCCCGCCTTCCGTGTGCAATCTCACCGCCGAGCCGCGGACACGGTCCCGGAAACTTCATTTTGCGGTTATTTGAATTTTTCACTATTTGAAGGTGCTTCAAACGGAAAAATTTTGAGATACTTCTCCTGACAGTTTAAGATTTCATTTCCTTTAGTGTGTGTTTCCTTATACGAGTGCTGGTACCTGACGTTTTATGAAAGCGTTTAGCACTTAACATAATTATTAATTGCTTTATTTTTAATTATGCTTTAGAAGCTGCCTCACTCCTTATACGTCACTTTCGAGAACCATTTGCAATACAATATTAGGGTAGCGTTAGGTGACACATTGATTTTTAATTTTATGCACTGTGCTGTATCAAATCACAAATGGTGCATCTTATCATCAAATCATAATTTTTCGTATGTGCAGTGATTCATCCATTTAAAATCCATGTAACAGAGGAATGTCCTGAGTCCACGTCCGGGCTCGCGTGTACAGTACACGACAAGTCCACCGATGTTGTACACGAGTGCTTGTTATTTAGCTATCAATCACGCGACACCCCCCCATACCAAGTCAAGTCAAGTCAAGTACTTGTCAAGAGGCATAACTGTAATATTAATATCAATTTGCATATCTGCGTCTTGTACTTATGTAAACAAAATATTGGTTTCTCGTTTTCGGAGCAGTTACAAAATTTTTTAACTAATCTAAATTTCATAATGATGTCTCACCCTGACGATAAGTACCTCATAATAGGGGACTTTAACCTTAGTGGTATAACATGGTTGCCGGACGATCAGTCGGCATATGCGCCATCTAATGCTACATCGCAAGATGAGATAATGTTGGTTGATGAAACAACTACACTTGATCTAAAACAGTATAACGGAGTTAAAAATGCTTTTGGTCGTATTCTTGACCTGGTTTTTTGTAACGAGTATGTATCTGTTGAAGATTATAGCCAGGACTCCCTCGTCCCCGTCGACCAGCACCACGGAGCGCTCCACCTCACACTCAATCTAGTTGACTGTAGGCCTCTAGACACCAATTCACACACTAGGTATTTATTCCACAAGGGCGATTATATTAATATAAACAAAAATATTGAGCTTATTGACTGGGAGAAAGAGATTAACTCTATGACTCTGGAAGAAGCCATCACTTTCTTTTATAACACTTGCCAGTCACTAATTGATAAATTTGTTCCATCTAAGAGAATATCCAAGGAACTGTACCCAACGTGGTACTCTCCGACACTCAAGAAAACTATCAAAGAAAAATTTAAATTCTTTCGGAAACTAAAAATATATGGAAACCGATCTGATGAGGAATCTTTTAAAATATTGAGAGCTCGTGTTAAAGAACTTGAAGAATCCTGTTATACCGAATATATATCCTCAGTTGAAAACTCTATTCAATCAAACCCCAAAAAGTTCTGGTCATTTATAAAAACTAAAACTAAATCTAAATCTATGCCTAGTTCTCTAACCTTTAACAGCCAGGTTGTCAATAACGGTAACACTATTTGTCAAGCATTTGCTACTCATTTTCTTGACAGCTTTTTGAGTTCGAGTGCAATACAAGGACTTGACAACAATCAATCCAACCATTGTACAGCGGGTTCTCAAACGTCATATATTTCTTCCATCGTCGTATCATTAGACAAAGTGACTGAATTACTCCTTAAACTAGATCCTGCCAAGTCAGCTGGCCCAGATGGCCTTCCGGCTCCTTTTCTTATCGGCTGCGCTAAAACTATAGCACTACCAGTTACCTTGTTATTCCATAAATCATTCAAGGATTGCTCTGTTCCTGGTGTGTGGAAGCGAGCTTATATAACACCAGTCCATAAAAAGGGCAACAAGATAGATATTACCAATTATCGACCCATCTCTAAGCTCTGCATTTTGTCAAAGGTCCTGGAGAAGATAGTGTATGATCAAGTTTACTCTTCACTAAAATCGTCATTCAGTCCATCGCAACATGGATTCCTAAAGGGAAGGTCTACTGTTTCTAATCTGGTGTTGTTAAATGACTCCCTTACGGAAACAATGGAAGATGGGCACCAGGTCGATGTCATTTACACCGATTATAGCAAGGCCTTTGACAGAATTCAGCACAGTCTGCTTCTTGTCAAGCTAGAAAGTATAGGAATATGTGGTGATTTACTCCGTTGGTTCGCATCTTATGTTGACAATCGAACGCAGGCCGTGGTGGTTAACAACTATATTTCTAGCTGGGTACCCATCCCCAGTGGAGTGCCTCAGGGGTCCTTGCTAGGGCCTCTGTTGTTTATTATATTTGTTAACGATATTGACAATTGCTTCCAACATTCTCACTTACTTAGTTTCGCGGACGATATGAAGATTTTTGCTAATATCGATAGTGTGTCTGATGCGATCGCCTTACAAAGTGACTTAACTAATTTAGAAGCTTACTGCAAGAAGAATTACCTCGATCTCAATCCTTCCAAATGCAGTGTCGTAAGCTACACAAGGAAACGTGACATTATTCAGTTTGATTACCTTCTTAAAGGCGTTAGACTAACCCGGAACTCTGCTATTCGTGATCTGGGGGTGTACCACGATTCTAAGCTACTGTTCGATACGCACGTGGAGAAGATGATCGCTCGAGCGTCGAAGGCATTAGGATTTGTAATGCGTAGTTCGAAGGATTTCAAAAAAGTTAAAACAATCAAAATTTTATATTGCACATTCGTAAGAAGTCATCTTGAATACGCATCGCAAATCTGGAATCCTCAATACCTAACTTACACATCTAGATTAGAACAGATTCAAAAACGCTTTCTTAAATACATATCGTTCCGAACCAAAGACACTTACACCTCGAGTAAATACATTGAGTTCTGTAAAAAGCACCACCTGCTAACACTTGAGAAACGGCGAGAAATTGCGGACCTCACTTTCCTACTTAAAATTGCCCAGGGACAGATTGATTGCCCAGAGCTCCTAGCTCGGTTAACACTATGTGCCCCACATAAACCTATGCGGGAAAATGCTGTCTTGAGCCTTCCTGCAACTTCCACCAATTATAGGCGTAACTCTTACCTATGTCGAGCGAGCAGAAACCTGAATAGACTTTCTAATAGTGACATAAACATTGACCTATTCCACTCCAGCGTTGCATCTGCCAAGCGATTATTAAGCAATAACTTCTTTGCGTAGCTCTATTTCATTTATTAGTTTACTTTCTGTATCTGTACTGTAATTCTACCATTCTTATTCTAAAACTTCTGTACTACTTTATTTTTTGTGCTGAACCTGATATTCTTACTATTTAATTTGTATCTATCTGTGGAGATCTCTTATTGGCTTTCTGTTTCTTATGATTTATTTATACTCTGTATTACTAGCTGTTGATCTTCCTTAAATAAAATAAATAAAAATAAAAATAAATACCCCGCCCCGCCCCGCCCCGCCCCACCCTAGGCGTCCGGGTGAATAATTAAATCGGTACGTTTTACCTGGAACGTGTCTCTTTATACTCGTTATAATCAATTAGAGCGCACTACACTCGCGGCAATGGCGGAGACCCGCGAGCCTTATATACTTAGCTAATGAACACATGAATGTCATATTCAACCAGCAGCAGCATCAAAGGTCGCGGGGAGTCGTCGCATGCAAGTGGCTCGGGGCCGGTCGTTGCGGCATACCACAGAGGAGGCTGAGCACGTGCGCCGGACGATGATGACTCAACTGTAATCGTCCAGCCTGCACTCGCTAGTAAACTTTCACAAAGATTATCCGGACATGACTGAGCTGTACATCGGAGTCACAACAAAAATATAGAAAATGTTCTTATTGGTTTTTCGGCCGTTTATTTCTTATAACGAACCAAATGACAGAAAATAATCCATCCTAATATCTGTAACAAAAGTTATCGAGTAATTACGTAGTTATTTACGTTGTATGGACGAGTCATAGAGCGCGTCGAGGAAATTGGCTAATCATCATCGATTAGGTTCGTTGTCGGCTCGGGGCGGGTAGGGCGGGCGGGCGGACGGCGCGCTCGGCTCTAACAACAAGCAGCCAACTTGCGGAACTTGGTACCGACAGCCGCTGACTAATGACTGTTTCATTGCGTTAAATAAGCCAACAACTCGATTATACGGTGCGGTGTTGCCAGACATCGACGTCGACCGCACACCAACGAGGAAAAAATCTGTAAAAACTTTGTTCAGAGTTACTTGTGTGATTTGAATAAGTACGTCACGCATCGAGCGGTCGGCATTTACCTTTGTGCACTGCTGGGCAATGGAGTCTTCGAGGGACAACCTCGCAGTTGGACGCATTCGCTCTGGTTCTATTAGGCTTTATAAGAATAATTTTATTTATAAAAGTGTACAAAAATGTTTTCTTAAATCTAATTGGCTAGAATATTTGATCTAGTTAAATACTAAAGCGTCTGCAGCTAAACTAAGTTTAAAAACTTGTATTTTATCATACAGTGCCTCACCCCGCAGAAAAGCAGACGGAACGTCTAGCCGCCATTATAAAATGTATCAATTAAGAGGCTATGTTGGTAAGACCAAGTGGTCGTGTTCAAAGTTGCATTGTTTTGTAGCTGTCCCTATCCGAGCCCTATCCTACCCGAGCGCGTACGGTGAGACAGCATACACTACGCGAAGTTATCCACCCGTTATTTGGATGTTTCGTAGTCCAGGGATCATTTGAAGGATACAGTATATTATGTAGCCATTTTTCAATACAGTATATTAATAAAATTTCAGATGTCGGTGGTTTTTCCAAATTGTTCAAAATTGATTCATACTCTTGTAAAACAGGTTCAAAGTTGGGGCTTTTTAGTACCGTAAAATACAATTCTTTGACGCTCTGTAATTCTGGAAGTATATATTTAAACGGAAATCTGACACACCACCGACACAGATATTTGTTTCTAGATTGTGTCTTGAAAATTTCATAGATTTTCATAGCTTAATACTCAAAATATGACTGGACTACGTTTGTTTGGGCGCTTTGACAACAGAATACCCTCTTAACATGCAATAAGCAAAACGTAACCAATTCAATCATCCCTAGAATCAAGGTGGTACAGCACAGTTCCTCTTTTCAAGCGGTCAGATTATTTAACAAGCTACCGAATGACTTAAAGCAAATCCCCAGCTCAATAAAATTTAAAAACTGCATTCGATCCTTGGAACAGTGGAAAGTGGAAAGCGTGCTCACTCAGAGGTATGAAGCTGATACAGACACTGGCTGCTACCGTTTATACCGTAAGACAAGAATCCTATGAGCACTGCTGTTTGGCTGACTGATTACTCTGCTTCCTAAGGCTGAGTGGAATCTTATTAATCATTGTACAATATTGATTGCAATGTAAGGCAGAGCGTGCCTCCCCGCCATGGAGCTCGTAAACTAAGAATTAAATACGGCTTGTTATTTGTATTGAGAGCACGCCGAGCTTAAAAGAGCACGAGGTTTGAGGGCCGTTTCATTTGAATCACAAAACAAATGCAAATAAAACTGTACAGCCCCAAAATAACGTTACTAGAGCAATAAAATAAAACATCGATATTTGAGGCTATCACTGTGCAGGGCCGGGGCACACCTGGCGCGAGGGCCGGGGCACACCGGGCGCGCGCAGCCAGGGCCGGGGCACACCGGGATGTTCTGTTGCCGCGAACTTATCTCAGCGGCTGTAAAGCGGCGGTAAAATGAAAACAAATTCATTCCCCCGGGCACCTGGGTACCTCCCGACACGGTTTTATTTTCAATAATACCCATTGTACCGGCGCCGCCCGCGCCGCCCGCGCCGCGCTCAGCTCTCCTCTGCAAGTCTGCAGCGGGATCTACGCGGGTCAAATGTTAACGAATTGTTTTTTATTATATTTCTTTTGAGGAATCGAAGAAGTTACGTCTTTATGAAGACCATTGCAGCTATATTTGTTGTTTGATGCTTTTTCTTTCGAATGTCTACAGTGGAGGATTGTACATAAAAGATTATTTCTTTTTGCCTCAATTTCAGACAGAAAGTGTGAGTGAAAGTAAAGTAATTCCAGTAATGTACATATGTATTATTAGAAGTAATATTATGTAGACATCATAGTCATTTATTCTCCTACTCGTACTTGTGAAATACATGTGCGCGTCTTTTTATAACTACAGGTAACTTGTCGACGTCTGTCTTGTCTGCCAACAACAGCAGGAATTTAGAAATGATGAAAGTTAGCAGCAGCCGGGGCGGGGCCTGTGTGTCAGATGGAGGACAAGTGATAACCAGTTATACATACAAAAGGCTTTATTAACATTTTTTTATTAAATAATTTTTGCACACATAAAAATATATAACACAAAATACAGATTTTAAGCTGAGTTGGATAGAGCGTCATTTCTTGAACAATCGAGGTCTAGGTTGGATCCTGGCTCGTAGTCCTGCGTGGTGGACTATACACTATACCATACACTCTCTGTAGGAGAGTAGGTCTAAGCGACTGCAGTGGGGACATATATCAGGCTGTTCATGATATTTAATAAGCTTTCGCAAATCATAAACATACATTTTTTAAACAATGTGTTTTTAAATAATTGTAGTTTATTGCAAATCATAATAAATAAATAAAATCATCATATAAAATATATAATACAGTAACCCACAAGCCACGTGCGCGCCCCGGCGGCGGTGCCACATGCGCCTCCCGTCCGCAGCTCGCGAGCGGCGGCCGGCAGCGCAAAACGCGCTTTTTATGTCTCCATCGTTACAGCGCTGCTCGGATTAGGCCTTAGTTTTTATTGCCTAGATTACAGCGCTGCCTTTTAAGCGCTTAATGGTCTCCGCAGAGTTCAATTTCTATGTGTGGCAAAAATTTGGGTTGGCTCGGATCCCTAAGCCGCTGGATTATACATTCGCGAGCGCTTTAGTCTGGTTTTCAAAGCTCGAGTGAATACTTGAAAAGGCTACATTCTGGCTATATGGTCTCGGAGACCGACTCTTCGTAGCAAAAGTAGATAGTTAATTATATTTACAGAGCTGTAGAAGCTGCTATTCTCTATAACTTCAGCGCTGAATCCGCGGTTTAAATGTAGACATTGAATTTATCTATTTAATACTCAATTTTTGTGTTTCTGAGTAGTAAAATTTGATCTTAAAATAAAGTATTTTAAATTAATGATTACATTTGTGGCATAGACGCTTTGGTGTATCCCACGTGGCTCAGTGAGGTGCGTCAGCTGCAGGCGGGGCTCTGTCTGCCCGTGCGATCAGTTTTTGAAATAATAATCATAGGTACATAAACGTGACAAAAATTATGTTTCAATAAAGAATGTTGACTGTAATAAACAAGACAGAGCAGAAGACCTGCATTCTTTGTACCTGTCATTCTTTGAACAAATACATATATGTTTTGGTTTGAACATTGCGATCGTTAGTTCTGCATCGTGTCACGGATACCGGGGGAGAAAGTCCCACACACACATGTATAAATAAGTTAATCTGTATTAGAGGTTGGCACTGTCGGCAGCAGAGGAGCCTCTTGTAATGATCAAGTAGAGTCATTTTGCGACGTCGTGCATGTTTCAGAAGTTTTGTTCTTATTATCAAAAAATAAGGACCCGTCGCTTGGCAGTGGTGGACTGCTGTCCAGACAGACGAAACGACTGATTCGTTCAACATTTGTAGTTTCTGCGCAATGTGGACCACAACCACTTGAATTTCCAGTGAGAGAGAATGTTACTTGAAACACAAGTAAGGTCCCACATATGTCGTTCCTCTCGGCACACGTTATAACGTTCCCCGCACTTCCACAGAGAACTGAACCAGAGCTGCAAATAATAAAATAATTAGAATTATTTGTTTCGAGAAAGTTTTAAATATTTAAATGAAGTTCCACAAGTTCGTCGGCCGACGATCGAGAACTATTCAACAGTACAAAGGGGTCACTTACCACCACGCTCGGGAGGACGCGGGTGGTCGACTATATTTGACTTCTAAAGCATGATGCAGATTATTAAAACCAAGTCCACGCAGGTCTCACATCACATTACTACTGCGACAGTGCGGGGCGAACTCTTTTCTAAGGTTTCGATTGGTATACCACCTGATAGGACGATAGCGAAATCTCCGAACATTGGCTGACATTAATTGTAATCAATCGAGCAACAGTGTAACGTGTCAGCTAGATTGATGTTGTGTGTACATATTTACACTTTTTACATTTCAAATTACGTTTTTATATGCCTGAATAAGGCTTACATGAAAAGAGAAGTGTTTTAAACATGTTCTAAGCTGTACTTATAAAGCGGTGGTGGCCAGGGTGCGCGCCCGCCCGGGACACCAGCGGCGTCGCTTACACGTGCTGGATGGCTGGGTGAGTTAGTATTGTTTACTGACATCAATATATCTCGTACATGACTGACAGCGTAATTACGGATCATGTTACCTGATAGCGAACGAGAACGCACCTGATTTAGTCAATCCATAGTGCGGCTGTACTTGATATTGTGATAACATTTCTCCTCTCAGTTATATAATAACCATTTCAAATTATCTACAAATAAGGTTCATTACTGAACTCTGCTTCCCAATCACACATACTCTCATAATAATAGTGTATAAAGTAACAGATATTTTAAAGAAATACATTGTGTACATCTTATGTGATTAAATATTTTGTCCGCCATTGATATGGCTAAATGTGCTGTACTTGTGTAATGACGTCACAACTTTGCCTGCAGCAAACCACCACAATAAACATTTTCTATTCTATTCTAATAACATTCACGTCTGACCAACGATTTTTGTTGAGGGTATCAAAACAAATGTAGAAAGAAATTACCAAAAAAATGCATTTTTAACCTTTAATAAAAATAGTTGAGCGATTTCTTGAAAGAGAGAACGACGAGAGCTCTTTCTTCTGCGCTGGTCACTTAACCCGATGTGACGTCACTACGCGAGTCATTTGTCTGGGGCCCGCGACCATACAGCGACGTTGCGGTTGGGCGCGGCAATTTAAAAATGAGCGAAATTTGAAAAGTTTCAAAATTTGGGTAATGTCATGAGGATTAACTTCAAGGAAACAAAACAAGTGTAATTTATACAACTGTGTGTTTCAAACTAATTGCTCTTTATTGTTAGATTATGACTTGTTGGTGTGACTCATTACAGTAATAGTTTCATTGCCAGAGCTATTCTGATGGGACACGTCTTTTTCATTTGTAATGAACGTCACACTTTGTTGGTGCGTCTTCTGCTAACACTTGCTGATGGCGTCCTTCTTAACTGAACATATCGCGGTCGGCCAGTAAGCGAGCTCCTCGTAATTACAATTACCACAACTACCAATGTTATCTTTCAATGACATAGTCGGTTCTATCGGAGTACATCTTATTAATATTCATTTTTGTAATGCTAGTGGAGTGTGAGGCTGGTCGCCTGCTCGACGGACGGACGACGTAAATCATGGATCCCCCGCAGGCCTTGACCGGAGCCCCTGATCTATTATTCTGTAGACTCTGGCCGCGGTAATTAATTACTAGTTTAAGATGTCCCTGGGAGCTGCTCCCCGAGGCTCGTAAATTCAGCGCTTCGACAACATTGCTCGTTCCTTTAATTTCTGTGAAGGAAATCTTGAGACAAATAATATCGTGAGAAAGCAATTCAAAGAGCGAAACCGAGCGACGAGGGTGTGTGTGAGTGTGCGTGTATACCGCAGCAAGGCTGGGGGCCCGGGGGTGCGGGGCCCCGCGGGACCCGGGGTAAAGTTGCTCACGTGTGCGAATTCTTCGGTTCAATAAATGATTCAATATAAATTCATCCGATTGGAGGTGTTCAATAATTTATTTTCTGTGTAATGGGTTTTCACTTAATGGGGTTACACACCGTGTTACGCTTCATCGGCTGTTGCCCAACCATGACCATGGGGTGGTTTCCCATGATCGTCGCGCTGGGTAGACGGATGAAAATGAAAATGAAAAATATTTTATTCACTTAACTTAAAAATTTCAAAGTTATAAGTTGCACTGGGTCTTCCTGGTAAGCATATAAATGCCTGTGGTAGGAAGCCCCGCTCCTCCGCGTTACACATTATTTAAGTTTAAGACACATTTTACAGTTAAATAAAACAAATACCTAAAAATTGTAACAGTAGTAACAGTTAAATAAAACAAATACCTAAAAATTATAACATTAGTTTATGTGTGTGTGCGTGGGTGGAAGTGTATGAGTGTGAAGGTGTAAGAGTGAGAGGGAATGTGTGTGTGTGTGTGTGTATTGTGAGTCGACGTGTTGTTTTAACATGCTGGAACATTGGGTTACAGCTACGTTACAAACTCCAGGATACGTTCTGTTTCTTTGTAGTCCAGGGTCTTTATCCAGGTTGTTATGGTTGCTTTCGAATCAAAGCATGACATGGGGTAAATATCCAGTATCTTATTAATTGTATTATAGATATGTGCAGACTGAGCCAGTATTTGACGTTTCGCAAAAATAGTATTAGTACAAGGACGAGGCATGACGTTGCGGTTTCTTGTTCTATAGTAGGTGTCACAGTTAAATGTTAGTGATTTATTTGTTTTTAGGACAGTGTTTACTATATACAGTTTTCTGACAGATAGTACATTACTTAGGGTATATAGCTGATCTGTGGGGAAGCGGTATGGCTTAAAAAACATGGTTTTAAGTAGCAAGCGCTGAGCTCTTTCCACTTCAATAAATTTGGTTTTGTTAGCTCCACCCCATACTCTTATACAGTAAATAATGACTGATTGCGCTAATGCGATGTAGATTTTGGTTAACAGTGATTGATCAGCGACATACCGCAAGGTCTTAAATATCCATATTAGTTTTCTAGTCCTACCTGAGATTAGCTCTATTTGTGTATGCCAGGAGAGTCGCTGATCAATCATGACGCCCAGGTATTTAACCGAAGAGACCTTCTTCAGTGTTGGGCAACTACAGGAAAAGTTATTTGGGTTATCGCATGAGTGGATTTTTAAGGTAAGGTGGCTATCTGGCTGAGTTCTATTATAAATAGAAAAACAAACGTAGTTGGTTTTATCTGTGTTTAAAGTTAGAAGATTTTCCTCCAGCCAGCCAGAAATTCTAATCAATCCAAGTTCTGCGGATTTATAAACATCTTCCCAATTGTCACCGCTAAAGGTCACAGCCGTATCATCCGCATACGAGAGAGTGTGACCATTGTGGATATTAAGTTCACTTAATTCATTTATATACACTAGAAACAGAGTAGGACCGAGGACACTCCCTTGCGGTACACCATATTTAACATCCGTGTAATCACTATAACAGTCGTCTATTTTAACACACTGTTTGCGATCACACAAGTAGTCATTAAGTAACCGCAAAGGTACACCTCTGATTCCCACCCTTTCCAGTTTTTTTACAAGGCAGGGGACAGAAACAGTGTCAAACGCTTTTTTCAGGTCCAGAAATACCGTTAAGCATTTCTTTCCCTGGTCAAGTTCAGCAGTGAGAGAAGAGCTTAACATAGTTACCGCATCTTCCGTCGATCTTCCTTGCCTAAATCCAAACTGAGTGTCAGATAGTATATTATATTTTTTAAGATAACTAATCACTCTATTATTTATTAATTTTTCCAAGATCTTGGAGATAGCAGGCAGCAATGAGATTGGCCTATAATTGTTGACATTATTTCTGTCCCCACTCTTGAATACCGGCGTTATTAATGATCTTTTTAGGATATCTGGAAAGGTGCCTTTCATAAAACAAAGATTAACCATGTGACTGATAACAGGAACTACTAGCGGGTTAGCAAGTTTAAGATATTTGGAAGTTATTTTGTCCCATCCTGCAGCACTATCAGACTTGAGGCTTGTCAATATCCTATGTACTTCTTCAGGACATGTGTCCAGCAAAACGAATGATGACGAATAGTCGGTGTCTTGTTGTGTTAATTTGTCATTTTTATTCTGACGGTTTCTTTTCGATATTATGTCTTCTGCCAGTGTTTTACCGATATTTGCAAAAAAATCATTGACGTAGTTTATAGAAGCTGCAGGTGATGATCGGATTGTTAGAAGAATTGAGTTATCAGTTTTGTTGCCAGATAAATTAATGATGCTTTTAATGTTGGTCCATAGTTGTTTAGAGCTTTTCGTAGATTTTGCCAGATTATCTCTGTCATACTTTCTCTTAAGTTTTTTGATAAGACGGTTACAAAAATTTCTGTATCTTTTGTATGTAAGTTTACCGATATCATTATTTGGATCTTGTTTTAGGTCTTTTTGCATTTTGTTTCGATTTTTAATACATCTTAGGACACCGGAAGTGATCCAGGGTTTGATTATCCGTTTAGATGACGGTATATTGACTATCTTAGTATTCTCATCAACTGATTCCTTAAGTTTGGTTATAAGTTGTTCAATTACAAAATTTGAATCTTCACTCAGAAGTAAGGAGGGTAGATTCTTTTGAGCCAATGAGATTAGAGCAGCCTCAAAATCGGTTATAGTTTTATTTTTCTTACACGTGTATTTGGTTTTATTGCATGCTAGATTTAAATAGATCATCAGATGGTCTGTAATACTTGTGTTAAGGACAGCAACTGTGGCCTCACATCGGGTTTTATTAATTTTTAAGAAGAAATGATCCAAACAGCTGTCATTACGAGTAGGCAGGCAATGACCTGGGAGCAGGCCATTCAGAGCCATCATGTTTAAATAGTTACATCTATTGTTGTAGTCATAATTTGGTGCTAGTTTAGGGATGATATTTATGTTTATGTCACCTGTCACAATAATGTTTCTGCTCGAATTTAATGTTTCCAAGTGTGCGCTAAGAGAATTGATGAACTGGTCAGCATTTGGATTCGATGGGGAACGATATATTCCCAAAATAGTATTATTATTTATATCAATTTGTAGACATGACGCGTGCTGTACTTTTATTTCCTTGACATACACTGTTAGAGCTTTTTTACTATAGACCACAACACCATCGTTTTGATTTAAGTGGGAAGAGGTAGAGAAGCTGTTATAGTTTGGAAGATTTGGAATTGGCTTTTGAGTATTAATGCGACATTCAGTCAAGACAATAATATCGGGATTATACTTTAAGTTTGAGAGAGTTACTAATAAATCATTAAAGTTGCTGTAGATACTTCTTATATTTTGGGTAATTATTGTTAAACCCTTACTTCGCCTTTGAATATGAGTATGCAATTCTTCGACATCACATTGTATAGATTGTGCTATCTCTGAGCAATCTATTTCATTCAAAGTATTAAGAGGACTATTCATTAAAAGATTGAGTTGCACTAAATTTCGATGTCAGTAAGATACCATATATATTTATAGTGATTATTGAATATGTTTTTTGCCTGGATATAAAGAGGAACTTGGTTGTAATATGTGTACTAATTTTAATTGAGAGTTTGTAGTAGTGTAAGAAGAGTGTAGTTAGTGGTATTGTTTTTTGGTGTAGTTTACATTTAATTGTATTAGCGCTAAGAAAGAAATACAATAAGTTTGTAATTATGCTTAAAAAACTAAATTCCGAGAAGGTGTTGTACTTGCGTTTCCGTCTTAATGGCGATAATCGGAGCGTTGTCATCTTTTCGGACGTAAACTTTCCCAAATGATGTCCAGCAATACTTGAAGCTCTTGTTTCTGGCCAGGTCTCTCGCAAGAAAAAACAGTCGTGCACCTTTCTGAGTCAGCTGCTCGGCTATGAAAACCGGAGTATCTTCATTTGAGTGAAATCCAAGGTGCTTCGCGCAGAGTTTAGTCTTTGTCTTTTTATTGAACTCTTTGCATTTTTGTAGAATTTCCATTTTCTGCAATGTGGACGAAGTCTCAACTATAATTGGAGTACTGGTAGTCTTGTCCTTTTTTCCTCGTACTCTATAAATGTCTCTAATGTCAGTTTTACTAATTGAAGAACCCACCGAGCTTGAAAGATTTAATACCATTCCAATAAGGTCCTCTTTGCGTTCTCCGTCCCTTTTCGGTACATTTTTAATTTCAAAATTCATTTTTCGCTCTCCTCTCTGCAAATCATCAATTTTTTCTTCCAAAAATCCAATATATGCACGATCTTCTCTTTCTCGATTTTCTAATTCTTCGATTTTCGTTTTTAACTCCTCATTCTGGGCGGAGAGAAATGATACAGCATTTTCAATGTTTTTATTGGATTCCAGAATGTCTTTTTGTGAAGCAGAGATTTTCTGAAGTTCCGATGTATGTGTAGCAAGCAAGCCTGCTATCATATTCCTCATACTTTCCTTAAACTCAGACAGTTCCATTGTGACTTCATCATCTTGTCGTCTTTTTTGACGGGAAAACACGTAGTTAGGAGGAGTTTTATTCATGTCTTTATTCACATTCAAATCGTTGTTAGAGAAAGATTTGTCCATTGTAAAGGCTCCTTTATAATATTGGGAGGGTGCTCGTTAGCAGATAATTAAAATGGCTGTGCTGGGTTTGCTCCTGTTGGTCGGCCCGACGCTAGTGATCAGCGACGTCACAGTGGGCGAGGATTCGCTAATGAGGTGGGCGGAGTCAAGTCGCATGCGCAGGTACCAGGGCACCAGCAGAGAGTAAACGAAGTCAAGTTTGTTTGTGTACAAATTAGGTTAACTTACTGTCCTGGTGAATTATGCACTCCTATTATTCCGTTCACTATTTATTTGATTTAAATGATTATTTATACTTTTAACGATTTCAAGTAATATGGTTATAAGCACGTCCACACCTTACGGAGGTCCGGGGGAAGAGGAATTGTTGGCCACAATTATAATACGTTAATACTACATGTCATAGGTAGCTGGTGACCTAGGTCCACCCCGCGGGACCAGTGCGGCGTGGTAGACTGCACACACACCGTTTAATTTCTTCTCAGGAGTGCGCAGGTTTCCTCACGATGATTTCCTTCGCCGTAAAGCCAATGGTATTATTGGTACACAAATTCCAAATAACAAATTGTAACTCATTAGTGCGAGCCGGTCGAGCCCAGACATCGGTTGTTCAAGGACTGACACTCTACTCAACTGCTGCCACACCTTATGTTTATGTATTGTTTGTGAACTCACACAGATGTCTCATCATGGTCCGTACAGCGGGTACGAGTCTAGACATAAAAGTGTGTTTCATTAGTCAGACAAAGGCTCAGGGCGGGTTTTAAAAATTGGCCATTCCCTGCCTGCGCGAGGTAGCGTTCCCATTTTGTTTCTGAAAAGATTCACATTAAACCCCGCGATCCAATTCCGGTTTCCAGCGGAGGCATTAGCGCGAAATTAATAGCCCGAAAAATAAGGCAAAACCACTAGAACGCGCCGGCGACTCGATAACGGTGCAAGCAGTTCGGATAATGCGCTGCGGCATCGCTCGCTCGAGCTGTATAGTTTATAGTGCAGTTCACACAGCACTAACCACTCCGTGTTATTGCGTGCCGCCGCCCGCTCGCCGCCCGCCGCCCGCCGCCGCCCGCCGTATCGCGCGCCTGGATTTGGAGTTGCAATTGGCTGCAGGTTTGATATATCGCGCACCACACCGCTGACTTCGTGACCACTATTTCAATCTGATATTTCTTGGGAACGCGCACAATTGCTAGCGCTCTATCCAGGGTGCGGAAAAGCAAAACAGCTCGGTTTAAATTTAACTGCATTTATTGTAACTTTGTTACTCCCTTGTTATTCGCTTGTAACGTAATGAACTACTCGCCCCCCATGGCCCAGTGGCTTCGTTCGCTTCCCAGTGGGACAAGGCAATACGGGATGTCTACGATACAGGGTTATTGGTTGGTGGAAGACTGTTCTTGTTTACTCGCCTAATTTTTAGTCAATCGAAAGATAACTTGAAGGCAAAAACGCTTCTAATTCATGGCAGGGCCTCGCCGTCACTGACAGCACAGAGAACTATAACTGTCGGTAGGGCACTGGGAGGCAGGCTAGACTTGGTGTCCCTACCCCCGCGCGGAGGTGCTGGTGCGACCGTCACGCCGCGCACGGAGCATTAGCGTATCTCCTCGGTATATTTATCGTTATAATTAACCCGGAACGACATAAATCGCGCCTCGCGGGGACGCCATGAACCAAAGGATAATTAATATATTAATAAATTATTAACCTTAATGAGCAGATTACCGCTCAGAAGCTGGCGATATTAAACCTGTACATATATTTACTAATCACTTATATATATTCAGGAGGAACTCGTGTCAGAGCAAGTTATTATAAGGAGGGTAAGGTGGAAGGGTAAGAAGGCGGAAGAAGTGGGCTTTGGTTGTAGGATGTATTAGAAGGTTTTTATTCCTTTACAACGCGATAGACATGGTTGGGTCTAAATTGACGAAATCATATCCGGGCAACTTTACCAATTTTTATCTACCTTTACTTAGAATATTACTTATAGACTTTAAAGATTTGATCAAATCTATCCATAAATTCTCTAGTGGTCGCTTACTGTTCAACGTAATCATAATGTCCATATAACGAATCTATTGCTATAAAATCGTCGTCATTATAGACATGCCTGTAGTGCTGGAACCCAATATGCTGTTTGCATTGCATTGCTCGCTGTGTGTGTATCGTGTGTGACTCGTGTTACATGTGGTGCGAGTAATGTATTCAGCAATGTGCACGTGGTGGCGGCGTCGTGTGCACTTGCCCGCCACGTGTCGAGCTGCTCTACTCGCCCGGCACTCGCCCGGCACTCGCTCGACTCTCCACTCCCGGACGCTGCGGCGTCCTCGCCTCGTTCGACAATTTATGTTGAATGTGATCAATTCACTGCCGCCGCCGCCGCCGCCGCCGCCGCCGCCGCGCTATCAGCGCGATAGTTTAGTTAAATTATACATTTTATTGGAGTACATAATACACGATGTACTTTATTACTCTATGTAGTGTTTATCTGGTATTATTTTATAGTTTTGAATCTCTTCGATTGTAACATTTACGTAACGTATATTCAAATTGTCATATTCATATATGTATTGCATATTCAATTCCACACGCGGCCAGCAACGTAATGAACGGTCTTATAAATACATAAGCAAATGCACGAGTGAAACCCAACAGAGTTAACCACGTTGAAACAAACACCAGTTCAATAAATTAGGACCGATATGTTACATTTGAATAATACTCGTAATTGTTTTAAAAAAAACATATTTAAACCATCATTAAAAGTTTCATGTTAGTGTTGCTCCGACGAATTCTCGTGCAACGTCACAAGCAATAAGTACTAAAAGCTTCCTTTATACTTCATAAACAGTAATAATTGAGATCTCGGATGCTCCAAAACTGAAATTAGATTCAATTTGAACAAGTTACGTCATTATGATTTGCCATGTTGAACAATCGAGGTCTGAGTTTGATCCCGGCTCGTAACAATCAGTTACAATTTGTTATTTGGAATGATAAAAATTATTACTATTGGCTTTTCAGTGAAGGAAAACATCTATTACTACGCACTGGTCCCGCGTGGTGTACCATGTCTCATACACTCTCTGCAGGAGAGTAGCCCTGAGCCCCTGCAGGGAGGACATATATAATAGGCTGTTGATGATTATTATAATTTCTCCTCCGATACAGCTCGTACGTGTGAATGAATATCCAGTTACATTCTAGTACAGATCGATGGTCTCACTAACGGCAACAATTTCAACTGCACAATTTAACAACTGCACATAAATGGACACAGAATTGCTCAACTGAGTAGTTATTATTAATGCAACAACAAACTATCTTTTTCCAGATGAGAGCAGAACATGAATCCACCGAGGTATCACCACCAATTTGAATATTCAAATTTACACCATAAACGTCAAAACAGGTCCGTGAAATCGGGCCCAAACTTATGACCACAAAACACAGATGTTTTACTTTGTAACAACGGATAATAATAAGAGTAAAACTTTAAATCTTAAAAAATAGTGGAGATGATGCAGGACTCTCACGGGGTGATGTCGCGCTTGGCCACTTGAATTTCAAGATGAACGAAACTTGACGAACTTCCAACCTTAGAAAAAACTGCATCTACTTGGATGAAACATCAAATAGTATAGTTTCACATTATCTTACCTGTTGGTGCGTCTCAGTATGAATATTGTATTCAAGGGATTCCCCCGCCCCGCCCCGCCCCGCGAACAACCGACAACTTTGTTTACTGATACAGAAGCGCGGACATTTATAACTGATCACCAGACCGAATGTAATTAAATTATCATCCCTCAATGGTTCTGTTTAAACATCGATAAATTTTGTATAAAGAAGTTCCGTGAAAGTCCTAACGTATCCTTCGCTCAGTGGCCTGCTGTGGCCGGGGCCTGTTGGTTTTGTTATGGATTTTAATAGGTGTCTATTTTTGTTCCCCTTTAACTTTAGTAAGTCATCATCGTTGTAAGTCAAACATTCAATGCCGGTAATGAGCTCAACTCAATTGGACCGTGGGTGGGATGGAAGCGGCTGCGTTGTTTCTACGAGTACATACATTTCATGTAATCTGAGAGTGTTTTTAAAAATAGATACAAATCAGAATTCGATAGTCATATCAAATAGAATGTTATTGATGTCATTGAGTTCTACGGTCTGCTATTTGAAGAAATGCAACATACGAAATCTGCTATATTTGCTAAAAATTCTTTCATTCTTATTTATCAACTTTTACGACAGAACCTAAATCGTTTCACGGAAGTATAATATTGCAACTAGACGGCGCTGCCCGCGCGGTGCTGAGTGCCGGGGATGAAGCCTGCGTTTTATTCTCGTTGGAGGGAGCAGTTACAGCCGCGCGCCTCCGTCCGTTCCCTTCAGGCCTGCACGCGTGCGAGGGTATACGAGGCCAGGCCCCATGCCTCCTCGGACAGGGGCCCACGGAAACGGAATTTCATTTCCTCAATGTTCTCCCTGTACGTGGTCAAGCACGCTGTTCGTTGCTGGCTACACAACATGACAAGTAGTGTTGTTAACATGTTTTCTATTTGCTCTGTTGGTTCTTGATGACTCCTTGTGCTTGGAGCGGACATGACGACTCCACATTGTGAACAGTGTTTGAGTCGCTGTGTGTGAAATGAATGAGGGTGCTTTCATCCTACGTTAGCGTCACTAATAATCAAGTGAAATGAAGGCCAAATGCAACCACTGTGAATAAAATATAAGTAACAATTAGAGGTACAACGAATACACTGAAACCAAAACACTATCTGTAAAAGTTAATTTTAATCACACTCCTCTGTTTTATCACAGTTTTAGTGACGTATCGTGCCGCGTGACCGTGGACCCATGCCCCGCCCCCATCGACGATCCCGGGAATGCATCTTCACGTCGTCCATCACCTTCCCACTCCACCTCCCTCTCGTCAACAAGGAGTAAACGCTGTACACTGTATTGAAAGCTCCGAGGAGCGTTCAGCAAGCAATATCGCTCCGCACTCGTAGCGACAACCGCAACACAAAAGGCTGTTTTGGCCCGCATCCACATCGGCCACACAAGGCCACAGCAGCGGGCCACAGTGAGCCACACGAGGCCGCAGCGCGGATCAGTGCCACAAAGGCCACACACGTGCACTCACAAAAGAACTTCATCGTTGTCATTTCCATTTTCCCACTGCGCGGAGAGCTGTGATCACACGAGGCCGCGAAACGCGCGGGGAACACTTTCCTTTGTACAAAGGTTGTTAAATGTGAGAATTCGGAATTGAACAACAATAACTGTGCTATGTTATAAACGAATGAAAATTATTCTGAGCTCAGCAATAGCTGCGGAGCAACTCACTAAGGAAAACGATGGCGATGTCTCTAGTTTCCTAAGCAACAATGATCAATATCGAATACATCCGTAGAGGACATTTGTCCTTGGTTCTAAGGTTCCTATTGCACGAGTCTTGTCGATAAAGTCGCGAACAAAAATCCTGATTATATATGTATGTGAAAGTTTCCACGCGCCTTTAATTTGGACGTACTTTAGCGCACATGTAGAAAACGTTATTTTTATCCAATGTGACGAAGTCGTGAGATAGAATGTCAGTAACAGTCGCGGGTCTCGTGGCTCTCGGCTGCATCGTGTATGAATCTTCTGTCGTGAAAAGGTCTCTCGGCCTGCATTCTTATTTCCGGTTCGTCGGTGGTGACGTCACCGTTCCGGCAGCACGCGCCTTGATCAGGGTGCGCCGCTGCGTCCGCCGCGAACCTATAGCTGTGTTCATCTCAATCACACATACAATAGCCGTGCAAGTACCTTTTACAGACACACATATAA
This sequence comes from Carcina quercana, assembly GCA_910589575.2. NCBI lineage: Eukaryota > Metazoa > Arthropoda > Insecta > Lepidoptera > Depressariidae > Carcina > Carcina quercana. Next base: position 193,352 of record OU342443.1, read on the forward strand.
ATGGCGACTATACTCGAGAATGACGATTACGACACTGTATTTTTTTTATCTGATGTAGTGTTTTGATGTTCCGCTGGACACATAATTAATAATTTCAAGTTCAACAATTAGTGATGTCTTTAGTGAACATCACTCTTTGATGTTATTGTGTATGAGGAGCGTGACGTAGCCGCGGTGTCCTCCACGTACAGTATGCGCGAGGGTCGACGCCAGCCACGTGAGGGATGCTGTTAATTAACGATGTTTGTTTGAAGGTTCAATTGTTTGCTTCATTTGAATATAGAAAGCTATTTTATAAATGCATGCTAATTATACGCAGCCGGCAATATTAATTTTTAACAGACTGCCGGCGAATATTAAACCTCTTGAAAGAAACGAATTCAAAAAATCCCTAAATAAATGACTACTGGAGCATATGTTCTACTCGGGCGACGAATTCTTAAAAAAACGGTAAAATCTATACAAAAACTAATGATGTAAATATATAGTATAGTATAAGTTAGAGATAAACATTTATTGCATGCTATAGTTTATGGTAAAATATGACGGAACCAACTAAATATTTTGTTAACACCTTTTGTACAATAACCCTGTTTTCTGCAATAAAAAATTAAAAAAGGTTTTGATTTTGAAAAAGATTTTGATTTCTTGTTGTTTTATACATATGTTTGTTCACACGTGTCAACGTTTGAAACGGTAATTAGACTATGATCGACAGGTTTAGCTATATACGATGACTGACAATAATTTTTCAAGCGAAATTTTTGCAGATTTTATTTTGCATAAAATTAGTTACATGAATTAGTCTGTTAGTCCGCCTTAGAGGCTTTGTCAATTAGTGTTTCCAACAGGGACGTGAACAATACATGTGAACGTTTGTCACTGGATATCGTATATCCGGGATTCTATGAAATTTAGCTCACTGTGATTTGTGACAACGTGATCTGGATACTGTAATCCAATTAAAATGTCTCAATTACTTACTGAAATCGCCTAATTTACAGACAACGTCGCGGGGTAAAGATATTTTACAATTAATAAATTCACGAAGTGATGTACATAGGTATAAAATCAATGGTATACTTTGTAATTGTGTCGAGATAACACGGTGATTCTCTTGTTACAGGCGTGGGTACGGGCGTGGTGTCTGGCGTGGGTGCTGGTGGGAGCGTGGGCGTGGGCGTGGGCGCGGGCGTGGAGCGTCCGTACTTCGACGACGTGTCACCCCGCAACGTGTCAGCGGTGGTGGGGCAGGCGGCCGTGCTGCGCTGTCGGGCCAAGCACATAGGAAACAGGACCGTGAGTAGAGAAATAATCATCTTCTATTTCTGCTCTCACCCGCTTGGAGCGCGCATTTAAAAATAATAATAGTTGTAGGGTCTCTCTGGTTGGTCTGGCTAGACTAGAGGGTGCCTGATCACTCTCGCATGAAGACTGAGTAACTGGGCGGGCAGGCAGGCAGGCCAATTACAACTGTAATTTTCAGCAAAAAACGGAGGGTATACCATTTTCAGCTGTACGCATGATAAATGTAGAAGATGATGCTGTCTTGGGGCTGCTGGTCTTCTTTTACTCCTGTTTTCTTTTCTTATTTTGTTTTTGCTTCTCGGTATAATTGTTAGAGCTATGCGCTCTGGTTGTTGATGGTCGTATATATGATTGACTTCCATTTCACGTGATGTTTCCTTATTAGGTCGTAGTCAAACTGTCCCAGCTCGTATCATCGTCTTCTACAGACAATCAAGAGTGAGGAAGCGTGAATAGCTTGCGACGTATGCGCGACGTAGGCCTATATAATATTATTGTAAAGGTATCACAATCTTACACACAGCCTCATCGTCACTAGCCATCAGGTGACAGACCGAGTGTACTTGTTATTGTTACATTCGAATTCTGTGTTTGACAGGCATTTGTCCTACAGAATTGTTCTTTGTGACGAAATTCAGACAAACAGTTTATTCGTGTTTATCTCTCCCAGTTGTTCGAAACCCTCTTTGTCCACCTGTCGCCCGCAGCGTTCAGACTAGAATCCCCGAACCCCATGTCCTGTTCACCTAGTGATGTCCACTGTTGCATTGTGTATCAGTGACGTGCGCGGGGCGGGGCGGGGCGGGGCGGTGATGCATCGCCGTCACGGTACACTCGACGACAATTACTGTCACTAATAAATTAATGCTGCTGTAACAGGCAGTGTCAGTGTCGCTCAGGGTGCGCGACGGCTCTTCAATGCACTATAATAATAATAATAAAATGTTTATTTATTTTCTCACAGTGACACCTTACACCTTATACATAAAATAAATAATAGACAACATAAGTCCTACAAGGTAGGTGTACCTGTGAGAGTCTGGTGCCTGAGATAGGTGTGACCCTGTGTTACAGGACACCAGGCTCTCACCCACGGCGCTTTAGAGCTACGTATAAACATATTATTACAGCTAAGAATATAAAATAACTTATCTATATATGTTTGTATACCATATCTAGTCTATGTGATGAATGAAGTAGTGAGTAAGAATGTGTGTGCGTGTGTGTGTGCGTGTGTGTGTGTGTGTGTGTGTGTGTGTGTGTGTGTGTGTGTGTGTGTGTGTGTGTGTGTGTGTGTGTGTGTGTGTGTGTGTGTGTGTGTGTGTGTGTGTGTGTGTGTGTGTGTGTGTGTGTGTGTGTGTGTGTGTGTGTGTGTGTGTGTGTGTGTGTGTGTGTGTGTGTGTGTGTGTGTGTGTGTGTGTGTGTGTGTGTGTGTGTGTGTGTGTCTGTGTGTGTGTGTGTGTGTGTTAGATGGTGCTTTTTTGGGTAATGATATATTTACATGTATTAACTTTGTATATTAACTATTTCGGTTTGTAATTGAAAGTAGTGAATAAATATTATGTAACAACTGCTAATAGATCTTCCGTGGCGCTATATCCCAGTTCCGTTAACCAGTCAGTGAGCTTTTTTTTACATGTATATTTCGGTAAACTGTAGATTGATAATGTTGTGTTAATCCTATTATAGAGAAAACTGCCCAGAAAACAGAAGGAACGCCGGGCGAAGGTTGTATTGTACCGGGTAGTTTGACATACCGTTCCAAGTCTCCGTCTATTTATTTGTGTGCTTGGGTCGTACGTGAGAGTTGCATGTTTCCTTAGAACTGTGGCTCTTATGAAGAGCTGCCTAACACTGAGTACGTCCCATAGTTTGTAGAGTTCATCGGTAGGGAACAGGAAGGGTAAGAATGCACTTACTTTAAGTATAGCTCTCTGTGCTCGTTCTACCTTGATAAGGTGAGTTTTTGGAGCCCCGCCCCAACAGGAGATACAATACCCTATAACAGATTGACATAAAGCAAAGTAGACTTGTTTTATAACTTTTTGGTCGGCAATATGTCTAAGACTCTTGTATATAAATATCATTTTTCTGAGTCTACCACTGAGTGCATTTATTTGAGGTTGAAAATTGAGAGCTTTGTCAATTTGTAATCCTAGATATCTTATTGAGTCCACCTGTTGGAGCTGATAGCATGTACACTTAGAAGTATAGGGAAATTGACATGTATGTGCAGTTAATGAGAGTGAAGAGGCAGGTGGTTGATGCCTAATGGCAAACGAGATATATTTGGTTTTTTGGGCATTGAGGGTAAGCAGGTTTTCGTGTAGCCAATTGGTAACTGTGTTTAGACCAGATTGTGCGCTCTCATATACCTCTTCCCAGGTATTACCACTAAACATAAGAGCTGTATCGTCCGCAAAAGTAACAATCTTGCCATTTGGAATTTTCATTTGACATAAGTCATTTATATATGCCAGGAATAAGGTAGGACCTAGAATACTGCCCTGGGGGACACCATAAGTTATTGGTAGCTCGGTACTAGCCCATTGATTGACCTTCACTAGTTGGTATCGGTTTGAGAGATAATCTTTAATTAGCTGGAGCGGAGTTCCTCTGATTCCCATGATTTCTAGCTTGCCTAGGAGGTTGGGGACGGAGATTGTGTCGAACGCTTTGGCCAAATCTAAGAATATAGTGAGGCTTTTCATTTTGTTGTCCAAGTTTGTTACAACGAACTCCGTAAGCACGTGAATCGCGTCTTCGGTTGATCTTCCCGCACGGAAGCCGAATTGTGAGGGAGATAAAAGGTTAAACGTTTCCAGGAATTTAACTAATTGATTATTTAATATTCGCTCTAGCAGTTTGGACAAGGACGGAAGAATAGATATAGGTCTATAATTTTGGACACAATCTCCCTCGCCCGCTTTGTAAATAGGTTTAATTAGCGATCGTTTAAGTGACAGGGGAAACAGCCCCTTAGACAATGAAAGGTTGCATATGTAAGTCACTGGTGGAACTAAAATGTCCTTGTACCTTTTAAGTAGCTCACCAGAAATGTGATCAAGCCCTGGCGCACAGTTACTCTTTAGTCCCAGTACTAGCCTTTCTACCTCTGTCTCGTCAGTTGGTAAGAAAACAATTGAATTCGAGTTCCACACCTCATTCGAGTATCTTGTTGTAGAGGTTCTGTGATTGGAATCGGCCAGGATCTTTTCTGCTAGATTTTTGCCTACACTCACAAAGTACTCGTTTATGGCATTGACACTCGCTTGTGGATTGGACGTAGATATCAATTTATTCGATGGGTCTGCTTGTTTGGCAGGATAGGTTATCTTTTTAATGGATTCCCATAGTTTTTTCTTGTTAGAAACGGAGTTTAGTATTTCCATCTTTTCATACGCGCGCTTTGCTTTTTTAAGTAGGTTGTTACAGTAGTTCCTATATCTTTTGTACACTAAGTTTATTAAGTCATCATAAGGTTTCTTTTTGTGTTTCTTATGAAGGTAATCACGATGTCTCATGCATCGCAATAAGCCTAATGTTATCCATGGTTTAGCAATCTGTTTCCTTCTTGGTATAGGAATTTCAGTGGTGTTGTTAAGAATATTAAGAGTAATGGATTTAATAAGGTAATCAGTAGCTAGGTTAACGTTTGTCATTTCATAGAATGCGTTAAAGTCAATTTCTTTCATTGATGTGTCCAACCCCTCAAAATTTATTCTTTTTTGCATTTTACATGGGTTGTAGGTGCCAAAAGGTTTGATGCTGCTTAGATAAAGTATGACACTGTCATGATCAGTGACCGAAGTTTGAGCGACGTAACAATAAGCTTTTAGGTTTGTTTTTAGTATTACATGGTCCAAACAAGTAAGGTTGTGTGTCGGGATAGTACTAGCTGCTAATAGGCCATGAATGGCTAATAGATTCAGATATTCCGTTGACCTAGTATCTGTGGTGTTATCTGAGATGTCTATGTTTATGTCCCCTATCAATGCAACATTTTTATAATTGGATGTGTTTGAGAGTAGCAGGTCTAGCGATTTGATGAATTCCGTTGTGTTTTTCTGTCCAGGTGGCCTGTATATAGCCAATATAATAGTGTCTTGTTTTATCTTTAACAAGAGGCAATTTGAATCAGCAAGTAGTGGCTCTTCTATGGTCACATCTAGAGAATTGTTGTAATAAACAACGACACCTTCATTTTGGGTATAATTTCGGTCTGTAGCGCTGAAGTTGTAGTTGTCAAGTGGTGGAATATAGTCGATGGACTGTAGCCAGCATTCTGTCATAACTATAATATCCCACGTGACCTTTGAACGAACTAAAAGTGTAGCGAAGTTAGGCATATTACATTTGATGCTTCTGATGTTTTGCGAAAGTATTTTCAGCGTATGTCGTGTGTTTGGAATAAGTATATGAGAGTCTTCTATGTCGCATGTTGCTGTATAGGCCACTGAGAAGGTATCTAGATCATTATCTATTCTATCATAGTCTTTATTTATATTATCGTATTTTATTTATAGAGTGACCATTGTGATTACACAGTAATGTTAATTTAACATTTAAAATGATATACATACGGTTAGTTAATGCTCCTGACAATTTTCTTTGAATATAACACAAATATTTATCTGTTCCTAAGCACCACGACAGGTGTGAGTTGTATGTGTAGTGTAGTTTGGTTATAGTAAGGGTAGTGTTGGGTTTAAGTATGTGAGGGGAGGGGTATGATTTACAGTAATTATAGATGTTAACTAAAACTAGTCATTTAAGGTTCGTAAGGTCTTCTTCCTCGTCTATGCGTAGAGCTGTGCCTCCCTCTTCTTTTCTCATGTAAATTTTCCCGAACGACGTCCAGCAGCCATAGAATCTATTTGTTCTCGCGTGTTCTCTGGCTAAGAAAAACAGTCGTCTTGCTTTTGCAGTGAGACAATCAGAAATATAAATGGTCCGAGGCGGTCCTTCGATACTGATATGGTTAGTGTTTAGAGGGGGCAGTTTCTGGCTTTTATTGTTCTTGTTGAATGCTATTGCTGACTTTATAAGCTCCGTCTTTCTAGTAGTTGTAGTACTATGGTTTTTACTTGACTATCTCAATGGATGGCGCCGGTCAATCACATGGGAGAAATAACAAAAATATCTTTAGAAGATATCGAAAGAAATCTCAAATTGATTTATTGTAAACATGAAAACGTAGACTGTATTCTCGTCACAAGCATCATCACTCATCAGTCTGAGCTCTGTTTAAAAAAGAGTAAAATAAACTAAAAGAGCGTATCTTAATCATTTGCTTGAATTGATAGAACCGGTAATTCGTGCATCGAAACCGGAACTGTAGGTACTGTCAAGTGTCAATCGGTGTTCGACGTTGACGTGTAGTCTACCGCTCGCCGCCTGCAACGAGTAGTTGAGACCACTCGTTGTAGAAGAGCGATTCAAAAATACAAAATTTCGATAAATCAATAGAAATCGAGCTCACAAATACAGCTCCAGTGCGTCTACTAAGAGTCCAAGCAAACGATACTAGTTAAAGTAATCTATCTCTCTATCCTGGTCACTCGCATTGTATCCGAGCAGCATGGCCGATAGTATTCCAGAACGAGAACCGTTTACACATGTCAGAGTAGCAGGGGTTTGTTAAATAGAAGTAAAGTACAAAGGAGACTCTAGTGTAGCCGTTCTCACAGCCCTAACATCTATCATGGAAGGTCACGCTGGTCGGTGGTCGTACCTCACTGTGCGAGCTACGCGTAGGTATATCCGCGCACCGCGAAGGGCGGGCGGCTCACCTCTCTCCCTGTAATTGATATCATCAAAATGCCATTAGCCAACGCGACTTCTAAGAAATTGTTTAAGCGTGTACCTCCTTGTACCAGGTGTAGGAAGTGGGGGGCCCTTCACAGTGGATGCGCTCCTACTTATCAAATTGTAATTTTATGTGAAACAGCTTCTTGTTATGCGGAACGAAACTCTCCGCAAAAATTCATTGTCATGCGCAAGTGTAGAATAACGACCCTCGCACCGGATCACCTGATACGCGCGCTTGATAGGAAGGTGGATGAGTGATCACCACAATGTTTATGTTCTCAAATCTTTTTGGTGGCAGGCTAAAACATGCCAAGAAGACACAGCTAAATACTAGTAGGTAATACCACCAACCACTCCTCATGTACCACCAGCTACTCATGGACCCGTATGCAGTGTCGCGTGTGACGGTCATGTTGACGAGGTATTTTGAGGCTCCGTGCTACGCACCGTGCTGCGACGGGACCTACGGCTCCGCTGTCCGTCCGTCCGTCCGTCCCAGGGCTGAATCTGTATTGAAATGTAATAGTTAGATACTTGAAACTTTCACATAGAAGATATTACTATGGCAGCTATAACAACAAGTAATAAATATATAGTTGAATAAAAAAGTTTAGAAATGAAGGGGGTGTTTAGTGATTAGCGTGTTTTCAAGGAGTTTATTTCTTGATATTGTTTTAAATATTGTACGAGAACTCACAACATTTACGATAAACAAACACAAAATCGGGCTCAATGTTATATTTTCATTTTGTAATGTATACTGTAGACATACTTTGCTGATAGGTTGTAAGATTGCCGAACCACAACCTGTTTACAGACATTCAACACAGCAGGTTTAATATAATTCTCTGGCAGACCAATGAAACTGTGAAGTAGAATCTATTTAAAGGCTTCAAACGATGTTAATTTCGATTGAATGAACCGAGGAGACGCGATTTGTAATATAAAGGAATCTAAAGCCGTGAAACCGCAAACAAGGTGTACCAGCACATTGTTGGAAGACGTCCGTCACAGCGAGTTCACTAGACTTGTCTGTGGGCGCGGGTCAATGGTTTCCGGTAATGTCAGATCACATACACACAAGCAGAAGAAGCTTTTAGGTGAGCACGTGCTAGCAGATGTATGTCTAGTTCTCTGGGCACGACCCTGCGAATACAGAGGTACTTCGGCGTGATCCATTTCAAGCGATGTCTTTGCTGTGTCTGAAGAGAAAGCCCGCCATAGAGTCGTTATTTCTGTTTTTACGCAGCGATCATTGTACAACACTACAAACTTTTGCCCGCGTGAACTTTCTGACGTCCTTTTCAAGCATGTCAACTATGTCATTTGTACTCTCCGCTGACGTAAAGGAAAGATGTGGCACAAACTCACTATCGCATTTATAATATTAGCATGGGTGTGTTGATTAAGAATTGTGCGACCAAAAGCAACCTTGTGTATGAAAAATAATATATCAGCAGACACGACAGGGACCGCACATTTGATATCCAAGTAAAGGGTATCGCTCGTCTGTCGCACTCCTACGGGGCGCACATAGTCCCGGGGGCCCGGGGGCCCGGGGGCACCTGGCCGACACGCTCCACAATATCATTTTTCACTGTCGAAGTCCTCATTGGACCCTCGATATCCCTCCTCGAACGCGCTCCGCTGCCCGACATATTAATGGTCCGTCGGTAGACCGCACTCTATCCAGACTGACTCTTGGATAACTTGTAGCTTACACAGATGACAACACGAATGATACACTTCATCATCATCAGCCAGGAAACGTCCACTGCTGGACGTAGGCCTCCTCCTCAATGATACACTTATTCATTTGTGTATAGAGATACATTTTAATTAGCTTACAAAATTATGTAACGCTGCTTATATCTCTCGCTGTCTTACCGTTTGCTGGATTGCGACAGAGGCAGCACTCAAATGTAACGGAACAGTTATCTATTTGAGCTTTGTTTGAGACGGTTAATATCAATTTTTTTTTTTGGAAAACAAATTATGCATTGTAAACTGATTTGGCTCATAATGCAATAAAGATTAGCAATGTTTTTCATTGCAACATATGTCTTGCTCTCACCCAGCGTTCCTGTTGTTTTTAATGTTGTTGTGTCGGATTTAATGTCGACGCCAGTTGACTGATGTTCTGTTAGTGTCATATACTCGTATTAATGATGGACATACATTAATGAAAACATTCAATCGATTGTTCTTTTTACAAAGAAATAATGCAATAAATAAATAAATAAATGTTATCGACGGGCTTGGCACGGGGAGTGGAGGGCAGTAAAACGTGGTCGTCGCTTCATTGGTAGACGCTGCTGACCATCTCCTATATATTTCTCCTTTAGTCGCCTTTCACGACACTATCCTCCAGGTCCTATCCTAAATCCGCAACAGTGAGAATGTTGAAGTCGGCTGTCCTTTGTTAGTCTCCTCATCAATACGTGAGTTCCGGCAGGCTCGCAGCGCCGACCCTCCCACCACGTTCCACAACCCTCGAATCCATCTGGATAGTTAATAAATCTCCCGCGTCGCAGCGGTCGGTCGGTCGGCTCTACAACCCATTCGAGAAAATAAATATCCCCGTGACGTGTCCTGCGATGCATTATAATATATTGTTCGGCAGGGATTAGCTGTGACGTCACACACCACAAAAAATATCCTCGCGAATGGCGGCATTTTCCTTTTTCTCGAACTCGGGAGCGTCTCGAGCGGTTTTTGTGGAGAGCAATCTTTAGATGATGTATTGTGTTCGTGGTCTGGGTTCCACTAGGTTTTATATACTCCATCTTGTTCTGTACGAGCTTAGATTAATAAGAGACGATACGGCAAGGTTCATCGCGTGCCGCTGTCTACTGTTTGTATGTTGTGAATACCAAACAACAGATATGTTATAGAGTTGTTTGTGACGACTGTGAGCTCCAATACCTATCACAGTCACCGCTGTAATATTTGAGAGATTATGTTTTTGTAAGAGCCGAAGCACTTAATAATTTGGCAGATGGTTTAGACCGTCCGACAGGATTAGAGCCAACGGATTTTCGGATTCACAGACGTCATTACAATCGATTCGTTATAAGCGTCCCTGTTATATCATAGAGATTATTCATACATGAATATGTGTTGAATATATGTTCAACCTGTGTATGCTGTCTGCTGCATCGGGGTGACGTTGTGTTCCATATAAAACTGAATAATTAAGCTTCAGCTTCCTCTCTAATCCCCGGTCTTCCGATTCATAAAAATCGCAAAGACGGAGGAATTTTGTTTGGAAAAAATATTACAGTCGCTTAGCCGTTACTTAATTTTATTATTTTAAAGGCTGCAAAGAGACTGCGGACGCTCCATCATGCTTAATTACAGGACAGCGAGCGCGGGCTCACACTAATTATACGCAGAAACACAACACAAAGGGAAAGAATTTATTTTGTAATTTCTCGCGGACCGAGGCCTTGAAACGAATTTATGATTCGGGACGTCCGTTGTCTGGCGCGAGCGTCAGATGCGGCCCGATTGAGGATTACCACTATTGTAATGAAAACTGGAGGGTGATCTGTGAAAATAATAAATTATTCATTTGCAGACAGAGATAACATAATGGTTTATTTCAATTTAGTAACTAAACGTGATGAGTGATGAGATATAGAATAATGTTAGGGTTAAGCTTTTTGAAAAATAGTGAAAACGTTAAGACACGAACGGTCCTCATTGTTATAGCTTGTCTATCCTATTACAAAGTATGCAGGCCCCGTGCCTCTGCTGTGTACTGTATGGTGCTCCCTCGCCGGCAGGTGTCCTGGATGAGGAAGCGCGACCTGCACATCCTGACGTCACACATATTCACGTACACCGGGGACGCCCGCTTCAGCGTGCTGCACCCCGAGGCGTCCGACGACTGGGACCTGCGCGTCGACTACGTGCAGCCGCGTGACGCCGGAGTCTACGAGTGCCAGCTCAACACCGAGCCCAAGCTCAACATGGCGGTCATGCTCAACGTAGAAGGTACTCTACAGTACATTTCTAAACCTCTTATGACCACAGTATGAAGTTCGGGAGAGAATATTTTTGTTTTTGGAATAGTTTACAGCCATCAATTTCGCTTACTGAAAACTGTTGTTCATTGTGACAAGAACCCAATACTGAAAATGAAATTCAGACACGTTTTAATGAAAGCACAGAACACCAGGTATCTCAGTCCGGATTATAATTAACTTGTAATTTAAATTGGTTGAATCAGCACCTACTCTTTATATTTCAGATATAAGAACATAAACAACATAAGAGCTTCAACGTTTCCAAAATTAGAAACGCCTTTGGGGTTTCAATGGGGCTTGGAGCTATAAGTTTGCTATTGAATGTAAAATTCCCCTGAGGCACCTGACGCAACCCTCGCATCTCTCACAGGATTAGTTGATTGCAGAAAATAATCTGATTACTCAGGACTATTTGATTACTCAGGTCGTCGGAGTGTTTAGGGCTATCTGATTACTAGAAGTACCTGATTATTTAGGGTCGTCTGGTCGTATTTACCAGTCCAAAATTACTTAAGGGGATGATAAATAGAGTCAATCATTTTTGTTAAAAGATTTGTTAAGTAGGTACCTATTAACGAATATTTCTCTATTCGTCAAAAATAGATATTACATAAGGCAATATACTAAAAAAAAACACGAAGTTACCCCTGAAATATATTTAAAACAAAAATTTCCTTGATTGCTTTCTAGCTTTTTTAAAAGCTTTTTTTAACTTGCAATGTTCGGGTCAAATCTTGCAAGCTGAATTAGAACCACTTCCTCTTATTCTAGGGAGTTGAACTTTCACACGTCACACTACACTACAGAATAAAACTTAATTTTTGAAATGAGAACGCTTAGCTTCTATCACTTCTGTTTTAGGGTTCCACAGTCAAACTACGAACCCTTTTAGTATCGCTCTGTTCGTCTGCTCAGACCCCTTACTACTGGAAAGGTGTAATTTAGTACGGATACACATACTAATCACCAACAAAGTGGCAGAATAAAATCTTGAAATATTTTTTATGGGTGGCTCCCATACACGTAACTTGGGGATAACATATTTTTTCGCGTTTCCCCCCGTATTTCTTCTAAACTTCAGTTTTAAAAATCTGAAAATTTCGCAACAAGCTTTTATAGCATATGAATTGTGCAATGTAATCAATTGATGGGTTTGATTTAATTTAAAGTTTTAAAGTTTATTTTCTTCTTTTTAGAGCATTTAAATAGAAGCTTCTTTATAAAAAAAATATATTACTTTATTCCCACGACTTCATACGCGCGTGCTTCAAATTATCCCAAAAGAACTACTTGTTTGATCGGATGTCTGTGCCCGTTGCAGCGCCTCCCCGCGACCGTCCCTGTCCACTTGCATATCATTATGTATCCGACCGCGTTGCGCGGGCGCAGGTGTGGGTATGCTGCTCACTGGACCTCAACGTGAACAATATTTCTTTGAGAAACTAGACCGCCTCAGCCGTGGTTACAGCTAATGAGCCTCCAATACGTTATGTGCGGAAAACCTCTATGAAATATTGTATTTATAAACGCTCGTAGAACATATTACATGGACATCTTTATGGTTATCATTGTCGATGTGTTCAGTGATTGAGTAGAATGTTTAATAGATCAATATAACTGTATACACACGTGTACACACATTGAATAAAATACAGTGAAAAGAAACACAAGATTCAGAATACTTCTGAAATAATTTCTCTTAGAACAACATAACTCGAGGTAAACATCGCAAAGAGAGGCCTCTGTATACTTTGATTCTGTAATTTATTCATGTGAACCATAAACAATATGGTGGTACACTGTGGGATATACATATTATGATTGACAACCAGATCGCGCGGTCACGCGGCCCGAATGACCGAACGATCTTAAATTCATAACAACGGAAACACTCGACATTAGACTAGTGTGCGATCGTGCTGTCGTATGAGTTAGTCGTGCGATCGCTTGCCTGGTGAGGGTTCGTCACAGAACGCTTAAAGGATTACTGTCTAAAGAAAGTGCTTCTCTGGCAATCTTTTCGTTCTAGCCTACTAGAAGGTCTTAACCTGGTGTCGCATTCCGGTACCGTAGTCCTGGGTGGCGGGACCAATCACGGCATGAGGGGTGCTATTGCTCCAAAGTCGAGACAAAAACCTACTTACTCAACTTAGGATGTATTTTCCCGATAAGTACAAATCCACCCACCATGTCTAATAAACTATTCGGGGAACCCCGCGTCCTGCCCTCAATCTCCTTAATTAAGTCCCTCGTCGTATCATTTTCACCAAGTAACAATATTACGTGATATTTTTATCCCAAGCCTTTCTACGCGCACCATTATGCCTCCCCCTCGGCCCCCCCCCCTCCGCCGCCGCCGCCCCTCACCGCCCCGGGCGCCATGTGAAAAGTGACGAAGATGTAATCTCGCATTCATCTCTCGTCATATTAGGACGGGGCTAATGCTGCGATACAAAGTGGCACGCATCACTCCACGTCCGCGGCCGAGGTGGAACAAACTGCCCAAAATTGTTTTTTGTTTTCAAGCTTTAGTTTATACCTCTATGCTGTGTGTGATAGCGGGCGCTGTTGGACGTTGTAACTGGTAGGTTCCTTACCCAAGGGGTGCACAATAGGCCACATATGTTTTCTCAATTTTCCGTTAAATATTGTAAAGTGGTACGGAACCCTTCGTGTGCGAGTACGACTCGTACTTGGCCGTTTTTAATTTATTTAGATTGGACCGTCTCACCTGATGTTCAGACAATCATGAGCTCTATTTTTTATTCGTTTTATTTTATTATCATTGCGTGCAACTTAAGTCACGATCTTCGGTGTTGCCAATATAACTTGAAATATTTATCTATCCGTTTCACGCAGAAAAATAAAACCGATAACTATCTAAACGAAAAGGTATCTTTAAATTTTGACAATTACATCTCTTATCATCAAAAACAATTTAAGAACTATTTTCGTACCTAGCACTGCTACATTCTTGCCTTTTGAGGCTGTAAATATTTACTAATAAATATTGACATTTTTTACTAAATAATATAAATAGACATTCTTAGTAAGAAACTACTTGAGCCTTTTGTTAGAAAGTAATTAAACTATAACATTAAATCAACTCTATTAATCTTTCAGCATGGATAAAAACGGAACGCAAAGATATCAGAACGGTAGGAGCTGTCAATCAATGTAATCTCAGTGTTCCACGTTGACGTTTAGTCTATCGCTCGCCGTCAACGAGTGGCTGAGACCACTCGTTGCAGAGGAGCAATTCAAAAATACCAAAATTCGTCAGCCGAACGAAAATCCGTAGAAATCGAGCGTTCGTGGCGCGACGATCAAATCAAAAATAAAGCTCCAGGCCGTAACATCAAAGCTGGCTCACTTAGAAGGCTTAAGCTATTTGGCAATGATCACCAAGGGTTTTTTATTGGATTCCACCCCAGCTCTCCTCTTTCCTCTTCATCTCTCTTTATCTTTAAAAGGAAACCCCCCAAACACAAAATGTATGTTATCTTTAGTATATATACAATTATAAAAACCTCATTAACATAGTGCTGTGATGTTGTTAGATGGAATATTGAGATAGCTCGCTCGTTAGCCAATAACAATACCTTTCTGCGAACCTAAACCCCAAATCTTACATTTTCATTAAAATACCTCATAATTTTCTCCGCTTTTGTTTTTATAATCATTATTGATGGTTAATTAAACTTACCATAATGAACTTCAACCATGCTAAGGGTTGTTACACCCGAAAAAGATTTAAACAACCTGTTGTCCGTGTCGACTGTTTAGATTCTAATAATAAAAAAGATATCCGAACATCCTAGTAGCAGGCGCTAGGGGCGTTTATACTTATAAAACACAAAACGCAAAATGAACAGCAGAGTTTAGGGTCGCAGGGAAGACCGCGCAGTGGCGTCCGTGAGTGTGCCAGAGACACCTTGCGGGGCTCTAAAATGCGCTAACCTATCGTGTGTGTGTCAATAAAATATCATACGTTTTATCATGTATTGTGACGATTAAGTTTATCCAGGACTTATCCAGAGAATACGATGATATAGCGCGGGAGATGGACATGAACAATCAACACTTTATAGTATACGGTACATGGTACTTTAATGGTTGACATGAAGACAGGGTTACGTAGGTCGTATCGATTCACAATAAATAAATAAAACTTGCAAACGCGAGAGAAGGTATCTGCTGGTACGAGTACCCCGCCTGCTCAGACGAGCACGGAGCGACGGGTGTTCCAAGTTTACACAAAACGTCATCAAAACAAATAAAAGGAAGCGACATCAAACGGATCCAAAGACACAAATTTAATCAAACCATAAAGCGACATTTTATTGGATTGAATGAGAAGATTAATGGGAGCAGAGAGAAAAACATAATGAAATCGCCAGCAAACATTACTGGCGGCCGTTATTTAATCAAAAATTGATTAGCGTTCCATTCAAATCAGAGATTGCTATTCGCTGGCTAATGAATGATCAAAGAGGGACCATGGGCGCATAGAGCTGGCTCGCGATGGAGGAATGCTCTTAGAACTAGGCTACACTACTAGCCAATTCGCAATGGTGGAACACTCAGAGAACTCTGCTACACTACTAGCCAATTCGCAATGGTGGAACACTCAGAGAACTCTGCTACACTACTAGCCAATTCGCAATGGTGGAACACTCAGAGAACTCTGCTACACTACTAGCCAATTCGCAATGGTGGAACACTCAGAGAACTCTGCTACACTACTAGCCAATTCGCAATGGTGGAACACTCAGAGAACTCTGCTACACTACTAGCCAATTCGCAATGGTGGAACACTCAGAGAACTCTGCTACAGTACTAGCCAATTCGCAATGGTGGAACACTCAGAGAACTCTGCTACACTACTAGCCAATTCGCAATGGTGGAACACTCAGAGAAATCTGCTACACTACTAGTCAGTCAGCGCTGGAGAAATGAAATGTATTGTAGAATGGGATGGTTCTTTCAGTGTTAGTCTGAGTTGAATCTGCTTGTAGGAGCTGAACGTTTCTGAACACGTAAAATGGGTGCGTATGACTAGCTTGTCGCGGGCCACGTGTGGCCGGTGGCGCGTGGGCGGCTGGGCGCGTGGGCGCACAGGCTCAGGTGCACTTTAATCATTAACTTATAGGGCCAATGTAATATTAGGTATATTTTCAGTTTTAAATTATAGCCCCGACATACTTGAATAGTTTTCGTCTGGTTTCCTTAGAAGTCTATGCGTGGGAGGTCTCAAATTAAATATAGATGTACACAAAGGTCGGCTAAGGGCTCTATTCGATGAATAATTTAACGTCCCGAGGGATCCGGGCCGACGGACCTCCTTACTTAACGATCAAAGATGACGCTCTCCGAATAAACGAACTGTTCGATGTTGGGGCTGGTGATGCTGGTGATGCTGGCGGAGGTGGTGGAACTGCCGCTGAGAACGGATCAGTACGCCTGACATCTACGCGTGAACCAGTGTGGCTTAACATGAGCCGAGAATGGCCTAGAAGATACTAAGATTAGGCGCAGGGTATAGAATTAGGTTAACAGTTCCAGCATCTCCGCAACTAGGATGTGGATGTCGCTGAATTAATTACGATTTGCAAAGTTCAAGATCAAGTTTTTTTGTACAGATGTTATTAGGTACATTTTTAAATGTTTCGTAGAAATATTTGATAGTATTTTAAAAAATTAGAAAGTTTGTACAGTATTTTAGACGTTTACGTAAGTTAATTAACAAGAGACACCCGCGCGTCCGCTGCCGTCTGCGTGACAACGCCAGCCCGCGCAGGCGCACGCGTCCGCTGCCGTCCGCGTGCGTGACAACGCCAGCCCGCGCAGGCGCACGCGTCCGCTGCCGTCTGCGTGACAACGCCAGCCCGCGCAGGCGCACGCGTCCGCATACTCGTACTCGTAGTTGTAACAAACAGAGAAAATACACAAAATGCCTTTTTATGGGCTGTTCCCACTATTGTTGACAATTTCCTCGATGGGGAGAGACCGCCTCCGTAACAGGAAGTGAATACTCTCGTTTTAATGCCATAATCATATCCATTTGCAAATGCGAAAGGATATGTACATGATGGAAAATAACTTCACAAAAATATCTGCGGATATGAGATCCAGCTGTAATAATGGCGGGGAACTTGACGTCGTATTAATTCTGTTTTACTGCTCTGGCCGTGTGTCTGTGTGTGTCGAGATAGGGACCTATGAGAGTCTACTAAAGCGTATAATTAAGATACCTGTTAGACGAAGACGTTGAATTTGCGGCGAGTCCCCGATGGGTCGTCAAAGGCCTGTGATAAGCAAAGTGCTGCAAATCAATGTAAATTTGTCGTCGGGACAGACGCTCGAATAGTTGGCGGATGCTTTGATTTGTTTGAAAGAGACTTGTTAATGTGTAATGAGAGCGAAGCAGTAATGAAGCCCCCGTAGCGCCGGCAGTTGTAATAACGAACTAATGAACACACGTAAGTACCTCATTTAGATTTCTTGCGAGCGATGTTATACGAGCACATATACTGGGCTCGGGCGTGGCGGCGGAGGAGCTCGGCGGCGCGCACAGCGCGGGCCGCGTCTAGCTTCTTGCTGTGTAATGTAGTTTATTTTACATGCTTAGAGGTTTAACTGGAACAAGTATCATAGTTAATGTAAGTCTATGATTTAAAATATTTGTACATGATAAAAATATTTTGGGAAAATAGTCTTGTGATGACGTCGTGTGTAAGTTATTGATTATATACAGTATATGAGATATGCATCTTCTTACGATCTCTAACATAAATTTAGTGAATTGATAAAAAACAACTTGATGTTACTGTACTGATAATTTACTAAATAATTCTTTCTAAACACTGACTGTAATATTTTTCGGAACGGAAAATTTCGAATAAATATTTACAAGTAACTGTTAAAAGCATTCTCTGAATTCACTTTACTTTAGAGAAGCTTCGTTCCTATTAAATGGATCGACAGCTAATAAAGGTGGATTTTCCGGCGCGGCCGGTGAGAAAAAACAGTGAATATTTTCCTGTTCCTGTGGGCTTGTTCCTCGAAATATATATTTGTGTCAACACGCGCAATACACTTGATGTGCTTGCTTGTGACTTCACTCGAAATCATTGTTTGACAGCGACACGCTGCTACTGTACCTCGCTCAATAACAACAAAGGACAAGGACAATGTCTTAGGTTTGTCAATTAATGTACCTTTACCGACAGCTAATATACACGGCATGTAACCGATCAGGTTACAGGTACAGTCTGGTCACAGATTGTAATACATCGGGACACGAGCGAGTCCCTGCGTCGCACACACGACGTCACATATGTGTGCGATCCTGCATGACTGTAGCCACCGTCAGTCGTAGGTGTAGGTACGCGATGGAACGAGAGCAATATAAAAGAAAATAAGCTTTTCTGCGAACATCCCGTTTAGATGTAGTCACGCAGCCGCACTAATGGCTGCGTGTATTTTTCACAAATATCTGATACTCGCTCGGAATACAGTCCGTGCGACACGAGAACAGTTGTGTATTCATAAACCCCTTGTCGTATGTCATGCTGTCCTCAGTCACAGTCCTTAGTATCTCGTCTTGGATGCAATGTAAATTGTATGCGAAACCGTCTGTTTGAACATGTCTTTTCGATTACAGGTTTCATTTTGATTAATCAGTACATTACAATACGTGTTTATATAAATACAAAACCCACTTAAAAGACCCGGCTCTAGTTACGTCAACGCCTTCATCTGGAAACAGCTTGAATACTAATCAGTAGTTTTATTTTGTCTGAATAAACGGCTGTGTACCAATACAGCACTCGCACGCTATGTTTGCCCCTCTGAAGTTAGGTCTACGGAATTTC
Source organism: Carcina quercana (assembly GCA_910589575.2). Classification (NCBI taxonomy): domain Eukaryota; kingdom Metazoa; phylum Arthropoda; class Insecta; order Lepidoptera; family Depressariidae; genus Carcina; species Carcina quercana. The sequence goes on from OU342443.1 coordinate 212,379, forward strand.
GCACGCGCGCTGTCGGAATGTGAGAGTATTATTTTCTATAATAACTATCGCTAGATAACATACAACACTAGGACATTTCTTTCCACTATAACTAGCCTTGTCTCCCATTTATACGTTAATAATTGATACTTACGTCTTTTGTAGCTAACTTCAGAGGGGTAAACTTAGTATGTCAATACTCTACTGTGTGTAGCCGATGACTCTAAAACAACATGAATATTGTTACTTTGTTGTTGTCAGTTGACCAAACCCAGAAGACAATCGCACATAGCTAAGTATGTACTACAGTATTAGGTGATAGCGTGTACATAGCGCATGTCCTGCAGCGCAAACATCGCTTCATCGCTCGCCGCGGCAGTAATGGGTTTATTAGTACACGCTTTCAGACATATCCTCTCAAATTCAGCGGCCAATTATAGCGCTTGTTACGCTGAAAAATGCCCGCGGACGGCTCACTGAGCTACGCAACTATAAATTTGTAACTCTTCCCTTTTGAATTTATCTCGGGGGAGGTTTTTTCGCCTCATTTTGCAGATGCGCGGATGAATTTTAATGCTGGCACAGTTTCCGACATAATATCCTTAGGTTTTAATTTTCACGCTTTTAAATGTCGTTTGTACGCTTTGCATTTTCGCGGAATGAATCATTTGGAATTTACGACGTGTGAGGGACTATTTTTCTTTGAGAAGTAGACACAAGACTTTGCATTTATGCTTCACTCGAATAATAAATCACTCTGAGAAAATTCTCTTTAAGAATGATATAGAAATGTTCTTTTTGAGAAATATGAAGCTCAAAGGAAATTGCTATCATGTAAGGCATATTTTCATTGCTTCGTTTATTATCAATAGTTTCTCATTTCTATGTATAGAATATAATATGTTATAATGAGAATATAAGTTTGTTTATTGCCGGCGGCACGTGGAACACGGGCTCACCGCTCGTGTCTGTATCCAAGACGAAACTCAATTCTGTTTAGTAAGTCGTCCAGCTGTGAACTCCTGCTCTACACCCACGTGGGTGGAGCTATCTCTACCAAACATTTAGGTAACACACAAGCATCTCAAAATCTTAAGATCAATTAAAACTTTTAATAAGTTATCGTTCTCTAAAATTACATTAAGGTTCTAATTGTCTCCTACATTCTACGATACTACCTTCAAGTTGTTGGAAGATACTCTAAACTGTAATCGAGAACACTCACAGTTCGTTTACTCTAAACATAAAGATTAGTTAGTTTGCGTGAGACCTGGCGCCGGCGCCCGGGATCGCAGGCAGGCAGCTTGCTTCAGGCTTGCGACGAAACCATACATATTTCAGCCGCAATAAACCTAATTGAAAACATCTAACAATAATGCACCAAGAAACATTGATGCATGCAAAAGTAAACCACTGCCTACATCACCGGAAGCTGACGAGATAATATTTCAAATTAATCTCTGTCTTCAGTAGCAGTTTTATATTACACCCTATAACGACTATGCTTGTCTATCTGTCCCCCTCGCACCAGCGGGGGGAGCTCCCTGCTTGCGCGCGCGCACCTCCTATAAACCTGTTGTGTTGTGCTTCCAGATGAGTCCCACACCCCCGCGACCCCGGCCCTGCCCCGATCCTCAGGTACTTACTCACGCCTTATATCATTCACTCACTTCTTATCATTCACTCTTTTTGTCATTCATTATTTCCTTGCTTTTTTACTAGAATTTTTGTTTAGTAGTATTTGTCACTTTTAATCAGGTACTATTATATCATTACTTCCTCATAATTCATTCCATTAGTTCTTAATTTTCTCTCAAATCGATTTTACCTTGTAATACTGGTATGTATAGATCAGTGTCTTTGAGACATTTTATTATAAATTCGGATTGTATGTTTCGTGAGTGCTGTTTCTTATGTTTTAGAGTTTTTTTAGTGTTTGTTTTTGAGAGTAAGTGCAAGGGCTAGCAATTTGATTGTAATTTTACAACATTTATTTGTTTTCAATGTGAAGTAGGTACGTAGTGATTAGTTGGTAGTGTCATGTGCTTTCAATTTGTCTCGGTTAAAAGATGCTGAGCTACTCGTAGTAATTTAATCAACCGAAATGATTACTTTTTATTCAGTTTCAAAAGATTCACCTTAGATAATTTTAGAAGATATTAAATCGAGTTGCTTCTGAAGAAAAAACCGTTCCGTCACCGGACCGCTCCGGAGGCAGGGCAGCCCGGGGAGCCCCAAAGCCGTAAGATTAAAACTAAAAGCAATTTCAAACAACTCAAATACTCGATCATCATTATAAGAATCCTAAAGGGGCCCTTCATTATGATCGACGAAAGGCGGGCGGAGTTTGAGCGCGGAAATTTACGTAACTTAGTGGTCATTAAAGTCGTATTGCCGCGTATTATCCTCGTAAACTTAGCTCGGCTCCGGCTTAACCCTAACTTACCGACTACTGGTGTTACGTCACGGCACGCGCGCGTACCCGTGCCCGCCTCGTAAAGTGCTCCCACGTCGTGTGACGGTCTAATGGCGGGTCACCGCCGCGCCGTGTGACATCTGCCGGCGCGGCGCCGGGGATTCTCGGAAAGATGATTCCCAGTGTACTCGTATGCAGATTGCAGTGTGACAGAAATTTGGATTTTGATCGGAGCAAGAACATTTTATACAGAAGCGAATGTAATAACGCAATGTTTGCAATAAATTAAAACGTACAAATAATATCGAACCCTAGCACGTGGGTATTATTCCTATTTGTGAGGCTCTAGTCTCGCACCAGATCTAGTCAACAAGCCAAGTGCTTGGTGCTATAGGTGCAAAATGTAGTCATATTTGTCAAAAAAATTGTACATAACAGGACTTTACTTAAAATCAATACACATTATGATTACCGGGAGACTATTGTAAACGAAAATGGTGTGTGAAAATGGTTCCCCGAACCTTGATCTCACGAGCTTCGAATTGCGAAGTGGAAAATAAGGTTCGAAGCTGTGCGATCAAAAAGATGGATCGTGGGAAACATCTGAACACTGTGACTGCGGTACGCGAGGCCAGGAAATGTTGTCTTCCTACCTCAATAATATTATGTTGTCTTCTAAAATATTCCTTGTTACTATCCAGTTCCGACAACATCATGCACAAGAAGGTTTGATACACGTGTCCTGGCGCGGAGTTTACAATACACGTGGGTGATGACCTATAAGGTTGCCTAAACGAACTCCAGTCGTATCGAATCGTATATCGCGTTGCGTAAACTCAAAGCCAGAACGGAATTTGTTAATATAAATCCTGGAATTACAACAACCACATTCAAGAGTTGTCTTTTGTGTTGTTTTTCTACCTCTCACCAGAGTCATAAAATTATACGTTCACCCCCTCCCGCCGGACCGCGATGCCTCACTCCCCCCGCAAGAGACTGGCGCAGAAAATAACCGTTCCGTATGGCGCATGTGTATTTTTTCTTCCGATTTTAAATTTGAATACGATGCCGTGTTTAACGCCATGGTGTGCAGCTGTATACGACATTTATTTCATGTCAAATTTCTTTCAAAGTCTTTAAAGAGAAATCATTTTGTATAAATAGAATATTTCTCAACTATTTAACATTATTACCATCTCTTTCTTTCATGTCAGAAGCAAATATCGTTATCCCTGTCTCAAGATCCCTTTAAGCGTCGGCTCTACTCGTGATTGACAACAAAGTGCGGGGTCTGCGCGGACATTTTCGCCACTTGAAAGGTTTCGTATAATTGTACCCTTTGAGGCGAGGCGGACCTTCGCAATCACTGAATCAATACAGCGTAATCTGGACGCCGGCGAGTTCCTGTCGTAATTAACAAATTATTGGCTCATCAGGGCCGCTTTCAGTTGCGGGCCCAAGCGTCCCTGTCGACCGGATCGCTGATATTGCTCGCAGGAAACTTGTGTTATAAATAGCGTGATGTCAATTATATCTTGAATAGGAGGACGTGTATAATGGAATAATTTCTCGTGGCCTCGACTCTAATCCAAATACATGATTCAGATGATTGCGATAACCTAAGGCGTTACGAGGCCAGCGGCGGGGGCTCGGGGGAAACACTACTCTCGTCTTTAATATTGATCAACGCTTCCACATACTCTCAGTATGTAATGCCACAAAGCTCCTAACAATTACACTGTAGGATTATAAGGACTCATTCATTCCGTAACTAAAGACTGCAATAAAAAAATTACATGCGTGTGACTTGCATTGCCCCCGGATTATCTTGATTTTGATTGGAAATTAGGTCGAGGATGTTACAGGGCTAGCTAGTGTTTGGTGTACACAAACTGTGGTGGGATGTCTGTAAAAGTTCAAGGCGGCGTGTATTGCAGGCTGTTCCCTAGTTGCCATCGCCGCCTCCATCTCTTCTGACAATTAGGATTAGGACAGTAAGAAGCGGGATCATCGATAATCTTCGATTGGATCGCTATTGCTCGGAGCCTGGCGATTGTAAAAAGGGAGGTCTGACTTGTACCAGGTATTACAGTGGTAGGGAATGTTACATCTGCGTCTGACTGACTCTTGCAATGTAAACTGCCACCAAGTACGAGTATGCAAACAGAATTGGAATGCTCCACAGTGACGGTCTAATTTAAATTCAAGTTCGAGCAAAAAAAAGGGTTTTGAGTAAATTTACTTTCATTCAACATATTCAGCGTCTGTTATAATCAGACAGGTGGTTTCAAAATTGTATTGACGAAAGAAAGAAAGAATTTTGGCGACTGCAATATTGGACTGTTGGTCGATCTGAATCGATGTAAATCAATGTTCAATATATTTAGATAACGTGCTATTAGTCGGTTCATATCATGGTGAGAAGTTTCAACGCGTGCGTCATATGATCCGAAAGCCAAGTTCTTCTTCGCCCCGAATTGGCGAGAGGTGCAGGTACACATCACGCTCGTGAGATGATGTAATTTAGACAAAGTGTGATATTCAAGGCGCGTAAATGTTTTAACGTTTTAACATTATCAATATTGACATAATTAATTTTGTTGTCAAGCCAAGGGTGTGGAATTCACTACCATAATGTGCTAGTTTGCATTTGTCCTGACGGATTCTGTCGTGCGTGACACCCTGGTTCACAGTACATTTGTTTGTTTCAGCGGCGGCGGCCACCATCTGGGGCTCTCAGGACGTATACGTGAAGAAGGGCAGCACGATATCTCTGACCTGCTCTGTCAACGTGCATTCCACGCCTCCCTCCAGCGCCTCCGTGCTGTGGTGAGGGAACACTTCTGCAATACATTACTGACAGAATTATACTTTATGTTGCTAATATTACAACTTGTCCTGCTACGATGTTACCTCACATATTCGTGATTAGTCTTGTGACTACACCGTTCTGACCATCTTGTACATCGGTGTCGTCATCAGGTACCACGGCACGGCGGTGGTAGACTTTGACTCCCCTCGCGGCGGCATCAGCCTGGAGACTGAGAAAACGGAGGGAGGTACCACCAGCAAGTTGCTGATTACCAAGGCCGCGCTTACCGACTCCGGCAACTACACCTGCGTGCCCAACAACGCGCACCCCGCCTCCGTGTCCGTGCACGTGCTCAACGGTCAGTGGTACAGACTAGTTAGTAGTGCAGGCTACCACCAGCGTGTCGATGATCACCAACTACACATGCGTGCCCAACAACGCGCACCCCGCCTCCGTGTCCGTGCACGTGCTCAACGGTCAGTGGTACAGACTAGTTAGTAGTGCAGGCTACCACCAGCATGTCGATGATCACCAACTACACATGCGTGCACAACAAATCGCACTCGCCCGTTCTTCTGGTAGACCCATTGTAGAAGCGAGATGGTGGGTGGAACTAGGTGGATCATGGCAGTCCAACCCCAAATCTTGTTAACAACTTTGTCAGCTTTATTTACACATCAAGTTATATTCTCTTTGGTAGGTGGACGACAGTAGGCTTTAATGTCTTTGTATCAATGAATGCAGTATATAAACTGCTTGCTTTCAATTCATCCATGAATGAAGAACAATTTTTTTCATGTCCCTAATTAAGTGTATGGTTTTGTCGGCCCGCTCCAGGGACAACAGACGTTGTCTGGGATGTGACCGGTGACGTCACCGCTACACTACTGATAGATACCTCTCCTCCCCCACCGTCTGTGCCGCCTAGGGCGGGTCGCGCAATCACTTGACAGACTGGTGTTGGGCGACTCTGCTGCTTGTGTTCATTGAGTACGGGCACATGTTTATATAACTCTGTGTCCCCTCAGGCGAGCACCCGGCGGCCATGCAGACGAGCAACCGCGCCTCGTCGTACCTGACGTCACAGCTGAGCTGCGCGGCGCTCACCTACCTGCTGTCGCGCATGGTCTGCAGATGATCGCCCTGCGCCGGCACGCGCGGGGCTCTCCGCACACCGACACCTGCTACACCCTCGACGCAGACATCGTCCAGTGCTCACTGCTCCGTGGTACAGTACTAAGCTCGTTTGGACAGTAACATGAGCTTCGCTAAGCTAAACGTAACCGGGGACGTGGAACGAAGCGCTTGTCTTAAAAAATTGTGTTTTTAAATCCACAATTAAAAAGTTTCCTAAAAACATCGTTGTAATCCGAACGCCGCTTTTAATAATTTCAAAATAAATATAATCCTTTTTGTACGAGAGCCCCGACCTTCATAATTACTATAAGATTTGTTTAGATTATAATTAGGACTAAATTAAAAACTCTTTAGGAAATTGTTATAAAATAATTGTAAAACAAAATGGGTCGTGCAACGAGGTTGTACGGAGGATGTACCTTAGTGCGGTACCGGCGAGGCTGTACGGAGCGTGTAGTGATGTTACACTAAGGATTTTCTAATTACTCGATGATCGTTACATAGTCGATTATTTAAAGGTTTCGTTGTTCTATTTATAGGATAATTTTATTACTGCAAATGTTTATGTCAAGCTCAAGCGAAGACAGCTGATCTCAACAATGTGATAATACATCAACTTGTAACTTTGCTCATTCCGTGTCTCGTTTGACAACCCGCTAACAAATAGCTGTACATTGATTAGTTTTGTAAATATTACACGTAATTGTAGTCTAAAACGTTTATATCAGATTGTAAATATCTCCAATTGTTGTAAATAAAATGAATGAGTTAATATTGAATCAACGTAGTTGTTCCACCACTGGTGTGGTGAAAAACTGTTTTCCGTTTGGTTCCTAGAACGTTTTTAAATTGATTCGTGTCTGTTTCCATCAGAAAGATTTAAAACAGACGTAAGAAAGTGTGACGCGAGCGCGGGGCGTGTCCCGAAGCGCGGGTAGACCTCGGAACTTCCACCGCGGCGCGACTTACCTGCGCTCGTGAGGGGTGAAATGTCAAATAAGTTTGCGGAGAACCGCGGGAAGTTAGTGTAAGCCATGCCTACAGTTTGCACGAGTTACCGTCTTCAAGCAGCTTTCCAACTTCAAAATTATACTAACAAGAAACGTTGCTCTGTCAATATTAATTTCTATGTCGTCGGTGACGTCCCCGCATCGACTCCACACATTTCTGATGGAAAAGAGACCGACGTAATTATTAGAAGATACCGACAAATAAACGATGAATTATTAAAAATCTATCGACTGTTTTACATTGACATCGTGTTATGTGGGAGCCGGCATCGCGACCCATTATTCTTGTTCTGTTAATCTGAGCTTCGCACTGACTGGATTTAGGACTGCTATCTGTTCCACCGTCAATATAAGCTTGTTTGTTTGCCGCCAGCCGACGACGATACAATGAAATAATGTCTCCAGAATTACTTCACGCGAACAGTCGACATAAGCTAGAAATAACATGGAGATAACTGCTAGAGACGAATTGGTTCACGTGTCCAAGAACTTTGTGATAATTTTGATACACGTTGTTAAAGTTAAATTTTAAGTGAAAACATTGTTTAGTATTTTTGATTTAAGAACCGTTAGTGTATGCATGTGTCTTTCTATTGTCAGCAGCTTACCCCATCTGTGGTAGAGCCTGCCTGTATACCATACATACAGACGAGTGGTGATTGGCAGAAATAAACAGATCAACACACTATATAAAAGTAATATTGTATATATGTTTGTTGAACAATGTACAAGTTTTGCAAGAACAATACTTTAGTAGCAATTATTTTGAGAAAAAACATTCCCTTGAAAATGTATCACCGTTATATAAACACATCCCAAACACGTGTCTGTGTGTCACAGTCTGTGAGACAGTTGTATTGTAATTTTGTTCCTGAATCCCGTGAGTGCGGACCGAGCTGTTGTTTCCATCTTGTATACTTGTAAAGTAGATAATATCGAGATATTACCGATAGTGTAGTAGCAGAAGTATACCTAGATACGTTCCCTGCGAGTAGCGCGGTGTTATGTGTACGTACGTACTGTCTAAGTATTTGGTGACTTTGTACGAGCGCGCGTCGGGTGCGCGTCGGACGGTCGGTCGGTGCGCGTCGGACGGTCGGTCGGCGCGAGTCGGACGGTCGGTCGGTGCGTCGGACGGTCGGTCGGCGCGAGTCGGACGGTCGGCCGGCGCGCGCGCGGGCCGCGATCACGGTTGCGTTCTTTCCTTTTGTATTTTGTAAATAAAGTGTACCGAAGGAGACGAAGTATTAATAAACGATTTGAAAAATCTCGATGAGTTTTACTCTTTTTTTTTCGTTAATTTATATTCCTTCCTCCAGCGCGCTTCGAGAGAAGATAGCGGGGAGCGAGTAGATGAGGAGTACTGAGGACCGGGAGGAGTATCGCACGTTGGGAGAAGTATGTCTACAGCAGATATGATCTGGTCACCTGGATCAGAACAGAACGCAATGTGAAACTGGAAGGCTAGTATGCAATAAAAAATGTGTTGATCATCACACACCTACTACCTGGAGATAGCAACTTATCGTTTCCAGGCCATTCTCGATAAATCAGAACAGGTGGGGCTTAAAGCTAAAGATTTTTATCTAATAACTATGAAAAATTATTTGAACTGAAATAGGGTCCATTATGTAAGGTTAATAAACTCCAGCCTCGCGGCTTCATTGCAACGATGCTGTATAACTCCTCTGCTTGCGTGTAAATGTCTTTTTTGCGATAGTCATGATTTTTTATTGCCTCCGCGTATTCTCTAATCAAACTTTTGTGTTTGGTAATAAATTCCTGCCATAAGCTGGCTAAGGATTCTATCCTAACTTCGACGTAATCCTCCGTTATTCTCGCTTTAGGCGACTTTTTAAAGTTCTTATAAGCCTTTACTATATTGTTGTAGTTGTCTATCTGGATTTCATATTCGGCCTCCATTTTAGTAAGTTATATGAGACAACCAAGTTTCAAAAATCCTAAGCTTTAAACAAGCGAAAAAGTTACAACTGTTTTTAACTTGGAAAAAATTCCAAGTGCCGAAGATAACCGACAAATTTAAAAGTGTTTTTGACTTATGAATATTCTAAGTGTCGAAAATAATCGAAAAATTCACAAGTGTTTTAACTTAGAAAATTCTGGGTGAAATTCGGCATGGATTCCCCGTCTCAACCACTTTTCTTACAGCTAAAATTATTTAAGTTATAATATAAGTTAATATCCTATACAAAGTTACTATGCTAAAAGTTAAAGTCCATAAAATGTTGAAATAAGTCCACGAAATTTGCTGTTTTTTTTTAAAAGTTAATAAAGTTCAAATTGGCACTCACTAATTCACTTGAGTCTATTGAAATGATGTTAAAGTTACTTAAAGTTTTTGCTTCTTACTTGTAAGGCACACAATGCCTTGCACCGCCTGCGTCCAGTTCCGAGCTGCTCCAATCAACCTCCAGGTCCGTACCTGGTCCGCCGTCTGAAGTTCGCCACCACAACAATGTCCGACACCAACAATGGTCACGTCGTCGTTCGCTCGCAGATGGAGCCCTACTCTGTACGCAGCACCCTTGCTCGCACCAAGTTCTACAAAAAATGCGCCACCGCCACGACGCCTGCTGAAGTTCAAACTTTCAGCATCCAGCTGGTCCTGGTCCTTCGACCATGAATGAACAACCCCCCATGGTTCGGGAATAGGGTGCTTGGAAATGAAACTTCTCGTTATTCCAAGACAGCGGATTTATTGTGGTTCTCTTTTAAAACCTAAATTACAAAAATGCAGGCTGAGCTATCATGTCCCGCATTGAACAAGTCATCATCGCCATTTACGAAAAACGGAAGTAGCCCACAGCGACATCTCTCGACGACATCAACCCGACACTGTAATGCCGTTATACAATGCTTACACTTAATTTATCCAGAAAAACTTGTAGTGTCAAGTTAGGGTGGTATATACTTAAAAACAACGTGTATTTAATAAATTCGGACGCCCATGTCAGGAGCGGCCTGCCCGAACAGAACGAGGACGATCTCACAATGTCACATGTTTCACAATTATATCAGGAAATGAAACAATCTCCAATCAATGCAGGTACATGGCAATCATTCGAGGTACCAATTAACTAATTCAATATCAATGATATAACATCTCAATTATTATAGAACGTTTCTGCTAAACAGCGGTGTTGATTGGGGCCAATTACGTCGACTAATTATCTAATACCTTCAAACGAGCAATTCTTGTATAATTATTTGCGTATACCGTCGATCTCGGAAACGTCTTTAACGTTTTCATAGAAATTTGGTATGTGGTGGTTTCTGGAAAACGTATGGTTTCGAGTTTTCATGGAGTTTTCTTTCGCACGCAAAATGTGGTCAATCGGGCAAAGCACAAGATTGACAATCACGGGTGTCCGGGTTCGAATCCCGCTTACATACAAAGTTTTTACCGTACACGCAATATTTGTAGTTATCTATCAGCTTGTTTATGTTCCCTGAAAACTAATTAATTTTGTGACTAATCATCTCAAGCATGGAAGAGTATCGTCTAGTTCTCAGACTACGCGTTTTTATCGTGACCCATTTAATATAAGTTACCTACCACCTTAGTCATCTATTGACACTTTCAAAACAATCGCGTATGTTCAATTCTTTAAAACAGTTGCCCCAATCACTGGTTCGCTCCACTCCATTTAACTTTTTCGACTGGCGGTTCTGTTTTGAATGTACAATTGAAAATAGTGTGTTGAAATTAATAAAACGTATCTTTAGAAATTACCAATAATGTGAAACGTATGTTATGTATGTTTAAAAAGCTACGAGTTCACTTGGATCGATGCCGATTGATGCCTTGTGCCTGCGGCCACCTGCCGTCTCCAACATGGGACCAGCTCGATGGTGTCATCAAAATGTATTTTCATCGGAACTGAACCAACATGTACAAATTCAACTGCGTGTGACAAGAGGAAGTGTATATAAATCACCTTGCTAAGTTTGATATATAAAAACATTTCCAGTTAAATGAAGCCTAGAGTGGTGGGTAAAGTATTTGCTGATCGGTTGTTTGTGAGGATAAGTATGTTTGTATCACGCAGATCAGTTAAAGTATAGTTTTATAATATGTCCCCACTGGAGGGGCTCAGGCCTACTCTCCTACAGAGAGTGTATGGGTCGTAGTCCAGTACGGTTTGGTAGACTTCACACACATCTTTGAATTTCTTATCAGTGTGTTACCTCGTTAGTCCGGCGACGGTATGTGTTGTTCTCATTGTTCAGGATTACGTCACAACAACAAAAACGTCACAACATTGTACAACAACCAGACTGCCTCTCAACAACAAACAGAAATTAAAAGTATATAACAAAAGGTACAATCGACCGGGACCTGCTGCCATATCTTAATTATTTGAACTGTGTCATTCTGCATTACTACATTTGGGAGCTGTCGTGCCTTCGAGAATCCTTCCCGTTTATGATCTAAGTAGCATGAAGTGACTCCGAAAATACTGCGAAAAAGGGGCACCACTCTGCAGAGTCACTCAATTATTAACGTAAAGATAAACTCCCAAACGACGCTGCCACGAGGACCCCCGCCCCCGCCCCCTCCACGTACCTATATGTACTGACGTACAGGTATGCATATACGAGTCTACACTCAAATCCTTTTACAAAAATAATTCCAACCTCCTTATAAAGCTAAATCACTTTATACACGCACGGAAAGCGATTTCCACGAAAAAATATCACTCTTTGAACTCGCACCAATCTCGGAAATTGTATTTCCTCAGTAATCCGCTAAGTACAATATTTTCTTTTTTGCGGAATGAAATCTTAAAGAGTATCAAGTGGTACTCTTTAGGGAGGTATTTTACGACTAGGGAGGGGATACACCTCGAGATATCTATCGCGATACCAGAACAATTAAAGTGAATTGATTATATATTTTTTGCCCGCGACTTTTTGTGCAGACTTTATAAGTTATCCTCCGGGAACTACTTGTTCGATCTGGATAAAAGTAACCTACTTATACTACTTCTTGTTCTTCAACTGTTCCCGTACAAAAATCTAGTCTTCGCATTTAACATTACTAGTGATAGACCGGACAATGCAAGTAAAATGCTGACTCGAAACTTTTACAAATTGGTAATAAGTCACTCAGAACAGTTTTGAATATTTATCAGTAAGTTATGTATATGTAACCTTTTATTTATTTATTTTTTTTATTTTTTTATTTATAATATTAATATAATATTTTACAATAATTTAATAAATAAGCTTACCGCCTGTAGGGGTCGGTATCATTATAATTTTAAATAATTATATCACTGTCATTCAAATTGTTCACGTCACTTCTCTAATTCCATGGGACATTCCATTGTAGGGCAGGTACAGTAGAACGAGTATACCTAACCTTTAGATAAAATAATTTCTACCTTTATACCTGCAGAGTCAGGTCCACTCCCACCCCCAGGCGCACGTCACGCGGTACCGTGTGATACCGATACCTGACTACATCACGTGTAGGGCGCAGGACGACATCGCATCACACGCGCGTCTCTCAGACGACACGTGGCGGTCTGTGCAGGTCGGCGATTATGATAAAATATACGACGCGCGCCTTTTATACTGGAGAAGTTATGTGTCGGTAAATCAAATGTAATGTCGACATATGAAGATCATTAACAAGCAACTTTACACACAAAAATTGCACATTCATAATTCACTAAGCAGCGCACGTCGGTGATATCTGATCGTTGAGCGATTGGAGCATTGCTACGATCCGACTGTATAATGAATTGCGATTCACGTGGAGCCGATGTACCGGTACTACAACGTGTACACACTAAGCTCAATTATAATTAGGCACTCGATAAACAATAGGTTCACGAAGTTACAGGAACAACAGCACACTGACTGCAGTTACTAAGAACCTACTCTTGTCCTCACTGCGAGCCTGGTACCCACGAGCAGCTCCACTCAATGGAAAGTGCACAGTCAACAACCTATATATGTCCCCACTGCGTCTCAGGCCTACTCTCCTGCAGAAAGTGTATGGGTCATAGTCCACCACGCGGGACCAGTGCGGATTGGTAGACTTCACACACACCTTTGAATTTCTTCTCAGGAGTGTGAAGGTTTCCTCACGATGTTTTCCTTCACTGAAAATCCAATCCAAAAATTTTATCATTCGTACCTACATAAATTCTAAATAAAAAATTGGAACTCAAGTACGAGCCATCGAACCCAGACCTCGATTGTTCAAGTGCTGGCGCTCTACCCAACTGAGCTACCGTGGTGAGTTGGAAGGAAGGTCTAAATGGAGTGTGGGTGGCGAGAGCGTGAACGTGGTTTTGTTCTAAACAAAACTCATCGATTTTCGTCCCTCGGGAGACGAGGTGAGCTGAGGTAACGCAATGTACATAATATCAGTGTATCAGAACACAACAACAAGAAATACATAAATGCGCGACTTGGATTTTTTAAATTAAATTTTATACCTTTGAAATACTACCCAAAAACCACCTGCGCCCACTAATGCCTACACGCTAGGAGTTACAATATTTAACTTTGAGGGTAAAATTACTCGCGTACGCGCCCTCCACTGGTTACTGTGCTCCGTGGTTGCATACATCCTACTGCGATCACCAATCGACCTGACAATAATTGTGGAAATCCATTTATGCTAAGTATCAGTATAAGATCACTATGAAAACAGATTGTCAGAGAGGAGTCCTGTACTGTGTTGATCCAATGCACTGCAAACTAACCGGCCTGATTGAGAGTGCCCCAGCTCCACGCACGCTCCACGGGAATTCCACTTTGTGCACTTGTGTGTGGAGCACTTCCACCGCAGCATACAGATGCAATACGAGATACTTTGTTACCGAGATGTTCACTAAATTGGAAACTTGCTGAACGTCGGACGCTGTCGGTCCGCGGCGAGTGACACACGCAATACCCTCCCTTATAGTTTAAAGAGAATTATTTCCGACGTTGTGATCAACTCAATCCTTTTGGATATAACACCTTTTTCATTTACGTCAAAATTAATGTTTGTTACTAGACTTGCTTCAGAAATATTGCTGCAGTACAACCTATTTCATGCTTAATTCTTACTCGAGTTCACACTCGAGTTCACACTCGATGAAACTAATGATAAAAATCTGTTTCTTGGGAAATTTCCCCTACAACGGGATCAACACCAGAGTTACGATTTTTGAACTACCGAAAAATGCTTTCAAAAATAAGGTTAGTGCATGGTTGAAGGATTCGCGTTACAATGAAACCGATGAGTTGTTAGCCACTCAATCATGAGCATATGTTAACTTTTGTTACTCTGTTAATACATGAATAATTAACATTGATTTCATAAAAAATAATATAATATTAGATATTTGTTCGATTGTAGCTGTACAGAAACAAATTAAAAAGAAAATGGTACGGACACTATGCGAAAAATATGATAATTTATAATACCTTTACTATCGCACTCACACCTGACCCTCATCTGTTATACATATATTTTGGTACGAACTAGTGTTAATTACGAGTATATGGTAGTTTAACTGTATTTTTGTTTTGTATTTCTTTTCTCTTTTGTCCATGTTCCACAGACAGGTTTTTGTATTTGTTACATCCAAAGCGCCGTGGGTGAGAGCCTGGCGACCTGTAACACAGGGTCACACCTGCTTCAGGCACCAGCCTCGCACAGACAGCATTAGCACTATAACAAGTGAAAAATGTAATATTATTTGAAGAACTTGTGGAGCAATAAACAAATTTATTATTATTATTATTCTGAGTATCGCACACCAACATAATGTCACTGCGGGGATTTCCTACCATGTCCAACCAAATATTTCTTTCGTCGCCTCATACTCGTACCACGCGTGAAGGAAAACTGAAGCTGAAACTCGGTAAAATGACCTAATTCTTTAGAAAGAAGCTTCGGTTTTGAATAAAACGGGAAGTAATACACTGTACTATAGAGAGACCAGAAAATTAGATTATTGGGCAAATAAGAAATGATAGTCCTTCGAGCGTTGAGTCACGAAGCGATAATGCAGGGAGGTGGTCGCTGTATCACGCGTGCGGGCGCGGGCGCGGGCGCGGGCGTGTCCGACCGACATCACGATAATCCCTCAGCTCCCGCTGATGGCCACATTACCGACATCCATTCTTCACGGCGCCCGCGACGTGTGTTTGCGTATCATCCAAAATAATAAGCCGCACATAGACTTGATACACGCGAGGATGGAGCGATAAACGATCTTTAAAGACCTCACATCAATTTTGAATCAATTTTGCAAACGAGAGGATAGGATTCGGATTTGGGATAAGGCTTGCTTCGTTCAATAAATGTTTGGTTGATGATGCTGATGTCATTTCTTTACTACAAGTACTATTGTATTGTAACAAAAGTAAAGAACAGTCAATAAAATCATCTCACACCCACGTGACGGTGGCGAAAAGCGAAAAATCTGATAACTGTTGTCAACATTGTACATGAAAATGCTATTTGCTATGTGATTTCACTTTTTCGTAAGTTGAAATTGTAATGTAATAAAAATTATGTGCACTTGTATAATTTTCAGATCTCTAGCATGAAATTAAGTTTGAATGGGAAAACTCATGTAAACTTCCGTCCCGTTATTTAAAGGGTGAGGAGTGAAATCCTTGAATATGTATAACAAGGACTCCCTATATCAATTTTCAGACTCAAAATTTATGGAATTCTCGTACAAATTGCGCTCTAGTTTTAGGAGTTTTATACCTTTAAAAAATATTGATCTACCAATTCATCCAAACACAAGTTATGAGGGCTCAAAACAACGACGAAGCGCTTCGAGAAAAGGTGGGTATTAATAGTAGCTAGCCCAATAATCTGCTGACTGATTAACCATTACATTCTTAACTGTTAACTATTTATAGTCTAGGATTGTTTTACAATGTAATGTCTGGGCGACCGAGCTTTGCTCGGAGTTTTTTTGCCAAAAATATAATTTTCTTTTTAATTTGGCTTTAAAATGGCTAAAAACTTGAATGAATAAAAAAGAACAGACGCGTCATAAGGCCTCTTAGGCCGATCGTGCCTATCTATCGCTTGTTGTCGCGGAACGTGACATTTTTACGTGCGCGCAGACGGCGTTCATCGATTTGTAAGACGTTATCACGTCAAAAACAAAATTTTAAACGTTGTATCCGATCGGGATACAGACCCGGACACCTGTGCTCGACAGTCCTGCGCCTCGGCCGCGGGACCACGGTGCTTGGGAAAGTAACTATATTTAGCGTCGAATAATGTGAGAAAAAACTCAAAAACACGCGATTAATCTAGATCGATTTTTTGCGTCATACCAAATTACAGCGAAATCATTAGAGCCGTTACCGAGATCGACGGTATAAATAAATGTTTAATGTTTATATAAATACACAAGATTTGCTCGTTTAAAGATATATATAAAAATTAATTTTTCACCAACTTGTTAGCCAAAAAAGCGGGAGCTAAAATACATAAACCAGTTATTACGTATGATTGATGCAGGTACAACCGTCCCAGTGTCCCATTGCCATTGTAAAATAAAGATAGCCTCCCCTCCGGCCCGCTCCAGCTTTATGAACGTTCGGCAGATTACGGAGGAGAGAGATTTCGCAATGACGAAGCGAGAATCGCGCCGAAAACGAAAATTGTTTCGTTAACTCCGAGATAGCTTCGCGATAACCGAGTGAAGTCAAAGAGCTTTTATCTGAGATCTCTTAGGTCATTACTGTATTCGCCTGCGTGGTGTCAATATAACCATCGCGTCGCTTCAGACGAACATAAATACTTCCTTTTACATTTCCCTTTTGAACTCCACGTTTTTCATTAGGCTAGGGAAGTCGACGGAGTTCCTGGAAGTATAAAAGGCTCAGCATATATACTCGGGGATCCTGCTCTTTGAGATCCATTAAAATAAGCTTTGCGAGTTCCCTTGCAGGAGCTGACGTCATGTAGGGACGTGTGCTCTAATACATTCCCCTTCGAGTTAGCTGATGCGATAACCGCTTGACTTTAAATTAATTTTTGTGTACAACGCCTCAATGAGCGTTTATAGCCGAAC
Source organism: Carcina quercana (assembly GCA_910589575.2). Taxonomy (NCBI): domain Eukaryota; kingdom Metazoa; phylum Arthropoda; class Insecta; order Lepidoptera; family Depressariidae; genus Carcina; species Carcina quercana. The sequence goes on from OU342443.1 coordinate 229,809, forward strand.
TTACTTTCTTATGCACCCCTAATTTCCTTTTGAAAGGTCCATTAAACCAGTTATTAGCGGAGTTTCAATCACGGGCGGCGGGGGCGGGCGGCGCGGGCGGTCCGCCGATGTAGACGTTGGCTACAAATCCGTGTCAACGTCAAAACGTTTCCGGTGTAGCGAGCGTCGTCACTCCACCGTAATTGGTCGAAGCGTGTCCCTATTCTGACAGGAACGATTAAAGTGAAGGCGGGTCGACTAACTGGCCAACGTGCGATTTAGCTGCGAATGCAAAAGTTATTTCAAACTCCGCCAGAATGGACGCGGTCGTGGCTCGTCATACCGTGTTTAGGAGTGATGTGATTTTAGGATTCATGAATTTCGCCATTGCGAATAGACAGAGGTGTAGGAGAACATAAGACTTGCTCGTGTAACTAAACAAGTTAATTCTCGCTTAAAGTACGTAAATACCTGATAATAAACATGTGATTTCGAAATTACCGCGATTTTCATGTCAGGCGGGATGGCATAACTACAACAATATCTAAGTGGAACACCAAGCAAACGTTGGTGTCCATTCCACAGAATACCTATGCCGTTACCATGGAACGATAAATTATTCACCCTTCAAGACACCCACGGAAAGATATGGGATGGTTGTTTTAAAGCTGAAACAACGTTACCACACAGCCAGTCACTTGTTTGCTAGACACTTGTTCCGTGTCGAGTGCCGCGCGGCCGGACCCGGGCGGTTCTAGCGACGGACGCCGCGGAGTGATCACTAGTGGCATGCAGACATAGTTACGTCATTACGTGGTAAGATATAATTGTAAGACCGTAGCGCTGTCAGAATAAAATGGCTCTTTATGTTATTAATAGTGACTATTAACTGATTTTTTTTGCAAAGTGATTCTTATCTATTCAAAAATTAATCAACGCTTTATCATTATATCTCATGGAAAGTAAAGATTTGGCTTTCGATGGTGGACGTATTTCGATGGCTGTGTCAGGTTGTATTCTCAACATGAAATAAAATTAAATATTACAGTTTTTTGGGAATATTCCGAATTTCACCTGTACGCATACTAAAGCTTAGTGCGAGCTGTAGAAATGTCGTATTTTTTTGTTTTATTAAATTCGCTAATAAATATGTATCGACTCGTCATCTTCACGTCGCGACCGACCGATCAGAATACGTCCGTGGACAACTAGATGGCGGTATAGCGTGACCGGATCCCGCCGACTCGAGTTACGAACAAAAGGTACAACTCCATTCGGCGCCGCGGCCACTTGCTAGAGAACTGTGCTACCGGAAGAGATAAAAAACATATTAAGGTCACCTGTCGGTACGTAAATGGAAAAGAAATTAGGTGATGTATGTCTGGTTCTCGTAGAGGCGGGGCGGGCGGGCGGGGGAGCACCGCACGCCGCCGCGCCCCCGCTAGCGCCCGGGCCGGGCGTACCTGTAAATTCAATCAAATCAAAGAGATAACGTGCCACTAAGTAACTGATAACTTGAGGAGAATTTTAATGGCCAATAGCTCTGCACTGAAGCCTGGCGGGCGCCAAAAGCGCTTTACCAAACCAATAGATTCAGATTATAAGTCCAATTATTATGTAGCCGCGAGGGCATGTGGGCCGTGTGCCTCGGCGGTGTACTGGCCAGAGCTGGTATTATCTTCAATTCAATTGTACTTTGTTGCTTCGGAACGTGGATGTCTCAGAAATATAAATATTCAGTTTGTTGATATCTAACACATCTCCAGTCACCACAAATCGATATCTGATTTTGTAACTATCATTTATGACCTGTATTATGTTACAACACAGCTGGTCGTGGCGGCGGGGTGAGGACCCGGGGTCCCGAACCACGGCGCTGGCTCATCCAGCAACATATTCACACACTGCTTGTTGATGCGATAAATACATATCAATTTGTTACTTGGAATTTATGGACGAATGATAAAAATCATCGTGGACAAACCTGCACTCTCCTGAGAAGAAATTCAAAGGTGTGTGTGAAGTCTACCAATCCGCACTGGTCCCGCGTCTGGGCTATGGCTCATACACTCCCTGTAGGAGAGTAGGCCTGAGCTCCTGCAGTGGGGACATATATAGGCTGTTGGTGAATGAATAAAAAAGTTATTTGAGTTTTTTGTAGAATTGATCATCTAAGGCAACAGGGTTCAATTTTATTCAAATATACTTTATTGCACACACACGCACACAAAAACAAAACAGAACATAAAAGGTACAATGAAGGCGGCCTTATCGCTAAGAGCGATCTCTTCCAGGCAACCTTGGGGCAGAAGAATCATATAAATAACAAGGAGTAAGTGGTGCTACATAAATATATATATATATATTGGATAAACAAAGGGTTGTAGGGGAACATGCACCATACTTTATTTATGATACGGTCACTAGTGAGGGTGCAGTCCAATGCGAGCAGCTACAGTGAGAGATATTGACGAAGGATACAACGTCGCATCTCGGTGTATTCAACATAAACTCTGTGTAAAGCAGACTCCCATGCAAAAACATAAAAAGAATAATGCCTAAAACAATATGCATATTCAAACCAGCTTCCATATGCAAACATAAACAATTCACCATAAAGCAAGCGAATCGTTTTAAAACCTAATAAAAAGTGATCGCATCCCCTAGGAGAGCGCGTTAGCTGGTTGAATCGTAGCGACCGTAACAGTAACATTATGTCTGTGAGGCCGAACGCTCTGACACAGAATGTGACTGAATAATACATGCAGCATTCAGTCGCGCAATGTCGCGATACACCAATCATAATTCCTTTATCGATGCTGAGTGCTATAAAACAATGATGTTAAATATTGATGTGTAGCCGTCACGAGGCGAGCCGGAGACGCGATCGAGAGCTTTTATTAATACTATAAAAAGGCAATTCGTTATGAGATTTCGCTGTAAAAATAATAGGCGATGATTTAAAAGATTCCGAGGACGGAACGATCTGTAAACGATGAGTGTTTTATTACTTTTTATTGAAGCTCTCAGCTTCATGTACACGATATATTTTATGGATCCAGTCTTTTCAAATTGTTTTATATCGTTTACATTTCGCTTTCATGTTTCGTCTTTTAAGTTACACAGCAACAAAGTTTATTATTATCTCAATTTTAAACACACAAGAGACATATATTGTGTCTCTGAACACTACAGAAGGGTTTCTTATGTGAATGTATAATAGCTTTCAATAAATATAAAATCCATATCTAATCTAATTTCATAAATGATAAAGGGAGGGAGAGAATATTTGTCAACCCGTTACAGCGTGTAGTCACGGACAATTCGAATGACTTTATTTTTTGTATAGAAATAGTTGAAGGAATGTAAGAATGACATGGAAAACAAATGTTTACCGTAGGATCATTTCTGAATTCCACATGGAAGAAGTAGCGGGCAAAAGCTACGAGTAGAAATACATATTTCGAAAAATGTATGAGCCTTCCGCATATATCGGCCCTCGACGGGGCATTTTTTATGAGTATATTCGTTAGTTGCAGAATAACGTTAGTGATATTCAGTTAGATGATGCTGTCCAGATCCTTTCCCTCGTCTTCTAATCAATGCAATGGTAAGTGCTGCTATGTTTAAGGGTCTTTCTCTACAGCCTATTGACATCAATACCACTAAGAGACCTAAGAATTGAATAAAGCATGCCTATCACATCGCAGACCAGTGATTTGCCGGCGAAATCGTTCGGTGACAATGTTGGAAGCGGGAATCATGTCGTCCATTAGAGAGGATACAACTTTTTATTGTCAGTTCCCGACACTTTATGAGACATACAGCGAGCGCTGCGACCAGAGACTGTATAGACCTCCTCGATGGACAAGTACCTGATGATACCAACAACTACAGTACAGTGAACTGGCTCGATGATGAGGCTTCAATGGTAGTACACGTGCATGGTACACCTGGGACATGGCATACCGCGCGTCCCCGTGCGACAGTGAGGTATACATTTTGAATTCCTTCTGATGCGTGTGATGATATTTGCTGACGACGTTTTTCTCGTCCATAGGAAGCCTGGTTGGGATCGCCATGCCATGTTCAGAGGATGTCACGACATTCAGGTCTTTTTCTGTTAGGTTAGTAATCAATGTTTTATCTACAAGTAACAGTAGATTGAATTTTAAAAAAGATTTATGCAGATCGGTGTGTTTGTTGATTGCTCTGCCATGCTACAACTGTTCAAACAATTGTCATAATGTTTCGAAATGTTTTCTTTATGATACATAGTTTTGTGTGTTTTTGTCTTTTTTGTGTTGATGTCTAGTTAGTAGAAACGTGGATCTGAAAATATTTCAAAGAGTAGATGGAGACATAATAATTTAATTTGACAGTAACGCCACGCGGCTCCAGCGCCAACCTCATTGCAATGCTTGTTGTCTAGACGAGGAGCCACTTTACATAATGAAGAGTGCTTGTTAGAGTATAATTTATTTGTGTTTAGCTTCTAGAGAATTATAGCAGCATGGCCTCCGGTGGGAACGGGGTAGTTGACACCGAATTAGATTGGGAAATTGTATTTCATACTGTAAATAATATTAAGAAACTCGCAGAAACAAATCATTGTTGTGGGTTCTACAGTAATTAGAGATCAGAAAAAAATGTGAAAAATCATTACTAGAATAGTATAAAGCTTAATTGATTATTGTTTTATCACCATTTCAAAGTTTTATTAAAATGTTGTGGACATAAATAACATCTGCGAAATATCGCTAAAAGCCACGTGACCAGAATTCGTTTTCGATGGGTAATACTATGAAAATAACTGGACAAAGTTTGATAGGAATTGTCACATGTGACATCGATTGAGATAATTTTTTGTGAATCTTGATGTGGCCTATAGATATATCCCAGGCCAACGGTGACGTTACGCCAACACTCGGTGGCAGTGCCTTCTTGCTGGCAACACTTGCAATCTGACATCGGTGGCGAGCGGACGTTTCCCTGGAGCTGGCGAGACTACTGACTCATCACGAGGTTGTTTTATTAAAAGTGGATTCAAATAAAACACGGTACAGTTCGGTGGTGAGTGCTGGAGTCTCATCTAGAACGGGGTCAAAAATATCAAGGTTACAGTGAATGATCGATTCACTGACCACTATTTCTTCACCCACTCTAGCGACAAACCTACTATATACTCCTCAGTGTCAGTGCTCCACAGTTTCAGTGGTCAAAACAAACCAATTTGAGTCTCTCGTCGTTCGTCTCCGGAACGTCCTCGCTGCGATACTAAGTTATCCGCCGACTGCGCTCGAGACTCGATAACCTCCATCACAGCGAGGAAGTTTACTTTGTTGGCGACGCTCGATGGCCCAATCGTAACTATAAGGCCACCGACAGACACTCAATTCTTCTTGGAACTTTCCTTTTTGATCGCGAGTTATCATAAACGGCTCCCATTTGTCCGAGCAACCTACACTATCTGATCGCAGTAGATTACTCACGAGATTTGATCATCGGAGAGAGTCTCTGTGAACGACAGAGTTATGGTCATGTTGTAGTTGAAGTATTGTTATTGTAGCCATGAGACACGTGAGTGATTGCTCCCCCTCCCGCCCGCCCCCACCACCGACAGTGATGTCCATGGTTCATGTTGTGTCGCAGTGTTTTCTGTGTTAGGTGATGGTATATTTTAAGTCTCTTTGTACCGCAGCGGGTATCCAGCTAATGTAGACAGTTGGACTAGCGCTCATTGTTTTCTGGGTGTGAATCAGCTGTGTTTTGTATATAAATAAATAATAATAATGAAAAGTTTTAAATTGTTTCCCCCGGTTACCTGAAGTCTATGCTTACATAAACGTGTATTAATATTTTACGGAACCCTTCTCGTCGGGGTTCACTTTGTATCTCCTTTTCAAATCATTTTTACCTGACTGCGGACACAAGCTCCCCGAACGATAACGCAACGCAATGCCCGACAGATATCGATTTTAAGTCATCGAAGTGTTACCTACAGCTTACAGTCGAACCTCTCAGAGTTTCGTGTAAATCAGATGAACGGCATTAAGATATTACAGGCTTTTCTCTTTTGTAAGGCAATTTGCGATACGAAATCACTGTTAACGTAACAAAAACGTGACGGAAACTCGAGAGTACACCGAGAAAATCCCTCTTCCGAGACTCCCCCTCACGCTTCCTTTAAAACGTTTAAAGTCGTTCACAGTTCGAAAACACAATGAAATTATCAAAATTAGTAATCGCCTTTTATCTCGGCATCAAATAGCAATCTGGGACGGAGGCTGGGGCACAAAGGCGCGCCGAGCTCGGCCGCAGGAGGCGATACGCAGTAGATCCACTCGTGCAGGAAGGCTGTGTGCAATGAAACATGGCTATTTAATACTCTAGTCGCTCGATACAACTCAATGTCAATAATTACATAACCATACCAAAACTATAGTAGTCATAATTGGTTAGTTTTTTAGCTAGAAATAGACTAGTGTTTTATGATGATGTGGTCTAGGATGGTACACGCTTCCCTAGGAATAGGCTATTTCTAGCCTTGAAGACATCCACGTTGTAGCGCGTGGGGAACACAAAAGACGTCAGGGAATTGTTTCTGATAAAGTTAGAAACACCAAAAAGCCAATACCTGCTAGTAAGTCTCACTCGTGGCAGCGACTGGTGTTCAGTGGCGGAAAACGTATTAAATGCGATCACACTACAGTTCCATTTTACCAACAACAGAGAAAAACTAAAACCTTTTTACACAAAAAATAAATTGAAAGGATATAAACACTACCTGCGTCTATAACCTGTCCTCAGATAATGGGCGCGCTCGCGCCGCACACCCGCCCGCCCTCGGCGCCGCCCGCCCAGCTTCACATGCCGTTACTTACTTACTTTATGGTTTATTTGGATCCCTAAAAATTCTCCTCAGGACACGTAATAACCGAGCAGCCTCTTATGATAACCAGATCAAATCCATCCATTTGTTTTAGTTGCTTGCTCCAAACAACATATTTTACTGCATGTTTACTGTAATAGATATAATAATTTCAAATCAAAGCTACATTTTGGATTTCCGTTCGTCAAGCTATCTCATTAGTGATTTGTTAGTAGTTTTTTTAGTCGGAATAGTTCAGAAATATGCACAGTTAATGAAAAAAAAAATGTATTCACTTTTGTGCTATGTCGCATTGAACCTTGCACCCACCACCCATTCCTGCGCACCGTGTTGAGGGAAAGTTAATATAACGTGGTAGAACAGTACGTATATATTTTTTCACTTGACCTTACATTCCTAATATACATAAGGCTGTTTGAGTGTCACGAAAATAAATATCTCTTCTTTACATACCTTATTATAATGGCAATATGAGCTACAATACTATGTCCCACTGTTTCATATAGGCTCCATAGCTAATCATTATTTCATTGTCGTCAGTGCGCTTTTCAACAGGGAGCAAATACTCGCACACCTGTCGATGTTCAAGTATAATGGAAAAGCTTTCAATTTAACGACATAGAGCCTACTTTGACCATGACTAACGATATTTCCGGCAGGAGAGCGCCGTCATCGCTATGCTTCAATCTATTGACTACGAAAGCCATTTAAAGACACCGGATGCTCCTGTTTTGACAGCGATGGCCACCGACACTAATTGTGCGCCTGATTGATAGAACGTGTTTACTTGTACATGTGAGGCATGAGTGTCCCATCTGCGTGCACCGCTCTGCGGCTCACCTCGCCTTTGATCCGCAGCAAAGGCTTTGAAGTGCGCCGCATGTGACTTTTTCCGCCATCGAGTGACATAATGGATGTGGGTGGTTAGTGACGCGGTGCGGACGCTCATCTGCGTGTTCCGTTTATCGAGGAAACTAGGTTACGTCGTGATGACAGCCGCCGGCCCGCGGAGCACGGGGGGTTTACCACGGTACGTAGCGATTCATGTACCTACGAACATTGCCCTACGACCAAACTAAACGATCGTGGTTATAACAAAAACTAGGTTGCATTAGAGCAGCGCCGAGGTGGTTGTGTAACACTATAACGTGCTTATTTGTATCCGCCTCCGTGAGCTAAATGTTTTAGTCACAATCCGGCAGTCGATTCCCAGCGGATCGTCGATACACTGGTTGGTTGTAGGGCATTTTCATGTCCGCCTGGCTAGTGTTAATAACACTGTTGTGTTCCGGTATGAAAGGTAGCAGAGCTAGCGCCTCATTAGCTTGAGACTTCTGGGTGCGCACGCTTTCCATCCAACCGCCTTGCCGTCATTTACCATCAGGTGAGATGAAGGCCGAGTATATCCAAGGTAAGCCACGCTACGACATTTTGTTATAACTCACCGCTCATGCATTTGCATATCACTGCTTGTGTCATTTGCGGGAACCCCCGCGTCGCGTCACGTGACCGTAGCACCGGGTACTTCCCCCGCTCCCGACACGTCACTTCCATAAGTCAAGTGCGGCAATTAATATTTCACCGGTGCGGAGGCTGGCAGCACTGTTGCGTCATCACTGACCCCCGCCCCCCGCCCTGTTTCTCGGAATTGCGAGATTTATGTCCAGCGTCGGCTGTAATCAGTAGGCTTCCTTAATAAATCATAATTAGTTTTTAATTCTTTCTTCGCCCGGTGAGGGCAGCTGCCTGCCGCGGGGAGTAATGGCTCCAGATAACGGACCCCGCAGACAGAGCAGCCCCTGGGACCGAGCTGGAAAATAACCTGCTCATGTTATATCACAAGTAGGTATACGAATTACGGACGCATCTCGGCTCTTCTCGCTCGTTTTTGGCGTTTATTGTGATAAATATACCTGCGGGAAGGCTTCGCAACGTGTGCGAATGACATATCTTCAAGATTATGAGTTGAGTAGAATATTCTTTGTTCTGTAATAATGTTTGTGGATATGTTGACTCAATGACGGGTGCGTGGCTGGGAGGGTAGACGAGGACGGACGTCCTCAACACTATAGCGTGTAAATTGTACTGTCCCATTACTATTGTAAATTAGTTTTGCAAATTCAGTTGTTACAATATATATTTTGTAACATAATCAGTACTAAAAATTATAAGGATCTTTGACATATGAAAATCTGAGCTGCATATTTAATTGTGAAATTAAATAAATTCCTCCTTCGAGGCAATCAAATTACTTTTGTAGGGATACAGTGCATTGCATCGAGAGGCGCAGCTGTGCAACTTACGACCAAAGTGTGTAGGCATTGACATGATACCACCTTGACTGCATCTGTAGCAGTTTGTCTTGTAGAAACAATAAATGCAACACTTGACCTTTGTAAGTGTTGCGAATTTTATTTTATCCTCGTGGAGGTAGTCTCCCCCCGGCCCCTGATGACCCCCCTGCTGCTGCCCCCGTGTAATAACAATAATAATGACAGTAACGGTTGGAGCGGTCATTAGGGAGATTATTCGACTTTGAGAACAATGCCACCGACGACTTTATGGGGCTTCTACAGAATTTGATAAAGTTTCCACCGGCCGCGGCCAAAGAAAACGTGGATCGTTTATAGCGCTTGTGTTTTATCTGTTTGTGTTTAGAGAGGAACTTATGAACAGGATGTTCCTTAAACATCAGTGATCGCGGTCACCGCCCTGCAGCTATGAATCAATACGCAGGCATATTTTAAAATCAAATCCATCGCGAGCCAATACTGCGCGTTTTGGTTACTTGATATTATAAAAACATTGATATTCTCTAATACCTGTTCTAATACAAACTAGCTGATGTCTCGCGGTGCAACAAGCTGCCAGTAACATTTGAGTTATTTGTAAAATAGGGTTTTGATGTTCGCGTCCCGCTCTCGTGAAACATCTTTAAAAATGAAATGAACGAACTGAATTTTTACCGTTCGAGTAAATCGATTTTGCGCATTTTTAACCTTTACCTTACCTTTGAATTAAATATTTTTTAAATTATAATTTAGTAGTGTTGTAATGCTCTATATGGTATTAAATACAATTAAGCCCCAATCTTATTATATAAATTTTCTTGTAAAATTTTACATAACTGTCCGAGCGAGCGAAGTGAACAAAGGTCTCCCTTTCGACGACGACCGCAAAAAGCTGCTTTCTGTGTGTTTGTGTTTGTCCTCTACAGGTAGCATTTCTCGCAGCTCATCTCGCAGAGACACTGGTAATATAAGTAATACTTATTTATTAGTAAATAAATGTAAATAAGAATTAATATACTAAGATTACTGAACTGACTGTATAGTCTCTACACCCGATTTTCGTTCGGCGGAATAGGAGCAGATTTGCGGCCACTTTGTCAGCTTAGTAATATGCAAAGGTAAACACGCCTCATCCAACTCTCGGCAGATCTGAGATACCACAACCCGAGCGAGACCAGTATCCTACTTGAAATAGAGTTGTGTCCAGTTGGGATTAACCGGCCATTAGCCTGCCCTCGCTCGCCGTGCCGTGCCGTGCCGTGCCGCCAGCGCCCGAGAGATGTATGCAGGGTTGATTTATAGCCAGCAAGACATGCCCATTGTGAGCTGTGAAAGGGTTCCTATAGAGCCACTATACTATATCTGGACGAGGAATGTTGGAATGTAAGAACGTCGTGCTTCAGGGGAGATATATTAGTTTTAGGCGAGTGAAATATTGCAATAATGACCCGATGCCTACGTCCAGTGGAGCGACCCAGTTTCATATCGAGGGGACTGAAACCGATTGTTGAAAGAATTTAAGGAACACTGTGTCGCGAAGTGCATTATATTTATGTAGGTGTTTAATGTTCGCACCTAGCTGTAGTCCAGCTGATGCTCAGTTAGGTAACCTAAGGGAACCTGATCCGGAGGTTGTGTACCCATGCAGGGTGTCAGCACTCGGTTTGTTTGGTGGTACAGTTCAGTTCAGTTTAACAATGTACATTGTAATTTGTATACGGTAGAGCACTTATATGTATAATAAAATTGTAACTGGCCGACATATGTACTCACACCACTGCTACACGAAATTGTATGCGGTGCAAGTTTCACCTCGATATCTGTCGATGCGCCGCCGAGTAGCAGAGTGACGTCACGTTGCACCCGCGGTACGCACTTGTAAAAAGTCCGCTGTTTCTCTCTGTGTGTGTGTCGCCCTGCTCTCCGGACAGACGCCTTCATAATTCACACATGATGAATCCAACAGCACTCGTTAGTGCTCGCATTGTGCCCGATTACAGCGTTTAGTGTTGATCACCGCCATTACACCGGGCGATAACACCGCCCGCGCGCGCCCCGCCCCCGAGCCGCGGTGACTGATGCGTAGCGAGGGCACTGACTTACAGATGGCTTCAACGAGGAAAATTATCAGAAAAGTTTCGGCGCCATGAATGCCTACAACACACCCTCAATTACTGCCTGTGTTACGAGTAGCACTCCAGTGAAGGTCACGTAATCGTTAGATTAATTATTTAATAAATGGAATCGGTTTCCCTGGAAAACAATGGTTAGAGAGATTTCTTTATTCCACATATTCGGGAAACAATTAATCGTATGTTCAGTCTATGATTTGAAAACACTCCTTAATGACCTCAACAGAGCTTACCAACGGGCCGGTCTTAAAATGAATATGTACGACGTCCATTTCGAACTGAACGGTAGCCTGGGCACACTATCTAAGCTTTCAAGTTGTACAAGTTTGCCTAGGACAGGTCGTTCAACCGGGCACGCACAACTTCGTCAAAGTGGTCAACTGAGGCATCCAGCTCGTGTGTTCCTGCGCGGGGCAGCTCCCTGACTGGACGGGGGGACCCAGCAGCTGATTATACGTGAACTACCGCCGCCCGGCGCGCCGGGACGGTATACAAGATTTTAAATAACCATATATTTATATATCATTGATATTCATTTCTAGAAAGAGATTTGTATTTGCTTAGATTCTCGGCACTCGCTGTGCTCAAATACTTATAACTAGCTTAATCATACAAATGTTGAAGATATTAGATAAGCTATAGGCACGATTGCCCAGAAATATCCTCTTCACTCTGGCCTTGTGGCCGTGTAAGAGGACGGCCTGGCAGACGTTTCCCGGTACGTTGTCGCCACTCGAGAACCTTTACCCCCACCTGTTATCAGTTTTTCGAGCGATGTGGCATGCCCATTGACATTTCAGTTCACTGACTCGTCGAGCTATGTCGGTGACCTTTATTCGTCTACGGATTTCCTCATTCCGGATTTTATCAAGTAGAGAAATTCCGCAACGCTATAATCCCATTCACGATTACCAAATATATATAACAACCACCGCGAGGAGGCTTACAAGCAAATAAACACATCAAAATCGACACACACACAGTTTTTTTAATTTTTAATTTAATTCACTTGTGTAAAAAGGCGATAACATTAAAACTGTCAGAGTTTAGTCGAATCTAACGAGCCACCTTAACCATTTCCCAGATATTTTCTAGCCTAGAAGAGCCATACTCGTCTTCCGAAAACAAATAATTTGGAACAGCTATAATGTAATGTGTCAGCTCCCTACAAACTACCATAAACAAGTACAGATATAAACAATTGTGCCAACATAAACTAATCATTACCATAAACACGACACAATAACAAGCGCGAGTCTGCAGGACGCGACGGAGCACCAACTGTCGTAAAAAGTTTTATTGCCACTAATGGACAGTTCAGTGCAGAAACATTGACGAGAAACTTTGCCCGTTTGGGCCAATGTTTGGCCAGTTGTTAGTGCCACTGGACGTTAAGAGTTAAGTTGTGGTTTCGGGTTGAGGTTCCCAATTGAAATGTCCTTTAGATACGGTGTGTCAGATGTAATGCGTGTACAAGACTGTTGACGGGAAATTTAGATGCATACCTTGTAAGCTAGTCATATTATCACAAGGGAATATTACATTGGCACCATGTCATAACCACATGGTGGGTGGCAAAGTTCATGACGATTTCTGGTGTTCCTAGTTGCAGCGTTAATAGAATACAAATAAACATAATATTATTGGCGCGAAAAAACGCAGAAATTGTAGTGGAGGGGTGGGGTGTGGGGTGGTGGGAGGTGATGTTCTCTCATCACCACAATACGTATACCGTTTACTAGAGCTGAACAAAGCGACCGCGGAGCAATATTAGTTTCATACTAAATTTCTGTTGCCATAATCTTTTAAAATACAATAGCTGGATTTGTGTAGTAGTTATCTAAAAATAAGAAATCAGATTGTGATGTCACGAAGTCGCGTGAGTATCTTATACAACTTCTCAGTGAATAACAATTTATTTTCAACTCTATTCTATCGCCATCTAGGGACCATTAGCTGCGTAACTACTATAGTAGCTGACAATAAAGTTGTGTAATGTAATAAATGTAAATTAATTATATTTATTTCGCGACATTATAATTCCATCTCCAATTTTTAAGGTAATTACTGCACAAAGCCAGCTATTCTATTTTTAAAGATGATGGCAAAATCGCGTTGGACCAGCGTGGGTAGCTTGCACCGCGGGTGAGTAAGACGTTGAATGAGAGGAGCACTAATAGATTTTCAACTGTTCAGGTTGACTTTTTTTTAAATTATTAAAAATAAAATAAACTACTACTGATTGCAAATCGTCCTGAATAGAACCACTAAACAATCACCGTGTGCACAAGTTCAAGTGGGGAAAAAGAAAAACCCCTCAGTGCTAGCTCGCTGCACAGTAACTGGCCCTCAACTCTGTCTACACGTGCACACAATCACTTTTACTCGAGGCTTGCTCGGAATTACTGGGAGTGCGGTCAAGGGCGCCCCCAACAACTTCCAGGGAAGTTCGCTTTAGATTTATATTACCTTCACACGCCTAAGAGAAGCCGCATTGCCATACCGACAAGAGTCTGATTTGGTGTTCCATCTTTGATAGTACACAACACAAGTTGTCGTAACCTTCTAGACGAAAATAGATTCTATTAATATGTAAAAGGGTTGTTTAGTTCCAAACTTAGATTACATAAACAATCCTCGATTCTTGGCATAGCATCTGCAGGTGTCCATCTTAATTCTTGGTTCAAATCTACGGTATAACGTTCTTCTGACTGACGAAGGTCGTTCTGCTTATCATCGTCACCTTGTTGATACCAGTGGAGTAACCCTACGAAAAACCGCAATATCTTATGAGCGAATTTATGAAATACGATATATTCCACGTTTGTACAAGGTTTCGACAGTTCTTCAGACATCAGAGGCAAAGCGGAAGCAAGACGGGGCTATATATACTTGGGACATGTACCTCACCGATAGGAAAATATCAACAGGAGATCATGCTATTTCTCAGCTCTATCGCGAGACATTGATTTTTCCAGTTTTGCGTCACTGCCGCCGCTTGCTAGTCTCACACACACTCATTGTGATTCTCGCGCGTAAACCTGATAATGAAATATGACGTACCTCTGCCACGTCACCTTGGTGTCATACATACCCCCTTACAGAACACAGGTGCACTCGTATCCTGGTGTACAATACTGCACCCCGAGACTTCTCAACGGGGAGACACTCATCATCATCAGCCAGGAAACATCCACTGCTGGACATAGGCCTCCTCCATGTTAAAACACATTAACCAGTCCCGAGACACATGCATCCAGCGGCTACCTGCGACCAGCAAATAGCCTGTTGGTCCATTTGACAGGGGGACGGCCCAGTACACGTTTCCCGGTACGTGGTTGCCACTGATATCTTTTACTCCCCATCGGTTATCCGTTCTTTAGGCGACGTGGCCTGCCCATTGCCACTTCCGCTCACTGACTGGTGACCTTAGTTCGTCTACGGATTTTCTCATCTCTGATTTTATCACGTAGAGGAATCCCGAGCATAGCTAACTTATTTGGCCAACGGTAAATGACAACGTTTCGGTTCCGTGTGTGTTCTACAACTGTACTACATACTACTAATTGTAAGAAGCCTAAAACTTAACAATGGATCAATTCCACCTGGACACAACACGCAATTACTTAAGTAACAATGCCATAAACAACTCATTCCACAAGTAAAACATTAATTAGGAAACTTTTTCAATATGGAACGCGACCAGCGGCGTGTCAAAGGGCGGGTCACGTGACCCGGGACGCTATCTGGGGAAAGTTAAATTGATACATTTTTAACAAGTTGGTCCGTAGGCTCAAGTCATGAGCTTGATAAGTCGTTGCTAGCAGCGAGCGGGCACGTCTCCGCCCGCCCCGGACGCCGCCCGCCGCTCACCGTGTGAAATGTGACAGTCATTGTGCCGGATGGCGTTTAGTTAAATACTTAAAGGTCAAAGTTCAAACATTTGCCTTTGAGATGGTCTTTTAGTTGTGGAGCCAAGATGACTTGTAAAGGTTGCTTCTTTTTATATCTGGTGGATGGGTTCTCTCAATTTCTTAGTATCTATCTCAGCTTTGATGTTTGGAAGCTGTCATATAGATGTGGATAATTATGATAATATTTGTGCTTTGTAAGTTTGGTTAATTCACAGAAATTACTCTTAGAACTTTTCAATATTTTAATGGATGTATCTAACTTGTAGATTAACAAGAAATTATATTTATGCGTCCAGCTAAGTGCATGCTATGCCGGTAGTATTTGGGAATCAGATCAACCGAAGAATCCAACTCGTCTGGGCACTGTTTGGCAAGTTGCGGCATATCTTCTCGTCTAAAATACCTCAGCGTCTAAAGACAAAAGTATTTAATCAGTGCGTGTTGCCAGTGGTGACATACGGAACCGAAACGTGATCCTTTACTGTGCTATAGCTACAGCAGTAAGAAGAGATTATCTAACACATATATATATATCACCTGAGAAGTATCACTGAGAAATATACCTACAGTTATAAACTAGGGTTGGTCTGGAATGTGGATCCTACGGAGGTGCTGGTTGCTCTGCGACTTGCGCCACACATGCTCACAAATATCTTTTTCCTAAGTTTTAATCAAAAATATCTTCCCCCACTTCCCCGCACGTCCCCGCTTCGTTCATAACGCAATACCGTGAATTCCTGCAACAGTACGTATCCAAATTCTTCTACAAAAATTCAAACAATGTAATGTGTTTTCAAAATGAAAGTAGAAATATGTAAGCTCAGTTATAACGAACATTCGTTAGCCGTTGTCATCGAAGTGTGAAAAACGAAAGAGACCATAGCGCTTAGAGCTCAATGGGCTATTTAATAGCTCCACCTAGCTCCACCTAACTCCACCTAACTTCACCAGCGGGACACTCTGCGACTGTTGTAAAATTTTACTGTATTACTTTACTTACGGAGTGAATGCAGGAAACTTAGAGGGAATATTCGTTGTTATGTCGTGATACGTTTTAAAACTAGGCCAGTTGAATAGGTAAGATGTTTTCATTGTAGCGGGATGCAATTTTTGTCGTTGCCCTACGCATTCTTCTATGTCCGTTTGCTAGCTGCTGCTACCGCCATGTTACGAAATATGTATGTAATCTTTCGCCACAAAACAGTGTCAATAGCACTGTTGTGTTCCGGTAATGAAAGGTAACAAAACAAACGCCTCGTTAACTTGAGTCTGCGTAGTGAGTTTGCTGTCCACTTAACGGCGTTACTTACATCAGGTTAGATGAACTTTAACTGCACAAAAATCCATTATACACTCAAAAAGTATGTCATACTTGCTTATCTGACGTCAATAATATCCACTCTCTTGACTGCAATCACTGTCTTATACCTCAATACTATGTTAATTGTTGTTTAAAACGGTCATTGATGATGTAAAACCTTTGTAGATCAGATCACAGTTTCTCTCAGGGGTACACAGATGATGGAGCTGAACCGCTGTAACAAAACCCTGTAGACTGCCGTGTGAGTCACACACACACACACACGAACACACGGGTGTTGGGCTCTAAGACGAAGCCATGTTGACAGACACGAATTGAATTTGTATAGCACTTCAGAATCAAAATCTTCTATTGCAGAAATTGGTGCTGCAATGGTCTTAGCAGTATAACTTATAGAGAGGATCTACAATTGATATAAATATAAATTCAAGTTCAAAGTTTCAAGACTATGTCGACTTACTATACTTACCAGCTCGTGTCTCTCCGCTGCTGAAGATATGTCTCTCCCAACTTGCAACACTCTTTTCCGTCATTACTTCATCTATTTTTTCCCCACTACCTTCTTTAGGTCGTCAGACCAGTGCGTTGGAAAATCTTTCTGCTTCAGCGACCGTCTGTTCGTCGACAGATGTGACCTGCCCACCGCCGCTTCAGCTCGCTGACGAGAACATATTATTCAAGTGTAAACACAAGTTGTTTATCTTACTAACTATATTCCAACAGTACTTTGCCTTTATGAACGAGCATTTCGAATACAGAAAAACATCCTCCCACGCTGTATTTTGTTTCTAAGGAAACTGTCTTAAAGAAAACGAGACGCTGCTCTTATTCATAAAGATAATACGGGAGTTCAAAGAATCCTGTTTGAAGTTTTATATTTGGGGGACTATTGCCGGGGATATACCAGTGCAGGTATGCGACAGATATTTACTGAGGAAATGATCGTCAATATCAAATATAACTCAAACGAGATACAATGTTACAAACGGAACCAACCAATTACGAGTATTGTACCCGTCAGATGACTGGGTCGCGGGCCGCATGCAGGCGGCGGTATGTCCACACAGCTCAACACTAGCAGGGACTTTAAATCTAAGGTAGACAATTACTATCTAGCTGCACCAACACATAACATCGCTTACCTCGGCGCGGGCTAAATGTTTAAAATAATAATATAATGGGTAAGAAACATGACGGTTTATCAAAGCATCACACAATTTGTTACCTTGTTACCTTTGCTTGTTATGTTTCCATGGTTGATGTCTGCGCTGTATATTTTCGTACGAATACGAACGGTTATATAACGGAACGGAAATAGTTTGATGTTTACTGACCTTTTTGTAAAGTATATATGAAACATATGACGATATATAATGCTATTGTTCTCTTTAAACTATTGGGATGCTCATCCAAACCTGCCGTGCGTATAGCCATTGTCTGCCACGCATTGTGCGCCTCGCTCCACGTGGCATCCAACACAGCACATTACCAGGTAAAACACCTGTCATTATTGATACGTACATTGTGGAACGCGGCGGGATCAATAGCTCCTCCGCGCGACGCGTCGCTTCACAATTAATTAAAAGTAAGCACAGACACCCGCCCGGCGCTACGGCGGAGGGAATTAATTAATATTGAAAGGGTGTAACTTCACACGCCTGGCAACACCAACAGGAGCCCCGCAGCACGCGCCGCCGGAAGGAGACGGCGAGCTTAGCTTCAGAGACTCGTTAAACCACACACCTATTAGTTATCCACGACACATTTTCTTTTGGCTGCGGCCAACTGACGGTGTTCAACTCACACTGTCTCGTGTGTCTATGGGTTGGCTTCCAATACGTCAGTGTCTTTTAGTGTTAAGAATGATAATGTCACGGGAGCCGGTGGGCAAGCGATTGCCGAGCCTCTCAAGGAATAGAGAGCGTCATAGATACCCACTAGCGCACCTATCTTTGCCTGAAAGATTTAGAGGATATGGTGGCACTATTACCATTGAGAATTACCATTAATGGTATTTGTGCACTATTTTTCCCACTCTTCCCACTGCGCACTTTTTTAGTGGGAATGTTTTGAGAAAAACCTGTAGTGCCAGCATTACCCCTGCACTGGCATAGGTAGATACACCTGCAGCACATTCACACCTGTGTTGTCCGAATGATAGTGATGGTTGCGTTGACTTATTGCAATGTGTTCTTCTAAACTACTAGGGTAGTTGTAAGTTTGATGAGTTGTCAACTCTTCTTTATTCCAGATCTTCGTAAGTAGTTTTGTGAAAGAAGGATGGCGCTATAGCTGCAACATTATGCGTCATACCCGAGAAGATGCAGGTCATTCTACTGTCACGTGTTGGTGGTAAAGCAAATTGCCTACGCGGCAAAGTGAGATGTGTTCCATTTTTCTGGAAGGCATTTCTTCGGTGACCTTGTCTGCAATGTGAATACGTTTTAATCATTTATCACTTTCATTCCATTCAGCTTGAGTATCGGTGCAGTACATACAATTCCCTTACCAACAACATCACGGCATAAGTTACAGTATTCCGAACTCCTGTATCCAATATTACTGTATCTATACGCGTACCTCTAGGTACAGTAGATGTATAACTCTCTCACATATCGCGAGACGTCACCGTTTCTAAGAATACGTCATTTTCCTCTGCAACGGATATTAAACTTCCTCGAAGAGCGACGCGCGATGCGCCACATCCTTGAGAAGCACCTTTATATCTGCAGTAACCTGGCAGTAGGTACTGCTCCGGCCGCGAGGGATGGATGCAGGGAGTGCGGACACGTGACGCGGGAACCAAAACGGAATGTCATAGTTTAAGCAATCCTTGACAATAAACATGTCGAGAACGAGCGCGAGTGTACCGCTCGAGTACTGTCGGCAACAGAAGTGCTCCGTACTCAACATGTGAACAAAGAAAGAACAGAAATTGCAATATTTATTGTAATTTTATCGTTGAATCTCTCTTTTAAAGTTGTTTTGTTTTGCAACTCAAAATGAAGCTGATTTTAAAAAGGCTATTTTTCATGTCAACGATTTGTTGCTTGATTTTGTGTGTAATCAAACAATTTACGTAATTCTAATAAACAAATTAAATGAAGAGAAGTGTGCAAGTATAAGCTTTATAACTACTTTAATGTTACGAGAATAATTAAATTTATTACTGAATTTAAAAGTAGTCATCTGTTAGAATAATTTCTGCTGTACATATTATAAACTTGGCAGTGTGATTGAGATTTAAAGTTCTGCGAATAATATTAATGTTGGAACAAATGTAAACTCAACACGTTAAGATAAATAAAGTCGGTATAAACTCTTCAGTTTTGTAGGTAAGGACGAACAAACGAACGAATAACCCTCCGCTTAATACTTATATTTTAAAGGCGGGAAGAAGTTGACGAGGGTATTTGATTTTTATTCAAATGTCAAGTTCAAGTTCTTTATTGTCCTTAGAATTGTGTCTTAAACTCTTTCATCAGCTTTCTCATTTGTTGCCGAGCAACTAAAATGTCAAGGTTGAATTATAAAATTATTTTTATTTATGTCAGCCTTATTTATACAGCCTTTGCTAACACGGTGAGCTGTGTCGGTCACTTTGCTTCTCTGACGGATCACTTCGTTCCGAATGCGGTCCATCAGAGAGACCCCGTATTTCCACTTATTTATGTAGCAAAATCAGATTAATTTTAAAATTAATATATTGTGTTGCGGAAACTAAACGGTAAACCATATTTGAAATCAAACACGTTTACATATACGTTCGATCGTATTCCTCCGCCTGACAACTCGTGCACTCGCGAAGCTCTGCCCGAGACCGAGCCTCGAGCGAGCACTTGTGTCGATCACTGTACCGCTGACAGCTAACCTAACTTTAAAACTTACATTACTTACCAACGTTATAGAGTCCAAATTTTACTGTTCCCATTCTAATACACAGACAGTTGACTCCCAAACTAAAATGTTGCTTTGCAACACGACAATAAAGTTGGAATTCATTCGAGTCGCGGCGCGTGTCTCTGAGGTACAATTTGAACATGTTCAGAAATGTTCGCGATGAAAGCTTTCTTGGCAGAGCTCTGTGCTTAGTGTTTTATTTTAAAAATTGTGATTTATGTCGCTGGGCTGGGCTGGGCTGGGCGGGCGCTGCTCGCATTGCCCGCGTCCGCGGGATGTCGTTATGAAATTGGTTTCGGAACTTTTGATCAGATCTAACTGTTGTAACTGGCACTTCAGTTGTTACGGTCCCGGTACTGGGAGGGTTTTCCGACGTGCGGTTTTATCTAAATCAGCTTTTGTTACAACTGTGAAGCGGATGATCTTAGAGATGAGAAATGCGTATTCGGTGTTTATAGACACTCTGAAGGTGGTTGTAGTCACGAGTCCCAGGACTAATCGGGGACAAATAAGGGAATCGTACAGTATTATATTACCTTATGTGTTATGTACTTGGATGTGCTGAAAATCTAAGCAATCAACTGGAGTAAGCAAGGGCAGAGCATGCTCCCTAACGTATACTGATTTGCTGTAATTATTTCGATGGTATTTCGTTGCGGATTTTTGTTAATTTTACATGTGTATTGCATGTGAGCGATGCGGTGACGGATAATGTCACGCAGCTCTAGAAGGTGAATGTTTACTGTGATCCTCGCTCAGTTAAGTTATGTGATAACCAATCTATACTGTATACGTATAGAGCGAAAATCACCCAAGATTTCTTTTCTCTTTTTTATGTGGAATCATTTTAACGTACTTTCCGAAGCCGTTGTCGAAGTTATTTACTGCCATCATTGCACGGAGTCGTAAATCAATTTGATCGTATACGGATGACGTCACCGCCTCATTGCGCGAACATAAACTCTGCAGAGACGAGCGAGCACAGCACTAGTCGCTGACGTCATAAAAGCCGTTTTTTAGTGCTGACCCGCCGCGGTGTTCCGCGATGTGGGCGGGCACGCTTCCATCAAATCAAATCATCGTCGTAAAGCTCGTCAGCACGCGAGCGAGTAATCATTAGGAACGAGGGTGCCGGCAGCCGGAGGGGTTCACTCTCTATGTAGACCAGCTACAAACGAGGCGCTTTCGTTAAGTAGCAACCAAATAAGGATCCCGACCCGGACCGTAGCGGGGCACTGCAAGCTAAGCGAACACCTCAGCTACATGGGCCTGAGCGACAGCAGAGTCTGCAGATTCTGTGAGGAGGATGACGCCCGTCCACATCCTCTGCCACCGTGGTGCTCCACATCACAGCAGAAACAGACACCGCGGCGGCTACTCTGTCAAAACGGACAGGATCTCCAAACCTTATTTTAGAAGGTTATCGGCTATTGTAGCGTACAGTTAAATGGTACATTAGTGAAATTCAATGCGAAAATAAATTTGGGGTCGTGTTATATACAATTACTTTAAGATAGTCTGTAACAACTATTTGTATGTAAATATGAGGTCATACTAGAGTTAATAAATTCTCACCAAAAGTATGTACGTGAGAACGTTTAATGCGTGTCATGTTATCTCACGCACTCAGTGGTTATCTACGGGCACCGCAAGTGTCCCGCAGACAGCTGCGTCCCTCACCACTGCATCACACGTGGCCAGTTAGGGTTCCTTGCACTGGCGGTATCGACATTATACACGATGCACCGGTGGTATTCCTGCAGCGAGGCGATTTAGTTTTCGTATTAAAATTTATTTAAGAAAAAATTATTTGCCAAGTACATAGTTTATTACACGGTGTTTAGATAGTAATTTTAATTAGTTAGATGTACATAACTTGTCCACAGGCGTG
This sequence comes from Carcina quercana, assembly GCA_910589575.2. Classification (NCBI taxonomy): domain Eukaryota; kingdom Metazoa; phylum Arthropoda; class Insecta; order Lepidoptera; family Depressariidae; genus Carcina; species Carcina quercana. The sequence goes on from OU342443.1 coordinate 252,129, forward strand.
CAAATATTATAAACATATCCAATAAGGAATTTAATTGTAAAAAATTTTGTTTACATCGCATGAATATTTATATTAAGAGTTTACATTTGAAAAATTGCCGATTAGCAATTGTGATAAATGAAACTCGCAAGCGGCCGCTGTATGAACGTAGTAGATATTCTCTACGGTACTTACTACGAGTATGTAGACAAGATGAAATTAGATTAACCATTTGTTAGAACAATTCCGTTAACAATTGAAACTCCATAAAGTCTATTGGATGTGATTATGATTATTGTTTCCTTCTTCAAATTCCATTAATACTCTAATAGATTCATCAAAAATCAATGTTTAATTATACAATTATTAAACAATACTTCTGGACTGAAACCTTGACGCGTCCGACACACTATATCCCTGCAGAACCCTTCTCCAAGCAAACAACGTCTACTTGTCTGTAATGTTTCCCGTGGGATCCACCGGCCGGGCGCTGGCACAGTCACCATCCATCTGGCTCGCGTTACAAAGTCTATTGGTCTAGTCACGGGCGCGGGGCGTGCCTGTCGAATCGGTGCGGGGTGCGGGGTGCGGCACATAAACCGGTGCTCGTAAAGCGGGTAATCTCGGAGACAGTGAGCCTCGCGGCACGGAATACTGATGTCAGGGAGCAGCAGGGATCCGAGAGCGGGCACGGAACTACCTATCGTCCGAGACGGACCCGGACCCAAGCACTGCAGGTGGAAGGGATCAATAAATTATGCTCTCCAAGGGTTTAATGAGAATTCAAATTAAACACTTTATATTGTAATTCTCATTTGTGGCTTCAGCTTCGAATGTAACCATTGAAATGTAAATTAACTACAGGTGCGTGGAACCAACCGAAAGTCCAGGGAAGATATTCTGTCGATCGACTTCAACTGTCTTTTTATTTGCGGTCAGATTCAATATTATGAATATAACGCTACTGACCTCTAATTATGACTCTGATGGACCGCATTCGGAACGAAGTGATCCGTCAGAGAACCAAAGTGACCGAAACAGCTCACCATATTAGCAAACTAAAGTGGCAGTGGGCTATTTGCCGAAGGACCGACAGTCGCTGGAGCAGACGAGTGCTCGAGTGGAGACCACGCCTAGGCAAATGTAGTGTAGGACGTCCCCCGGCGAGGTGGAAAGACGACTTGCGTAGGGTAGCCGGTAGCCGGACGTGAATGGATGCGGAGACCAGAGGACCGAATTGAGTGTCGAGTGCCTCTGGGAGAGGCTATGTCCAGCAGTGGACTGCCGCAGGCTGTAAATGACAATGACCTCAAATTACATTGGTTTTGTTATTAATTTAGTTTTTAGAGAATTTATACCATATACCACAGAGTGTGACTCGTTCTTAAGACATAAACCCCCTAAAGGACCCTTAGGGACAAATGCAGAGTATACTGACGCAACTCTTGAAGACTTGATTGACACCATTTGACGGACTTTGACTACCCGCGCGGGTACCCTAGTCAATGCGGGTTATTGGACTTCATAAACATCTTCTTATTTCTTTTCATAAATATGCGGATATCCTTGAGTTATCACCGAATACGAAAACGTGTAACCAATGTAAATATCATTAAATTGACAAGAAGTCGCCGGAATGTTCATCATTTGCAAGCCTGCTAACAAAAACCCATCGACGAGAGCATCGGGCCGCCGTAACGAATAGAGAATGGCTCGAGAACGGTCCATGCAAATCCAGAGCGGAAGCGTTGGATTGGCGTTTGGAGGCGAATAAAAACGTAGGCGTCAGGAGTAGAACTGCTTCCAGAGAGAGTTGGCAGCGCGCCAGCCGAGCGGAGTACGTCGCGGCGGACGGACGCACGAATTAAGATATACGAACTGAATGTTACATAACCACCGCTGTGGAGTGACAGGACACTGCTGGGTGACGCGATTTATATGAATTGCTGTGGAGCTAAGCCGCTGTCAGTCAGTCATCTCATTTATCATTTATGGTTTGACGGTGAATGCATTACTTTTAATATATGCTACAAACAGCTTTGGATTCATCGGAGGCAGTGAGCTTGGCGGTATAGCTGAGGATGTAGGGAGGTCTGCCATGTCGATGTGCAGTCCTGATGGTCGTATGCTTGTTTGAATAAATACGAACATTTAAGAGGACACGATGATTTTTTTACCACCGTAGCCGGAGCCTTTACCGCCGTTGCTTAGATTTCAATATTCATGTTGGACCGGTGTCCCCGTGCAAGCCTTGTTAAAGACCGGTCCCTTCGTGTGTGTGAAAAAGCGCGACTTGAGAATTTAAAGTCATACATACTCTTAGTAGTAATAATCGTGTATTTATACAGACACACACAAATGTCAACTGGATACAACTTAACCTAACCTACAATTCAATAAAAGGCAGTCTGCCGACCGATTTGCATCCCTGCACGCAGAGCACGTTCCTCTGGCAAAGTCTGTGTCGAATTTCATCTAAATCCTTATAGCCGTTCATGCGTGATTGATTATCTGACAAACATACAAACTTTCACATTTCTAATATTAACCAGGTTTAGAACTGGAAAGTGGGATATATCGTTTACTCCGAACATATAAAAGTCACGCCGACAAAACACCACTTTTGTTTCAGCTCCCGTGAACAGGGCGCGCGGGCGGGGGTCAGGGACGCCACTGTTGTGAACACTCGTCGTTATCTCATCCCTGCATTAATCTGTTATTAGTGTATTTAGCAACTCACTTAGTAAAAACAGTTCCTACACATTTCTTTTAGCTTTTAATTACAGCGTCTGTGGTTTTAAATAATGTATCTCTTTTTATGATTTAACATTCGATTAAGAGAGTTCGCTCAAAACAGATCAGGCGTTCCTTCCTTCCTGCCTCGATAGCAGTGATAAAGCTCGTACTTTACTGTCAGTTCAGTGGGACGTGTCACTGAACGACTCGTCCAGTTGATTGGGAATAATGAGACGATTCCACTGCGGTCAAATAATAACGGACGGAATTCAACACTCAGCTTTTACATCGGCTCAAAACTAAATTATACATAGCATAGATTACCTAGACGACAAAAGCAAATTAAATGATTTATTCTTATTTCATTCTTAATTAATTTCTCTCCAATTAGTTGTCTGAGATAATATTTATTTTAATCTCATTACAGTATGAAAAGAAACTGGGTTCGTTGGTGGTACTTACATCGCGAGTGGGTTGGCTAAAATGGTCTTGGCAAGGCTATGATTGATTGATCCCTTTAATTAAACATTGTACAAGTGCATTGTACTTATGCACGAGTTTAACGAATCTATTTAATACCAACCGAAAGTATGAAGCCTAGGTATAGAATATGCAAACGTTGAGTTGTCTACATTCCTGGCATATCTACTGGGTTGGCAGGCCCACCACACAGCCCAGTACCTTCAATTCTTGGTAGTTATTTGCAACAACAAAATAAGCGCTATTTCATTGCGAACACGATTACGTAGGTTTGACTAAGAAAAGTCTTAAAAATTAATTAATAAATAATAGTCTTGCCAGGATATTTTTTGCCAACCCACTCGCGATATTTTTGTAACGTACTAAATTTTATATAAAATACTTTTATCCATCAAACAGATGGGTATACGGATCGTTCTTTATCGAATATTAGACCGTGTCCAAGTAGATATTTTTACTTTTTTACGCCTTTTTTTCCTGATCATTCGTAAAATTCAAGTTTCCTGGAAAGTCCTGAAATTTTCCTTGACGTCACACTTTGACTATTCGAGAGGTAGAGTTAGATTCAATACAATAGAAGGAAGGGTAGAAGAAATAAACCGAAAAACTGTAACAAGACTATACGACTGTAGAGCTTTGACAATGTCAAAGTAACTTATAACTAAGATGGATGCACTAGAATCCAAAGACTGTATTAGTGTTGTCGGATACGTTTGTGTTACTGCTGAGATATGTAACGTTTCTGCTTGTTAACGGTTATTTCTATAGTATTGAATTGAAGTATATTGCTATTATATTCTTTATGACAATCTGCGCATAATATTCCAGGGTCCGTTCCGTCGGTGCGACCGATCTCCGGCACCGTTCCGTTAGTGGCGACAGGATCGTTCCGTCAACGTCTACCGTCCAATAACATTTCCTGCGCTAACTTCATTACTACAAAAGTGGCTCCGGCTCCACAGCTCTAATGGACCGGCAACACATAAACAAGCAGCGTGGAATCGATGCAGAAACAGAAATCTAAACAAAGCATCACTAGAAGACGCATTACTTAGATGAAGTGAGATAATATCTACTTGGATGCGGCACGACGCTGATGTGGTGTAACTTGACGGTGTCGTCTTTGAACTAGCGAACTGATAATGGCGGGGCCATCCAACATGATGGGATGCATAGTAACCTCCGCTAGAGATCACAGCTCCGGTGTGTAACAAATGTCGGTATAAAGTATAAAGGATCGCACAAATAGAGCTCGATCGAGCACGTCCTCGCTAATGCCCGCTAGTTGCCGGCGTCTGCAGCGGAGCGGCGCTGCCGGCCGTGGTGCAAGTTAACAAAACATAGTTGCAATAAATTGTCACTCTCTGGTATTACACAAAAGCAGCGATAATTATACACACGAATGTAAACTTTAATGCAGTCATAGCTTTAATTCATAATGAAACAGAAGCGGTAGCTTAGTTAGGTAGAGCGTCAGTCCTTGAACAATCAAGGTCTTGGTTCGATCCTGGTTCATACTTTGGAATTTGGAATTTATGTACGAATTACAAAAATCAACCATTGGCTTTTCGGTGAAGATAAAGATCGTGAGGAAACCTGCACACTCCTGAAAAGAAAGACAAAGGTGTGTGTGAAGTCTACCAATGCGCACTGGCCCCGCGTGGTGGACTAGCCCATACACTCTCTGTAAGAGAGTAGTTCTGAGCCCCTGCAGTGGGGACGTATATAGACTGTTGATGATGATGAATACATTGAAGGCTTGAGCATTCTCTTCATCATCTCTATAACTGTGTGCTCAGTACCAAGGATTCTCGATGCTCTTCCAATGAGAGTTACACGTGTTCCGAAATGTAGTTCGTTAAGTTAAAGTGTACAGTCATATTGAAACAGCATTTGAAATTTGATTTGAAACAGACTACCCATGCTTCAACGGGTATATTTTATTTTAATTAATTTTATCTTAAAATTGTCTTATAAAGCCATTGAACGATCTGTTAACCTAACCTGCTTTCCTTCACTGCACACCTATCTCGAACGATGTTGTTTTAGTTTAATATTGATGAGATATTTTTTGGATTATTAATCAAACTTGACCTTGGTCAATAAAACGGCCCGATACATCTTATAAAGCTGTAAATAAACAGTAAATGTTGCATCGCCGCGGGCCAACGCGCGGGGATCAGCGAAGACAGAGGTCTTGCTCCGATAAAACAAAACATAAAGCCCGAGCTTAACTTCAACCTGAGAGACACTGATAAAGGCGAAAAGAAAATATTCGCTTCAGTTATTTCTCTGCACTGCCGCCAACGCGTTCACACATCGCGGCCACACACACATGTCCTCCACGACACATGTACTACACATGACAGAGGGCTGCATGTGACCTTCCCGTCCCGACTCCGACATGGCCAATGCGGACATGCTTGTATCAACACGGACCTAAGCATTAAAAGCTTCGTCACAAAATTCATTCCCTTTATCTCATCCGTTCTCCTTCTGCCAGACTAAATAATGGACTGGACACACTTTATAAAATTTGCATAAAACCCGTTTTTCGTCTGTCTTTTTGCAAGGGGACGGTCTGCTTCGCTTTATCTTGGTAAAAAGAAGCCCAAAATAAAGTCGCTCGGTGTTGAAATACTTTAAACATTTTTATAATTCCACTTTGGTGCAGTTGAGGCACTCTTTACGTAAATACATGGTTTCATTAACTTAAAAGCTAATACTCGTAAAGCAAGTCGTGAGCTAAGTTATTATCCGTCGAAATTCAATGCAGTGGCATTAGTTCTTATTTACCTCTGAAGTTGAACCCCAGCCGAGCGATACATTAGCGACGGCTACAAACTCATCACACTTATCGACTTAATGAAGTGACAAAAAATATCGACTCAACCAACGCATCCAGTGCAACTCTGAACATTCCTGTGCCTTCGCCAGCATGCTCTGGTGTCCTTAGCATTTCCTATATAGTTCATACGTATTCACAGCATGAGAATATTACCATCTGTACGGAAGTTAAGAAACTTTATAATGAAACGTTATAACGCTGCTCTCGTAACTTGCACAGCGTCGGCGTCGTCGGAGAGCGCAGATTTGCTCGAGCTTGTTGTTTGATTTAGGGAGACTTAGCTCGACAAATAGCATACCGGTGTACTACATACAGAGCGGGTTTAAAAGAAACCGAGCTCCGGAACGGAGAGTCTATCTGCGAGCGGGCTTAAACTACTTTCTAGCTGAGAAATTATTCATTTCCTCATAAAAACATGCACGAGCAGTGGAGAGCCGTGCTTTTATTTAAAGTGGTGTCAAATGATATTTTTTTTTCATTTCCACTCGTTTAAGAATTGAAAATTCGAGAAACTTTTAAACTACAAAGTGAAAATTTGTTTCAAAAGAATTTCTAAGGAGACTTAACTTGAATTTAACAATAAGGAGCATGCTCCTGGAATTCAAATAAAGCTCTTGAGAAAAATATTCACGAGTGAAATAGAGAATTGTCCCCCGGAGCTCGTTACAATGTTCCATTTGTAAGAATGATATACCTACTTAATTACATGATTAATACAATAATTCTACGTACATTGCGGGACGCGTTATACAAATAGAACAAATTCAAGTGGAGCTGATGTCAGCCCAGCGGAATACAACATAATGAATACATCCCGCCGCAAACACAATTTTGGATTCACAGAAAATTTATTCAAACTATGTACGAACTAGGAGAATTGTGTTTTACTTTCCAGCGAGCTCCGGTCCAGCCGCGCCCAGCACTCGTACCTGCGACGTGAACGAGACGACATAATTGGGCAGTAAAACGAGCCCCCTCCACGACAATGGGCCTTTTTATAATGGGGCCCTATTATCAAATAGGAACTGAGGACGTCCATTCACATTTTATTTTAGGTTGACTAATTCTGAAGCGGCTCCATGTTTGACTGCCTGCCTGCCGGTGATCCTCAACAGACATCACATGCCTTTGTTGGGCTGCGCCGGCTTCGGTGTTTGTTTAGGTAATATAGAGGGACAGGTGGTCCCAGAATAGAATTAGAAGAAAAACATCCTTTCATCAGTAAAAATTTTGAAATATTATGTTTCACGGCGAGATAAAAAATAAGTAATTCTTCTGTTATTTAAAATTTATTCTTATTAGAATATATCATGCATAACGTAGCTGCCGCCCACGAACGAAAATGTCTACAAGAAATAAATACAAAGAGAATTTTTTTTGAGTACGTCTGTCTTTGCAATTAAAATTTAAATAATAATAATAATAAATTTTTTTATTGCTCTACACAGAAAGTTCCTAAAATAATATACATTTTTCACTTTTTACGGTGCTAATACTGTCTGTGAGAGACTGGTGCCTGAAATAGGTGTGACCCTGTGTTACAGGTCGCCAGGCTCTCACCCACGGCGCTTTGGATGCTACAAATTCAAATTCAAAAGCTGTCTGTGGAACATGGACAAAATATATTTATTTATTTGGAAGCGAAGGGAGAAAACAGTTTTGCTTCGTAGATATTTTTTAATATCATTTTAATAAAATAATAAAAACGCCTAAAACTGACTACAATTCATTTTAATTTTTAACAAAAGATTGCTTACATTTGTGCCTGTATCTGCAGATCCAACTTTTATGAACCTGTTGAAATAATTTCATTTCATTTATTCATAATTATTATCACTTACAGAATCCATACGAAAAATATTGTCACAAGTCTATCAATTAAATAAATCTACTGGTCTTTTGCTAGTCCCACCTGTAGATCGGTCATAGTCTGTCACAGTGCTGGGACTAGAAAGAGACTCTAGATATCGAGCGGTTGATGATAGGAACTTCGATTCTGAGTCATAGAAAACATCTACCGAGTCATCATGGACACAGTGGAGCTTCGATGTAGAAAGCGCTTTAGTTCTATCAGCGGGAACATGGCCGGTGGACGTAGGGCATGCTTGCGCACTGGTGGCACGTATAACGATATATTCACGTAGCACACGGAAGAAGTATTTGACGAGTGTCAGACCTCGCCTTCCCTCCAGCGAGTGGACACCTGCCATACCCTGAATATAGTGTGCGGTACAAGAACGTATAAAAAACTCTTAACGAATATCAATTCACTGTAAAACCGTTCGGAGCAGACGCGCCGCCGCAGCAACCTGTCTGCCCTCGAAAATTCAGTCACAAAATTGTGAAAACCATCCGCACCCACATACTCGCGCTTCCGCCCGGGCGCGCTCGGAAACTTTGTTCGGCGAATTTCGTTTCAAAAATTTGGCAATTTTTTGTGTGTGCTCAACTTTGTTGTTGAAATTTGGCATTGTTTTTAAAGCGGACGTCCTGTGAACCCAGTCTACTCTGCGGGGGTTCCCCGCTCACCGCGTTATTATGTCATGCCTGTTCGCAGTGGCCGGGCGGTGCACGGCGGGCGCGACTCACTCGCTTTGTTACACTTCGCGGGCTTTATTATCATTTACATTGTTGTCGTTTAGTTTGTTCATTTGTATTGTGACTGCTAACTCACTAGCGGGGGTTTCCCCTACCACACCGCACCACACCGCACCGCACCCCGCCGCCGCTGCGACCTCGCCGCGCGCGGACGAACCAAGACCTTCATTATTATTAGTTAGTATTTAGATTTGAAATTGTTGTAATGTACTTTCGTTGATTCACAGTGAGAATCTAGGTTCATTTGTTTATCTTAAAATATGTTGAATTCAAAGTTTATCCGCAACTTATTATTTTTTTGTTCGTTTTATTTGATAAACTTGCTTCTGCCCGCAGCTTCGCCCGCGTGGGATTTAGAATGTAGTATGTGGGAACTGCTCGTTCGATCGCGATTAGATGTATCCTATGCCCTTCTTAGGCCTTTCAACTAGCCCTCTACAAAAAATCACGTTATTTAAAACTTTCTGTTAAGATATTTTTTGGTTAATTTATCCCATGTTTTAATAGTTATTCTGCTATTCGGGACGGAATACAACAAATTAAAAACGACGAAAATCGATCAAGCCATTTTTGAGTTATAAGTGTTCTAACAAACCCGACTTTGCTTCATAGAAATATAATGTACTACGTCAATGCTTTGCTTTATATATAAGGAAGATATAATTAACGCGTTCAAAAAGAACTAAAAACCGACTTCAACTACTTTAACAATGTTCACCCTTAGAGGTAGAATTATCTGGGTATATATTTGGTTTTTGTTGATTTTCTCAAAAATCACTCAATTGAATTCGATAAAATTTATATGGGACCATCCCTGAAGTATGTTCGACCAAACAAAAAAAGAATCATCAAAATCGGTTCACAATTGGTGGAGTTGTCGCGTAGCATACAGACAAAAACACACAGTTAAATTGAGACCTTGAGTGAGAGATAGAGAGAGACTTTATTGAAGTCGGTTATAAAATTTCTTGAATTTGAAAATTATTTGACTCACTCTCTTGAGAGTGTAAACCGATGGTTTTATTAACTTTCGTGAGACATTATAATATATACTACGTCTTGAGACGGGCCATGACCGCCCACTAGTGCCACTCACCCTGAAGAAGGACCTCCGATGGCGCCCAAACTACGCGGTACCTACCGATATCACGTGAGATACATTATTTTAGTCTTTAGAATTGTTGAACTGACGTTATTTATATTATGAATGTAGCAGTGTGTATAATTACACAGTATAATTGTACAGTTTATTAGCCTGGAGAGCGAGATCAATATACTAGAGATACATGAGTCTGAGAGTAGGCCTGAGCTCCTGCAGTGGGGACATGTTGCTCTTGTTGATGATGGCATGAGTCTGGAACTGGAGTCTCTTGTTAGCTTCAAGCTTATATTGTGTATTCAACATCGAGTCGACACAGAAATAATTCACAAAATAACTTTAGTTCAAAAAAATTATCTTGACTCATGTCAGTTTATTACAAGAAGTCTGACAACACAGCCATCGTCTCCCTTGAAGCGGTCTTGACTAGTTTTTGTTAATCACCCTTCGAAGCCGACAGTCATTGTCTAACATATAATTAGGTTATACTCGTTAGTAAAATTTTATAGCAAAGTGAGCATCAGCATTGTATGCCGAACAAGAGCCACAACAAACATCAGCTCGCGGAAAGTAATTTATATTCGTTAACAAGTTTATTGTTATAATGCCTCCCCGTATAATTCTGACTTCTATATATTCCACGGAATTATAACACGAGCAGAAGTATCGTAGAGCCGGCAGCGTCGGTGGTGGCGGCTCTACTTCCAACAAAGACAAACTTCAGAGCGATTCAAATCACGTGCCTCCAGGCATAACACATCCGCCCGCCGCCGGTGGCTCCAGCGCACACACGCGCGTGGTGCGTCAGTGTTGTCTGTACTCAATTTTCATATCTACACTAATATTATAAAGAGGAAAGATTTGTAACTATTTTTGTATGTTTGTATGTTTGTAATGAATAGGCTCAAAAAGTACTGGGCCGATTTAAAAAATTCTTTCACCAATAGAATGCTACATTCTTCCAATTTGACATAGGCTACATTTCATTTTGAAAAAAATTAGGGATCCTTGGTAAAATTTGAACAATGTAACCGAAGGTGTAGAAAAATGAGTCTTAAAATGTCTTTCGTTGAATGCGCTGCCGAAACTATTAGCGATAGAACAAAATAATGTACAACAATATTGAAGAACATCATAATGTCTACAAAAAACTCCGCGGTAGCATATGTCCAACTATTGTAGTTATGTCACTACAACAACTTTTTTCATTTTAAACATTAATGAAAATGCTAATCAAATCCAAAACCATGCTATTTATGTGTTTATATTAATCCTTATCCAAATAAATTATTTTATGGTCAAGACCATTTAACTACCTATAAAATAGGTTTTAAATTATTTAAATTGGACTTTCCATTCAAAAGATATTACGAATTAAAAAATTCAAACAGTAAACAAAACCGCCATAGCGCCGTGGCCGTTGTTTGCGATGCAGTCTGAAAAGCGCGCCGGGCATCGCGGCGGGCGGGGTGGAGGGGCACTGAAATAATTTTTTTTTAATAAATAAAAATATTTGTGAAAAAAAGTGTTTTATATCCAAATTTCCAAAAATAAATAATTGTCTACCCCGTGCGAAGCCGGGACGGGCTGCTAGTCTATTATATACGTTTAAAATAGTGCCGAAAGCGCTAAAGCAAGAATGATGTAAGTTTCACTATACGTGCCTTTTTTGACAAAAGGTTACGGGGTTAAAATTAGCGATTTATGTTTGTATGTAGCTCAGTTATTTTTGAAGTTAAATCAATGAAATTTGTTTTTGGCTTAAAGCTTAAACGTAAGAAAAGATATCTTTCACAGATTTATGACCTTTATACCTTAAAGGGTTGAAAAGGGGGATAAAAGTTTGTATTATAACTCCTGTTTTAAAGTAAACAGCATATAAATTGATACTTATCGTAATAGCTTAAAATAATAACGTTTATTTAAAAAGCATCCCCTACTACTACAAAATATTTGTGTCATTTGTAATTATTTATTATTCGTTAACTGGTTATTGACAACTTTTTAAAGTAAAACATTATTGTGTGTGTACATCTGAACAGGTAGGGGGTTTGGTTTCAACTGTATTATATGTAATTTCCAACTCTTATGCACCCAAACTCACACACAATAAAGATTTCATTTTATTTCCACTACGAGGGCAAAAATCAGTGATGCAATATTTTATAAAAGTTCGAAGTTTTAGAATAACGAAATAAGTCAAGGAAAATGTGTTTTCGTTTTTTTATTTAGAAATAATGCTTCGTAGATTTTTGATATGTATCAAAGGCGGTGAAAAAGGGCATCAAAGTTTGTATCGAAGGAGTGATCCTTCGATTTGAAGTGAAGCATAAAATCTGGTATTAGCATTACGTGTTTCAGAGTTATTTGAAAATCATCCCCTAAGAGGGCTAAATTAGTGATGGGAGTGAATTCTGAGGTGGAGTATTTTGTAAAAGTTTGTAATATTAGACTAATGAAATTTTGACAGTAGGCGGTTTTAACGCTAATTTTAAAATGACAATCACCCGCTAAGAATTATTTTTAAAATTATTACCCTTAAGGGTGTAAAATAATTGATTCACTTTTGTATGAAAGTCCGTGGTTTTGTAAGGTAAAAAAATGCACGAATTTTTTTTGTTGGTTCCGTTTGGTCAGAAATAAAGAAACACGTGTTTTGCAGATTTTTGTTATTTGGAGAACTACTTCGTTTTTAAAGAGAATCTCCTAAAAATTGGTATTTGCACAAGCACATGGTGAATGGTGAACTAAGAGTAACATGACGACTGCAAATCTTTTCAGCTGAAGAAGTATAAATTACATTGCTGATCAGGGCCCGTGGGGTAATTACGTATAACCACCACGCTTTAGCAGGCGGATTGGTGATAACAGTAAATCCTAAAATAAGCGAAAGTATGAATAGGTTATTTTTCAAAGCCTACCTACTTTAAAAGACACATAAAGTTTCCTTGCAGGAGGGTCGCGCTCGACGCAGGCGCCCCCTCTAACGGAATCACCGTCAAATGCTCCAGCACCTAGAACCGCTTCACATTTGATCCGCAAAACGGTAAATTACGAACCTTGGAATAGTGTAAGACGCCTGAATTCTAGACGGAGATACTCCCGGGACATGAATAAAATATCCGCGGAGCCTTTTTGCTGAGCGTGATATGTATTTGATGGCGGATATATCTGAATGATTTAAAGTTGCCCTGTTGCCCGAGCAGAGATTCTGCTGAGTCGAGACAGGTTAGTGCTTGTCTGTTTAATATTCGTTTAGGTTTCCCAACTTACTCAGAAGTTAGCATAAGACAGCAATCCCCTGAGATACCTCAAAAATTTAAATACGAAAACGGTGAGAGTCTGTAAACAATAGACAGGCAAACGTAAATACCAGAGATTATATTCAAAAAAATGAGCCGTATATTTAGATAATAAATGAAGCTCTACTGAGACTGTGTCTAGACTCTCGAGGTAAGCCAATCAAACTTGCGTGTGACCCCTCCACAGACCGCGCACAGCTCTAAACAAAACAATCACGTACACACTAAATTCATGCTGATTCCAACACAGCGAGGCACTCAGCCGCTCAACAGCCCATCCTCGACGGAACTACAGTCGCAGAATAAAGTAGTGTGACCTAAATCAAGATTATAGCTGGCCCTAACGCAGGATACGTCGCCGGGGCCCATCCTTTAACATTTACGACGTGCTGAACTAAAATAAAGCCCTCCTCAATCTGAGGACGCGGGCCACTATCCAATATTCAATTTATTTTCTAACTACTAGTACCGAAACTAGCCCGACACATATACCTAGCAACAGAGTGATGAAACCTCTCGGTATTCTAGGTGCGAGTGTCCAGTATAAAAGTGTTTGTGTTGGAATTCTTACATACTGTGCGTGGAAGGATAGGTTGCACCGGGGCGGGTGGACGGTCTCGAGGGACAGTCGCTGATTGAAAAAGAAAACAGCTTCCCGACTGTCCGATTGATTCTTTGTGCCCTCGTGTAGTGTCTCAGCGATAGTCCGGGGGCCCGCGGACGAAACTCGCTATCAGTCGTTCTAGGACGACAGATTAAAAGGACTGTAGATACAATTGCCATCATCATTACGGTCGTTTCTAACAATTATGAAACTAATTTTATAAACGCGAAGGCCTGTAGCATTATAACGATTCTGCAAAGCAACCCGCCGTAACTCACAAATGTTGTACCGGGATGCATTACCCACCACAATGTACCTGCTAAAAGTTACCAAACTTTTTCGGTGTCCAAATTTTCACGTGCTGTCCCTTGTTTGTAACAACGTAACGAACTGCACGGACGAGTGTGTGTGGTGTCCACTGTCCACTGTAGTGTATCACCTCCGGACTGCGGCAGGCGTCGCACGAGGTGAATTAGGGAAACACGATGATACGAGCACTACCCTGATTGCGCCCAGGCGCTCATTACGCTAGCGATCACATTTTTATTTATTGATTTTAATTTTTCGTGTATAATTGTTTCTTTAAATTAGATGTTTTATTATTATTGTTTAAATATTTTTTATTACAAGGAAAATACATATTTGATTATTAAAAACAACTTTAAAAAAGATAAATGGAAATTATTTACAATTAAAATGTAAAAACTAATCTAGAAAACCGGATCGACTACTCTGCTTAAACGCCCGCATGCCGCTGGCAGCGTTGCCGCTGAATGTCCAGGGAGATACGTTGAGCCAGGTACGACCCGGAGCGGGGATCGAAGTCTTTTTCCCTTAGACGGCGGCAGAGCACTTTAAAAAAGCCTTCGCACCGGAGCACCAAGGACCAGCCGTATCCACCGCAAAAGGCAACGTCATACGGAGGTTCCAGACAAGAGTATTTACTGTGCTTGAGTCTAGCCGCACTCTCAAAATTATTATTGTATTAAAATTAGATTATTCTTATCTATTAAGTTTACAATATTTTTCTGTATGTTGATGTGTGTGTCGAATAAATGTCTATGTCTATGCTCACGCCGCGGTGTTCGGGTGTATCTACGAACTCCTGGAGCCCTGCATCCCGCCGCCGGCCCCCGACACAGGCTACAACAAACAACCTCCGTTCCGGTCTCTTCGTTACCATGTCCCCCGTGCACCCCCTCACCCCCCACCACGTCCTCGGACTCTACATACATTTTGTTTAACGACTTCTCGGTGGCGCGCGGGTGTACGGACGCGTCAAGGGTCTATAAATTTGAATCTGTGTGTTGGATATTTGGAACACATGCTACATATGTATATCGATTAGATTTACTAACTATAGGAAGCCCCTATGCGGATTTTGTGTCAAGGTTGTTGTGCCAAGCAACACACCAGTGTTACACAAAAGTTTTTCTGTTCTGTCATCATCATCAGCCGGGAAACGTCCACTGCTGGACATAGGCCTCCCTCATGGTACGCCACATCGACCGGTCCCGAGCCACCTGCATCCAGCGACTCCCCGCGACTCTAACCAGGTCGTCGGTCCATCTAGTAAGGGGACGGCCTGGTAGAAGTTTCCCGGTACGTGGTCGCCACTCGAGAACCTTTACTCCCCACCGATTATCGGTTCTTCGAGCGATGTGGCCTGCCCATTGCCACTTCAGCTCACTGACTCGTCGAGCTATGTCGGTGACCTTCGTTCGTCTACGGATTTCCTCATTCCGGACCTTATCACGTAGACGTCTGTTCTGTACGTACTACTATATTAATTACGTGACAAGGTTGCCCCGGGCGGCGGCGCACGTCACGTCACACAAATGTGACTGACTGTGCTGGTCGTCAGCTCCCAATTCACCAGAGTCGCGTCACACGTCTGAGGTATATACGGAGCTGGAGAGGACCGAGCAACTAGATTACCAAAGTAAATAGTGGAGCTTTTCAAATATACTCCCGACATGAATTTACATAAAGACTTCTTTTAGTTTAGGATTTAAGCCGAACACAATCCGATTTATCTGGCTGCGACCTTCTCTCCGGCTGCGACGCGCCGCCGGGACAATTGATTTTTCAACTCCGAAAACTCTGATTGTTAGATCTCCAATAGTTATATATAGTAATGTAAGTTAGTTAGTTATTTTTTATACATGCGGTGATGTTTTAGTGATGATTTATTGAGAAATGATCACGTTTGTGGAAAAGTACCAAGATTACAATTACGTTTGTATTTTACGTTCAAACAAAATTATGATATACTAGTAATTTTCTCCCAAACTCCCCTCAAAAATCCCCTGTTGGGTTATGGACTGCCTCCCGCCTTTGATCAACTTCAATACCTTCCTAGTTTTGATATAGCATAACTATCTACGAGCTCCCAGTAACATTCATCCGTTCAACAGTTGAAATATCATGGCACTAATATGCGTTGGTACTTATGGTGCTGACTGTTCCTAGGAAAATGAAATATTAGCTTTTTATCATAAATACGTGAATTTTAAATTATTCAAATGTAACCTTTCAGCATTTTTAAGTATTTTATATTATCTCCAAAGCAAATCCGTTTTTGAGCCAAGTATTCCGGAAATTTTATCATCTCCTAAGATGTTTTGGAAATAAGACGGAAATTTTCAGTCGCTTTATTTGGGTACAAAACATTTGCATCCGCCGCGGCAGTATTTGAATGTGATTCACGGCATCAAAAGAATTTTTAATCTTAGTCAAATTGATAGAAGTAGTACTCAGTCGTAAGTAGGCATGTCGTGTTTGATGAAGTTAGATGGAAGCCTTGACGGAGCAATTTAAATTGATCAATCATTCAGTGGGCGTGATTGGGCCATTGAATTTGTAACCCATTGCCACTTACACTGACTGTAGCTGATTTATCGGTGTCTCTGTTTCATAGCGAAAGCTCAAGATGTAATTTATAATAGTCGACATTTCACTAGCTCCAACTCATTTGGCTATACAAGCTATACAACGAGCTAGAACGACGCTATTGGAATGTATGTATAACATAACCGATGACCCGAAACCTGGAGAACTTTAATTATAGATATTGTAACAGTCAAAAGTGCCTGTCACAGATTTTAAAACAAAATAAATAAATTATGAGACATTCTACTTTGGACGGCGCACATAAGTTCTCCTATTTCTAAGGAGACAAAAACTCTCGTCGCACTTATAAATATCGAATATCTGTGAACTAATAACTATTCCAGATGAAGTATTTATCCTTCTAAGAATCAATCAGTTTTTGTTAAACTCAGCAAAATGTCAAAGGATAAATTTATTGAAACCTTTTGCTGAACACTTCAGCTGGATGTTAAGACAAACGTTTAGAACTATTGCAAATGTAGTCAATAAGGTTACACTGGTTCTTATGCATCCGCAATAAAGTTGAAATTGAATTCTATCATTAGTGAACCTAAATTTGTGTAAAACGAGAAGTGATGTTAAGAGGCGCCATGTGACGGACTTCAACTTTGGGTCGAATATTTATTGTTTTGCTAAAAGGAACACTTGCAGATATGTCACCAAGAAAGAATGCAATAATTCATGTCTTAATTAGTTCCACACCGTGGGAATGTTTGGAGACGACCACGAGGATTAGGGAAATATTGAGAAGGTCGGGACAGTCAGTTTTGAGCGCGCAAACGGGTCGGACTGATACTAGGTCATATGCACCGGTGCAAGTCAGGTCTTGACACGCGAGGCGGTCGGTTTTTAGTGCGCAAAAGAGGCAGGTCTTAGCTCCCAAAGCGATCGGTCCGGAAATTTACCAAGTTATTCGTCGGGAACTTGATTTAGATTCCTAACTTAGATTCCATGTGATTCGTCGCGAATTAGTGGTTAAATAAGTCGCGCGTGCGAAATATCTAAGAATAGCGGCCGGCCGGCAATTAACTTAATATCCAAATACTTGAGTATCACTCGGCACATGAAGTTCGGAATTAGGCCTATGTTTTGCGGTGTCGAACGTGTACAGTGAAAGTGCTACTAATTTTCATTTCTCCTACACTATCTACACATCACACTATATTTTCACTATATATATTTATCATCGCAATGTGATTCAACATGTGTAAACTTGGTGAGTTTTCTTATTTTAATTAGCAGTTCAGCGAGGACCCAGGACTACGTTGCCTGATTGTCTTAGTTTTGATAGCCTAGGAGCATATTCGTTCTTTTAAACAGCTTGCCCTTGAGGCATACGACATAGATCGAGAAATGGAGGTTCCAGTGAAGGCGGAAGCCGCTGAGCTATTTGTTGGGTAGATTTTATAATCAAATCGATAGGGCTTACTTATTTAATAATGTGTGATTTTTAACAAACTAGACAAGCCCCGATTAGATAATATTATTAGTCTATCCAACTTTTCGAAAACCTGATTTGAATCTTATGGAAACTTCAACGATACATAAAATCAATATCAATAAAACTAAACGCAATGAATAAATGGACTAAGTAGTAGCTTAGTTTGCTGCTGGTGGATGGTGTGGTTATCAAATACCAAACTACTTCTACACTCTCGGAATCCCGATCACGAACTCCGTGTGAAGGCCGAAAGAACAAACCTCGACGAAACCTGGGATTGATAATTCATGCTGAACATCACAGCCAAACTGAGAAATCATAGAACCAATAATAAATTATGAAACTAAACGGTCAACTAGGTAGTTCTGGTTCGCTGTTGGTGGGTGGTGTGTTTATCAGTTCCAACCTACTACGACATTCCCGGAATCCCGATCACGAACTCCGTGTGAAGGCCGGATGAACAAACCTCGACGAAACAAGGGACTGATAAATTCATGCTGAACATCACAGACAAACTGGGAAAATTATATGACCGAACCAAATAGGCATTCGATCGGTGTAGTTGGTTCTCCAGCTCGCTAGCTATTCTCGCTCGCTATTCTTAGATCTGCGACATGTGTTCGATTCGTCAGCCAATTCTGCTTGGGGGCCTTTTGTCACATGTCATGCAAAAGGGAGAGGGAAAACCTTGCTAAACTGATTGAAGTGATGTACTGGGGATGGAAGGTTGCGGATTGAGTGTTTAGCCGACATCTTAGGGAGCGGAAGGCATTAGATTCGTTGCTGACCAAGCTTAAGTACTATCACAACATAGTAAATTATATTACATAGTATCATTCAAAGATCTAAAAATGGGGCCAAATCTCAAATAATCTGTTAGAACTCTAGATCTGCAGATCTATTAGGTGATGATGGATGTTTCATGAGTTTCGATAAAGTTGATCAGAATGAAGTGTGATGGTTTGATTGGTGGTTAGTTTAGTTAGACAGGTCGTTAGGTCGGAACTGGTTTCGCCGGGGCTAAAAGTTCTATAGCCGAGGTCGGGATAAAGGTGTTCAGGGAGTCCCGAGTTCCAAAAATATATTTAATACTTAGGAATCCTAATTCTAAGACCTAAAAGGTCTCACTCAATTGCCCTTCCCTGGTATTCTCAGTCTTATTTCTTTAGATGACGAACAACGGAGATAACAGCATCTACACGAAGGAGTGGATTTAATCGATTTA
Source organism: Carcina quercana (assembly GCA_910589575.2). Lineage (NCBI taxonomy): Eukaryota > Metazoa > Arthropoda > Insecta > Lepidoptera > Depressariidae > Carcina > Carcina quercana. Next base: position 271,333 of record OU342443.1, read on the forward strand.
ATGTTCTATTTACATATTATGTGTTCTTTATTATACGTAATCACATAAATCACACTTTACACGTCACAAAATCACACACAAACTAGCAAAGGGCCTGAAGAAGGAAACAATGCCGGAGTTGGGGTCATCGGTAGCCGAGCGAGGGAGACAAAGCTAAGTCCTAGTCGTTTAGTCAGTTACCACTTATTACTTTTGTGTTTTATTTTATTTCACTGTATTTACACGATATGTCGCGGTCCGCGGAAATTGCGTTTATCAACACAACGTAGAGGGTCCATTTCACAGTTTACAGACGATCACGCCATATCACGCCATGTTCACGTTATTTCAACAAATTATCATCATAATTAAATCATTTTATTTATTAATGTGGGGGGGGGGGGGGGGGGGGGGGAGTGCTTTACAGTGGTGCACCGTGACCCAGGATGTGAGTTATTCAAATTTGTATCTTTTTGATACAGATACTTACATTAAAGGACTTGGGTTAATTCTATCAGAATCGGGTTAAGTTACGAATAAATTGCAGTTTATTTATTGAGGTGCGTTTTGAAGATAGGAATTCTGTTAGTAGATTTATTTATTACGTCCTAGGTTTATTAGCGTGATCTAGATTTATTTAGGGTTCATTACGTTCTTTAACGGAACGTGTATTATCACTTGATGGTTCTGTGAAACAGGTATAATATTAGTATGATAATTCATAACATGTATATTATCATCTAGCGACGTCACATTACGAGTCAGTGATCGCAGTTGCGTCAACGTCTAAATTGCTGAATAGCAATATAATGAAGAAAGTACACTTTCGACACAAGTGCGAAGGAAAAGTTATTACGTGTAGGGATGTACTTTGTTATGTAATCATAACAATGACTTTAAGAAAGCAAGAGTGAACAGACTTTAAATGAAATTTTAAAAAAATCCAGCAAGCGTGCTTGTACTTGCACTCTGAGGTTCCGTAGATTGGAAGAAGGCGTATGTGACATTTTAATTTATCGGTCATACAGTGGAGTTTTTTTTGTAAAGTGTGTTTGTTTGTTGTGCGTAAAGAAATAATTATTTCGGGATGTCATTATAGTGCCTGAAATCACAATAGGAAAATAAAAGCGAAAGTAAGTTTTGTTTGTTTTGTGGTCTCTGGTTGTTTGACGCCTTAGGGGCGAAAGCTTTCGTGATGAGGTTTTACATGCACGTGGTCTGTGGGATCAGTTGCCTATGATATTCAATAGAATCGTTCTGTGGATGATTGCGGGAATTACATAGGATGAAATCGTAGGACAAGATGTTATATATGAATATGTACATAGTTTTAACTAAGCGTCGTTGTACGGTTCTATAATGTTTGCATAAACTGTTAATATTTTATATATTCCGAATACTGGTTGCTGAGATTGTACATTGTGACAGGCGAACGAACTGACACCATAATGGTTCGTTTGCATTATCGGTGCAGTACCCTAAAGGGACTTCGAATAACTTATCATGGATGCAAGTGTTTTTTTTGTGCAGAAAGTGACCCGGGTAGGGACAACGGGAGTTTTTGTGTGTGCGAGAGTTTTTGTCTGATTTTAGTTTTAGTTCCTAGAATGCGATGTCTACATTGTGTATTCACACAACAGTGAATGGTGTTATTTCATCTTAATCGGTACCGTTAAACTAGGGGCGCATTTGTTAATGACCGCAGTCTCGTATGATGATTTGATAACAATATCGTAGGCGCACACGTCAGTTTTGATGATGTCATCAATACGTTCTTGACAGTTTAAAAAAAAAACCAACATCGCAGTAGGATAAGTTGTGGCTAATGAATTTAGGGGCGTGTGATTTGATATTGATTAGTGAGTGCAGTAGGACAATATCATTCACGCTGAGTTAATTTAATGATCGCAGTACGATAATCAAACGACATAATAGCAAGGGGCGTGGCTATAAATAGTTACAGTACAATCTATTTTCTGTCGTACAAATTAGTTCTACGAGTTTTGGGTATATGCATTATGCACTTGCCTAACTTAAGGTTGACTGGAGAAGTCTTGAAGCTAATGTCGCTCAACGGTAAATTAAAAGGGGAAATTAATATAACTTGGTTTCTGAGAATGACAGTGAATGTGGTGGCGTAAAATAAATTGATCCATATTAACTTTATGGATGAGTGGGTTTGTTTGTTTGTAAATTTTTGTATTTGTTTGTTATCTCCTCCTTCATTTTGTATGGGGATGGTTGAAGGGATGCAAAGGGACATAGTTTTTATCCCGATCGAACAAGTGATTGATTCAAGGGAATGGTTTCTGGGATCCATGCGGATGAAGTCGCGGGAAAAATATATTAATGCTAATATGAGAAGGAAAATAAAACATATTTTAAGATTAAGTAATGGATCATGTTACTACAAGAAGTTGACTAAGGAGTGCGACCTATTTCTATTCAGAAAAAAATATGTTTTATTTGTTTGTGGCCTTTAGTACTCATAAGACTTTTAAAAGGTTCAAACCTGATGATAAGGGCTCTATAAAAGTGTGTGTATGTCGTTTTTTTTATTAACAATGACTGTATGTTGACGGGAATTGAAGAAAACATACAATATTTATAAAACTACGGATTGTGGAAAGAATGAGCACTCTTCCAGTTCTTGATCTCGGAGTATAGCTCTGAGTACCGAACGTTCAGAGCAGGTAGACGTTTTTTTTTGGTTAGCATCAGACAAACGCGTACTTCAAGAAAGCAAGAGTGAAGGGTCTAATAAATTAATAAAACTTGAAACTTAAGGTTACTGGTTGTGACAGCGTACTTCGAATAATTTGTGTTGATATTGTAGTTCAATACAAATATAATAAGATTACTAGTTGTAACATAAGTGGATACATCAGTGAATGAGCGAACAGGGAAATTCGACTGATGAGTTTTAGGTACAAGATTCTAAAGGCGAATAAACTGATAAGAGACTTCGAAGGGATGATTCTTATGTTGATGATATTTTGAATTGACTAAGGTTAAACCTATGTCAATACAAAGGGATGGTTTCTTCTAATATGTTTTTGTGAATCAGCGAGTATTTACTATAGAGTGAAATAGGCGGTGCGTGCAGTAGACGAATTCATTTGTAGATCATATTATTAAGGTTGGTTGTGAGAGCAATGTTGTGGTCCAAACATATTCACTATATGTTGGTTTTCTTGTATATACTTCCACGCAAATGAGTTGAGGCAAGGCTTTGGCTCTTTGAATGGTGAGTGTATAGGGTTACACAGAAATACTTATTTTACCAATAATGATGATTAAAGAGAATAAGTGGATTCAAACCTAATGCCAACTGTGATTAATCTGGCTCTCATATGGCCCAAGCGACAGAAGTAGAGATGTCACTTAGGGATTCTTATTAGGATTCTGTGATCTCATAAGAAAGTGTAACCACTGTCGGTTATGGGAATTGTGTAGTCGCAATGTGATTACCAATAAGATTACTGATTAAGGATAGGGAAAAGGCAAATCTAGATAAGGGGCGAAGGGGCGAAACCATTTTAGATCTAAAAATAGTGGATTGAACAGATATTTTATTGGGAGATGAAATTATGATGTCAGAAAACTTAACAATAAGTTAAGTAACTGTACAAGCATAGCGCTGTTTTCCTATTATGATTTCTTCAATTTTTGTCAGAGTTCTACGAAATCAATAAAAATCTCAGAAATCAAGGGGCGACTGTAACAGTCAAAAGTGCCTGTCACAGATTTTAAAACAAAATAAATAAATTATGAGACATTCTACTTTGGACGGCGCACATAAGTTCTCCTATTTCTAAGGAGACAAAAACTCTCGTCGCACTTATAAATATCGAATATCTGTGAACTAATAACTATTCCAGATGAAGTATTTATCCTTCTAAGAATCAATCAGTTTTTGTTAAACTCAGCAAAATGTCAAAGGATAAATTTATTGAAACCTTTTGCTGAACACTTCAGCTGGATGTTAAGACAAACGTTTAGAACTATTGCAAATGTAGTCAATAAGGTTACACTGGTTCTTATGCATCCGCAATAAAGTTGAAATTGAATTCTATCATTAGTGAACCTAAATTTGTGTAAAACGAGAAGTGATGTTAAGAGGCGCCATGTGACGGACTTCAACTTTGGGTCGAATATTTATTGTTTTGCTAAAAGGAACACTTGCAGATATGTCACCAAGAAAGAATGCAATAATTCATGTCTTAATTAGTTCCACACCGTGGGAATGTTTGGAGACGACCACGAGGATTAGGGAAATATTGAGAAGGTCGGGACAGTCAGTTTTGAGCGCGCAAACGGGTCGGACTGATACTAGGTCATATGCACCGGTGCAAGTCAGGTCTTGACACGCGAGGCGGTCGGTTTTTAGTGCGCAAAAGAGGCAGGTCTTAGCTCCCAAAGCGATCGGTCCGGAAATTTACCAAGTTATTCGTCGGGAACTTGATTTAGATTCCTAACTTAGATTCCATGTGATTCGTCGCGAATTAGTGGTTAAATAAGTCGCGCGTGCGAAATATCTAAGAATAGCGGCCGGCCGGCAATTAACTTAATATCCAAATACTTGAGTATCACTCGGCACATGAAGTTCGGAATTAGGCCTATGTTTTGCGGTGTCGAACGTGTACAGTGAAAGTGCTACTAATTTTCATTTCTCCTACACTATCTACACATCACACTATATTTTCACTATATATATTTATCATCGCAATGTGATTCAACATGTGTAAACTTGGTGAGTTTTCTTATTTTAATTAGCAGTTCAGCGAGGACCCAGGACTACGTTGCCTGATTGTCTTAGTTTTGATAGCCTAGGAGCATATTCGTTCTTTTAAACAGCTTGCCCTTGAGGCATACGACATAGATCGAGAAATGGAGGTTCCAGTGAAGGCGGAAGCCGCTGAGCTATTTGTTGGGTAGATTTTATAATCAAATCGATAGGGCTTACTTATTTAATAATGTGTGATTTTTAACAAACTAGACAAGCCCCGATTAGATAATATTATTAGTCTATCCAACTTTTCGAAAACCTGATTTGAATCTTATGGAAACTTCAACGATACATAAAATCAATATCAATAAAACTAAACGCAATGAATAAATGGACTAAGTAGTAGCTTAGTTTGCTGCTGGTGGATGGTGTGGTTATCAAATACCAAACTACTTCTACACTCTCGGAATCCCGATCACGAACTCCGTGTGAAGGCCGAAAGAACAAACCTCGACGAAACCTGGGATTGATAATTCATGCTGAACATCACAGCCAAACTGAGAAATCATAGAACCAATAATAAATTATGAAACTAAACGGTCAACTAGGTAGTTCTGGTTCGCTGTTGGTGGGTGGTGTGTTTATCAGTTCCAACCTACTACGACATTCCCGGAATCCCGATCACGAACTCCGTGTGAAGGCCGGATGAACAAACCTCGACGAAACAAGGGACTGATAAATTCATGCTGAACATCACAGACAAACTGGGAAAATTATATGACCGAACCAAATAGGCATTCGATCGGTGTAGTTGGTTCTCCAGCTCGCTAGCTATTCTCGCTCGCTATTCTTAGATCTGCGACATGTGTTCGATTCGTCAGCCAATTCTGCTTGGGGGCCTTTTGTCACATGTCATGCAAAAGGGAGAGGGAAAACCTTGCTAAACTGATTGAAGTGATGTACTGGGGATGGAAGGTTGCGGATTGAGTGTTTAGCCGACATCTTAGGGAGCGGAAGGCATTAGATTCGTTGCTGACCAAGCTTAAGTACTATCACAACATAGTAAATTATATTACATAGTATCATTCAAAGATCTAAAAATGGGGCCAAATCTCAAATAATCTGTTAGAACTCTAGATCTGCAGATCTATTAGGTGATGATGGATGTTTCATGAGTTTCGATAAAGTTGATCAGAATGAAGTGTGATGGTTTGATTGGTGGTTAGTTTAGTTAGACAGGTCGTTAGGTCGGAACTGGTTTCGCCGGGGCTAAAAGTTCTATAGCCGAGGTCGGGATAAAGGTGTTCAGGGAGTCCCGAGTTCCAAAAATATATTTAATACTTAGGAATCCTAATTCTAAGACCTAAAAGGTCTCACTCAATTGCCCTTCCCTGGTATTCTCAGTCTTATTTCTTTAGATGACGAACAACGGAGATAACAGCATCTACACGAAGGAGTGGATTTAATCGATTTAATGTTCTATTTACATATTATGTGTTCTTTATTATACGTAATCACATAAATCACACTTTACACGTCACAAAATCACACACAAACTAGCAAAGGGCCTGAAGAAGGAAACAATGCCGGAGTTGGGGTCATCGGTAGCCGAGCGAGGGAGACAAAGCTAAGTCCTAGTCGTTTAGTCAGTTACCACTTATTACTTTTGTGTTTTATTTTATTTCACTGTATTTACACGATATGTCGCGGTCCGCGGAAATTGCGTTTATCAACACAACGTAGAGGGTCCATTTCACAGTTTACAGACGATCACGCCATATCACGCCATTTTTCACGACCTTTTTAACTATTTCACGCCGACTGCCATGTCTTCGAGTTATTACAACATATTCTCGTCATAATAATTTTATTTATTAATTAAGGGGGGGGGGGGGGGTTCTTTACAATATACTCCCTTATAAGATTTTAAAAAAGGTTGAAAATTCAAAACACGATTCAAGTGTAAGTTTACGACCAAAGTTTACCAAAATAAGAGTATTTTGAGCAAACACAATACGTCTCTTAAAGCTTTTGGAATCAGCTTACCGTGGCATGGACGCGGGCGCATCGACGTTTTACTAACCATGTCGGGCTCGAGTTCGCCGCAGTACCACAGTCTCGGATTGCATGAGTCACAGAATTCCCTGTTTAGATGATATATCTACTCAAACAAATTACATCAATTATGAATACGTTTATATACGCGCAAAGAATGTCCTTAATAAGTTGAAGGCGTCGCAATAAGACAAATAGACCCCTTGCATTCGGTGGATGCGGCCAGCGGCGCGGGGGTTGGAGGGGGACAGAGGGGGTATGTTTCCCCCCGAAGACACTACGTGCCTCCCATTCAGATGAACCCTCTCTGTACAAAAATATCGAAATTAAATTTTCTCATAAATGAAATTTCATCAGATAATTCGATAAGGCACATTCCGTCGCGGGGCGTTTTAAAATGAATCAAACTTTCTTGGATGCAGACTGAATGAGAAACAATAAATTACTAAATTGTCATGACTTTGGATATGACTTCGGGTTCGCAATAAATAAAAATTCTTTGATATTCAGATCCGTTTGAGTTCTTTGAAAGTGCTTAAAACTTTATTTTCTGCAATGACGTTATAATACAATTTCTTTAATATTTTTGCAACAATACGTAATAGACTTGTCGGCGTCTTAAATAAAATGAAATATTTTTCTTTCAACTTAGTTGATAAGAATAAAATGTTTGAACTTACGGCTTACGGTGTTGCCTTCGACTTTATTGTGCATAAAACTTTTCCCACGGACACCAGGTGTGTTTTTATGAAATACTAGCTTCTGCCCGCGGCTTTGCCCGCGTGGACTTTAGGATTTATTCCATTGGATAAATCAATTACATAAAAAATATGAAACTGACGTGACGCTTTCCGGCAACGAATAATTATTTGGATATTATTCATACTACAATTTTAAAATCGACATAAAATATGGGTAAGAGGTGGGGGGTAAGAGGGTGCAAGATTCACATACAAAAATTGGTCAAGCCGTTTCGCAGAAGTGCGACCACAAAAACCCATTCATTTTTATATTCACCCCCATTAAAAATATGCGGAAACACGTATTTATCTGTTTCCACTCTCTAACAAAACATCAGAGTTATCATACAAAATGAACTATTAACCAATGAATTAATAACCTGTGGAACACGTATTTCTTTGTTTCAAATGTAGCCACTTACTTAGTATCAATTTTCATGATATTGATGATATATTGACTTCAAAAACAACAGAGTTCCAATACAAACTTATCTTCAAAAATGACGGACTTTCGTACAAACTTACATCCCTTATTTTACCCTGTTAGGGGTGGAATTTCGAGAAATCCTTTTTTAGCGAATACTTTCACTTTACAAAGAACGCATACTCCAAATTTCATGGCCATAGGATTAAGCTGTCTGATAAGTTAGTTAGTCAGGACTTTGAATTTTATATAAGATTTAAATCAAAATGTGTACCTAATAATAATACCTTTTTTTAATAAAAATTATCTGCCTCCGTGTCTTAAAAATGGCAACATGTTTGTACTAACAACCTTGAGGTCCCATGTTTTAATTGATTTTTTGTTTTTGTACATACAGTTTTGACCATAAGTCCCAGTACCTATCGGTACTTGGTTTGGATGGCGGTAAGGCATTTTCTCGGGACCTGTCGGTGTGTCGTACCACTAAAGAGGCCTATGTCTAGCAGTGAACGTTTCCTGGCTAATGATGATGATGGTGAAGGCATTTTCTATGCCCATCTGGATTTTATTATAGTTAGTCTGTTATGTGAATATTGTACCGAGTAGATCAAACGTATCGAAAAATGAACCTCCAGGTCTTTTTGTGTATAAAATGTTTATATAATTTTTTGTAAACGACTGTTTGTGTTCTGAATAAATAATAAATAAAAATAAATAAATTGTTCAAAATGTATTGTTTTGTCTATAACAGTTTGTTTTGTATATTAAAATGTTCAGTTATTCGTTAAAATTAGTGTAGTGACCTAATTGCTAAATGTTCGATTCACAACCCGGAGGTCTAGGGTTCGATTCCCAGTATCTATCGGAACTCAGTTTGGTTGGTGGTAAACCATTTTTTGTCTGCCTGGCTCGCTACTACCATGTTACCTAAGTCTGATAAGCATGATTTCTATCCAACGGCCTTATTGTCACGTACCACGTGCGTACAACTAAGCAGTGGAATTCCCTGCCGGCTGTGTTTCCCATGCGATACAACCTAGATAACTTTAAGTCCAGAGTGAATAGACTATTTCTATGCAACCGTGAACGATCCTAGACCCCATCGTCGCTTAACATCAGGTGAGATTGTAATAAAACGGAAGCCTATCGAATGTAAAAAAAAACATGTTAGATGAAGGTCAAATACAAACCCATACAAAAACAACTATTTACGAACTTTTTATACAAACTTACATCGCTAATTTTACCTCACATTCCGTTAGGTCTTAGTTGTATAGGTGCTATGTAACTACAAAATCTTACTGCGATCACCAATCCGCCTACCAACAGTGGTGCTTGTTGCAAATCCAATCATAGTTTAATGTGTAGTTACACGTCAATTGCAAACTTTAACACAAACTTGCATCACATATTCTTTTTGCGGAACTATCATAAAAAGAAAATATTTGCAAAATCTCATTACAATACATGGTTTCGTCTGTCAGTCAGTCACTTCTAACGCTGAGGAAATGTTTCAAAAACACTTTAAAACATTAACCACTGAAGCACTTTCTTTTGTATTTGCTATTTGGAATTAGTCAGGCATTGTAGCCATTCTGTACAGAACCCACTAAACTGGTTTTTGTATTCTGTTATACTACCTATATCACCCTCAAACAATTTTTGGCAAACCTTCTCAATGTACAGATAGACACGTTGATTCTACAGGTGTGAGGTAGCAGAGCACCTGAGTACCTCTATTAGTTTGAGTCTCCTGGCTAAACATAATTTCTATCTTATTGTCACTTACCACGTGCTTACCGCTAAGCAGTGGAATTCCCTGCCGGCTTTTGTGTTTCCTAAGCGATACCATTAAGGTAACTTCAAGGCCACAGTGAATAGACTATTTATAGGCAACCGTGAATTATCCTAGACATCATCGTCGCTTAACATCAGGTAAGATTATGGTAAAAAAAACACGTGTAAATCAATCAGTCACTTCAAACACTGAGGTAATGTTTTAAAATCACTTTTAAACATTAACCACTAAAGCACTTTCTTTTGCCTTTGCTATTTGAAATTAATCAGGCATTGTAGTTATTCTGTACAGAACCCACGGTGCTCGAGTCCGACTCGCACTTGGCTGTTTTTTTGTATTCTGTATACCCTTAAACCATTTTTGGCAAGTATTTTCAATGTACAGATAGATGCATCGATTCTCCATATACAGGTAAGTCGATTCTACAGGTTTTTTGAAGATATCTTTTTATTGCGTGAACCGATTTTGATGAAATAAAGCTTAGATGTTGCCTTGACCTACTACTAATTTAATTGTGAAAACCGCATCAAATTTGGTTATGTAATTTCGGAGATTAGCCGGTTCAGACAAACAGACAGACAGACAGACAGACAGACAAAATGTTTAAAAATTGTCTTAATGTGTTCTGTTACACTTCTTACATCACCCTCAATCAGTTTTAGGCAAAAAAAATCAATGTACAGACACATCGATTCTACAGATTTATTATAGTATAGATAGAAGAAGAAGAAGATAGATAAGATAGAAGAAGAAGAAGAAGAAGATAGAAGATAGAAGATTTAAAGAGATTGTTTTTCGTCTTGACTCTTTAGATTGGGACTTATGTGTGAGCACGGCACTATGGTACGACCTAAACGTCATCAGATGTAATTCTTTTGCTGGCAGGTCTTGAGAATACCGTAGCCAGAAAGAGTTTGTAACGAGCAGGGATCAATTCCTCAGCAGAACAGCTGGCATTATGTACCTGTCGATTTTCAAGTCGGACCACTTTGTCAGACTTGCAGGAACGTCGCGGGCGGCGATTGCCGGTGACAGATTTGTAAACTGCTTGATTTAAGTACATCAAACTGGTCGTATTAAAATAGCTATTATATTCATGGTATAAATCTTATTTTAGATTGGAACACAGTATGTACTTCGGTACTCGTAGTTCAGGAGCCAGGACTAAAGTCATTAAGAGCTGTGTTTACTCTGCGGACTTTTTTGTTTGTACAGCGGCAAGCAAACATTAGTTTGGGTCTAAATAAATTTCATTTTATTCGAGTACGAAACATGTTGTGAATACAATGTTAAGAGGGAAAGTTTTATTTTATCAAGTTTCAAGTTGTATTTTATGTGAATCATTTTTATCTCATAGTCCTTTTCGATGTCGACTTCTAGTATTAAAAGTATTTATCAGTGCTTTGTCAACCCGGACAACGCTAGTTGTCAGCTGGAACAATAACTTCAAACACAAATGTGTTGTTTGTAAATGAATTCATTTCAATTGGAGCCGGGATTAGCGTCAGTCCTTGAACAGTCGAGGTCTGGGTTCGACCGCACCACTGAGTTACAATTTGTTATTTGTAAAACAACGTGAGGAAACATGCACATTCCTGAGAAGACTACAAGGTGTGTGCGAAGTCCGCGTTGTGGACTATGTCCCACACACTGTCTGTAGGCCGGAGCCCCTGCAGCGGCGACAGCTGTTGATCATGATGATGATTAGATCAAACGATGCACACAGAAGATTACGAGTATTGTTGCTACTGACTGACTGTGGTCAAGGCCGCACTCATATACTGTTGGTACACTTCTAAAAAAACATTCAGTTTTACCAATGTTGTACTCTCGCACTGTAAGCGCGGTATTTAACTTCTCTCCACAGAACAGAGCGCTAGGAAGCGATCCTTTTGCTCAGAGAGTGAATTTTGATGCGCCCCCCTTTTATGTGTTCCAATGAAACGTTCAAGGAGATTTCTTTTGTTTTCTCCCTCACTCCCCCCGCAGCCCCCCTCCCTCCGCGCCTCCCGTGCCTCTCGTCATCATTGTTTATTTCTCTTTTGATAAGTGTCGCGCTTTGATGCTCTAAGTTGTTAACTTATTTTCGCTTTGCGTCTCGCTCGGGAATATATTTATTGTGCCATAACTTACTGCGTACAATAAAACTGTTTTTGTAATGATTGCGCGGAATGGCTCGTGATATCGGAGGCGAGATGGTTTATTGCTTCAATGTATTCCTTGTCGGTTTGTGTGAACGTGTTTTTTACCGATACAAGGTCTGAATATAGCTTTCAATATCATAAGATACATTTAGTGGTACTCAATAGGACAATGCTGCATATCTCATCCCATGGAATAACATGTATCTACTACAAACAATTCCATATGAACAAGTTGAGAATATTGTTCTACCTATGGGACCATACCGTACCTATGTTAAGTAAGTAATGTTGGGCAGTGACGGAACTATCGCAATACACGATTCAGGTGACTTCTTCTAGCTGGCAGGAGACTTTAGATTTTATATCAGGAACCACCAATGAACAGCGTTTAAAAATATTGCTTTCAAGTGGCGACCAAGTACCGGGAAGCGTGTACCGGGCCGTCCCCCTACTAAGACCGACTACCTGACGGTTAAGGTCGCGGGGAGTCGCTGGATGCAGGTATGGTAATATGCTAAGCTATGATCAACCAACACTCGTCGCCTATTCAAAAGGAGTTCTTTAAACTTTTCTTTAAAAACATACTAATATTTGACTTCAATTCTTCAGACAGTTTATTAAAAATCTTGCCAGTTTGTACTGGAACACAGCTCACCTTAGTGACTTGAACTACATGGGAGATTGTGGTTAAACGGAAACATATCTAATAGTTTTGTAAACATGCTTTGCTCTAGCCTTGAACATCATCAATCATCAATAGCCTTTATACGTCCCCCATGCAGGGGCTCAGGCCTACTCTCCTACAGAGAGTGTATGGGCCGTAGTCCACCACGCAGGCCCAGTGCGGATCGGCGGACTTCACATGCCTGTTCAAGACATGCAGGTTTCCTCACGATGTTTTCCTTCACCGTTAAGCAATCGGATAATGTACTTGAATTGAAAAACAACTCATAGGTACACGGCTGGATTTGAACCCGGAACCCTCAGATTGAAAGTCAGCGCCTTATCAAATGTGCCACCGACGCTTGCCTTGAACATATCGTAGTTGAAATGGTATACCGTCATCGATGTTTCGTCTCGTCTGCTGCGTCGTGCTCCGCCGGTTGCGCGCCGTCGACGTTCGTCCGGCGTCCGAGGAGCGCCAGCCGCAGACAAACACAGATTCGCTCCTGAATAAAACATGAGGCAAGCCCTCCGCTGGCATCGATATCGACAGCTTTACTGCTGCAATTCCCAACGTCTTTATATCTATATTTATAAGGCTTATTTTTCGGTTGAAAGTTAATCTTGTGGAGGGTAATATTTGTGGGCGCTATCGGTTAAAAGGTTTTAGTGGGAGGTTATTATCCCGGGAAATATGGTCCTAGCGAACGACACATAGACAGACAGACAGGGTGTGGTGTGTGCTCAGCGTTCACAATAATACCAGTTCTCGTAAAAGTCCCTAGGAACGTTGTCTATCGCTTCACTGGCACAGCAATCCCCATGGGTTCGGTACTGCTGACTCCCGTGACTGTCAGTCATTGACACTCCGACACTGACGTTTAGCAAACCAACCCATAGACACACGAGTAAGTGCGAGAATGCTATGGAACTCACACTAAACTCGTTTGAAAACATACTAATTTTGTGCCCGTGTACCTGATGGTAAGGAAGTAAGTAATATGAAAAGAGAAGCTCGAAGCCATATAACAAATACGAACGCCATTTATAAAATGACTAATCTAACAGTGGGGACAATAGACCGACGTGAATACTTTACAAGTTCAGCTCAAGTTGTCCGCACTACGACGGATCAGGGAAACTTTCAACAAAGGCCTTTAGAAAGCAGGTTCCAACACTAATCTACCATTCAAAAACGTAGATCTGAGCTCAAGTATTTCCATTACATCTTAGGTATTTACCTGAGACTTCTCTGTGTTTGTTTATGAGCAATAAGATCGCTTGACCCCTACTCTATTGGAGACCACACTACAGAGAGTCAGGGATTACATATTGTCATTACCCCATTGTGAACTTGTTCATTTCGGCGATGGGACTGATGTCCAGCAGTGAACTAATGCAGATGATTGTTATAACTCTACAGTCTACATATGTGAATATATATTGCTGACATATTTTGTACCACACATTCTGAAAACGCTTTTTGTGAGTACCAATGTCTGAAGACAACTTTAGCTGAAGGTTTTGTCTTCCAGCAAAATAGGATTGTTAATCCCGTTGTAATCTAGCAAATGGTTTTCACGAGTAATCAAAGAGACAGGCTGGAAATCTCAACTTTGAAAGAAACTTCTGTATACAAGTGTCAGATATATTCAATCCATTGAATATCATTCAGGATTAAAATAAGCTAGAATTAAGAACTATACGGGGAGGGTATATATAGATATTAGTATATATTTCTACGTAGTTCATCTTACTATCACCTAGTTGCTGCTGAGACTGATAGGCAAGGATCGTTCAAATAGAAGAACCTTCTTCCACCTATACACGGTAGAAATTCCCACAGCACGCGCAAAGCGTTTCGCTTCCATTTTTATCTTGCGAACATAGTACAGCTAAAGTATAAAATATCACACCTGTTTGGTAACTTATGCGTCTTCCTTGGGGGTAAAGAGTAAAGACAACTGGCAAATATATATCTAATTAAATGAAACCTTAAGTCCAGGGTTTGGGTGTGCATTGCGTTCGAAAGCCAAACACCGAGCAGGTATGTATGGAACAGTCAGTCAATAGAACTGCCGGAAACAAAGCGTGTTCAGGCAGGAAGACTTAGGCTTGATGCGATTGTATCTGTTCGGACGGATAGACGAGCAACTCGCACGCTATCCTGCACTGCAGGCGAGTCGTGCTCACTGGGCGGGTGGCGGTCGTCATGTTTAAATAGAAATCTTGGAATTACAGATATTCCAATGCCCCAAAGAGAGGCCGTGTACCACCTGTCGTTTATCTAAGTGGGAACGTCTTTACAACTCCATCCTGTTTCTTTATTCTAAACGAGTCTGAGGTCCCAAGATAGCTGTAGAGTCCGTAGGAAATTCATCCACCTTCAGAAGACGCGTTTCAAGTAGATCCTGGCTAAAAAAAGGAATAACAGTGGGAGCGGAGAGGTGGTGGGAACGCCATTTACCTATCGGTATTTCACAGGATGTATTTGGGAGTTTTCAGAGGCAGTTGTATTGATTCTCTCCGCGCCATTAAAACAAGGGACCAACAAAATACTACTAATACTTTCAAAAGCGTTGTGGAAGAAAATACCTCTACCGTCACGAATAACTAAAGTACAGTTGCCATATAGAGACAGTGACGTAATGCAGATCAACGATGCCGTGTAGATAGCCAGATCCTCAGGCAGGAGCACTTCGCAAATTGAACGAGACTACAAAGTTGAATCCGTCGCCGAAGCAACTTCACGCGCTATTTGCCGCCAAAATAAATACCTTTTCGCCGCTAACTTTATGCTCCATTAGGTGCCTAAACTAAGGCAATAAAATGATTAGGTGAAATTTATGAACAGCCCACTGAGCACGGACTTGTCACTACGTCGGAGGGAAGCTTGTGTTTGCACGCAGCGGCGAGCAACCGGCGAAGTGAAATGTGCGTAGATAGTGAGCTTCACGCAACCTTCAGTCAAACGTTCATTTTTAACTAGGTTTTCATACTTCAGAAATTATCGGATAATCGGCTTGTTCCATCGGGATTGAAATATATGTTTTTAACCCTTCAAGTATCCTTATGCAAAATATGCAAAAATCAAGTCATCCTAACTATCATTTAATATATTATTCTGGATTATTTAGACGTATAGTTTCAAGATGTAAGGCGAAAAAAAGACCCACTAATTAAAATTCGAAAATCTGTCAAACCACAGACATAAACACCATTTAGCTTATGAAGCGTATACACACATTTTTATATTCAGTTATTGTAGTATATTTATGTATGGGTTCTTTTGAAATAAACTTTATTATAATAAAAATTTAGGATCAGACTGCATTAGTTTGAAGTGCGCTATCAATTACCGTGGGAAATATATAAGGGACATATTCTCAAAAGAAATGCAAGGCCTTGAGAATTGTGTCTTTTAGTTCCAGAAAACATAAGATGAGAATCAACGTGTTTACATGAAGTAAACATTCCGGCAACTCATGGAGCATATAGGAAGCAATCTCGAAACACGCTACGTCAAGCTTATGCTAAAAATATTGTCGATAAAGGTGGAGTATTTCAAGTTGCCCAAATATCGGATAACATTTGACAGAAAAAGTCGTTGTTTTAATTTTATTATATAAATTGACGTTTTCTTCAGAATTTGTGCAGTGCCTCTAGCGGCACGATTGTGCAACTGTAATTCTTCATACAAATCTGACGTAACGCAATCGGACGAGTATCGGATAAAAGCTCCCACTAGGTATTGTTATGTAATTGTTCCCCGTGAGGAAGCCGCCCGCCCGCCCTCCAGCTAGTGTGTAGTCGCGGGCGCAGATCGCTCCGCGATACGCCCGCCACGAGGTTATCGCGGCTTACGTTCTCTACTCAGTGTACACTCAGTACAGGATTCAGAATACGTGATTGTTGGGAATCGGGGGTGCGATACGATACCCTGTTACGCATGCTTTTATTTGTGCCGGAATTGAGGAATTTATGTTCACTAAAGTAGCTTTAAATGTTAGTCGGAACGTGCTGCAATCTACATCGGGGTTATTTCGTATTATTTCTAGCTGTTTGTAGTTATCAGGCACAGATTATTATGAAGGCAATTAGGGTTCAGTGAACATAGATCCATATAAAATATGGTTACCACGCCGCGCCGTTACAAATCCGTACGGGTCATTATATCAGGTTTGGCAAACAACTATGTTGAGCGTGGATTGTGAAATGCAATGCAACGATAGACTGATTATGTGCATATTGAATTTGTAATAAGTAAAGATTTTTTTCGCAATTTAAGATTAAACCTGAAAATACAATATTCGTTAGGATTTTTAGTATCTTAGTTAGTCAAATAATAACTAGATACGCGCCCGCTCAATAACGTTAAGTGCCAGTGACTTCCATGCACCCCTCTATCAGGACTGTATCTAGCATTCGAGGTATCCAATACACGCCATGCAGCGGCATTCTAATGTAAATTTCAACTTGCAAGTATTCTCGGCCGCTCACCGCTGGCCGGTGCGTAGGTATCGAGTCTAGACGCGCATTTTTGAAAATAATGGATGCTCAAAATACTCCAAAACTTCAACTATGCTATGTGCATTCGCTATTGTTAGATCGAACCCTTACGTTGTAGTGAAACTCTAAGCCAAAATTTAATAAGAAAGGGTTTGAGACGTTAGATAAATATGCTCTGAAGGTGTCCGTAGACGAACTGAGGCACCGACATAGCTCGACGAGTCAGTGAGCTGGGTTGGCAATGGGCAAGCCACATCGGAGAACCGATAACTGATAGGGAGTTATAGTTCTAGAGTTCTCGAGTGTCATACCAGGACCGATTGATGAGTCGTATTATGGAGGAGGCCTATGTCCAGCAGTGTACGTTTCTGGCTGATGATGATAATGAAGGATGCAGCATTCCTCAGTTGATATTCGTAGACACATACATTATGTATATCAGAAGTGTGGCGTAAAACGTGTCTGCCAACATTCTACGGAAATGGTAATTGTCTGCGACAGTTGAAGTGTGCAAATGTATTCCGTCCTCCACGTGCGCTGGGAGCTGCGATGTGGATGTAGTGAAGACTAGCGACAATGAACAGGTTACTTCTACGTAGGTGTGCTTCATACTACAAATGACTATCCGTAGATACGTAATGGAAAATTGAATTTGTCAGTCCTTCCTCCTTCACTTCGTACTGGAGAGTCAACATGACTTGATTTGTTTCGGATATTGATATCGGATACTTTGTATCCCTGTGGAGAAGTGATTCTCCTGAGATTTATTTCTGAAGAATTGCTAAAAAATCGATTGAACAAGTGAAAGAGTATCTGTCAAGTTAAAATCCATCGAGCCATTCAAAAATTATACATACATACTCTCGAAAATCTAATATGAATACCTACTCCTCCTTCTGGCGCAGTCGGGTAAATAATTTATTTGAAGGGCCACTCCCAAATATGATTTACTGTTTAGGTGGATACGTACATATATTGTTGGATACACCTTAACCAAACTGTTCACCGCTTCATTAACGCGTGTCCATTCCTTAACTCTGCGTGTCTAGTAAATCATCTCATTACCATGATTAGAGCAGAGAAAGAGGACAGCTAATCTATATTTATTTATTATTTATGGAAACACCAGCCTACTTGAATTGGGAGTATTATGCCACGTTATTGCCAGAGATGTTTTATTGTCGTGTGGTCTCGGCTTTAGAATAGGACCAACCCAATGTCATCCCGCTGAGACTTGAGCAGTGGCTGACATCTAGCATGGCGGTCTTAGAGTTTTTTAGATTTTAGTTTCATAGATTTACTTTTAGTTTTTAATGCATGACGGGCTTGCACTTGTACTTCTTCTCACCTGATGGTAAGAGATGATATAGCCGTAGGATAGTAAGCGTGCGCACATATAAAAAAATATCTCTCTTGATTGCCGGCTGCCAGTTGTAATGAGCACTCGTTGAAGCCACGTCTCGTGTTAGCACCGTGTCAACATGTGCGTCACCGCAGCGGGACTACACCACCCTATGACGTCATCTACATCAGCTCTACAAACTTGATTATTCTGATAGTTTATTGCAATAATTTGAAAATTATATGTTAAAGATAAATACAAGTTTATTTGCATCGAAGATGGTACATATGAAACGTACGTACAGAAAAAGATGTTTCTAATTCAGCCTGCACGTTTACACTATTTAAAAAGCCAAGCAAATGTAACATAAGATGAAGCGTTTGTTTATTAAAAATAATTTTATTATGAAAAAAAATTCACAGTTACTGCCAAACTACAACTGCAGTTTTTTTAGAAGAAAAACTATCTTTGCTTAATTTACTTTGTTAGTGCTAATACTTTGTTTAGCATACAGATACCCATCTCAATGCTGAAACGTTTAATTATCAAGACTGCAATATTTACTTCTTTATGGTTTTCTTGAAATTGTATATTGGTAATTAATTCATCAGAAATGATAAGGCGGTATCATAGTCAGCTGAATAAATTCAGTGTTTGACATCAAGAAAGGGAAGCTCAGACTTTTCAAGAGGGTATTTGCTATAATCACCACGCTTGTCAATAGCATTGGCAAGTTGCTTTGTTATACAGGTATAATCTGCTGTCCGTCGCCTGAATATTTGTACCCGTAGTCGCCTTTCTCGACACCCGCTGGATGACGTCCGCATTGCCCAATGTACATATCGATAGTAATCAATAGCAGAACTGTCTCGCGTGGACAGGTTCTGAGATGCATTTCAATGCACAGAATGTAACTTGTTCAGATTTATTTTTTCTACCAAGGATTAAATAAAACCAGAAATAAAAGAGGTTGAGTAAATATAGGTGTAATCCATAAATCGTGTGCAATCTGTTGTCGAGCCGCGAAATATGGCGTCGATGAGTTATGTCGAGGGCACGCTATCGCAGCTGACCGGGCGCGTCGTGGCGCGGTGTGCCCCGGCGACGTGGCCGGCGACCGGCGACCGGCCCGATAGAGTGACGCGCAGTGATGAGTCCGAACAAAAATATACACGTTCAAAAAGAACTGGAAACCGACATCAACTGCCCTAAAAGTCCTCTAAGCATTCTTCCCCTAAAATGTTAGCCCTTAGAGGTAGAATTATCTAGGTTTATGTATGTACGGTTTTTGTTGATTTTCTCAAAAAGCACGGGATCAATGTCGATAAAATTTCCATGGGACCACCTCTGAAGTATGTCCTACGAAACCAAAAAAGAATCATCAAAATCTATTCATAATTGTCGGAGTTATCTCGTAACATAACATACGACGGTTGAAAACGGATCTATCCTGGATGGCAAGTGTCAATGTATGACACCGCGTTGGCCTCTGGGGTGCTTTATCACATTCGACTTAAAGACACCCATATTGTAACTTTTGAACTTTGAAATCGATTTGAACATGGCCTTATCGCACCTGATGGTGGGCGAAGATAATAGATGGAAAGTGTACGTACATAAGATATTTTCATTCGCATGATATTGTAATATAACATGGTTTCACTAATTGAAACATTC
Organism: Carcina quercana; assembly: GCA_910589575.2. Taxonomy (NCBI): domain Eukaryota; kingdom Metazoa; phylum Arthropoda; class Insecta; order Lepidoptera; family Depressariidae; genus Carcina; species Carcina quercana. Next base: position 291,393 of record OU342443.1, read on the forward strand.
TTTGACCAAAACCTACCTGCTGATAAATACAATATTTTGTGTTGTAAACAGAAAGTTCTCTACTAAAAAATCATTTTAAAAAGCTTCATGGGTGCTTTAAAAAAATCAATGTACTACCTACACAGATATATACTTTAAAAAACATATTTTTTTTAGGGTGGCTTACAGCTATAAAATCGGAACATAGTGTAAAATTAATGACTAACAGCCATTGACAAGCCTCCATTATATTGATATATAGGGTGTACATCATGGTTCACATGCATATATCTACATCCACAGCCTAAATAATTTAACAACTGTAACCGCAAAATTAACTCAAGTATACAAAAGTCGGAAAGAAAACATAACCTTTTCATCTCTTCATACCACTTCCCACTTCAAAAGGATTTTAAATGAAATAAATTGAAAAATAAAATATAGTTATGGTGCCCCTCACGAGCGCAGCGGAGGGTAAAACAAACTTGAATCCGTGTCTATGCGCCCGCAGCCGCTGCAGCCGCGCTCGAGGGCGCTTTACGCTGCACACTAACAAAGCGGGGCCTGAGTAAAACCGACAAATAACTTAATTCACAAATAAAATACTAGCTCTAAAATTCGTATTTTCCCCTACACGATATGGAATTCGTTTCACTTTACAGTTTGCAATGGAAAAACGAATACCTGCGTAACGGTGAAACGAAACAATTCTGTGGCAGTAGCGGGAATTCCCGGTATTTTAACTGTAGGAGCGTATACGTACCTGCGCAGGAGTTTATTTATCTTACTGTGACAGTCTCCATGTTTGTTGCTTTACAACAGCAAAACAATATAGAGAGGGACTGTAGTCACTTTTGTACCAATAATGTGCTCCTGTCAGATGATTTATGAAGTCTACTCAAGTATAGTATAGTAGCACTGAGTATCACTCTGTACAAGTATATGCTGTGACAAGCAGGGTGTGCTTGCTCTGAGCACTGACCTGAGTAGCCTCCAACAACTTGTAATACGAGTAGGACGTGACGAAGATCGAATACGAACCAACATAAACAGCCGCCAAGTGCGAGCCAGGAGGCAACACTTGGAGGGGTTGGTCCAACGTATGAATCATCATCTGCCGGAAAACGTCCGCTCCTGGACATAGGCCTTCTCCATGGTACGCCCAGGGTCATCATCAACAGCCTATATATGTCCCCACTGCAGGGTCTCAGTCCTACTCTCCTACAAAGAGTGTATGGGACATAGCCCACCATGCGGGACTAGTGCCGATTGGTAGACTTCACACACACCTTTGAATTTCTTCTCAGGAGCGTGAAGGTTTCCTCACGATGTTTTACTTCACCGAAAAGCCAATGGTTATGATTTTTATCATTCGTACAAAAATTCAAAATAACAAATTGAACTCCCCCGGTATTGTTTTTCCTCAGTCGCCTCTTATGATACCAACGGGAAGAGATGCGGTGGTTCATTCCAAGCCGGGACCACAACACGGCTACATTATGAAAATACCTATACCTAGAAGCATTAGTGTAGTTCATTAGAGAGTAACTATTAAGTAATTTGTGAGGAAAGCCGCGCACGAAGCCTGCCACGTCACATTGTAGCTCCCACGCGACGCGACGCGACGCAACGAAAGTTAAATGAAAATTCTAACGTAATACAGTTGTAAGGACTACTGCACACGTTCCTCCGCGCTAAAAAACCGCAAAAATTCGTGTCGAGTTGTTTACCGTAATTTGAAAACATTTGCATAACAAGATGTCACATGATTGTGCCGCCCGCCCCCGCCCCCGCGCCCCCCGCGCCCACGTCCCGCATACCCCAGCAGGATGTCGCGGCTGCATTTTTGTGCATTCGTACCGACGTAGCTCGCGGTTCGAAAATAGTTCCATTTGAATAAATTACAAGATCCGTAATACTTGTGGCTCGTTCTTACTATTGGCAATTTGGACAAAATTGCTCGGAGCGGTGTTTGTTATATGTATTTTGTTGGAGGGGGTTCATCTTATTATTATTGTTGCGTTGTTAGCATCGCGAATGTTTTTGGAAAAATTTCATTTCGTACCCGTACATCATAAATTATAAAGTGAGTTTACTTCGGAACGGATTTTCAAAATGGCTTGATCTTTGTGTAAGAATAGTTTAAGGTCTGGAAAATGACATGTGCTACTTTTACTAGGATCGCATAAGTCGTTCCCGTGGGGTAACTGTGCTCCAAACGGACAAAGTCGCGGGCAAAAGCTTGTCTCAAATACGTCTCAGCTGTCGTGAAAACACGTGTTCTGTACCTCTTAGTTACACATACCTGAAACTATGAGATCAACTCAACAGCTTATCGATATTGTTCTAGCTCTAGCATGAAATTAATAAACTATGTAAGTTAATGTTATTTTTAAATTATAGAACATTTCTAGATACAAAGGCAATCAAAAACCTACTGAATTTTAAATATTTTTTGTTGAAATAATGTGTTGGTGACTGTTTCGTAATAAGAAAACATAGATCGCATACATATCTCTACAGCTCGCCCGCGTGTTCACCTGCATGGCAATACTTCATAGAACAAGCTATGGTCATCAATGTTTCGAAGAACAAGTTTGTCGCACATGCGGTGTGCCCGTCGTCCACATAAAACATTTTTACCAATTTCATTCACTCAACGAGGAAATTTCTGTAAAACAAAGGGATTGATTTTCCGCATCTCAAGTTTTTTTATCTCAATCCAATGTCTCAATCAGTTTGTGTTAGGCGCTGCGTTGTTATATCAATCACAGTCTGTCAGATACAGTGAGTAGCGGGTCGCGTGTTCATTTTATATGTCAAGTGTGACATATACTATATCGAGGTGTAATAGCACGCACATGTCATTGTCCCTGCTCACTGAACTCAACTGAAATGGCTGATGTCAGCAAATAATTGCGTTACACAGCTTGATGATTTGAATACGTGTAAGTGACGATAGTTGAACGCAAACATAATATATGAACAAATCAATTTAATTAATTAGGTCCTTCGTTATTGAATCACACACCAGACAATATTTGTTGAATCATACCAATGTAATTTTATCGATAACGATAACAAGAAGTTTAGAATTTCCTTTGTTTGCTGTTGTAAATTAGGCAAATAGACGTAACGGAAACCACTGAAGTGTCTCATTTATTTGCCTGTGACGTCACCCACGCCACATGAAATAAAAGTCAACTACGGACCTATTTTACACAAAAAATACATTAATGTATCCGGTAACAGGCAGCGCCATTTATCGGTATTCCGTGTTATTACCTCCGAGGGGGTATATCCGGCAGCATCAGCTCGATATCGCGGGGACAGGACACGAGAACAAGGCAGCAATAAAATCCATAATCGAGTGGCAAAAAGGCAGAGCTCCGATATGTTCCGACAAAAGGTGAGTCTCGATGGTAATCAGTGGCTGGACCGGGGGGCGGGGGGCGGCGCAAGTCACGCGCGAGCCGACACACGCGGGCGCTCTCGTTATTATGATGCAGAGTACAATGGGTTCAAATTTCACCTTCATCTCACCTCATGGTAACTGATGTATTGAGCCAAAAGTCTCAAGATATTGAGGTACTATAGTATCTTTCAATATCGAAATATAACGAAACAATCAACACTTCTGTTTGGCATTCGACTTAGACAACATGGAGGTAGCTAGCAATTTGTATGACAGCGGGCACGTCAGTGAGATGAAAACTCGAAACGCCGAAACCAGAGTGGGAAGAGCTAGAGAAATCCGTCAGCGCGACAACGCACTGGCGACGACGCTGCGACGAAGAAGGCAAGGGCGGAGACCTCCACCATATCTTCCCAGACCTTCGCGGGCACGGGAAGGCAAGGTAGTCGTAGAACCAGACCGCGTGATGTCGCAGGTTCTCACCTGGTACGTCTCATTCCCTGAAGATTGCCGAACGAGACATGCGGCAGATCGAGGATGTACAGTTGCCGAGAAGCCGAATAATACAATGACCAGATTTTATATGACGAAGAGAGCGCGAGCTCCTATTACGTTTTGGCAGAATTGTTGAAGCAGGAAATATATTCATACAGTGAGCACATAAGGCACTCATACACCGGTTAATGTTCATGTGACGTCATTTATGTAGCCCACGAAGGAGTCACCACAAAAAAGAAATATAGTTTGAAATAAATCTATGCAGATCTTTTTGGTTTTTGACATCCCCTCGGGTACGCTGCAATGAGGAAAATGAGAGGAGCAAGGATATATAACGAGGACCTGATAGATTGGTGAGCCTGGAGAGATACAGTCTGAGAAGCCTTGATATTTCTCGACGTCAATTAAAGTAGCTACATAACCCGCTGTTTCGTGTGACCTGGTCCGGGTCCCGGGCCTCGTTGAGGGCCCGGAGATAGTCCGGCTCCCTGGGACGTCTCCAGGCCTCGGGACCATTGTTGTTGCCCCAAATTTAATGGAAGGTGCGCACAATTTGACCGGCCCTCGCAATTGTGATGTGAGCCCGGCTCCCGACTACACGCATGATTGTAAGTCGTTCCTTTTATCAAAATATTGTTGGAGTCAAATTTAATTAAAATCGTAATTCCATTGGGAGGAAAGGTCGTGGGAAATACGAAAGTTATCCTTGCCGTATACTCGTGATGGGATGATACCCGAATTGATGAAGGCTACCCTTAATATTCTTTAAATAAATAACGTATAAAGCAAAACGATTCACAGAATTTGTTTGTTAATGCCTCGCGTATCAGAGACAAACAACTTAAGTATTTATTTAAGTATCGGAATGCCGAGAGTATTACAAGCTCTCCATAGCGTAACGAAGCATTCACATAATATCAAAATACAATATTTTTATGTACGACTCTAAAAACAAAATTAAAAGCTGGGGTTGGGTCGCTCCCAGTTCGGCAGAGATTCGTTGCGTATATTATTCATGACGGCGACACGCACGCCCGCGTATGAATTGAAACGGCCCGCGCCGGCCTTTTACGGCCCCAATGTAAATACGCAAGACGGCTTCGAGCAGGCCTCGCGCGGCCCGCCCCGGCCTCACGGCTGCTTGCTATGAAAAAGCAAAACTCGCGTTTTTAGTGACGCACTAGCGTGTGCGTCTTCGCAAGTGGCGCCCGAAACGCTAGTCGACTCGATTTTTTTATGGTCGTGAATTATTCAACAAAGGGAAGGTAATATCTGCGTTCACAAAGTTTGTAGTATCTACGCAAAATAACGGCTGAGATTTTATGTTCATAAAAATGTGGAGTGTGTTGTGCCCCCCAAGAGTGATATTACGATAAGTGTTTATGATACTGACTCTGTTTACCATTAATGCTTAATAGTTTATATAAATGTTCAAAGGAAGAGTAACACGTTGTGTGAAATTTTCAATTCAATATATTTTTTTTAGATATGGGACTTCTCACGTGATTTTGTAGGCGTCTACAGATTACCTTTTATTATTATTGAGGTTATTTTGTTACAACAGTGAATGTAGCGATTCATCGGGTTCTGTCATTTCCCATTCAACTTTCCCAATCGACAAATCATAACAGCGAGCGAGACCTGCGGGGCTCCGTCAAACACACGTCAAAGGGTTGATTCATGTCACCAGCGAGTATTTACAAAACGGACGCGCCAATGTAAACATATGCGAGTTGAAAAAGTAAACCAAAGACACATAATTTCTGCGTCAAATTCTGACTAGGAAGATACTCGTAGTAACAAACCGTTTATTACGTAAATATAGGCAATATAAAAACTGTTAACTACGGAATGACAATCAGCAAGTTTTGCGCTAACGAAGTAACTTTGTAACAACCTAGAAAATAAGAATAACACGCATTCTTGCTTAGAGAATACCTAATTGTCTTTTTAACTCACTTGCTCGTAAATTGAGCCTTATTACATCGCTTTTAGGTCCATAAACCGAGCTATAACCCCCGCGTGCGTAATTCTATTACACCCTAGTGTTTAATAGAATTATCCCTGCAAAGTGAAATACGTACTTTGCTACAAGTTGTGTGCGTGTAACAGAGCATCCTCAATTTAGACGAGTAATAAAGTTTTTTTTTAACAACAAAGAGTGTCTAAGCCGCTGAAAATAAAAATCCAATTTTTTGAGTAAATAAATGTGTACGTGTTAAAAAGTATGTTTAAGCTCAAACACGGTGTTGATATCAAAACGTACTGTAACCTGATGTTTTATTGCTTTTTCCTCGCAAATGTGTTGAAAAACGTCGCTCATGCTCACTCACTCAAGCTCTGTCATTACACACTTGGCTGTATTACGTCCTCGCCAAGGCTCGGGTGCAAACCACAGCCTCGTGTGTAATGAGCAACTTAACTCACTTGTGTCATAATGTACTATTATATGTTTATAATTTCAAATATGATTAAATGACGTTTGAAATAAATACGCCAGCACTCACTATGGGCGAATACCCGGATATGGATGAAAGTAAATGTATCTTCCTGACAAAATATTAATCAATTTTAATCAGAGAAAAACGGTATAATTTTTTTCCTTCGATACAATTAAACAAATCAAAAACAACATGAAATTACTTAATTAATATATAAATCTAATACAAATATTTTTTTTACGCCAACGCCAGTCAACCTCCCAATCTGTCGCAGAACCGCGGTGTTATTGCACTGACTTTTAGCGCCACGTGTAAGCATTGAAATGCAACGATGGATTTTTACGACCGATGTATTAGATATAACACACAATACTGTTTGTATCCACTTGCGATCCCTGCAGTCTGAGGTCTCCATGTCCCGTCGACGCTTTCATATGGAAAGTCAGCTCCCGCCGCTCCCCGCCCGCCCCGGACGCGGCAATATGGCGCTATATTGTGATGGGCGCGGGTAATGAAATTCTTACAATATGCGTGAGCTTGGATCTCCAGTGTAGAGGTTCACGAATATTTTCAAGAATAAATTGGCACAGGCAATGGGCGAGGAGGCCCAGCGAAACAAGATCAGCGCCGCGTAGTGCCGTGCCGATGTAGGGCGGGCGGCCGTGGCCGATATATTCTGGATTTTTATAACATAATATAATGATAAAGACAGGTCTTAGAATACATGTGACGTCCCGTGCAAATATTATAGTTTATCTTTTAAGGTATCATCACCACCAGATGCATGAATATTTAGTTATTTTATTTATTTATTTATTAATCAAACATAATTTTTTACAAAATTTGCTTAAAGTGTACTTAATCCTAGAAAAGGTTTGTCTGTACACCATGTGACTCGTCTATTTTATTTTACAATACTCACATTCTATCGCATTCTAATGCAGTGTGATATAATGTGATCCTAAGAGTATCTAGTCGTACAATTATTTTTTAATCATAGATTTTCGTTTATTTCGTTTCACACGATACACCACACGATATCATCTAATAATCTGTATGTAGAATCTTCTAATTCATAAACAACTAAACCATCGCCATGGAAATAATGTCAGTACAAGCTTCCACGGGACTATTCTGCCATCAAGGGATCAAATTAAACATTATATTTCATATATTTTTCATACAACAAATAGCTATTTTCTTATCGTATTGTGTAACTTCACATATTGACTGTCTGTGCAAACAGTATCGAGATAATATGTAGCAACTACTCGCATCATACAATAAATAATACATCAAGAGTACCTGCATACATGTTACTGTGAGGAGCTGCGTCTTGTCTTGATCTTATCTCTACTTGTTATTCAGTATCTACTATAGTTTCGGGTGTACATAATTCCTACATCACTGCCAGGCTCCAGGTTTCACCTCTTTCCAAGAATATCAACATTGAGACGAGTACTTGGAACTAGCTTTTCACACAGGGTCAGAGGTCCAAGAAACATCATATATATTTTGCTCTTTCGTCAGCATACACAAACATATATATCAGTATATTGTAGGCTCAGAAATAATTAAATAATTATGCACACATCAATGTTGAAGTGGTCGGCATGTGTGTGCGTGCGAGGTGACCGCGGTCGCTAATCTATTCAACAACTTGTCTCCTGACTCCAACGCGCTGTTCAAAAATTCAATTAAAAACCTCATTTGTGTTTTTTATCAAGTTAAAAACTGTAGCCCGACAGTTAGAGGTCGAAATATTGTCGCGCGGGACAAGGCACGAGAAGACGAGCCTCGCACTGGAGGTTAGGTTATTCAAACAAACACATGCAAAATATCATTTAAAATTTATTTTACCATAATATTTTGAAATAGAGTAGTTTTCTTTGAGAAGACGCGGAATGGACAAAAGAAATGATGTCCGAAAGATTTCTCAGATTAAAGATACAAGTTCGGGAGATTTACGTTTAAAATTACGTCACCAGGCTAGCCGTCATGCAAGAATTGTGACATCACATCAAATAAAGACATTCTTTCGTTGTGCAAATGTTGCGTTACCATCGATGTATAGAACCCAAACATACGAACCAAATATGTTTCTCTCGTTTAAGCCATTTATTATTGACTCTATACAATTTAACCGAACGCCATGTTTCTTTAGGTCGAAGTAATGTTTACATTTAATCGTCCTCAGTGATCACACAAGATTTTTATTTTTAGGGTCCCGAAAGAAAACATTTACAAATGAACTCTCTTCGTGTGTGTGTTCGCTCGTCAGAGCTAGTGTGTCTCATTAACGTACAACACTGTCGCTTTGAAATAGTTATTAATTATATTTGCTTGCGTTTGCGCATTGCTTTCTAATGCGGACCAAATATATTATAACTGCGACACTGAATTTGTTTTGTCCTTCCTTCACGACGTAACAAAGAGTCAGAATGACTTTATTTTTTGTCCATATCAATACACGAAGGGTTGTGAAAGGTTTACAGGATCTATAGATCCCATAGTTGTGCAAGTAATAGCATGCCAGCGACTCGCCCGCCGCCGCTCTCGACTGGCGCCAGCACCCAGCGCGCGCCAGTCCGCGGCCCAACTCGACTCTTTGACTTGAAACAAATAGTTAATTACCCCGAGAGCTCGTTACGGACGGATTGTGTGACTCGACTACTGTTTTTTCCCGGCACGAGTTGTTCGTCGAGATTTAACCCAAGAACGCGCGCATTTTTTCCAGTTAAGTGAAAATGTCGGTGAAGAGCGAACTAAGCTCCTAGTTATTTCAGTAATTTTTAATAGCAACTCGCTCCTTTAAAAGTTTTCTAAAATGCTTGACGTTGTTGAAAGGCAGGGCGCTTTAGACATTTCGTTAGAGAATGCAACGAATGGGTTTCTCCTTGTTCAAATAATATTAACAGGCATCGCGCTAAAAATCATACTTTCAACCTGTCTACATATCATTGCTAGAGCATAGTTACGGGATCGGCTACTGCTGCCTCTCCATTCTGACAATATTAATTAAAAATATTCGAACACTTATAACTAGAGAATTTTTGATTTGTTACATTTGTCTCCGTCCCGAATAGAAAAATTAAAACTATTAAAACATGGGATTAATTAAAAATAAACATATTTCATTCATTTACGACCTAAGAGAATGTTTCAAAGGACTTGATTTTTTGAAGAGGGATAGTTGAAAGGCCGAGGAAGGACATATGCCACATTTTATCGCGATCGAACGATCAGTTTCCACGGAATACATTCTCAAGTCCGCGCGGGCGTAGCTGCGGGCAGTAGCTAATGTACTTACATTTATAATCCTAACACTGTATTACAATTTAATTACGAAGAATTTGGACGAAGTTTTGTCCACATATAAATAACACACAAATTAGTAGTGATGCAGGGGAACAACAGGGATAATGTTCTCACCCCCTTCGCGAGACCTCGGCACGACACGATCCCGCACCGCCCTCGGAGGCAGCAATATTTCTGCAAAGGACGACGCAAAAAGATAAATATCGTAATATGAGCCACATTCGCTCCACGTGCCGCGTCATAAAGCCACTATAACGCCGCAGTGTTGCCGCTGTTTGCTCTAATGCGATTTAAAATATAAAAACCGGTCAAGCGTGAATCGCGCCGACACGCATTTGTTGGGAAATTGCTTGGAAAATGCAAACCTTGCATCGGGTGCACGGGGCGGGCGGTGCAGCGAGCGTTTTTCATTCGCTGATTAGAATTTGATTTCCAGTGGTTGCGGATATTTTTAATTGCAGCAGGCATTGACAGTTTAAAAGGTCTATTATCACACTAAAACTGTAAATGCGAAAGTAACGCTGTCCCTGTGTATGTTTGTTTCTTATTCATGGCTAAACGGTTGGACTGATCTTGATGAAATTTGCCACACACGTAGCCATTGTCATAGAGAACGAGACAGACTTGTCTATATCGCTACATGACGCTCCATTGCATCCCGTGGGTGTCGCAAAAGGCGAGAAAGAGAACAGTCCGTCGCAGCGAAGCACCGAAGGAAGCGAAGATCTGTCGAGAATTGAACACGACGTGAAAGCGTTCCTTAGACAGGCGGTCCTCGAATAAACAGGGTTCCGCGGGCAATAACGTCGGATCGCGAGCCTCGCACGTGCGTGAGGAACCATGAATAATATAGCAGAGCAGAGGACGACGGAGGTGGAGGAACGAAGCCGATGGCATACGTGCCTTTGCGATACTTATGTCCGTCGTGACCGTGTTGTTCCAACTTACCTCAAGTTACTCATACCCTATACATTTGTAATTATATACTTATCTATTGAGTGCTTTCATTTTAAATATCCCTATCGCACTGTCCACTATACGACAAGGCACGAGGTGCTGGTGCAGCAGCCGCGTGACGTTCGCCGCGCTGCACCTGCCACCACCGCGGAAGCGCGCTCCATTCTCCACCATCAATTATTATAGTTTATTTTATTTAGAATATAATCATTTGTAATTTAAAATTAATTTAGTACTAAAAGTTTTTTTTAACCTCCTGCGGCAACTACCATAATTCATTTATAGCCAACTTTTATTTATTTAAATACTTACTGAGTGATTATTTATATGTTGATATTCATTCATAATATTATTGTGATACTCGATTATACACATTTCTTTAATAATTTCTTCGTGTTCATTTGAAGAGCTTCCACTACTTGAAATATACATCAATATGCTAGTCACTATACACATCATTATAATTATTGTATGTAACTGGTATCTTTGCACGCGCAAGCGCACCTATCTAGGGCTCCGCTGAAAACCAGCGCTGCCGCTGCATGTATGACACTCGTGTATAGCAGTGACACAGAACAGAAGAATTGCTAAGCAAAGACACGTTAATAAATAGCAGCACTTGCTACTAGCGTTGCGAATGAGACTTTTTGTACCATCCCTTGCTATGGTACAACCTAGTTTTCTAAAACAACGCCAGGATATCTACTGCCGCTCGACCATCATCCCGGGTTTTGCTAAGTCCCAAGACGCGTCAGAAAGAGATCTACGTATTTGATAGAAAGAGAAAGAACATGAAAACGACCAAGTGTAAGTCGGACTCGCGCTCAAAGAGTTCCGCACCGTTAAATATTTATTTTATTGTGTTTTTTACTATTTCTGGTTATTGCGGCAGCAGAAATAAATCATCCGTCAAAATTTCAACTGACTAACTATCACGGTTCATAAGATACAGCCTGGTGACAGACGGACATACAGACGGATGGACGGACAGCCAAGTTTTAGTAATAGGGTCCCGTTTTTTACCCTCTGGGCACGTAACTCTAAAAATGATGCCATTAATTGAGCTTTATTATGTCGTAGCCAGATTTGATATTTATGTAAATGTTTCTACGAAATGATTTTTCTGTAGAACTTTTGTGACAGCCTTACTCCAAGCTGATAGTGAGGATGGTGACTGGGAGTGGCTTCAACCATGTGCGGTTCCCACTGAGCGAGCCACACAGCTATGCCCTGCTGCCGGCCCCGTGTCTCGAGCCCGCGCCCCGCGCCCCGGAGACAACTCAGATATGGTGCATTAGGGCACGTAGAATATCAAATGTGCTTTCATAAAGAGTGTTGACGCCGGGTGTGACGTCACACCACCGACGCACGCCCGCCATATTGTATTAAATGTGCCGAAAGGTGTCGGAGAGCGCTCTAAATGCAAATGTGCTGTGCAAATTAAACATGTGCCTCAGCTAATTATAGCGATTCTCAATATTAAAAGATTACATGTTATTGTTATTGGCATGTTATTTCTTACGAATTTTTTAAATTTCTGTATTTCGCTCAAACGTAAAATTTATAAAATGAACGAGCACGTACTCGACTAGTGACGTCATTCCCCTCGTCTCACTAGTTCGATACCCGGACTTTCCGTCCCCAGTAGTTCGGTGATGAAATTGGACTGAGCCATTTACTCCGGGCAGGTGTACAACTATCCAATGTCCAATACCACCTCCTAGAAACTTCTGCTGCTCTGATGCTGCTTCACCAATAATAAATTTATAAATTATGCCAGGGTACGGAACTGACCAGTGTTATGTAATAAGTAGACTGGATATAACATTTTTTCAATTTCTATTTTACGAACGTTACTTTTACAAAATAGGAATACGAATATTGATTGCACTATTCGACGAGCAGTAATACAAATAACTAATTCTACTAAAGCTTACTTTAATATCAAAATTAGCTAAATATTTTCAACCGTCTTCAAAAAAGGAAGAGGTTCTCAATTCGACTGCATTTAAAAAAAAAGATGTTACCTCGGAACTTTCGACTGTATGAACCGATTTTAGGGCAGTTGAAGTCGGTTTCATTTTTTTTGAACACGTTAATTATTATTATTTTCAATACAAATACGTTCCGTTTTCCGTAAAACCTATTTATACGAATATAATGATGGTATCCGGCGAATATGAATAAGCAAATGTGTTGCAACACTGTTGCAATCATCTTAATTTTTTTAAAATAATTAAAAATTAACATTGTCTGTTTGATATATCAAGATCTGCCGCACATATACCAAGCCACGGTACAGAAGTTGCGGGAACAATGGAGAGTGTTCTGAAATTGGAATATTGTAAACTCTCAACGAGATCATCCGCAATCAAACGAGAACTTCTTAATTGTACGAGATTCAACTTTTATTAAGAACAATAACGTGGTCTCCCTGCCTCGGCGATATAACGAGGTCAAGTGACTGGCATTGAGAACTCATTAACAAAGCACGACGTTAACAGCTAGGCCTTGACTCCCGGGGAAACCTGGATACCTGAAAAGAAATTCACCGAGGGTTGTAAAGTCAACACTGCACTACAAGCTGGCACGGACACCGCGGGTAGACGAAGTATTATTTAAAAATTATAATTGTGTATGGTGTAGGTATACTATTGTCCGCACTGTGTCAGTCCGTGCACCATGCATGCAGCAATACAGTGAATTGTCGTATCAATATTCGAAAATAATACCACTTGAAAAGTTATGGTACAACTGTCAGAGCCGCGTGCGACGCGCAGCTAGTTCCCAAAACTATAAGGATAGTAATTTTAGGTAGTTTTGAAATGTAAAAAAAGTAACTTTTTTTCATCGGAGTCACTATTCACCTAGCACCTGCTGAATTTATTCGAGCCGTTGGTAAATGTCTACCATCAGACATTTACGATAATAGCACGTCTGTCATCGGTGATTGCTACAACCTCATCGTTCTCGTGAAACAAGTCGTCATCGCGAGTTATCGGACAGTAGCGTCATCTGTTATTCAGTAGGTAAAAACTATTAATTGCTAGGAACTGTAAAACTAGGAATTGTAAAACCATCTCAGCAAATGTTAGTCAATCAAATAAACGCTCGTGCGTCATATGACAGTTTGGTTCCTGGGTATAAGTATTTGTGCGTCTGACATTTTGTATAAGGCGTCGTTTAGTCATATTGTGAATCTTTACATTGTTCACAACGACATCGCCTTTGCCGGGGGCAAGTGAGGGTACTCAGATAAATACAAACTGTAATACCGTAAAACTTAAAAGTACTAAAATTATATTGAAAATAGTTTTATGAGATTTATTACATATTTTGAAGTGAAGCAACTGCAAGTGTTTGCGCACGATGCACGACGATTAGTACATATCTAACATCGTTCCTGTAGTTTCTTGTACTGTTACCTATTACGGACATTGGAGCTTGTAATACAATGTTTTTTGTATATCAGAGAAACAAAAAATAAGGACTAATGTAGTACAGACGGCGATCTCATCGCAGTGATGTACTGTAATTTAAAGGTGTTTAGAAGGTATACCTAAACCTGGTGGTAGCTAGCCAGCCATGCATTGTCATACCACCAACAACGAGTCATAGCATTACAACAAGCAAACACAAACCCTCTAGTCTTATCATTACGTACTACCAGATAACGTGAATGCCAAATGAAACCCATTGCATAATGAGAAGGTATATAGACTGCGTCACGGCGGCCGGCTGACCCGTGCGACGGTTCATTTCCAGTAATGTTCTCAAATAGCTAGAAACGGACTAAGTAATGTCCTAGTAACGATGTGACCGAGATATAAAAGAGAATTTCGTGGCCGTTTCCCTGAGTATAATATTCATGCAAATAATAACAAAAAGGCTTGCGGGAACACGGATTTCAGTGTGGGGAGTGCGCCGCGAGCCACCGACCCGTAGGCGCAGGATTAGCGATTAAGCTATTGCAATGAAATGTAGACCTCGGCAAGGATGACGATCTAGGATGTAAATCAAGTAAATGAGGCTTTTGTAATAATTACTGACGGTCATTTTCTGTTCTAATTAAAACTTATATTGCATCTTACATGTTGTGTTATACTTTTGATTTTTGAACATTTGTCAGTCAATAAAAGTTTTATTTATATCCAGAATATTCCATAATTGAAATCGAGCCTCACTCAAATTTACATAAATGAGTAAAAAGTTAATATAAAAATACATTTTTAGAGAAGAAACTTGTATACGGTTACTTTGAAGAAAAATAACCAGATAAAAAGTACTTATCTCCATTGGAAGTTTTGAAAGCAAGGCGGCGTTTAACTCGATTTTGCCTGTGACTCATCTGCGTTGATTATGCGGAAAATCATGTCGTACCATGGCTCCATTACTGGGCGGAAGAAGGACAAGTCTACAAACACACTTGTAAAAATGTAACATTAATGTGAAATAGAAGAGATAACGTGTACTGTGGTTTTGTTTTATAACTTGAAATATGTAAAATGTATATCAGTTGTTGTTATTCCCAAAACATCAAATTGTATTGCAACTGGAATAGAATGGCCATGAGCTGAGACTTACTCCCTATTGTCTGTTGTTACGCATTATTCCTTCAAGACACAAATAAACTGGTAAACAGTCGATAATCCCTCCAACAATACAAACAAGATGCGCCCTAATTAAAAACTTATTCGCTGCGTAATCTAATAAACATCTGTTTTGCGTTAATGGTCGATTGTGTGATAATTAATTTATAGAAAGCTCATTACGGATTCATTTCGTAAATTACTGACATTATTTTATGTAATGATGCTATATCAATTGCAATTATAGGGTGCAACATCAACTGGACAACGTGCACTGCTGGACGCAGGCCTCCTGTATAGTATGCCACAACGATCACATGGGACTACCATCATTCAGGTTTAGTCGAAGTCTCAGCCGATATAGTTGGAGTGAAATTGAAAAGGAAAAAAGAAGTGGAAAAGGCAGACCAAATAACAGATGCAGTGACCAGATTATTTACGACCACGATCAGGTATATCGTTGTAGGCACAGGCGTGACATCTTCCCGTGTCTTTAGCATCTATGTAAGAAATAAATTCATGAAGATTTTTCATGGCGCGCGGCCGGCCTGAGTAATTTGTTTGTTGCGCACTGACTGGCGAACCTTCTTTTTGGCGATCCGTGCGTCCGCGTCCAGCGACGAGACGCGTTTTTTTGCAAGTTCCAACAACGAAAACGTTTAAAACTTCATTCGCGTATTCCCATGAATTCATTTCCATGATATTTCAAGCGAACTCGAGATTCTTGGAACGAGAATTAAAATTCTAGACAAGTCCGACTTCTCCGCAGATAGTGTTTTATCGTCGGCAGAATAACAATGACGCTTTAACCTTTTATTATTTATGTTATATCTGACGAACTGCCAACAATACAGACTTTGATTTGTATTTAAGCAACATTTCTTTCGTATTTATAAAATGCTTTAATATCTTGAAGCTTAAAAACCGGATAGCATGACCTTAGTTGTGTCAAACAGTTTTAAAATGGATTATTCCCTGTCTGTAATTGCCTATCAAGTTTGTTCTACCTAGGCCTTTGTAAGTGGCTTCGCTGTATTGACATAGTGTCGCTGGCGTGGCCTTCACGTGAAATACCATTGACCTCAGGGTCGTTAGTCTGTCTCGACGACTTTCCTCTATTATGATAAGTGTTACCAGGTTCCATACACAGTGGACACGCAGTTAACTCCGATGAAAGTCAAAAAAATTTTGTTAGTACGATCTACATACGAGTATATTTAAAACCTTTTGATTCATTTTTTACCGACGTCAAAAAACGAGGAGATTCTCAATTCGAAGGGTATGTTTTTCAATGTTTGTTACCTCATAACTTCTGACTGGATGAACCGATTTTGATGATTCTTTTTTTTTATGGCACCCATGAGAAAATCATATAAGTCTTAAATTTTCTGTACACTTTTAGAGCAGTTTATGTCAGTTTCTAGTACTTTTTGAACGCGTTAACATGTTAATAAAGTTAGTACAAAAGGGCATAATAAAATATAAATAACTTTAAAATACTGAATACATGTTGAGCGGGCCACTACATTCCTATCATCTACCTGAGTGCACCAGTACGTAGTGTTTCTATCGGAGCCGGCGCCGCGCACCTCTCACAGTAAAAGCAATCTCAGTCCACAATTGTCGACACGCCCCCGACACAATGGATGACCGCGAGTATATCATATTGCGGGACATGCTGCGGGGGACACTACACACGGGACAAACGGGACATGCCCCGGGGTCGGGGTCAAGAATTAATGAGACCACCTGGTCTCCTGTACATCAAGTATCAACTGTGTTTTGAAATGATTGTTATAATCTCATATAAAGGGCGATCGTTTAGTGGATGTATTCTGGCAGCAGGATAAAATACCCTCAGTAATGACGTAGCCCTATTGAATCATACAGTTCAATTTGAAAAATAGCAATTTTTTTATGAATATACTAATTTTATAACCGTAATTTTCAACTCGAGTGCTTGAGAGACAATAGTAAATCGTTAGAATTACGCGCTGTTGTGCTAGAGGTCGCTTTCCAGTTTATTTTTTCAAAGCTGTTAGTCGGCAATTTTTTATTTCTAATAAAAATGTTATAAATGGATTGTCGTGATGAGACAAAATCGTCTCGTTCCAGGAATACAAGTACAACCACTAACATTTAACATTTCAGCGTGTATACGTGGAGTTTCTCTTCGTCCGCCGACACGATAAAGCTTCACTTTTTAGCTGCAAAGTGTATGCCCGCTCCGTGTCCAAGTATATATTTACAGTAATGTCTGTCACAACACTTGGCATTGACCGCACCAGGTCTAGGCCCTGGAGGCTCGAAGGTGACAATAAATAAGTGTAATTCTCCTCACCTGCAGGCTGTGGGGTCCTCCGCCTTCTTTCCTCGACGTAATAAATCAGGCGAGTACTCGCGGCGCGTCCACCGGAAATCCATTCGCTACGGAGCCTCCGGGCCCTAATTTCCGGTTCAGTGCCGGGCCGGGCAACGGGCACGAGTACCCAGTACCCGGTATCTAGTACCGGGTAATGGGTACCTAGCCTAAACCGGGTTTTTAGGCCGTGTAAACACTGAAGACGCAGAACATTTTCAAAGTCTCATTTTGTGATCGTATCTTTTCTTGATCTTTCGTAAGACACGTCTGTCCTGAATCGTCCGCCTCTGGCCTGCTTCAGGTCCTGGTTGACGACGGACTGACAAGTAGGTAGGGGTCTTCCTCCACTCTCTGGACGTTGATATCAAATCGTTACCGTAAATTACATTGACGTGTTGTCATATTACCTTACATTTACTAAATATTTCATTTACTTAATTTAATTCGCTTGCCATATTATAAAACAGTTCTTACAATGTTAGATTATAGTTCAGTTCGCCTCATCCCCGGGTACAGTTAACCCGGGATGAGGCGAACTGAAAACTAAACAATTAGGCTTCTGTTTCATTTCTGACTGATAACGGTCAAACCAAAGGTGGTTTAGCAGTTAAACTTTAATTGACATTTTCTTCAACACACAACATTGAAACAAGCATTGGTGAATGTGACATGACACCAAAGTGTATACATATTGTTGTACTCGAGTGTACCTGTCCTATATAATGATGTGATTGCTCCTCTTGCCGCCTCAACTGCTCACGGTATCCTGACAAATGAGTGTAGTACTAGTACACGTTTCTTGGGGTTTTGAACTTTCTCCTTGTGTGTGAAGGATGAATATTATCTAAGCAGAATCTGACTAATTTGTTTCAACTGAGGCATGAAATTACAAATGTCAGTGAGTTACATCGCTTGATCGTTTTAAAATTAATCTCAAGAAAATATTACATCATACATACTTTACTGATTTTAATTTTAACCTGCAACCCTAGCATGCGTACCGCAGATACAGTGATCACCGGTGTCCCATCAACTAGCGAGGGTCGACGACGTGCGTCGAGCGCTGTGTCTCTTCTGAACCGCAGAAAAACTCACTCAAATGGTGTTTACGCAGGCGGCGTGACGGCCGCTTTGTTAGAAAGAGGTAAACTTTAATAGAACAATCACGATTCCCATAAATTTGCAACATCTGCCGCTTGACCCTAACTTATTCGGAACATCCTCGCACCTCGGCATAAAAAGAAAATTAAATCGAGCAACAAAAAAGCTGTGGTCTCCCCTCCCCCTCCCTCCGGCCGCGGCGGAAATTAGTGTCTCGAGGCGTTTCCCCGAAGACGCTCGGCCGGGAGCCGCCGCGACTAGCTAACAGCGACCAGCCTCCGAGGCCCTCCGGATCTCGGGCATTTCCTGCGCTCAAGTGGCGGCGGCCGCAGTATTATCTTCTGCCCACGGTCCGGCACAGTTTGTTGGCCACTGGATATTTGGGACATTAATCGTTAGGTCCGAGGAAGGTAATGTTTGGAGTTTAGGACAAACGAAGAGACATCGAACCTCACCGCCCAGCGACCGTTGAGTTAATTATGGAACAAGCGTTTCTTGCGTCATGATGAACATTGGCTGCGTTTATGTTTCTGTCATAGTGCGTAATGATGAAGTATATAGTTCACATGTCAGAGTGGCGGGACCGGCTATTACGACGTACCACGGGGAATGCTATCTCCACCAGTGCGGTGGACCTGCAGGGGAGTTTGTTTGTGTCTCTTGTTGATTCAACGACACAGTCAACCGTATTTTTTATTTTCGTATGGCATTTATTCCTGCATAGTTGTTATATTTTAATATCTAGGTTAAGGAGCCATTCCGTTCCATCGTCGGTCAGCAGATTTAGCTCTTCCAACCCCTCACCAAATCTGCTTGTTCGGCATTCTTCAACTATGATCGGTTTTGGCGCTCCACAGTCACAACTCGCCGTCCCTAATTCCTCACATACGTAGGTTGTAGTTGCATCGTGGTACAGTCAACCGTGGTGACATAAGACAGGCGCCTGGCAAGTGGCATGTACAGCTCAGGTAGCTGAGGTTACTTTTTATCGTGGTAAAGTGTTACGCATAATTTCTGAAGTACAATTCATTCTGAAATACGAATTAGTTTGAAGGTACTGCTCTAAATTATAGTCACTACTATTATACGCTGAAATATTAGTGAAATTCATTGAAAGGACTTATTTAGGTTAGGTTATCTTTGAACAAGGGCAAGCTATGGTTGAAGTTTGATACAAATACATATTTGATATATGCCGTCATTGACATCTAGAAACATTTGGTATTACTTGAGATATCATTATAAATGTTATGTATTCTTTATTTATTATTATATATCAAATTTCAACAGGATCAGGCTAACCTAAATAAGTCCTTTCAATCTATTTAACAAATGCGATGCATAATAGTAGTGACTTTAATTTTCGAACTTTCTTACAGTACCTTCTTAAAGCATAAGAAAACATGACAAGGACATCTTCTTGGTACACTTGAGTGTCGAAATACAACTATCAAGATAACGTAATTCTCAATATCTGCATGTCATCTTCAAGAAGTACACACCTACATATATCCAAATGTAACGCCACCGCCTGTAAATCAATAATAAACAATATTGTTTAATATAAAAAAGGAATTTTGTGAAGTGTAATCTCACTGTGACAAGTCAAACCAATCGAGGCCACTTTAAAGACAAGGCGATAAATCTGCAGCCCCCGATGTAATTGGCGACGAAGCTTTTCGATCGGTAGAAAATGGCGCCGTCACAAAGGCAGGCCGGTGACGTCACGGGCTCAATAGAGTTAAGTAATTATCAGAAGAGTGAATAATGCCGGCCGGCGCTTCGGCGAAATTAACTGGGCTTTGTACTGCAAGCACTAACGTACTGCTTCAGAGAACATGAATTTATGTGTTCAATGGATGTTCCTCTCAAGCTACCTCGTTCGAGCCGAGCTCAAGCCGAGACTTATTCAAGACGCGCACACTGCTGACTCAGAATAGCTATAAGCCTACTCCGCACCCAGAAAACCAATATTTTGTATACTTAACGCCGTATATATCGTATAACAGAATTCAAACTTTACACTGATTTATGAATACTTTAACATAGGTGATTATTTTGACTCCACGACTTGTTGAAGGTGGCATTCTGTATTTTTTATGTACAATGGTTTGCACTGGCTTTCCTCTTACCTGATGGTAAGTGATGATAAAGATAAGTTTAGAGAATATTGTTCAGGAGATGCGCAGCAGATGCCTCAATAACGTCGCAATCACCAATTCGCCGTTGTAAGTGGCAATCCATGAGGCAGACTCATGTCCAAAAGTGGAGCTATGAAGTTGATGAGGCAGTATAATTGCGATACCACATCCCCCGGTCGCACCTCCCTGCCCGAAGCAAGCAATTACCGTTGCATGAGCAGCGCACTAAGTAGCGATACAGAGCAATGACGTAGCTCTAATTGTGAGTTGTTGCGCAGGCGCTGAGACGACGAGCGCTTTTAAAATTGCAGACGTCTTCGAGATGAGAGACTTAAGCCCGCGCTAGGCTAGGTATTAAGTTTGATACATGAGTGGAGTTAAGATTCTGTTACGGTTGGATTATACTAAAGTTTGTATAATTTAACTTGTGTCATTTCAGGTTTTTTATACTGATGCGGAGATACGATTAGGCCGCGCGACAGATGCGCGATTACCAGATGCCTGCAGCTAGTGAAAGTTTGGCTAAGTCATCTTCGTTCCACTATCGTGGAACAATGCTTTTTGTCGTCAGACGGAGGTGGCACGTTGTTGGATATCCCATGAGGTATGAGTAAAGCACAGGCTGTGGTATTCTGATTAGCGTGTCACGCGCAAGGAGAGCTATAGACGGGCGTACACTATACGCGCATGCGCCCGCGCGTCCTCGATCCCCGTTGTCGCCGTTCCCCCGCGTCCCTGTACCGCGCGGGCGAGTACTCAATTAAGCGATTTACCCATTGAATTTGAGAATCGATTTGGAAAGCAAAACAAGGAGCCAGAACAGTTTGATTGTATCGAAATTAGCAACGCGTCTGGAAATTTCCGGATCATTGTTGTCTTGAATTTCACATGGAGACAAATGAAATCAGCACGAGTTACTGAGTAAATATAATACAATACAAGGGAGACCAGATAAGCTGTAAGCGAGTCGTCATTGTCGGAGGGCGGGCATACGACGAGGAGCTCATGTGGATTGTGTTCAATGGAGGAGGGTCAAGCCACGGGTGAGAACAACTATCATACGTAGAACATATATATCACAACACAATACAACGACACGTGTCTACTGTCTAAGGATGAGTAATTTTCAAATAAAGTGATTGAAATTTGAAAGTAATTGTAATTGACAGAAAAAATAAATGGTAAAAATGTTAACAGAAATCAAACATTGATAAATGAAAATCCACCATTAAAGACTTATTACAGAGAATTACAAAATATTCTTAACTTTTAGATTTTGAATATAGAATATTCTTTTCATATTCTAACGAATCTTGTCCATTACCCATCACTGCTCGTGTCCAACAGCACTGTTATAACGATGAGTGTGCAAGGACGCTAACGTACAAACGCATTCAAGTATTCTACACAAGCTGACGTCACGGCACCGCTATGTTAGTCCTTTACTACGAGTGTTTTCAACCGACTTAAAAAAAGGAGGAGGTTCTTATTCCGACTGTATGTTTTTGTACGTATGTTACGCGATAACTCCACCATTTTGCATCAATTTTGATGATTCTTTTTGCTGTTGGGAAGAACATACTTCAGATGTGGTCCCGTAAAATTTTTATCTAAATTCATCAAGAGCGTTTTTTTGTTGAGAAAATCAATAAAAACTATCCCCAAGTTATTTGTATTGGAGCCACCCTAAAAATATGTTTTAATATATTATTCTACCAGTTTGTCGGCCTGATTAATATGTATACCCGTACTAAATTACATCTGTCTAGTAACAAGAGACTCTGAGCTAAGCCGCGGACGGACAGAGTGAAACTATAAGGGTTCCTCGTTTGACTGCGCAACCCAAATTAAACTAAGAACCTACATCCAATTTCCAAATTTATCCTTCCTTCAGATCTTTCTTAGTTTAACTCTCAATAAGTGGTCATTAAAGTGAATGCCACCATCACATGGCTCAAACCATTCCCTTTCCCGTGGGATCCCATCACATGGTGGTGGTACCAGCATCAATATCGTAACGGCGCCGATGAGGCAATCACTTCTGTAGAAATAGCGACCGCCTCAACATGAATATTTCAATAATTCCGTCGATGCCGATGGAATGGGTTATCGATTGATGGAAAATGGAACCGTTCACCGAGCGACGACGGGAAGGGAAATAATCAGCGCAACTGTGGCTGGCGCGTGGGGGCGCGTGGGGGCGCGTGGGGGCGCGTGGGGGCGCGTGGGGTCGTGATGGCCTGTGATGCTCGCTCACTACTCCCTGATCAGTGCTTGTGTTCACAGATGTGTACCACTACACTACCCTCATCATTTGTTTATTGTTGTCCTTTCCAATTTTTAGGGCTCTGTACTCAGAGAGTAAAAAACGGGACCCTATTACTAAGACTTGACTGTCCATCCGTCCGTCTGTCACCAGGCCGTATCTCATGAACCGTGATAGTTAGTCAGTTGAAATTTATGTATGTATTTCTGTTGCCGCTATGACAACAAATACTAAAAACCTGAATAAAATAAATATTTAAGGGGGCTCCCATGCAACAAACGTGTTTTATTATGTATGTATTAGACTTGCGATGTAACATACTACTAGCACCATCTAGTGTTGTACTCGTCTACTACTGCTACTGAAAAACTAAATTGATAACGAAAATCGAGGCGCATTCGTTAGAGGATTGTTCGGTGCATATTATGATTTATGGTTTTCCGTATTTAAAATATCCATATTCTGTACGGAACCCTTCGTGCGCGAGCCCAACTCGCATTTGACCGTTTTTTTTCTTCTAATAATGTATAGGAAACATGTGTGACAATTTATTACAATTTACAAGACCTTAGTTGGAGTTAAAGAGAAAAAAACAGTTACATTTTTAATGCCTATCTTTTTTGACGTATTTTAAACTTCATCATCCAGGATATCGTTCTAGAGGTCAATGCTAATTAACCTTCAAAATATAGCATTAATTAAACAATTTAAAAGTTAATTTTCATACTTGCGTGTATAGCGCCGACCTCTTCTGCATTTATATTGAAACATGCTTGCATATACTAAAACGAAAACTTGTATATCATAAAATACGTCACTTAATTATGCATTTAGCGATCAAAACTAGATTGCCACACTGTGACACACTCTCGCACACTCGCCACACCCTAACTTCCCACATAAATCGTCTCGCACTCCAGCACTACACAAAACTAAATGAACACCTAATTCTAAGCCCAACAAACAAACTGTAATCACAAAATCACAAAGGGTCGTACTTACAAGCTAATTTCTCCAGTAATAACATTCACGAGGGAGCGAACCACCGTTACACTTGAAATTACCGCTAAATACATGAATTATTATATTATTATTGTATAATGCGAGCCATGCGTCTCCGACATCCCTTTGTCACGTCATTAAGGACTGTAATTGCTGAGATAAATCTTTGACGCGGTTCGGGGTATGACGTAGTCGGGATATATTCTAGCCCCCGATTAAGGCTACGTACTGGATGGATCAGACATTACTCTGAAGGACAGTAGGCCTGAGCCTCTGCAGTGGGGACATATATAGGCTGTTGATGAAATAGAAGATAACCAAAAGTGTGTGAAGTGTACCAAAAGTTTAGTTATTTTATTTATTAAAAAATACTTGTAGCACACATGGCATATTATGCAGTATATAACTTGTATACTAGCAATGTCATATTTTTAAAAATCGTTATTTATATTTCCAAAATATTTTAAATTGTTTAAATAAAGATCACGTCTCAAGCTAAATGAACAACTGATTAAATGTAATCGCAACACAGTTTACGCAAACACAAAAGCTTTCGTTTTATTCTTCTGAAATTATTTCAGTCGTTGCTGGAGGCATTTCCGACACAATCCTACATTGAAATCACTTTACATCCAGTATCTGCACCTGCCTGCGCACAACTTCAGCACCGCGTATATACTCGTATCCCTCCGCTCCGCTCCGCTCCGCTCTGCGCGGTCTAAACCCTTCCCCGACCACATTCACTCTTGAGCCCAGAAACTAATTTCTCGTTAAATAAACAAGCAGCTTCCGAGTGACTTGGACCGCACATGTGAACGCTTTAATGCCTCCGCGCCGCTTCTGTTTCATTATTCATTCTATTCTGAGGATACAAAGATGGATCGCATCCCATATTCATTTGTTTTTCGGACTGGGATCAGCGCGCGTTGGGCTTGATTAATATTAAAAAGTTGGATCAACTCCTCTCATGATGTGGAGATACGCACACTAGTGTGACGCCGCGACGTTGCTTGTTAGACGAAAATTATCACTTACTCAATTATAATTCACTGTTTCAAGCGTATGTGTCTGACTTTCTATCAGGGGATTGATCCTAATGATCAAGTTTCCCACAAATCGGCGATCGTAGTAGGATGTTGTTAATAGATTTGCAGGTGGAAGGACACACGCACAATGTCCGCTACCCAGGCATGCTGCGGTCAGTGACCTTTAACCAAGACAAAATGTCGAGGACAATTCGTATAATGGGCCCTCGAATTTATAACAGGCAGTTCAGGCAAATAGCGGCTCAGAGTCTGAAAAGAAACGTACATATATTACCCTGAAATAAAGGTCATTTTCCTAACCGCATATCTATGTTTGTTTGTCAATGTTTTTGTATGACTTCTTAATTTTTTTGTTAGGTGAACACATCAGTTAGGATTTTCTTTAATACGTACACAAAGTCGTGTCTACTCTGACTGTCTCAGATTTTTCACTGTGGTATCTACGGAGACAGAGAGGAGCATTGCATTTTTACAAACATTTCGTGGTAAGCTAACACTGCCGCAAATTTTAAATAACAATTATTTTAAAATGTGCAAATAAAGACATTCTAAAGTATATCTCACCTGACCTAGTAAAGTACTTTAAAATTCCGACTCCACAATTTTTGCCTCTTTTCAAATATAAATATTTAATCAATCAAATGTGTGTCACAATTTCTCATAACCACTCCAGATGTCAACACCTATAGTGGTTTCTGAGATAATCCGCTGTGACAGACGGACAGACAGACATACACCAGAGTGATTTTAGAGTGGTTCAATTTGTACATTGGATATTCGAAAACGAAAAAATGACTTGTCAAGTGTTTCTACAAAATAGATACCTTTTTAGCAAAGATAAGATAGCATAAGTTCACTGTTGGACATATCATGAGCAGCCCTCGTTGCTTTCTCTAGATTGTAATATAATTAGCATGATTATGTTATTTAAAATGGCTCAATAATCTGAAAAGGAAAGCTGGAATAGTCAGCAAAAGTTTGTGGCCGGGAGTTCGGAGCTAATAAAGTGGGGAAATTCCACAATGAACTCACAAAGCGCTGACTGTACTGTACTGAGCAGGCTTCTGTCCGGAACATGGCGATTGAATCGTACTTGAAATTATATTACATCAGCTCAGTGTAAATGTTGGGATATATCTCTCACGTAGATAATTAGTTCATCATCATCATCATCAGCCGGGAAACGTCCACTGCTGGACATAGGCCTCCCTCATGGTACGCCACATCGACCGGTCCCGACCCACCTGCATCCAGCGACTCCCCGCGACTCTAACCAGGTCGTCGGTCCATCTAGTAAGGGGACGGCCTGGTAGACGTTTCCCGGTACGTGGTCGCCACTCGAGAACCTTTACTCCCCACCGGTTATCGGTTCTTCGAGCGATGTGACCTGCCCATTGCCACTTCAGCTCACTGACTCGTCGAGCTATGTCGGTGACCTTCGTTCGTCTACGGATTTCCTCATTCCGGACCTTAGCACGTAGAGGAATTCCGAGCATAGCTCGTTCCATTGCTCGCTGAGTGACTTTGAGCTTGTTTATTCGGCCCACAGTAAAAGACCACGTTTCGGTTCCGTATGTCATCACTGGCAACACGCACTGATCAAAGACTTTTGTCTTTAGACGCTGATATATTTTAGGATAATTAGTTAGTAAGTAGTATATATATATTTATTTTAGACTTTATATATATATAAAATGTGACATTTATTTCATTTGTTTTCATTATATATATAACCATATATAACCAGTCGGTCGTTATTACCAGACTGAGCAACGCAAATGTATGTTAATAAATATGTATAGTAGCCTGTTTATGTATGTATGGTTGTCCCTTTGTGTCGCTATAAAGACCAAACTCGTGGGCGGATTTTGATGATCACGACAATAGATTTGTCTTAGTTTAGTGAATGAAATAATCTACTAATAATAAACTAAATATATGACATAATCTAAAAATAATTATATTATCAACTCAACTGGGTGAAATTAACAGATAATAGTAGCTTGATATGTCGACGTTTATACATATGTATATTTTTATAGAGCTGTGGAGTTTATTTAACCCATGTATTGAACAAACCCATGCCTATGCCCAACCCATTCTTCCTTATTTCCCAAAACTGTAAACTAGGTGCATTGACATGGAAGAAAGAATATCATTATCTCTTAATTTTTGGCAACCTAATCATCATCAGCCGGAAAACGTCCACCGCTGGAGATGGTCCTCCCCCATGGTCCGACACAATGGCCAGTCTCGAGCCGCTTGCAGCCAGCGACCCTCTGCTACCATTTCTAGCTCGTCCGTACATCTAGATAATATTAGAAGGTCAATCTAAGAATAAAAAACAATACAACTAGTTCAGAGTAAAAAATAACAAGCCACCTAAAACTCCAGGACGAAACTGAAAACAAATATTACAAACCTGGGTAGTTGACCTTTATCAACGATTAGAAGTGTAGGCAGGATTGTGTGTTTAGGCTTAACCAATTGCCTGGCAGCGAGGGCTTAGGTCTCGTCTCACCAACACACGCACACGTGGGTGGTTAACGAGAACCAACATCCAGCAAGGCTGTGCGGCTTTGTGAAAAGGGTATTAAACTGTTTATAGTTGAAAGGATTGCCCAACGAGAATATAATCACTCCGTTTGCAACGCCTAGCTACGAGAGCAAATAACTTGTTAGGGACGTATAAACAGATCGTGACCAAGATTGAATCTTAAGGTTCAAAATATGTTTGTGTAGGAAAACTCCGATTCAATGCGTGCCGGCTCGCGCAGGTCAGGGTTCCGCAGCTGCCCGCCAGTACATCGGTATAATATTACACGTTAACTTGTAAAGCCTATTTAGCAGTGATGGTTCGTCCAACTTTGGTAAACATACTGTAAAATACTCGATATTACACACAGTTCACTCGCAATCTATGCAATAAAACACACGCTGCGCTTCATCGCAGATGACAGCCGAGTGTTGCCACCCCGAATTGTATATACTATACTACTACTGTAGGGTAATGTTTCTAGCTGAGAAGCTGTAGAATACAAAACCCCGGGCTTGGAACACTACTAACAATTTCTATTAATTGTATATAAGGACTCACCCGGTTGAAAGTGGTCTTAAACAACCAGGGCACTAGTGTCAGCGACAAAGAACTTTTCCAGCGGGAAAAGACCTCTGTCTTCTTGCTTTATGAAAAATACAATAAAATCAAGCGAGCGACCAAATATACGTGTACGCACAAAAACTCTGCTTACCAAGCTCAAGTGACAGTAGACAGTTCCGCTGTCAGAATGCGGGGGTTGGTAGCGAGACTGCAACCTACCAACACCTAACAGTAGCATTATTTAAATTTCCATTCATCTGCCAGCTTGGCTTCCTACCATCGGGCTACCTAAGTCTGTCGCCGAACATTTGTTTTAGAATCACTGTTGTGTTCCGGCGTGAAAGATTATCTCCTCGACCTCTTATTATTATTAACTTGACGCTTCAGGGCTAGAACACTTGCACTGTCCTTATCGTCACTGAACATTGGGTGATATGAAGACCAATTGCCTCATTACCTTTAAAAATATAGAGGTAGGTTCTTGTCATATATTATTATCTATAGTGCCAATATTATTGATATACACGCCGCGACGTACTACATAGCTACGTAGACGTACGAGACGTAGAACAAGCCGGCGAGGGAGTTGGTCCCGAGGTGGGAGGGAGGTGTTAACTCACACGATTTCATCTGACCAAAGATACCAGATACATAAAACTGTTTCGAACAAAATAAATTGCTCGCGCCGCTCCCTCGCACTCCGCAGTATCTATTTTTCCGATTCACCGACGGAACCCGCTCTTCGCGCGCATTTTTCTTGACTATTTTTTAGAGTCCCTTACTACTGAACACAAAACCCTTTCATTTTGTTAAAATGCAAAATAAGAGTATCTTTATTGTGACACACAGGTTATACATGGTCTAAAAATAATAATATAGTGCTCTGAGGTCTCCCATCTGGCATACAATACATAATATTTCTAACATATACTACATTTATCGATAGCGGTTATAACCGTGACCCTGCCGCGACGTCCCCCTACTAGATGGACCTGGTTAAGGTCGCGGGGACTCCCTGGATGCAAGTAGGTCAATGTGGCATACCAAGAAGGAGGCCTATGTCCAGCAGTGGACTTTCCCCGGCTGATGATGATGATGGTACATTTAGATCATTCATTACATTCTAAACAATTTTTAGTTACAGTTTAATAGTTTAATATAAAGTACGACTTTTATTCATGTCAATTAATAATAACAATATCACGTTTATGGTCATTTATAGGTCGAGTCGATAAACAATTCATTACGGTTATATGTTGATTTGTCAATTAAATAGTTTCAATTAATATTGAGATCTCATGATGAGAAGTAACAAAGGGAAATGGGCAAAGGATGTAACCGAACGGTGTTCAGACAAAAAAACAAAAAAGACAGTTAAACAGCGCCTTAGATGGGACGACGACATCCAGCCAACCTTTACTCTGATACAATGAATTTAATCGACAAAGTCCTTAAATCAATAATCAAGTCAAAACTATTAAAGAACACCTTAATCTGTTCTATATTTGAGGAAGTCAAAAACATGTTTATTTCATTTACAACCTTTCTATATATACAGTACGTGGAGGCTCTACTTTTAAGTATAGATAATACATGTATTAGGCGGCCCCACTCTTCCCCGCGGAAAATAGCTGCAGCAGAAGGCTGAGTTTTGAATTTGTGTTCATTGGTAACTCTCGTCGATGATCGGAACTCTCATATAGATAATGCCACTCACACTTGACTTCTATCTGTTATTTCCTGCCCGCGGCGCCGGCGCCGAGCTCGGCTGCAGCTGCGCACTAATCACCACACATTTCCACACCGGCGACTAAATGACGTACAAATGAAATGATCTGTTCCTCTGCATACCACAATTTGCCGGGAATAGAGTTGCATTACTTTACTAAAATACATTGTTCTACAGTGAAGTATTGTGAAATTGTGTTATCATGAAAATAACGTTGAAACTAAGTATTGGACATGATATAGTCTCGTCCACACATCATATCGCGGCATTATAATATCCCCGATTACCCTTGTTGAACCGTGGGTGTTACAGAAGGCGCCTAACATCATTGCGATTCGTATCTTGGCAATTGTGGTACTAGGGCAAATTCTGGAAAGCCCATCACAGCTGTATCATTTCTCGGCTCAGTTCACTGGCTCGGCAATGTCATCGTGCTCGGTCTGTTCTACTAAACTTCCACAATCATCCACGGCTCCCGTGACACTCTCAAAGTCCGTCTATTGGTTGGATAATGTTCAACATTGATTACAGGTATTGAAGGCCCAGTAGTCTATATACCTAGAGTTGTAGTCTACAAAATACATCCATTAGCTAATCATGCAGCTCGCAGTAGCAGGGCGGGCGGGATCAAGTTGATTAAAGGGCCCTAGTCCCGAGCCTGCGAGAACTACTTAGCTATAAACGGCCTTCAAGTACGCGACGGAGGGCACATCGTGTACTCGCATGCCTCCTGTACTAGCTACACAATAGTCCAGGGACGCGGTTCGGAAGATTTCAGTTAATAAAATTTATTTTGGGTTCGGACAGTCCATTGAATAATTCATTTGAGAATTTAAATTCTTTGTCACATATTATTTTTTTAAACAAGAATTGAACATAAACAATTACTGGTGGTTGTTTTATTTGTTCTTATTCAATTAATTAGAATATATTGCAGTTTTATTTGATTGAAAATCGAATATTTTTTACCGACTTCAAAAAAAGATGGTGGAAAAGGAAGGATGGAGGTTCTATGCGTTAGTAGGTTTTAAAAAAACAGTAAAATTGCTGCGGCTAACGCACTGTCTGTTAATAGCACTGTCGTGTTTTGGTATGACAGGTAGCTCTCATTAGGTCGACGCTTCAGGGTTAGCTCGCGTACCATGCAAAGGCCCGATCGTCACTTACCATCAGGTGAGATGAAGGCCAAACTGTAAACCTATCACACACTGACGACAGATCTGAAATGACTAAGTCAGGATACACAAAATGTGATCGTACAAGAAACTAACTACTCCATGATGCAAGTTGATAGCATAGAAACATTTTCCACTAAAAGCCATCACAGTGCCCCGACAGTAATGGCCCCCAACCCTTACACTCGAGGTGAAAGATCCGACTACAAAAATAATAACATTAACCCAAGTTTGACCTCACTGTCACCAAAATATTATAAAGAACCGATCCCCAATACTCATAACATTTAGATCGTCCCGTATTCGTGGATAATATAAATATACATATAGCGTGCCGTGGAAGGTCCCGCTGCGTCGCGACGATATCTGATTATGGCCGGGTCCCATCACATTATGATAATGGACACTTGCCCGACGCGTCCAAATAGGAATAGATTGATTTCCAATTTTTTCCTCCCGCCGCCGCGCCCGCTCGCGACGACGCCCGCTGATTGATTTTTAGGTTATTGCCTTCGATATTACCACGGATTTCCATTAATTATTATTGGACGTCCTGAGACATATTTTCGCTTGAGGTCTTATTGGCTTTTTAGATTAAATTCATCCTTTATTACAATTTGGAATTGGGATGGACGAATGTCCTCATTCTTATTCCCCACCTGTTACAAATTAAATGGAAAATTTTATTTAAAATAATAATGATTTGATCTACGAGCATATTTTTACTGACGAATGTTTTACTAGTATATTTAGATAAATTAGATAAAATATACGCTAAGTCGCATGCCAGTATGTGTGAAGAGGATAGTCTTATTATAGATTCAAATGAAACTTATTTCTTATCATCTCGACAAAATTGTAGTGTCTCCATTTGTATTGGCTTGTCGTTGTGTCCACACATTCAACTGGATTCAACATCCTCGGCAGCAATGACGTCAGATAGGATTTGCCATAATAGTAGTAATTCTGATTAGACAGGTCAGAGAATTCAGACATTAGTCCATATTCGAATAACGAACGTTCGAACCACGTCCGAACACTTATAACTCGAGAACGTCTGGACAGATTTTCATGGCTGGTGTTGTATTTGTCTCCGTCCCGAATAACTATGAAAACATGGCATAAATTGAGAAAAAACAACAGCATTGTTTTATTACATTCACGACCTAACAGTAACTTTTAAAAGAACTTATTTTTTGTAGAGGGCTAGTTGAATGGCTAAGGAAGGACATATGCTACTTTTTATCAAGATCGGACGAGCATTTCTCACGGATTATACTCTATAGTCCACGTGGGCGAAGCTGCGGGCAGAAGCTAGGTATTAGACATAGACATAACTTTGTTAAATTAAGTATAGTTTTAAACAAATCCTACGAATAAAAATTATTACGGAATTTGTTTGAAGATGCAACATAGCTCCTAAAATCGTTGCCAAAAATACATTGTACCTTATTGAATGCTGTCCGTCAGCAAGTTCCTCGCAAGTCCTATGGTAGGGGTCATAAACAGTTATATTATAATATATGAGGTATGATAATCTCCCGAATGAGGTCGCCGCGTTACTGCGGTGCGACACTAACACCTACTCGCTTACAACTCCTAACTAAGTTATATCTCCCGGCTTTGATCCTTCGCAGCAGTTCTACGTCTCATATTAAACTCTCGAGGAAGTGGTCTCCAGTTTAGATCGACCTCAGACTAAGATCGCACTAAATTGGATAGATCTGTTCCGTTCAAGTTAAATTAACTCACTTGGAAAGTTTACAGTTTACCGTTAACTGTTCTGAGTTAAATGGCAATTTGTTTCATTTTACATTGTCCTTTGAACTCTTATTTATTTTTAAGTTTATATATAATCCATGTAATCCCGTGAACTCGTCTCTAGACTTTACCGCGACAAAAGAATCCTAAGTGTTAACTGAGTAGCTATTTTATTGTGGGATCAATTGTCATTCTTTAATTGTTCATAAAATATCAAAGAGTAATTAAAGAACTAACAAAAGTTATGCTGTGTGTGTACACCTTCAACAGTTCATGGTTGAGAGGCTGGGCTAGAACTTTCAGCTGATATGCACACGCACACTAAATGACACCTACCTTGACCGGTGCTCAAGTGTTTTTGCACAAGTAAGTCAACAATTTACACATTAGGATATCGAGACGTTTTGAAAGACACCGACATACATAGGTCCATCCGACATCCGTCACATGCACATATAGGATAAAGAAGGTATCAAAACAAATCGCTTTGAAATGACTCCTACAAGGTCAACAATAAGCCAACAACCAATGTGACCTGGGTGGTTTTAAACTAAATGAGTTTTGGTCTCTCGCAAGGCGAGAGGGCAACGGTATCGCGTACTGTGTATCACGTGGGCCAAATACTTATCCCTGGATATGTTAATTACCGTCATTAGGAATAATTCCGCACCGGCAAAGCGTTGAGTAATAACTTGTAAACATCAAACATTTGTTCAAATTATCCGTTTGGTGTTTGGCTATGGAGCATAATGCCATGTTTCCTGGCAGCTGTCGGGAAATACGACTAAAGGGTCCCATAAACGAAGCCGGCCAAGCGTTCGCGTTGTAAATACAAATGTAAGGTGATATAGAACATTTTTGAACAACATTGTAGCTCTTTAAGAACGAAATTGTATGAGCTTTTGGCTGAAGATGAGATGATATTGAGAAAACGGTTCCTGGACATACCAAATCTCTAATCTGTAAAAAATTTCCTTATCAGAATAGCAGTGCAAAAAATGGGAATTAATAGTAGGGAGGATCATACATAAATATCTGACATTTTCAGTCATTTTAGTGCAGAGGTATCAACATGACATTAAAATTAAAATCAAGATATATTTTATTCAGATAAGTTATTAATGTTGGCGGTACGATAATACATTTTGCCAATATTTTGATAAAATTTCTAATTTTTTGAGTTATTCTCAGGTTGCAATCGAAAATGCAAAAATACATCCTTAAA
This sequence comes from Carcina quercana, assembly GCA_910589575.2. Lineage (NCBI taxonomy): Eukaryota > Metazoa > Arthropoda > Insecta > Lepidoptera > Depressariidae > Carcina > Carcina quercana. The sequence continues at coordinate 325,498 of OU342443.1, forward strand.
ACTTTGCTTAGAACTAATCCTCGTGATCTGGTACATGTGGCTTTGTTTCTAGTAGTAATAACTAAACAGTTCTAAATGACATTTTTCGATTTACATTATCAGTTGCTATGAGCTATCCAAGGACATTATAAAATATTCTTTGGGTCGCGTTTGAAATCGATCTTTTTACGTAGTATCTAAATTCACGACTGTCAAACTAAAGTACATTCTTGTTGTCAATCACAAACTGCACCTAACTATCAACCTTATACTGAATGTAACGTTAAGGCGGAAAGGCATCAAAAATCGCGATCAATACCAGTCAAGTAACAAGTCTCATCAATGCCCCGAGCATAACCTGTGAAGGCGCGTCAATCGCCGGCCCTTCAGAAATTAGGGCCCGCCGGACCCCTATCCAACTGTAATTTTCCACGCCACTTCCCTTAATTAGGTCAAACGGGCCCCGGGGGACCCGCGCGCCCCGACGAGCATCAAACTAACCCTAAGTCTAAGATGTGAACAACTTGCTCTCACTAACTCACTACACGACGTGAACTTGCTCTCGCTGCGACACACGCACAAACATGATACGTTTTAAACTTATTAATTGTCGAAATATTGTCTGTAATCTGTGATATGGAAATCTGTGAGGGAGGAGATGATGAGTGATTCTAGCATTATTATTACAATAGTTGACGTTTTGGTTTAATTTTTTTACCCCCGACGGAAAAAGGGGGGTGTTATAAGTTTGACGCAAATGTCTGTGTGTGTCTGTTTGACTGGACCGCTTTTGATGTATTTTTAGGTGATAGCAAGTTTTTTAAATAAATTTAATTTCCTTGTATCCATACACAAAATGGCGTCGTATGGGGATATGATTAATTTCATTGTGATTGTTTGTGACGTTTAGGCGCGAGTAAACATGCTCACTTTAGTATTGGATATATTAGTAGGATATTAGTATGATAATATTATACTGTGATGTTTGTTTATCTATGTGTATGCGTTTTGTTTACAGACAGCGAAGAGACAGAGTATCGTCCCGTCTCGTCGTCTGCACTCGCCTGCGTAGTGACGGGACGCTGGTGGTGCGACGTGGTCCTCGCTCAAACTAGTTTGATTGACGTCGAGTCAATAAGTTGTTTACGACTACATGTACTACCGGTAAAGACAATAACAGCTTCTGTTTACATCGAGGCATTAATGAGTGTTATGTTTCTATCCCCTAACAATTTACTTATCATTTTAAGCCAAGAAAAAACATCTACGACATTTAAATCTATTTTTTTCTCTTCTCATTGCCTTTGTTATGTGTTAATTTTTACTACAAAATATTTGTGACGTTTGTAATTATTTATTATTCAATAACTGGTTATTGTCTCTTTTTAAAAGTAAAATATTGTTGTGCGTGTACATCTGAAGAGGTGGGGTTTGGTGTGAACTGTATTATATGTATTTTCCATCTGTTATGTACCCAAACTCACACACAATAATGATTTCATTTCATTTCACGAAACCCAATATTATAGACCTCCAAGTCTGAAGACTGAAGGGCTTTCCTTGCTTGTCAGGATAGCCAGTAATCGGAGTAAGATGTTGTTGTTGTCATGTTTCCCATTGGTTGTCTTTAACGACGCCTACGCTTACATGGAGTTATTTTATTCTGAAGACATGACTTTGCGCCGCAACTCAACTGAAATAAAAACCGGCCAGCGCTAGTTGGACTCGCACACCGAGGGTTCCGTTAAAACGAATTACTTATGTACACCATCTGAGCCCATATCGACTGTGGCTGCGATAGATTATACATACTCAGCAGAAAGCATTCGACAAAACGGAATGCTAGAACAGCATTACCAACAACAAAGCCCCGAGGAAATGGCAACGTTTTGATTGCTCAGTTCAGTTGTACGTTCGCAGAACGACAATGCAAACATTTTAACTACCAACCAACTAAAGTTGCATTAACGTTAAAACTAAGCAAAGTGCTAATAAATTTAGAGCTGCATGCAAATTAGAGGGGAATCCCGACAACAGCAGCGTTAGGAGGAGTCTAGCAAATATCTGGAGTACCAGGAGAGCAGGAACGGAGGCGGGCTTCCTAATTCATGCGATAAATAACACATTTCATTCGTATTTGCATTCGTCGCGAGGGAGGAAATTGCTTGCAAAATCACTACGCTAATGTACAACTGACGGCGGAGTGGAATGGAGGCGGTAGTCCAGACATTATTCAAGGAGTTAGGAAGAGGCCCTGCGGTCTTCAGTGTGTAGATTACACTGCTCAATTTGGTGCTACTTAGTTGTCCGTGTCACTAAAACTGTTGTATCACTCATGTTATCTTATAGGTCAATATCCAGGCGACCGAGGTTTGCTCGGAGTTTTTGACTTAACAGCAGTGTCAATAGCACTGTTGTTCCGGTATGAAAAGTAGCAGTATTGGTGTGCACGATTCCCATTGAACGGCCTTATAGTTTCTATCAGATGAGATGAAGGCCAAGTGCAAACTCTACGATTACTCGGTCAAGAGTCAGCCATCAACATGCTACAAGGGCGTTTAAATTTATTATCATCTGACTTCAAAAAAGAGGACTTCTTTTTTTGTTATGTATGTTACACGATAACTCCGTCAATTATAGATCGATTTTGATGATTTTGTTTTGTTTGATAAAACATACATACTTTAGAGGTGGATTAGTATAAATTTTATCGAAATTATTTCAGTGATTTTTGATAATAATAATAATAAGGGTTGTAACACCGCAAGAACAGTATAGTTACTATACGCTGCAACTAGATGGCGCTGCAAGTCAGATACAAGTCGCTGGTGACCTGTCGACTACCAGTAATGACGTCTGTGAGCTCGCCGGCTTATAGTTAAGAAATACGAAGAAACACCTACAGACTAACGTTTGTATTATATACATTCAGTAGGGTCTCTGAGTAGCTTCTACATCTGCTTCCACCTCTGTTGGGACAGCTTGCTGAACTACTTAGACGTACACTGTAGAACCCTTCCGCTTCCACCCCTCGTTGGAACGGTTGGGCGAAACAGTCGAGAATCCTCCGCTTCCACCCCTCGCTGGAACGGTTGGGTGATCAGCCTTGTAAATAACTAAAAGTCGTAGTATACATTTTCTCGCCTACATTACCTGGTTTCATTGGAGCAGCCTACCAGCAACCCCCCCTACAACTGGCGCCCAACTACGATCTACGCCCACAAAACCTGCTACAAGAGTTTCCTGCGAAGCCTTCTACGCGGAAGTGGTACTAGTGACGAAGTTCTACGACCTGCGAAGCCTGCTACGAGATGTGCTACTCCTGTGAAGCCTTATATGAGAAGTGCTACGACTGATGAAAATTTTACGCCCTACTTCCTATAAATACCTTGAAAATACTACGCTTTCTATTCAAAACGGGAAGTACTACGCCCTTCGAAGCCTTCTACGCCAATTATTGCTACGAGCTTCAAGTCTTGCTACAACTGGCGCCCAACTACGATCTACGCCCACAAAACCTGCAACAAGAGTTTCCTGCGAAGCCTTCTACGCGGAAGTGGTACTACTGACGAAGTTCTACGACACTATATCCCTATGTGATAAAAACAGATGCAAGCAATTATGCACTTGGTGCAGTCTTAGTGCAGGGGGAGGGAGATAGCGAACACCCCGTTGAATATGCCAGCCGTCTATTAACCCCTGCTGAGCGTAATTACTCAACAACAGAACGAGAGGCATTGGCAGTTATATGGGTTATTCTCGTTGGAGATAAGCACACTTCCTGGGTTGATAAGTTACCCAGTATCCGTTTCGCAATGAACACAGCTTCATCGTGTTCTACCGGGTTTACCCCCGCGTATCTGACCTTCGGACGTGAGCTTCGAACCCCAGATGACGTAACGAAGGACCTTCGAAAGATAGTGATGAACGATAGTTTTGTCGAAGATATTACTCCTCGCCTGCTTATGATGGCTGATACTTTAAAAAGGGCTCGAGAAGTCCAAGAGACGAAAGAAGAAAAACGGAAAGAATATGTAGACAAGAAAAGACAGGCCTGCCCTGATTATCGCCCCGGAGATCTTGTATTAGTTAATACACATGTATTGAGCAAGAGCAGTCAAGGATTTAGTTCAAAACTGGCTCCACGACGTGATGGACCATATATTATTGTGCGGCGGCACGGTGCTAGTTCATTCCAAATCGCCCATCCTGACTCCAATACCCCTGTTGGTATTTATCATGCATCAGCTCTAGTCCGTTACCGATCTGCGGAAGGCAATGACATACCGTCACCAACTCTGCCAATTAGAAAGAGAGGAAGACCCCGGAAGAACGAAGTTAGTTCCAAGACAGCCTCTACTGTGCCCATCAGGCCTCGTGGAAGGCCACCTAAACAGCCAACTGCTGTTGCCTAAGATTCTCCTGTCTTACTCGTCGGGGCGACTTCATAGACAGAGGGGGAGACTGTAACACCGCAAGAACAGTATAGTTACTATACGCTGCAACTAGATGGCGCTGCAAGTCAGATACAAGTCGCTGGTGACCTGTCGACTACCAGTAATGACGTCTGTGAGCTCGCCGGCTTATAGTTAAGAAATACGAAGAAACACCTACAGACTAACGTTTGTATTATATACATTCAGTAGGGTCTCTGAGTAGCTTCTACATCTGCTTCCACCTCTGTTGGGACAGCTTGCTGAACTACTTAGACGTACACTGTAGAACCCTTCCGCTTCCACCCCTCGTTGGAACGGTTGGGCGAAACAGTCGAGAATCCTCCGCTTCCACCCCTCGCTGGAACGGTTGGGTGATCAGCCTTGTAAATAACTAAAAGTCGTAGTATACATTTTCTCGCCTACATTACCTGGTTTCATTGGAGCAGCCTACCAGCAACCCCCCCTACAGGGTGAATATTTTAAGGGATACATGTTGTAGACTTTTAGGGCAGTTGAAGTCGATTTCTAGTTCTTTTAAGTCACAAGTTTCAGTTTATTTTTAGGCAACACTGTCAGTCAGAAATTAAGGTTTTAAATGGTTATCGCGAAAGAGTTAACAAGTGAGAGCGTCCGGCCGGAGCCACGGCCTCTGTAAAAGCAAATCCGATCTTAAATCAGATTGAAATTTACGCTAACAACTTTTAAATTAACTTGTAAATCGATCACGTTCTGACACTCGGGGCTGCGACCTGCCGGAGATTAAGTGATCATTGATTGGGAGAGGTGTTAGTGACGAGACGGTAATTCCAGAAATATCTGAGACGAGAGAGAATAAATCTCTATTTAAATAGCAGTGCTCAGTATGATCCAAAGAAAAATAACTGGAGATCAACCAATCAAAGAGTAGTTATTGCACTTTCATTTAGCAATACGTATTTATATAATGGGCAATACAGATAAAGCAAGCAGTTAGCCGGCCTGGCCGGCGTCGGGATGATAAGTTTCTGCCGCTATCGACCCACCTGCAAAGCGTCGTGATTATAGGAAATCCCCTCTTATAATTGATGTTTGATGGTGCGATATATGAGGGAGGTTATATCTGAGAGCGGACTGATACTTCGATATACATAGCTGGTACTTATTGAGTAGCGAATAAATAATTCTCTTCATCCATTAATTTTTAGGGTTCCGTACCCATATGGTAAAAAACGGGACCCTATTACTAAGACTCCGCTGTCCGTCTGTCTGTCTTTCACCAGGCTGTATCTCATGAACCGTGATAGTAAGACAGTTGAAATTTTCAGCCATGATGTATTTTTGTTGCCGCTAAAAACATAATAAAATAAATATTTAAGGGGGCTCCCATACAACAAACGTTTCTTGCTAGATATTGATAACGGCAACAGGTAGACGCTTAAAATATTTAGGTATACATAGCTTCAAACCACATTTACTCCTTAAAAAGTATCTCGAGTATATGTCAGTAAGTTTAATTTTACGTGTTTCGTATTGATGTCGGTAATATTCCAAATGTTTTATGAAAAACGGAATGTAGCCACTTCTAGACCTTCAATATCACATGAGATGTATGACAACTTTGCAGGGCTATATCTGCGTCGAGTCACAGCGCAGTTGTGTCAGTTGCTAACAACAAGAGCCACGGACGACTCCCAGCCAATAGTTTACTAGTTGTGCGTTGTGAAGCGGCGCATCCGCAATGAGATGCAAATGGCACCGGCGAGTGCTGGCGGCGGAATATGTCAGTCGGTGGAGTTACACTGTTACACCAGGTGGAACTAGGGACGAGTGACGGCTGCGGAATTGTCACTGGACAAAATAAAGAGTATCCGATTCGAGAACTAAATTCTATTAAATTCTTCAGAAATAAACTATATGTAGACCTTTTAGATCTACAAAAAAACGGTGTCATCGAACAATATTTTATTTCGTATTTTTGAATATCTTTTTTGTTTTGTTTAGTCTGTTTGTTTTTTGTATATGTTTTGCTACTTTTTGATTTCTGTGTATAATACATTTATATATTTTAAGTTTTGTGTTGTTGTATTTAGTAACGGATGCATCAAAATAATTATATAGTTAGATTAGTTTAGTGTAGTATTAGTCGAGGCCTATCTGAAAACCAGCGCTGCAATACTCTGTGGCTGCAGCATCAGCTGAGGTAGGCCTATTGCTTTAGTATATATTTAGTTTATAAATTTATTTTTCTTTCTTTATCATGTCTTGATAATCTAAATGGCGTTGTCGCAGCGGGCAGCGGGCAGCGAGCGGCGGTCAGCGATCAGCGGTCGGCGGGCAGCGGGCAGCAGGCAGCGGGCGTAGTAACTGTTTCCTAATGTACAAATGAAGCTCTTGTTTAAAAAATGTATGATGGGTTTGCACTTGGCCTTCATATCACCTAATGGTCAGTGCCGATAAGGCTGTTGGATGGTAAGTGTGCGCACACAGAAGCCTCGTTAATGGGGCCCAGGCTCTGATACCTTTCATACTGGAACAGTGCTATTAACAATGCTATTTGGAGGCAGCTATCTAGGACAGGATTATGGACATAGAAAATGAAACCAAGAACCGATAGGTTCCCCCACTGGGCATCAAACCCGGGACCTCCGAATTGTAAGTACAACATTTAGCCATTAGGTCACGGAGGCCGTTAAAATGATACCCAATTGATCCAGTGACTCCACTTTGAAATTATGTTATGAGGTTGGTGATCGCAGCAAGCTTTGATACACAGTTGAAGGCTTCTGCTTATCTTCATCCTATAGGTAACTTTACGGCCTCCCCTGGCGAGCATTCTGTGCTCATATTCAGTTGTTTATCTCCTGTAGATGAGGAAAATACAGTTTGGCATCAATAAATAACTGTTTATTATTATAATTAAGCCACACAACTCCTTTGCGAGAAGTAATAAGAAACGTCTCCTCTCGAAGCGCTCCCAAACACAAATACATAAATTACAAAGCTACGCCCTCCAGCTCCAGCCCGCCCTGACTGAGGCACGCAGATACGAAAGGCTCGGACTTAACTTAAAACTTAAAATTCTCCGGACGACTTTACCTCCGCCTGCGACTGCGATCAAAAACTTAGCCTTAATTAAGTTATGAATATTTAGCTCGAGTTTTGATAATTTTGTCTTCGAGTTGGTGCTAGCTATAGACCTGCGATGATGATAGCTTATTTATATACTTTCTGCTAGCCAGGACCACGTCGCTCGTGAGAACACGTCACAGCACCCTGGCCGATCCGACCACGATATTCATCTCTGTATGCAATTTTCACATGCATCCACTATACATGGCCTCGCTTTGGCTTAGCATTTGACCTTAATCTTACCTGATGGTAAGTGACGATATGGCTGTTAGATGGCAGGCGTGCTCAACCAGTTGAGTGACCTCACCTCAAGCTAACGAGGGGCCGTCTCTACTTCCATGCATACCGGAACACATAAGTGCTATTAACTGCTGTTTGGCAGCAGACTTAAGTAACATGGCGGTAGGTTAGATATAAAAATGACATAAATACATATTTTTAGACTAACTAAATGTAATGACGTGGCCTATCGATAAATATGGTATCCAGGCCAACGGTGACGTTACGCCAACACTCGATGGCAGTGCCTTCTTGCTGGCAACACTTGCAATCTGACATCGGTGGCGGGCGGACGTTTTCCTGGAGTTTGAGTGACTACTGACTCATCACGTGGTTGTTTTATTAAAATAGCAATACCTTACAGCTGTGGCCACCACAACCGCGCATGACAGACGGCTGTGACACCGCTCTCTTCCCTGGAACATAGGTAACTTGTCGCGTTCCGTCATCCTTTTTAGAATCCTACACTAAGCTACACAGCAGTATATCTAATTGTAACGAGGTAGAGAGGTTAGCGGGACGAGGGGCGGGAGGGGGCCAGACAAGATCTAAGGCTCCGAATACAATGTGTAGGGGCACATACGTCACAGTATGCTGACTTGACGTTTTGGACTCGGGGCTCGCCAGTCGTTCCCCGCGCCCCTAGCCAACCACGCGCGCACAGCGCTATATTATTGCGTCATACATTATTCTCGTCTAATCTAAGACAAATGTGTAATATCTGAATAAATAACGTATTGTTTCGTGAACTGAGTATCGTGGTTTGTTTTGATCATCTCCTCTCAAAACACAGACTAATTTGTGCAGTTAAAGAACACGTGACAACTAAATAATCAGACTTTATATTGGTGACCCGTTTTAGTGAACTGTTCCAGTGTTGTACATACTCAGTTCCACGCTATTAGGGGGCGACTCACTTTCGGTTGGCTAGGTAGGCTATATTAGATATATAACTACCTTTTTTATCACCGCGCGTGTAAAAATGGCGGAAGAGAATAAGGAGGTCAAAGGAATCTCCGTCGACGCACGCGTACCGGACTTCTGGACGGATCAACCGGAGCTGTGGTTCCTGCAGTACGAAGCTGCTGTTTTGCCGCAGCATGCCAGTGATGCCGCACAGTTCCAGCTACTTGTCACGAAATTGGGCAAGCAAGTGTTACCTCAGGTAACGGACATCCTTCAGAAGCCGCCGGAAAAGGAGAAGTACAAGGCAATCAAAGCAAGGTTGTTGAGCGTCTATCAGGAGTCAGAGGATAGAAAAATACAGAGGCTCGTTGGAGAGATGCAGCTTGGTGAGCAGAAGCCTTCTCAGTTGCTTAGATGTATGCAGAACCTGGCTGGCACTAGCTTCCAGGATAACGCGCTCAGAACGCTATGGCAAGGCCACCTACCGGTTGCAGTCAGAACGGCGTTAGCAGCCTCCAGTGTAACGGCTTTGACGGAGTTGGCAGCGATGGCCGATAGGGTTATGGAGAGCCTGAAGCCAGTAGAAGTAGCTAGCGTGTCGACCGGAAGTAGCGAAGCGAGCAGTGTTACAGCAAAGATGGAAGAGCTCAGCATGGAAGTGGCGGAGCTGCGTAGAGAGAGAAGACGCTGGAACGAGGATCGCCGCGTCGGGACACAGTTCCGCAAGGACTACGATACACAGCAAGGACGACCGTCGGGCAGGAAGCTGTGTTATTTTCATCAGCGTTTCGGAGCAAAGGCTTTTAAGTGCAGGAGTCCTTGCAGCTGGAAAGGAAAAGTCAACCAGGGAAACTAGAAGCTGTGCAGTCGACGACGGGACCCTGCATAGGCAATGTTAATCGCCGTCTATGTGTGCAAGACAATAATAGTGGTCAAAGTTTTCTTATTGACACAGGAGCGAACGTGTCAGTGATACCTGTTGGTGTAGTTAGGCGTAAAGCTAGTTGCGACAAAAGCGAGTATAATCTATACGCCGCAAACGACACGCGTATAAATACTTATGGTACAACTTGTATGAATATTGATTTGGGTTTAGGTAAAATTTTTAAATGGACGTTTATTATTGCAGGCGTCAAGCAACCCATAATCGGAGCGGATTTTCTAAGCCATTATGGTTTGCTTGTCGATCTTAAAACAAAAAGGCTTATCGATAATTATACTAAAAAAAATATAATTGCAAGTGTCGTAAATAGTTCTGTATCATCAATCAAAACTGTAGACGAATGCCACCCATATAGTAAATTACTAAATGAATTTCCAGATATAACAAAACCAATTTCGTTTAAGGAGACTCCACAGCATACAGTGAAACATCACATAGAGACCACGGGGCCACCGGTGTTCGCACGGGCACGTCCGCTGCCACCGGACCGCTACAAAAAGGTTAGAGATGAGTTTAAAAATATGCAGGAAATGGGCATCTGCAGACCATCAAAGAGCTCGTGGGCGAGTCCTTTGCACGTGGTACCTAAGAAAAATGGAGATATACGTCCTTGTGGTGACTACAGGCAGCTGAACGCTATAACCAAACCAGACAGGTACCCCATTCCCCGTTTAGGCGATTTCACATACATTTTGGCAGGTAAGAAAATTTTTTCGTCAATCGATGTCAACAGGGCCTATCATTTTATTCCAATTAATCCGGCGGATATCGACAAAACCGCGATTATCACGCCCTTCGGATTATTCGAGTTCACGAGGATGACCTTCGGACTTCGGAATGCGGCCCAGACCTTCCAGCGCTTCATGAATCATACCGTTTTAGAAGGGCTAGATTTTCTATTCAGCTATATTGATGACATCATCATCGCCAGTGACAACGAGGAACAGCATCGAGAGCACCTGCGGCTACTTTTCGAGCGGTTAAACAGGTTTGGTATAACGATCAACTTGGCGAAAAGTTGTTTTGGAGCTGCCGAATTAGATTTCGTTGGTTTCCGCGTCACTTCCAATGGGATACGGCCTTTGGACGATAAAGTCAAAGCCATCTGTGACTATCCGAAACCAAAGAACATCAATGAACTTCGTCGGTTCTTAGGAATGGTAAACTTTTACAGGAAACACATCCCACAGGCGGTAAAAAGTCAATGTATTTTAACAAAATACCTAAGTAACGCCAAGAAGAACGACAAAACACCCATTGTGTGGACACCGGATGCGGAATCAGCATTTCGAGAATGTAAGTCGCAACTGGAGAACGCTGCGACGTTATCGTACCCGAGCGCGGACGCTACGTTGGCGCTAATGACCGACGCGTCGGACACGTGCATAGGGGCAGTTCTACAACAAATGGAAAAAGGTTTGTGGAAGCCTCTTGGGTATTTCTCTAAGGAGTTGACGACACCGCAACAGCGTTATAGTACGTATGATCGAGAATTATTAGCCATTTATTCTGCCTTAAAATATTTTAGAAAAATATTCGAAGGCAGACCGCTGGTCATATATACGGACCACCGACCGCTAGTACACGCGTTCTCAAGATCAAAATCAGCTACTGACGCGGAGACGCCGAGGCGTACAAGGCAGCTATTGTTCATTAGCGAGTTTACAACCGATATTCGGCATGTACAAGGTAAACACAATAGTGTGGCCGATGCCTTATCGCGTGTAGCGACGATTTCATGCCCAGCACCATTAGATTTGGAACGGCTGGCCGATTCGCAGAAATTGGACACCTACATTTCGCAACGACGTCATACAGACGACGACAACAGCGTATGCATTAAAAGCATATTTGTGCCTACATGTGACCACGAGTTGTATTGCGAAATATCAACATCGACCGCTCGACCCTACCTACCTAAGGAATTTAGGCGTCAGGTATTTGATAATTTGCACAACTTAAGCCATCCAGGAATTCGAGCTTCACGCAGATTGGTTGCGAAAAGATATTTTTGGCCGGGTATGAACACAGACGTAGGTAAGTGGGCCAAGTCTTGTATTAGGTGTCAAAAAGCAAAGATCGGTAGGCATACAATATCAGAATACGGAGCTTTTAAACAGGCAGAGCGTTTCGAACACTTACATGTTGATATTGTCGGACCTTTACTCACGACTGAGGAAGGGTATAGATATCTTGTCACCATGATCGACAGAGGTACGCGCTGGCCGGAAGCAGTACCGATAAAGGATATTACGGCGGAAACTGTCGCTAAGGTAATATATGATAACTGGATCACGCGATACGGTTGTCCTTGCCGAATAACAACGGATCAAGGGCGGCAATTCGAAAGCCAGTTATTCACCGATTTGATGAAGTACTTAGGGGTCGAAAAGGTAAGGACCACTAGTTACCATCCACAGGCTAACGGCATCGTGGAACGCTGGCATCGCAGTTTCAAAGCAGCGATGATGGCTCGCCTAGACTCAAGGTCATGGGTAGACGAACTCTCAACGGTGTTATTAGGACTTCGCGCTGCGGGACGTAGCGACAACGGCGTCAGTGCAGCCGAATATACATTCGGCAAGCCGTTACGATTACCAGGTGACTATTTTTCAACAGGTAATTCTGTACAGGGTGGCTCAAGTGGTGTCCTTGAGAACGTACGCGAAGCAATTAGCAGGCTCAGACCTATCGCTATTAATCATCATTGTAACCAAAACTGGTTCGTGCATCGAGATTTAAAATCTTGCACACATGTGTTTGTCAGAGATGATGCAGTTCGGAAGCCTTTGAAAACCCCGTATGATGGTCCTTTCGAGGTCATTAAAAGAGGTTCGAAAGTTTTCGAACTGCAGCTACCAAACAGGCGGGCAAATATCTCTATCGATAGACTGAAACCGGCATACGTTCTTAATGATTCGGAAAGCACGGTTGCGCCACCAAGTACAGAAATCAAGACGGGTTCGGAAGCAGTGCACGGCAATGTACGCGGTGATAGACCACCGCTGCAGAAAACGCGCAGTGGACGCGTAACAAAGATGCCAGCACGTTTCTAGTAATTAAGGTCATACTAGGTAAGCAAAATAGTTTAAGCATGTGCGTACTTTATTGCAATTTCTTTTAATCTTAAATTTATTTGGTAAAGCAGCGGTGACACACGCCTAAAATATAATCATATTTAAAATATAAATTTACACCTACTTAAAATAAATTGCAATGGGACAATATAACACTAAGAACGAAGAAGTAAACATCGTCAACCAGCAGATGAGTCAACAGGTTGAGGACCTCAAAGGCAAAACGGAATTCGTTGGAATTATGATTATAGGAGCTATAATTGTTTTCACAATCATTATGTGTTGGCTATGTTTACTACGTTGCAAGCAGTGTACGGGAAAGTGGATCAGACGAAGAGTGAGTGCTGTAGTGGGTAAGGCCATCGAGACGCAGGAGCTGTCTGCAGTACGCACAGAGCAGCCCACACCCACTAAGGTGATATTTTCATAAGTGTTTTAGCATTTACTTATTTTTCTCACTTTAGTTCACAAATATTACTTACGTTTTAATAAAAGGCATTTCGTTCACAGTTTGGTAAAAAATATATATTTGATCTAGTATATAAGAACTTGATTGTTTAAATTTAATAATGTACAAACAGTAATGTATATTGCCAGCAATGTATACTTAATGATTTAGCATGAACATTGAACTGTTACAGAGTCATGATGTAAGCAAAGCTATCATGTTACGCATTGTTGTTGTAGGTTTATCGCAGCGCATTCTTTGTTTGTATCGAGTCATATCTTAGTAGTTATAATTTGGTTTGTGATTTCAAAATTTATGTATTTTTCATCGTACCAAATTCTAGGGGGGTGTGATGTAGGGGCACATACGTCACAGTATGCTGACTTGACGTTTTGGACTCGGGGCTCGCCAGTCGTTCCCCGCGCCCCTAGCCAACCACGCGCGCACAGCGCTATATTATTGCGTCATACATTATTCTCGTCTAATCTAAGACAAATGTGTAATATCTGAATAAATAACGTATTGTTTCGTGAACTGAGTATCGTGGTTTGTTTTGATCATCTCCTCTCAAAACACAGACTAATTTGTGCAGTTAAAGAACACGTGACAACTAAATAATCAGACTTTATAAATGTAACTAGAATAAACAGGCACACGGCTCAGTCCTTCAAAGAAACTTTATTTACTCTCGAGATTAAATACTGAGTGTCAATGTTTTAATCATTCTGGTGCCAACACACTCGTCACTCCACTAACCACGAATATTTGCTATTTTGTTCGCGCGTGGTCCCGTGTGAGTTGCAAAGCCCACTACCGCAATCGCCGACTCGTCTGCCGATGATTAGAGCAAGCCCCCATGCGAATACCCGCATTTCTACCTGAGGAAGTGTATTCGCCGTCAACTGCTATGATTAGTAAATCTTATTGCGTTATACATGTGTGTGTACGTGCTGACAATAAATGGAAAGAAACATTTATCTAAGTAAGATTTTTTAAACAGTTCTAGGAGTTGATTTAGGTGGAAGTTTTTCTTGGCAAAATACCAGATATTGTAGTCATTTGTGTAATAGCGTCCAGTGCTTCTTTTTCTTTCGCTATTAATATATTACAACAAGCATTCTTAGCGCAAAAAAGTGTGTCCGTGCAATATGCGGTGTATCTCCTAGAGACTCTTGCAAACCTTTGTTTATAAAAATTGAAATTCTGCCACTTCCATATATGGACATTCGTGAAGTGGCAGGTTTTGTCGGCAGTAACCTACACATGTTCACAAGTACTAGGGCGTCCACGACAGGAACGTGAGGAATTGGGACACACTTGTATTAAATAGTAAGCTTGGACCAATATACGGAACAATGTAACTATGTACATGTTTGTCAAAATGTTTACCTAATGCTTTTCCAAATGACATTAAATTATTATCACTTGAACTGTTTAAGCGAAAATTAATGACATGGTCAAAAGAAAATAACTTTTATAAAACTGCTGTCATTTTTTCTATATTACTACTTGTCATTTTTAATTTGGACATTTCTTTTGAAAATGTAAATAAATGCTGATAAAATAGTATTATTTATAATTAAAACAATTCGCAACATTTGCATGCCCGACTCGGGTCAAATGTGAAAACTATTCATGAGCACCTTCCACCTTGTAACCAACATATTTATTGCAAATAAATTTGCAATTCATTACATACATGGACCTGAATAGATACAGGTATGACAATCGTCTGTTTCATACACGATTTGTGATTGATTTTATAGAGAACAGTCTCAGTAAACTTAATTTGTCACATCAGTTTACTTTGATCACAAAGCACGAGGAAAACAATTTCGTTTATCACGTGAATCTCGCCATCTTATGTACAAATGAAGTGAAGGTTTCTGGGCATATCAGCTTGTCGTTTCAAGTAACGATTTTTATACACATCATCATCATCAGCCGGGAAACGTCCACTGCTGGACATAGGCCTCCCTCATGGTACGCCACATCGACCGGTCCCGAGCCACCTGCATCCAGCGACTCCCCGCGACTCTAACCAGGTCGTCGGTCCATCTAGTGGGGGGACGGCCTGGTAGACGTTTCCCGGTACGTGGTCGCCACTCGAGAACCTTTACTCCCCACCGGTTATCGGTTCTTCGAGCGATGTGGCCTGCCCATTGCCACTTCAGCTCACTGACTCGTCGAGCTATGTCGGTGACCTTCGTTTGTCTACGGATTTCCTCATTACGGATTTATACACAATCTTACGTGAAATGTCCCCCAAAAATAATGTTAGCTACGGTGGTAATAACATTTCTGTTTGGCGCCATACTTAGATCGCATAATGAGTCACGACTACCAACCAAACCGAGTGACAACCGGTACCCCGCTGTAGATCGAACCCATGACCTTCCAGAAAGAATACAGCCGTGTAGACACTAAGCAATATAGACAATCTTGAAGTCAGTAGTTTAATGAAAAAAGAAAACAAAAATAATCTGAGATTTATCTCGTTTTCATCCCGTGTAGGCCGCCGCCCGCCGCGAGCGGTTCCCGGGAGGATTTCATTTGGGCAATTACAGCTTCCTCTAATTGCCGACCGTCTTAGAGATGACGCCGGCACCCCAATTGTTTTTAATGAAAAATTCTACCACGTCACAGCACTAATGAAGTTTGTAACTCCACCGTCGGTGGCTGGTGGACAGCCGCGCCCACCGCCACAGCCCTGGTTGCTCACTGATTCCATTTTACGTCTGAAGCATAAAGATTCCGATTCTGCGGTTCCCTCCGGCCAATTTAAATTAGAAAAATTAATTTTTTGGGTTAAATTTTTAAGAGCCGTTTCAGTAAACTCGAACGAGCTTGTGAAAGCAAGGAAGGGAAATGTAAATTGAATGAAATTGCCCGGAACAAGGTCACGTCGTGAACGAGATTATTTTGACACGAATATTTATATATGCTTAAAAGTCTCCATGAAATACATTCTATGAAATGAATAAGTAAGAAGTTGGTGTTTTATTCATCAAAATTTACGAGTAGCTTTGATGAATGTTTAATAGATAAAAGACAGGAAAAAAATGAATTTGAGGACATCGCGCACTCGTGTTGACAGGAGCTGTGAAAATGAGGTGTTACGAGTATCATATTATTAATCACTAACCGATGACGTCACTGACATTGTATTATAAGATGTTGGTGCTAGTTAGAACGGAAATTTCCTATAATCCTGCAAGTCGAAGTGACTTGGAGGATTATAGGAAATTTCCGTTACTAACTTTAGTTGTTTTAAGTTATATATATTAATAAACTTTGGAGGTAAGTGAACGTTGCTAGCAAACGCCAGTTCAAGCACTAGCAAAGTTCAAGATCTGTTTTATAGTTCAGGAAGAAATGTAATATGACACACCATTTGGCCGAGTGACTTCCTTTCGACGGACAATACCATACACGGAAAATGCCAACACTCTGCAAAACACCAACTACGCAAAATACAAACTAAGCATAAAAACAACTTTTCCACATTTAAATTTAGACGCCCCCATAATAAAAATATTATTTCTCCTGGAATAAAGGCGGGCAAATATAGTTGATCAATGTTTTAAATTTCACTTCGATGTCTATAAGCAACTGTGTAACAGGCTAAAATGTCACATTATTAGGTTTTAGTTTTAACCTTTTTTGTTTGAAACGCTCATTAGCGATAACATTTTATTTTGGGTAATATTTGACTACTTAGTTAACATTATTAAAACCGAAATAATCATCATCATCATCAACAGCCTATATATGTCCCCACTGGAGGGGCTCAGGCCTACTCTCCTACAGAGAGTGTATGGGCCATAGTCCACCACGCGGGCCCAGTGCGGATCGGCGGACTTCACATGCCTGTTCAAGACATGCAGGTTTCCTCACGATGTTTTCCTTCACCGTTAAGCAATCGGATAATGTACTTGAATTGAAAACAACTCATAGGTACACGGCTGGATTCGAACCCGGTACCCTCAGATTGAGAGTCCGCGCCTTGTCCACTGCGCCACCGACGCTTCTAACCGAAATCTAAACCGAAATAATATCTGCGATGAAATCATTCCTTGTCACAATTAGAGCTAAATATCTGCGCTTGAAATCTAGATATGAACCGCCGAGTCCCATTAAGTCGTAGGTACCTGCTGCGCGCCGAGCGAGCTCCGGGAACAGACGTCGAGTTATCAGGGGCTCAGCTATTATATTAAACGGCTTTACAAATTCATTAGCGCGATTAATGTGGCGCAGCGATCACTCTCGGCTCGTGACTGTGTTAGTGGAGTCAGCGCGGGAACAGACTTGCGACTGGAGCACGTGGAGTCACCGCGGGATAACCTGTGACTGGAACACCCAATAGTATTGTTTAGTCACCGCGGGCAAACCTGTGACTGGAACACCCAAAAGTATTGTTGAGTGACCACGGGCAAAATTGTGACTGGAGCTGAGCACCCAGTGAATTGTTGAACCACAGTAGGCAAACTTGCGACTAGGGGACCTGAGAGAAGTTGCAGAACTAATATCCTAGTTAACATTTTGAAAGAAACATCCGCAACGCAGTCATTTTTTGAATATATCACCACGACTTTTATTTAAATTTTTGTCAAAAATTTCGTACAACTACATATTTAGAGCAAATCTGCCAAAGGTACATTGTGACCAGTGGTTTCCGTCAGCCACAGTCGCACGTCTGCGTCGCCGCAGTGCTTCTGTAACGCATTACTCTCACATTAGCAACGCTACGTACGCCTCGCTTAGCTGCGTCGATGGTTGGACCCAAGGAGGGTTACCGCCATGCGACGTGCCGCCAACGTGTGACGTTTGAGGGAATTCAAATGCACTCGTGGTGCAAACGATGTCAGACTAGCTACAGGTCTGTGTTTCATAATATGAACATACACGAACTAAGTACGGTACGCGGTGATTTCCAGGTTAGGTTTACCAGCATCCCGCAACCTTTAATCAACATTGGTCCACCTATTGGGGGCCGATTGGCTTTACTGATTGAATGTGTTTCAATAACATTTCCAGAGGAAACCTTCTTATATAACTTTTAGCAAAACAATACCATGGTAGTACCACCTTCACAAAGTAGATTTTACGTTCCGGGGCCGCAGAAGTTGATTCTTTTCACTGTGAGAGTTTTAAATCTGTTTACGAAAGGGTATATGTTGTAGATAACGAGTAACAACCGGCGTGCCTCATTTTTTCTGAAATCCGTATTACGGATGGTTAAGTTACTTAGATGGAAACTTTGTCGGCTTCTGGGAAGAGCTTAGGTAATTAGGACCTTAGCCGATTCTAGAATTAATCTCAGTGTTTTGTCTTTTATCGTCATCTAGGGGAAAATCGGATTTAGCGACTTCGTCTGCTCGAAATTACCCCATAGGAACTACTTTTTCGATCTGGATAAAAAGTAGCAATCCCTAGTCATTCTGACTCTCACGACGTAAGAAAACGGTTGTGGCCAATGTTAAGGCACCAACATATTGACCCTAAACCCATCAAATTAGCACCAAATCTTTCGGCCACAATCCTATCACGTGCTGTCACATGGCTAGCTGTAGGAATACGTTTGTAATATTTCAACTGACTCATGAGAAGATGAGGTCACAAAGCAAAGCACAACAGCGCACCAATGTACTGAAGCAAACCTGTCACTGTCGGAGCGGTCGGTAGACCTATCTCGCGACGCGCCCTGGCGATCTACCAAATTGACTTCAAGATACAATGCTGCAGATAACTCACACGGGGATGTTCTGGTTTGTGCGGAGAGGACATACAACCACGTCCGCAGGATACATTCCGGTTGAACGAAACATTACCAACATACAGCGGGTTCGGTTGGCTTCTAAAAATACACACGATAAATCCACTACCTTTTTATTCAGAACCAAACATCACGCGGCTAACAGATGATCCATGAAATGAGCGGGCGGTGCATTCACTAAGACAAAAAATCCTAACAATTTCACGTCTCGCTTGCTTCTCGAGGATTGTGTGTGCTGTGTGTAGTGGCCTGGCGTAAGTTAACACTACATAAATGTGTGTGTCGGGGGAACTAGACAATATTTCACATTTATTGCTGTGTCGATAAATCTCAGGCGATATTAAATATTTGAAATGCCGGCACTTGTAGCGAGGCCGAGGGTTCTTGGGAGAAGTGCGGCCAGCGAGCGCTGCTCCCGGGCCACGGCACGATCGACTGAACATATAACATTGTATCGGACATCGGCTGAGTATCGTGGATAGTCGGTGAATGTTCATACAGGATGTAACTTCTTGGACAGATGCGATTATACCTATATTAAATACATTGTATGCCTTTTATCACAGTTTTACCTGTAAGGTAAAATTCCGAAGTGAAAATGTTTTTTTATTAAATTAAAAACTGTTATGAAGCAGTATAGCAGACGTCGCATTCCCTGTTTTAACAGGAAATGTAAATTTGATCTCTAAAGCCACGGTTATATAGAAAGAAACAAATTTACAACTCATTCGAAACGAAACCCACCGCCATAATTATCATAAATATGCGAAGCCATCCCGCCCCGCCCCGACCGAAAATATTAACACAGCTAAAATAACACAAAACCAGTTGAACGGAGGCAAAATCAAACAAATTGTCGGGCAATTACGCAATTACACATCCTGTCAGTGAATAGTCAGTGACAATATTTGTGCAGCCTCCACTCGCTTACTGTTTAAAATTCCGCGCTGCAACTTGGGATCTCGGCGTAAATTGACGCAAATCAGTTTTGGCAACATTACTCTGGCGTTTGCTGGCAACCCTGTTTGAACACGCTGAGCGAGTTGGAATTAAACAGCAGGCAGTAGATTTGCGATAACTGTCCATTGCGATTGTGGCTCCACTCTCACGCGCGCTGGCATTGCTCAGACACGAGGACTACCATTGATAACACAGTGTATAGCGTACACGCTTTTGTATTTATTTAATTTCGTATTTTTATCCTAAATTTAGTAAATTAATCCTTTGTTCGCATGGAAATAAAAAGCGGATTAAGAAGGCAATAGAATCAGGTCATTTCTGTAAACAAGCGAATGAAATTTTTTTTTTAAACCCGACTGTGTAATTTTTTAAAACTTCTTATTATGTTGATATACCCAGTGTCACTCTCACAGTAAATAAGAATCTAACGACACCTCTCAAGCTAAAATCCATCGAGCCGGTCGGGCAGCAGAGCATGCCGAACAATTATGCAAACATACTCTCGAAAAACATAACCCTGCTTCTGGCGCAATCGGGTAAAAAATTATATTTTGTTATAACACTATCAATCTACTATAAGCAGGCTTAAAAATTCTGTTACATATATTTATTAACTAGTGAAACATAAAACTATACTTAATATGATTATTTTCCTTATGTCATGATCGTGTCCATCGGATAACTTCCTCACAGCTTCCTATATCTACACCCGCAACTGTTCTATATAAAAGCATTAGTCATAAATCAGTGACGTCATAAAGCGAGCTCGTCATAAACTAATACACCGTCAAAAGTTACTATTCGCTGTGTGTAGGCGCTAGGGCTCGATTAGCATTGCAAATGATATGATGGCGCAGGAGCGGCCCCCGGGGGACGACAAGTTTAAGTGTTCTGCTGTTGTGTAGCGCGCGTGATTACCCCGCCAGGCCGAGCTCGACCCAGCCAGGACACTTCCGCGGACGCTTCAGTTGTTCAAATGCAATTGCAAGTTCAGGGTGTGGCTCCTATCCTATTACAATTTGATCTCGACGGTCGATTGCTTTTGTTGAGTCACTTCAATCTCAAGCGTCTATTAATAAGAAAATATGTAATGTAATCTTGTAGAGCTGATATCTTAAAGCAAATTACAAGATGAGATAGGTATAAGACTACCCAGTAGTCACATCATTAGATTACAAGTCTAAAATTAAGGCTGCTTCGGTTACGATCGTGGATCTTATAAGACAGCCCCATTATCTGATATTAACAAATTAATAGAATGTTCGACTGGTTCTGATATAAAATATCAATTAATGTGTATTTTTAGTATGGCTCAAGTTTCTAATAATTTACTGATTTGAAATAATATAATGTACCTTAATATTCGCTAAACAAAATACATTATAATGAGACATCAGCGATTGATTATCTTGTTCAACGATATACAAATATGTAGGAGACGTTATAGATATGTATGTATATTTTGAGTTTTTTATTATTGATAACGGTACACGCCTTTTAGAGCCCTTATGCATTGTAAGAAAGGAAACTATTGACTGACTAGAATAGGAGTACATAATTCTGACGCCTTTTGAAAACAAAACAAAACAAAAAAGTAATGCAAACTCAATGTCCACAAATAATACGAGTATAAGGTATACCAGGAAAACTGGAGAACAAATGACATATGAACTTACAAAAGTGGACGCACTTCTTCCGGCTTCATTATCCGAGTAACTTCGGGGACGGGAACAGTTTAACTTCGGGAGGTATGTCAACTGAAACCTTTTTAAATTTCCTCCAATGCTTTGGCAGAGAGAGAGTGCCATCGCATTTAATCTAATAGTTCTTTTAAAAGGATTCCTCGAGGCTAGACCGCCGCGCTGCAGCGCCGCGCTGCTGAGCTGAAAGATACTTGGGAATCTTCAACGAATAGACTTTTGTTAAGTAATAAATTAAATTTATGTAGAAAAAGAAGTTGTCCAGTTTCCATTATAAAAACTTATTACCAAATCAAACTTCAAACTCCATCTTCCAAATTCATTCAGCACAAATTTTTATTAGATCTGATCATCGCATTGTATTTATACTTATTTGTTCGTATGTACTTCTCTCTTACTCAGTAATGTCATCTCCCTCACACACCGTCGCTTAGTTTGTTATTTTCATGAGAACCTTTATCACCTTAGCATGGAGTTTTTGTAACATAACCTAACATAACCTAACAGCGCGCGAATAGTGTATCGCTGTCTACACGTTACATCGTTGAGATATGTATGTCGGTATACAATTTAATCTCTGTCTAGGTACTCTGCAACAACTCTCCAACCTCAATAAACATTCCAAATCCTGAACGATAAGTACTAATCCGTAATAAGCTAAGCTGAGAAAATTATTTCTCCCGACGAAAGTAGGTATAGTAGCGCGAATAAATGAGAAAGCCCGTGTAGTTGTAGACTAGCTCATAGATAGCTGGCGAGGCCGCGTCCACTACAAGCACAATACAAAATGGACGGTTAATAAAAATTCCTCAGTAGAAGTTATTTTGCAAGAGGCCGCAGGGGAGTCTCGTATCAGAGTCTAGTATAAAACGTTGTCCCGGCGGCGGCGGCGAGCGGAGGAGCCGGCGCGGGTGGTGCGAGGTGGGGGAGCGAGCGGAGCGGAACCTCATATCATATCAGCAATCAACACTTTCTGATCCATAAACCGGATGATGATATAATAATGAATTCAACTTTGAAATACATTTTCTTTCGCAATCAGACATCTCAAATGATTAAAGAAGTGCAGTCAGTTTTGGAGTACTGGCAGCGCAGATCGTCCTGTTATTCCACTGGACCTCGAATTTAAATTTAGAATTCTACTGTTTACTTTTCGATAGTTGTATATCAAATCATACGTCTATTGAAGATTTGTGTTAAGCTCGTTTTTGGTGTGCGTGACAAATACACGAGAAGAAATTCTTCAGATCTATCAAGTATGATGGTGAATGTGAGTTTCGTGGAGAATGTCCAAAGAAAAAGCTCAATAAAACAGCGAAGTGATAAAGTGCACACAATCCTACCCGTTACAACCATGCCTGCCCCTGCCCTGCACCAGTAGTAGTGACCGCGCTTGTATCGCACCGCGCGGCTGAGGTATCTCTCCGTTACAACCATGCCTGCCCCTGCCCTGCACCAGTAGTAGTGACCGCGCTTGTATCGCACCGCGCGGCTGAGGTATCTCTCCGTTACAACCATGCCTGCCCCTGCCCTGCACCAGTAGTAGTGACCGCGCTTGTATCGCACCGCGCGGCTGAGGTATCTCTCCGTTACAACCATGCCTGCCCCTGCCCTGCACCAGTAGTAGTGACCGCGCTTGTATCGCACCGCGCGGCTGAGGTATCTCTCCGTTACAACCATGCCTGCCCCTGCCCTGCACCAGTAGTAGTGACCGCGCTTGTATCGCACCGCGCGGCTGAGGTATCTCTCCGTTACAACCATGCCTGCCCCTGCCCTGCACCAGTAGTAGTGACCGCGCTTGTATCGCACCGCGCGGCTGAGGTATCTCTCCGTTACAACCATGCCTGCCCCTGCCCTGCACCAGTAGTAGTGACCGCGCTTGTATCGCACCGCGCGGCTGAGGTATCTCTCCGTTACAACCATGCCTGCCCCTGCCCTGCACCAGTAGTAGTGACCGCGCTTGTATCGCACCGCGCGGCTGAGGTATCTCTCCGTTACAACCATGCCTGCCCCTGCCCTGCACCAGTAGTAGTGACCGCGCTTGTATCGCACCGCGCGGCTGAGGTATCTCTCCGTTACAACCATGCCTGCCCCTGCCCTGCACCAGTAGTAGTGACCGCGCTTGTATCGCACCGCGCGGCTGAGGTATCTCTCCGTTACAACCATGCCTGCCCCTGCCCTGCACCAGTAGTAGTGACCGCGCTTGTATCGCACCGCGCGGCTGAGGTATCTCTCCGTTACAACCATGCCTGCCCCTGCCCTGCACCAGTAGTAGTGACCGCGCTTGTATCGCACCGCGCGGCTGAGGTATCTCTCCGTTACAACCATGCCTGCCCCTGCCCTGCACCAGTAGTAGTGACCGCGCTTGTATCGCACCGCGCGGCTGAGGTATCTCTCCGTTACAACCATGCCTGCCCCTGCCCTGCACCAGTAGTAGTGACCGCGCTTGTATCGCACCGCGCGGCTGAGGTATCTCTCCGTTACAACCATGCCTGCCCCTGCCCTGCACCAGTAGTAGTGACCGCGCTTGTATCGCACCGCGCGGCTGAGGTATCTCTCCGTTACAACCATGCCTGCCCCTGCCCTGCACCAGTAGTAGTGACCGCGCTTGTATCGCACCGCGCGGCTGAGGTATCTCTCCGTTACAACCATGCCTGCCCCTGCCCTGCACCAGTAGTAGTGACCGCGCTTGTATCGCACCGCGCGGCTGAGGTATCTCTCCGTTACAACCATGCCTGCCCCTGCCCTGCACCAGTAGTAGTGACCGCGCTTGTATCGCACCGCGCGGCTGAGGTATCTCTCCGTTACAACCATGCCTGCCCCTGCCCTGCACCAGTAGTAGTGACCGCGCTTGTATCGCACCGCGCGGCTGAGGTATCTCTCCGTTACAACCATGCCTGCCCCTGCCCTGCACCAGTAGTAGTGACCGCGCTTGTATCGCACCGCGCGGCTGAGGTATCTCTCCGTTACAACCATGCCTGCCCCTGCCCTGCACCAGTAGTAGTGACCGCGCTTGTATCGCACCGCGCGGCTGAGGTATCTCTCCGTTACAACCATGCCTGCCCCTGCCCTGCACCAGTAGTAGTGACCGCGCTTGTATCGCACCGCGCGGCTGAGGTATCTCTCCGTTACAACCATGCCTGCCCCTGCCCTGCACCAGTAGTAGTGACCGCGCTTGTATCGCACCGCGCGGCTGAGGTATCTCTCCGTTACAACCATGCCTGCCCCTGCCCTGCACCAGTAGTAGTGACCGCGCTTGTATCGCACCGCGCGGCTGAGGTATCTCTCCGTTACAACCATGCCTGCCCCTGCCCTGCACCAGTAGTAGTGACCGCGCTTGTATCGCACCGCGCGGCTGAGGTATCTCTCCGTTACAACCATGCCTGCCCCTGCCCTGCACCAGTAGTAGTGACCGCGCTTGTATCGCACCGCGCGGCTGAGGTATCTCTCCGTTACAACCATGCCTGCCCCTGCCCTGCACCAGTAGTAGTGACCGCGCTTGTATCGCACCGCGCGGCTGAGGTATCTCTCCGTTACAACCATGCCTGCCCCTGCCCTGCACCAGTAGTAGTGACCGCGCTTGTATCGCACCGCGCGGCTGAGGTATCTCTCCGTTACAACCATGCCTGCCCCTGCCCTGCACCAGTAGTAGTGACCGCGCTTGTATCGCACCGCGCGGCTGAGGTATCTCTCCGTTACAACCATGCCTGCCCCTGCCCTGCACCAGTAGTAGTGACCGCGCTTGTATCGCACCGCGCGGCTGAGGTATCTCTCCGTTACAACCATGCCTGCCCCTGCCCTGCACCAGTAGTAGTGACCGCGCTTGTATCGCACCGCGCGGCTGAGGTATCTCTCCGTTACAACCATGCCTGCCCCTGCCCTGCACCAGTAGTAGTGACCGCGCTTGTATCGCACCGCGCGGCTGAGGTATCTCTCCGTTACAACCATGCCTGCCCCTGCCCTGCACCAGTAGTAGTGACCGCGCTTGTATCGCACCGCGCGGCTGAGGTATCTCTCCGTTACAACCATGCCTGCCCCTGCCCTGCACCAGTAGTAGTGACCGCGCTTGTATCGCACCGCGCGGCTGAGGTATCTCTCCGTTACAACCATGCCTGCCCCTGCCCTGCACCAGTAGTAGTGACCGCGCTTGTATCGCACCGCGCGGCTGAGGTATCTCTCCGTTACAACCATGCCTGCCCCTGCCCTGCACCAGTAGTAGTGACCGCGCTTGTATCGCACCGCGCGGCTGAGGTATCTCTCCGTTACAACCATGCCTGCCCCTGCCCTGCACCAGTAGTAGTGACCGCGCTTGTATCGCACCGCGCGGCTGAGGTATCTCTCCGTTACAACCATGCCTGCCCCTGCCCTGCACCAGTAGTAGTGACCGCGCTTGTATCGCACCGCGCGGCTGAGGTATCTCTCCGTTACAACCATGCCTGCCCCTGCCCTGCACCAGTAGTAGTGACCGCGCTTGTATCGCACCGCGCGGCTGAGGTATCTCTCCGTTACAACCATGCCTGCCCCTGCCCTGCACCAGTAGTAGTGACCGCGCTTGTATCGCACCGCGCGGCTGAGGTATCTCTCCGTTACAACCATGCCTGCCCCTGCCCTGCACCAGTAGTAGTGACCGCGCTTGTATCGCACCGCGCGGCTGAGGTATCTCTCCGTTACAACCATGCCTGCCCCTGCCCTGCACCAGTAGTAGTGACCGCGCTTGTATCGCACCGCGCGGCTGAGGTATCTCTCCGTTACAACCATGCCTGCCCCTGCCCTGCACCAGTAGTAGTGCCCTCGCTTGTATCGCACCACGCGGCTGAGGTATCTCTCTATGAAATACCTGCTCCTGCTGGGTGAGAATATGATGTAGAGTGTAAAATTTCCCAAGGTGACAACCGTCAGGGCATTTTTCCGTGTAACTATGTCGTCTCGTGTAATATGGGCCCGGGGAAGTTTGAATTGTGCGGAATGGAGGTGCGAGCTGTGAACTTTCACGACATGGATATTTTTTGGGTCGCCGACATTGACAGAGTGCTTTTGGTAAATCCTAGATGTTTTATTAGTTTGTAGACTACGTAGGCTGCTCGAGTAGTTGCTAAGTAGGTTATATCACGGTGTCTCCTGGTTTGTCCTTTATTTTGTTTACGTTTTGTCATTTATTTCCAACATGGCCTCAATTTCTGTGTACTGTTGTGCAGAGCTACACGTGTTTGATGTACAGTATGTGCTAGTCGATGTGATGCGGATCAGAGTTTGAATCGTTTAGAACGAATACATCGTGATCAGCCTCCATATAAAGCAAATCACAAATCCTACAAAAAGTTCATGTAAATTGCCGAAAAAAGTTCCCTAAAAGTTATCTTATTTATCAGTACTAAAAATAACAAGTTGTAACTTTTTCAATGGTCCACGTTCACACACACCATCTCGCTTTTATAAATCCCTCAGTAATACAAGGACAGCGAGAAACGAAGTTTTCCTAACAAAGAAAGGGTTCAAAGAAAGACAGGAGTAATAGTGTTTGAACATTTCGCGGGTCCGCGTCAGAAGGTCGCAAGTCTCAGATACAGCTGCTTTATGCAGTGGCCCGATACAAACCTTTTAGTGCAGCGCCTCTCAACCTGATAATCCGAGTGAAGGTTTCTTTAGGAGCTACATCTGAAACAAATAATATGTCATCATAACATAAAAACTTGATACGAATTGTTTTAACCAGGTTATTCCATGTACTCTGATTATGATGATTGTCCGCTAACTGATGCATGATCGTGTAGACACCTAGAAGATGTTAACATCAATTATACTGACGGTAAGTGACGTGTGACGAACATTTTTAGAAATACAGAATAACAGTCCGTCCGTGTTGTTGCAACGCAAATCTAAAGAAACCAAGATTCCACCAGTGAGTAAGGGCGCGTGTGAAGTTGTAACAATCGGAAAGTTTGTGATGCAGCGTCCTCGTGGGACCTTGCTTGCGATTGTGTTGGCACCGGCTCTTATCGCGCCCGCCTCCGATGTATCTGATGTTTATTTATACAGCGCGGGGCTATAATGTGCGAGCGACGGTGGCTGTAATGTGCGACGGTGGCTGTAATGTGCGACGGTGGCTCTAATGTGCGACTAGGCACGACTATAGAGAATATAGTTTAGAGATATTAGATGAGAGGGAAATGTATCTCTCTAAAAATCCTGTATAGTAATTTGTTTATTGTATAAGACAGCGCTGAAACTGGCGAGCAGCTGTAGGTACATACGACGTAAATAAGGAAAAATAAAATCAAAATTAGTATACGTTATTAAAGTAAAATTTGTTGAACCTCATTTTAAATTCTTGTTAATCTCGTAATCTTTTTAAATCTTTTAAAGCAACTCCGTTAAGAACTAAGACAGAACTAATATTTACTAACTATAAATAAACGACCAAATTCAAACGACCTAAACGCAGCTTTCATAGCAAGCACAGACCCAACACTTCTGCGAGGCGCCATTGAAAGATATGGACGCAATAAAAATAATAAGACAGCAGTAAATGCGCTGCTTTTTGTCGATAGCACTGTGACTGCGTGTAGTCCCTGGCGCGGGCGATGGCGGTGCCGCCGCGGGCTGCGACGTCGGTGCCAAAGTAATCATGTCCTGGCGGGGTGCCCGAACTAAACTGATTCTATCGGGTTGTTTAAACAAATAAAAAAGCACGCTATTTGGTCAGGTCAGGGAGTCTGCGGAACTGTTAGGTCTAGCGACTTTATTTGTACTTCCCAAATTAGGATTTAGAGCTCTGCGGGGCGCGGAGAGTCTGGGCGGATTGGAAGTGCGAAGTGTTTGCGCAGACTTTATTAAACAAAGTGATTCTTTTGGAATTCGTATGTCGTACTCGGGTTTACATTTGAATTTTAATATCCGTTTGAATACCGGGGGCATAAAGTTACAGGTCGATTTGAGAAACTTCACACATTAGTAGCGTTTAATCTGATGTCAGTAATGATAATCAAATAACATTAGGACTCGGTCTGGACGACCAGGGTCGGTTTTCACTGCCTCTTTCGAAGTTATTACATTGCGTGAGAAGTGTGTTATTTAATTTATTATTATAAATTATTGAATTAATCTTCAATAGAAAATAAACTGTGGTATATATCGAAGTTCGGTAATATTAATACTCGTATTATTTTCCTCTTTATTGATAAAGTTATACAATAAAAATACAAAAATATTTATTGACTAAAACAATTGGATTAATATGGTGTAGCCATACAGTCTGTCATAGGGGGAGCCCTGTGCGATAGGTGTAGGCTCTCTCTCTCTCTACGGATGACATATTGTTTTGTTTTTAAAAATATTGAATTAGGTAACGTAACCAATAGATTTTTAAAACAAGTTGGCGTTACTAGGTAGGGTGAGGGTGAGTGCGAGTTACAGGGTGTGTGTGTGAGTTTGCTTGTGTGTCTGTGTGTGTACATTGGTACGGTTTCCCATTAAAAAGTTGTTTGTGAATCAATACACAAAAGGTAAATTAAACAATTTCGCAGCTGTAATCATAATAACTCTGGTCAACCCCCACCTCATCTTGATTTTTAAAGAAAACAGGGTACGCAAGGACCTGCTCTCGTGATGGTACATGAAAATGTGCTCCCCTAGAAGCCTAGAAGTGTTGATAACACTAATAGTAATGAATCCAACAGTTCAGTAAAGAACTATAGTCGTAAGTACGAGTATCACTCAATGCCGTGTAAGGTTTGAAGAATGCAAGTCACGAGCCCTTCCTGCAATGCGTCCACGTGGCGCTAGTGGGGCGGTGTTACTGCTGTATACGAATCACATATCAGGTTAAGGTTGTTAATCAATGTCATTCGTACAAAGACTCCTTGAAAGAGCTTTCCTGTTCTAATTTTATTGCATTTTATCGGGAATTCTTCTGATTGCAGATGTGCTGCGTACGTCATTGTGATTTGTGAGCTGTGAGCTAGGTCCCGGAGATAAATTACCCGAAGTGTTGCGTAGATGAGATAATTTCTGATGTCTGTACATAGCGATGTCGCTACACGAATCTGCATGCATTTAGACCGGTCTGCCTCGTTGGTTTCATGGAGACGCAATCTGTTGTGTGCCATGTGAAGGGCCATGGACAACTCTGTGCCACTTAATCAAGGCTCTTTCTTACAGGCACTTGTACCAGGGTGTGACAAGTTTGACGTCAATGTCTGTCTCTGGCTTCGTAGCTATTGAACGGATGGACTGATTTTAATGCGTCTCTTTTACGTGAAAGCAAGTCTCCCTGCGGTGTTTCTTACATATATTTCGTAATAGTATGATTGTTTTTACATGTTTTACGATATGTAAGTCTTGCTTCTCGGTCTTGGCTCTGCATAGAACCGTATTGACTCATAACCTAAAATACGACGGTAAGCAGCATCTACCTTTGTGTTAATAACATATAACTGCGATCTCCGATTCGCCTGCTAAGCGTTGGCAGCACGGGACTGCTGACCACTCGGTCCACTGACAATGATGAAGTAGCCCATCCCGCTACGTAATCTGCACCATTCTGTTGTAATGGAGTATTTACCTGTCCTGTAATGAACTCATTAGCTCGTCACCAATCAGTAGTGACCCGGTTTTCGCCGTCGCCCGCCGCGCCGCGCCGTGCCGCGCCGGTCCGGCCACGCTCGCATGCAATCACACTCGATTGTCATGCAAATCGACGGTAAATTGCGCACCGAAACCGCCGCCGCGCTTCCGACCGCGCGCCCCTAAAACAATTCAGCCGACCGACGTACTTTTTAGAAAATTCACCATTTAGTTTTAAAATAGAATACATTCAAGTTGCATATCGACAGGCATTGAATCGTGCGGTTTGCGTTTAAATCGGTTCAGTTGTTGCAACCAACATAACTCTTTTGTTTTCACGGGCTGATTTATTAAACGGTTTATTCATGAAGAACTTTCTTGCTTCCGCAGCTTATCATAATATTTAAGTAACAATCCTTCATTAACCGTCGAGGAGCGAACTCCCAAAGTTAGTTGGCACAAGTTAACCGACAAAAACTGTTCGTTTAGTCGGGGCGTCGCAGGGCGTGCCGTGCCGCGCCGGGCCGCGCCGGGCCGGCAAGGAGGCGCTGTCCACCTTAGTAGATGGAACTTAACCGAACTCCCTGACTTCAACCGAGGTTATCTCGCCTTCACGAACAATTTAATAATGGAATAACCCGCTAAATTATTAGAATTTTCATTTCTCGCTCGCTCTCACGAGATGCGTATCTTCCTCTCCTTTGTTTCGCCGTCGGTCGTCATGACGGCCATCTATTATAAATTAAGATTTCTTAGCGTTTTGTTCCCGAGCCTTTTGTGTAAGTGCTCGAGTCAACATTATAAATAACTGCATAAATTTTTCAAGCTTTTCTTGCGTCGGGTTTTATCTGGATTCTTTTGGAGAGCGCCATTGAATACAATGCTTCTGAAATATACAGTTGTTTACTCGCGTCGTTTTCGTTAGGAAATTTAGAATAAATGTGTCAGCTAATATCAGATATACCATCCAACAAATTAATATCTGCGGGGCGCGGGCGGGCGGCGCCCAACCTTATGAAACAAAACTCAGGACACAATCTTACACTTGCAGGTCAATTTAAAATGAGAATCCATTTAATCTATTCCTGCCCAGGACTACGCTAGCACTTTGATGAATTGGCCACTGATAAAATTCACACGAAAATATGAATTGTGGTTTCTCCTACTGTTGATTGAATTGCCTTTTAAAAAAAAAATTCACATTGCACTTAATAAAATCGTACTTTCTTAGACGCTAAAAAGATTTAAGACAAGTAATTGCGTTCAAAAAGAACTGGAAACCGACTTCAATTGCCCTAAAATCCTCCTTTTCAAAAGCAAATATAAGATTTATATCGTTTTGTCATGGATGCCGTTGTCAGAACTGGACCAAATTGAAATGGGACCACATGGGAAGCACCACCTTTCAAATAAAAAAGAATCATCACAATCGGTTCACACAGTCAAAAGTTCTAAAGTAACAAACATAAAAAAATACCCGTTGAAATGATAACCTCCTTTTTTGACGTCGGTTAAAAATAATTTCTATTTAACTTTCTTCTTGTAACGGGTACTTGTTGCAGTGACGTCAGTTGTACAACAAAATGGCGACCACAACAGACTAGAACATTAGTCTGGTAAAGACTAACGCCATCGCGACAGATCATAGAACAAAGCTGTAATCGCATACATTACCCAACTAAAACTAAGCACGCTGCGACTGCGGAGCACTTTGAACGTTCCGCTGTTACCGTTCCCATCTCGCTCGATAGGAACAAAGCCCCCGAGAAGGCATCCAGCATCCAGCTGCGGGCCGGGGGCCGGGGGCCGGGGGACGGGCGGCACATGCGGTAAAGTGACAACACGACAATTACATTTCGTTGTGAGAGCTCGTGGGGCGAGCGCAGGAGTCCCGGGTGAGCACTGTACACTGAATTTCGACCAGGAAATAGTTGTTTGTACTGCTGAGGAAGTGACGTCATTTATGCTTGAATAGCCGGGATATGTTTTTATACATAATGCGGTATAACTTGTATTTCATCCAAAGGTATTTAACAATACCGAATTAGTAAAAAACATCTAAATTATAGTGTCACATCACGACACGCACCCGTACCAAAAATTTTACGTACGATTGTCTTTCGATATCAATTCTATGATAATTTTCCAAATTCCCGCTCTATAATCTAATTCTATATTTAAATCTTCGCCTTCGTTTCAGTGAGGAGAAGTTTGATATGTCCAGCATAAATATGCAATACTCAACGAGTGTCGGTCGGTGTTCCCTGAAGATTTCACTTTTTGTGCTTTCAAATGAATAACGAATATTATGAACATTTTATTGCTCCTGCTACAACGCGTCGCATCTGTTTCGTATAAAATGTGAATTATTGGATTTCGAAAGTTGAAAATCGTCATGACGTCACAAATGTTAACATTAGTGATAATATGGTTGCGATAGTTTTTACGGGGGTGATTCTGTCTCGGCTCTAGCATCACGTGGGAATATGTTGTATTGCAGAAATTCACACAAAAATTCCACCACTAATGGAACACTACATTACATATTGTCTTAAAAAATCTTAGCAAAGGGTAAAACATGCAGTCCCTAAAAAGCTACCAATATTTGGTTTCTCTTCAGTCTCAAAGCTAAAAAACCGCATCAAATGCTACCCTTTCTTACGAAGCTGTCTTTCATGTGTACTGAAGGCTCACCCACTTCCCTGGTCCCTGCCCATGCACGGGGAGAAGACAAAAACAGCACTATTTAAGTGGAGGACGAAAAAGCCGAGCGGGTTCGTGATAAGCATCCATTTCGACGGGTCCTTGCTCACGAATTTATTACGCAGTTGGCCGTATTGGCGGGCGCGGGCGGCGCTCAGTGGGCCTCCATGGCGAACAATTAACCTGCCGCGATAAAGGAAGGAAATGTTCCGTGCAAGGTATTATTTTTATGTACTATGTGTTCGCACTTAACCTTTTTATCACCTCGTCGTTAGTGACGATAATGCTGTAGAGTAAACACCTTCCCGCCCGCAAGAATTTGTATTTAACATTGGAACACAACAGTGCTATTGGCACTGATGTCGTGGCGGTAGCTAGCCACCTGCGAGCATCTCCAACAAAAACGAGCACCCCTACCGCGTGAGATCGAAACCAAATGAAACCGGATTAATTTGAAGGTAATTAACTGATGTTTTATCTTTTGATTTGTTTGTTTCTTTTTCTTTCTTTGTTCACCTCGTTCACGTTCACTGGGCGCCGCTTCTTGCCGGATCGAAGCCCCCTCGGGGCCCGGCCTTCGTTCACGGCCTCCTTTAAAACTACTGCCACGGCGACGCGAGGGGGGCACTCGATTGGCTCCCACTCACTGACCCGATGTACCGCAAACGTTTAAATTCACACATATAATAAATTTATTCACAGTTTAATATTGAAGATGACTTAATAAAGAATTTAAATGCATTATTAAATCATCATCGACTGTTGAGCGTTCATCAACTACACCCAGGCCATCGAAATGCTTACATTTCTCTTGTTGTTTTCATCCTGATATTATGAAGTTGTTTTTTGAACAAGCCTTTGTCTGTGTTGGTTTATTTATATATTTGATAGGCTTCCGTTCGACCACAATCTCACCGGATAGCGACGATGTGGTCTAAGATAGTTCACAGTTACCTAGAAACAAAATTTCAATGTTTTACATATAAAAGCCTTATCTGATCGATTGACATTTCAACGCCCAGCCTGAACCGCTTGATATACCGCTATATACTCGTATAATCTTGAATTTTCGACATTCCCGCCTCTTTGGAGAGTGGCAGGTCCAGAGCTGATCGTAAGAAACATTCAGTCAGACCTTCAGTCGATACCAGCTCGATTGAACCAAGTTTAGACCAAAACTCTGTCGCCTAAAGTAAGGAACTACTATTAAATCGCTGGAAAGTAACTGATATTATTACAAGTACCATTGTTTGTGGGACATCAAAGCTCTGACGAAAGCCTCTATCTAACCAATGTTATAGCTTCAGTTATGTATGCACCGTGCGGCGTGCGGCGTGGCTCGCGAGTGCTGTCCTGCGCCGGGTTCAATCCACTGCCTCACATGTACACCACCGCTCCCCCGCGCCACCCCGCGCTCTACACTACACGTAATACAAATCCTCGTTAACTAACATAACTGTAGTTTGGGGTTAGATCTGTAATCGCGTTAAACCGATCCTTTGTCGAGTTCAACTGATTTAATTAACAGCCGTCCATCCGCGGACTGTGGTCCTCGTGTTTAGATAATTTCATTAATAATTGTTTTAAACCGTCTCTCGTTGAGAGTTTTAATTGGATATTATTGTTGTGTTAATGGTAAGGTTTGTTACTCTGTTAGGTATCTGCTGAAACAGTTCATAGTTTGGCGCTAATTGGACCAATGTTGTATGACATATGTTAGATCCCAAGAGAACCCCTTCCTGTAGACTATACATACACATTCTTACACATCCTCTGACAGCTTTTCTACCTTACATCTCCCCCTAAAATGAAGTGACTTTTTGAAGAATAAAAATTATAAATCGTGAAATTAATGTATCAATTTGATTATTGTCATCGATGAGCCGCCAGGTATAAATATTATGCAACTGTCATATCTGTCGGGTTTTAACGCACGGGACAGGCCAGCCCTTGCTTGGTTGATTTGATTTTGATTTGCGTTGCTGAAACTAGAGTTTGAATAAAATTGATTAAAGTTATCGTTAACCTTCTACAAAGACTGTTGTATTTTTGTGAAGCTAATAAAAATCACTAAATAAGTACTACATAGAAGATCAAGTTATATTATATTCAAGTATGTTGATCTCATGTTACATCAATCGTGAATCACAACAACTTATCACCCATTACTCCTACAGTGTCGTATAATTTTGAAGTAGTGAGAGGGATTTGATTATAAAACAGTAACATCAAATGGTGTCGTAGAAAGCGACTAAGGGAAATTCTTGTCGACAAGCACGGCAGTAGCTTCTAACCGACTACCATCAGCAATCAATGCACTATTCCGCCTGAAAGAATCACTAACTTTCGTGTATACAAGTATAATGTGTTCTGTTCTTTTTGTTTACATAAATGACATTGACAGTATATACGAGTATGTGTCCGCGTTGGATAGATTATGAAATAAAAAAACATGGACATAGGTTTTGTGGTAGTCTCTTATTGAAAGATTGAGTGCAGAATAACTTAATTTTTTGCCGAAAATGTTACTTAGCCTTTGAAATCGAACCGAATCTCCAGTGCTCTGTCTAGTTCAAATAAATAATGTATGGCATCGTGGGCCAGGGTGCTGTGTCTTATTTGCTGGTCATGAATGTCGCAAGGATAGGCCCGGGCCGCTTGCAGCCGGCGGACCGCAACCTTTTTGATCTCCGGTCCATCTAGTAGCGGCCGGGCCTGGGTAATGGTTTCGCTCTATAATTAATTGAGATATCACGAGAGGGTGAATGAACGAATGAATGAGCTCGTGTGTTTTAATACTGGCTCATAATACATGTGACACTTTAGTAAAAACGCTCACGAGGCAACGCCCACGCTTTGTGGCTCAGTTCTCCAATTAGGAATTCATTTGTGAAGGTAAAGTCTTAGTTTTTTATTTTGATTTGAAGCGATCTGCTTGATAATATCTGTATTTTTTATTTTTTAAAAGATATCATAGACAGTTCTGTATTATTTCATAGATATGCCTAATTAAGGTCCCTGTTTTAACAAACAATTCGATACCCATGTTCCAATGTTGGATAAGGAAAAATTCAATTCATCTTTCATACGATATTTATCATTATAAAATTTCCATATAAGTCAGAATACCAATCCATTAATACGATACTCCTTTAAAGTATATTTAAATAAGTACATGTGCTCAAAAAGTTGATACGATTCGTAGCTGGCTGTCTGGCAGGCTATCAGTTGGTGAGTTCAAACGGTGCTATACAAACTACTACGACTATACATAAAAATACTCTGTAATTCTGACTCTCTGTTACGCGGTAAACGAACGAAGTAGCTTTTGCATTATATTACTATGTATTCGTTACTGGCGTAGCACATTAGCATCTTCATCAAGCTGAACGCACCCTGCACGTTACACACACAACTAAAGGGCATAAACCACTCCACATAAACCACCCTAATAACAAAACAATAACGTGTAAACACGGCGATAATTACAATAATCACGCCCAACAACAAACTCGCGCCATTAACGTAAAATAACGTTACGTTACGTAAAATAACACATCGTAACGTCGTCGTAAACGTTACCTCCCATGGCTGTGCTCGTGCGATGCTGGGACGTCGTTAATTCCATTATTGTACTGGTTATTTAACGCGGCTGTTAGCAGGGCTCATAGATTTTATTGTTATTAATATTGTTTGCTTTCAATTCTGCCAGGCCATGAGTTTGTGAAATATGGGTTTGATGTTACCGCTACGGTCGACATCTATTGCGAAATGTCTGCTTTGTTTATTACCATTTTAACAATTACACTCATTCTAAAAAAAACTCTCCCGTAGAGCTAAACAGTTGTACTCATCTAGAGGTCCCGGGTTCGATTCCCAGTACAGTGAATCTCTAATACTCGGTTTGTTTCATGGCAGCTACCACCGCGTTACCCAGACTACCGCCAACAGCACTTCAATAGAACGGTGGTGTTAAAAGATGACCTAGCTGGAGTTTCACTAAGCTGAGGCTTGTGGATGAGCACGCACCATCAAGTGATATGTAAGCACGTACCACGTCAGTATTTGGTCCAACTATGGCCGCTGTAATAACAAATAACTATTTGTTGGTATAGCGGCTACAGAAATATATCATCTGTGGAAATATCAACTGTCTATCACGGTTCATGAGATATATCCTGATGATAGACCGACGGACTGCGGAGTCTTAGTAATAGGATCCCGTTATTTACCCTTTGGATACGGACCCCTAAAACCGTCGTGTTATTGTAACACCGCAAGCCCTTGCTTCCATTGAGACACGCCAACAACAAACAAAGCAAAACTGAACCTCCCCGATCGCACATCGCTCACAAAAACAAAAGGGGGTATAAAAAGATAGATAAATTAAGAAAATAAAGAAAGATGGCGCCGCCGCTGTGCTGTGTTCTCGAGGGACATAATTACAGACTAGAATGAAAAACGTCCGTCGCCTCGACACTGGATACCCTTGCACACGCTCTGGTGCAAGGTCGCAGGGAACTGTGCCAGGGTGGTGTCTCCTTGGGTTTGGGTATTGACAATGCATTTACACTAAGTCTTTATGTCATTTGACAGTTACGTTAATAGGATGGAAGGGAGCTCACCAACAAACCTCATTTATACCGTGGCCTGGCTGCCTCACAGTTGGTACTCGGTATGCTTGAGGCTTCTGGGTGAGCATGCATTACATCTAACTGCCGCATCTATAGAATGTTGTCACTCGCTTGACTCCCGGAGCTTACGCACAGATTAGGCAGCGACTCCGTAAACGTACTAATAAAAATCCAGGAAAAATCTAAAGATACATAGAAAATTACTAGAATTACATTTTTGTGTGTGTTTTTCTTTTTTGTACGAGTATTAAGTGAAAACGTCAAATGTCATTTCAAAGACGCCACTTTATTTTTTAAGTTAGGTCTTGCCTATTTTGTTTTTGTATCGATAAACTAGACCAAAATATTCAAAAATCGTAATTAAATTACTTTTGTTTGATTATGACCTTTTAAAATTAGAAATGTAGAAGTCCATATTTGCGGAACGTGTCGTTGGATTATGGTCACTCGTTATGATTCATTCACGCTTGTGCTGCTCTACACTATGACAGGCCTCGTATTATGTTCATGGTCGCACTTAATAATTATTCCGTGTTTTACAGAACAGTTCGTGTAGTTATAAAGGATATCTGTCTTCATCCACCAGAAACAAAACAAACAATACAAAATGTCATGTTCACTGACGCGTTATCAAACGAAATGAACCTATATTTATACAGCTAATCCTGTGAACCATTACGAGCTAAGAGTCTCTCTCGTCACTCGCAAGGCAGTTAGCCCAAGTCGTTAAAGTAACGTCGTCTCAAGCAACCCTCCCCCCTCCCTAGTGATTGACCCCTTCATGCTGTCTGTGTGAGCTTGTTACAGACGGACGACGCGACGAAGTTAATATTTGATTAATCTGCCATCAGGTGCGCGGGCGCGGGCCACTGCGCCGGATGTCCATTACTCGCCGGAAATGGACTGTAGCCGGCGACGCGGCGCGGCCTGCCCGGCAACGATTGTCGCGTCCACGTGCTGACGGAAAATTGATGTGATTATCATGTTAATGGGTGCAAGGGTCAGAAGCGAGGCAGGGCCCGGGGCAGTCAGCTTGTTATTAATAGTCGTACTGTTTCTTCCGACGATAAACGAGGAAAGTCTATAGAACCTTCAAGATTATGATCAAACAAATAAAATTCATCAAGACGTCATGGAGCTGAAACAGTGCCACCGCTAAAATCAAAATACTAAGGCTTCATGACTCTAAAGACGCTTTCAAATCTGATTAAGAGAGCCAACAAAGGGTCTGAGAAATCCAATGAATCCACAAGCGCCGCCGAGAGCTGAACGACCGTTTGAAAATGAAAGTGCCAGGGCATCATGAGGTAAAAGAAGCTCTCAAAACAGATTAACCGCTGAGCTAACAAAGGGGATGCCTTGGAGAAATCAAGTGAGTCCGCAGCCGGGAGCTCGAGCTATGGCTCGCTCCCGTTTAAATATTTTACTTACAAAAGGTGAAAGATGTTCAAAGTTAATTTTTCCGCTATTATCATTTTAGCTGTTTTCCTTAATCTAAATGCTAGTAAAAACCCGAGCTTCAGATTGGATCACGAATAATCCGCTTCGACTTCAGACTCGAGCACGAAATAAACGCGAAACCAAACCTGAACCAAAGAATGGAACACTCAATAAACGATTAAAAGCGGAAAAGAGCACGCATTGAAGCCATTTCCCGTTCAAAAACCAATACTATTCCCGACGTATGAATCGGCAGCGCTGGCGGCAACGTCATTAATTCCAAAGGAGAAATTAAACTCCAATACTACACAAATTTTCTTCAATTCACTTTCCAATAGAAAGAAATTTCTCACCACCGACGTCGCTCGAAAACAACTTTTATTCTGAACCAATTTTAAGTTTAAAATCGAATGTTGTGCTACACAACTTGGGCTGGATAAGGGCGGGAATTAAAGACAGTTTCCAATTTAATTTGCAGAACATTTCTTATCGTCGTTTTTTCTTCAGTATTTATCTCGTTTGATTACGTCGCGTCGACGTCGAGAGAAATGTTGCGTCGCTAGCGAGAGAGCGTCGAGTGGCTCGGCTCGGGGCGGATGCTTCTACAAGTTGGATGTCGCTTCTGAGGCGGGTGCTTCAAATTTGAAGTAAAAGTTACAATGAAATCCGTTTCATATTCCGAAACGCAATTAAATGAATCAATCAAATTTGGTATGTTTCAGCTGTATTTTTTAAAAACCTATTACGTTTTAAAAGATACAGCTATGCGGCAGACGAACTGACGAACCGACATTCACTTGAGCTTTTCCGTTGGCACTCAAACTACATTCGACATCCAAAATAAACGTTTGTTTACAACCTTTTTTGACGTCATGGGTCATACTACAACTATCAGTCAATCAATTTATAACATAAACTTGAAATTCATTTATAAAACCATTATGTTATGTATTTCAAGAGGGAAGTAAACCCCCGCTGCCCGCTCGGGCCGACGCCGAGCACTGCGCCCAACTGCGCCATCCCATTACAGTATTACGCTGTCAAACTCCAAAAAAGACAATTCCATTTTCAGCAGAACTATAAGCAAAATAGGAAACTGAAAGACCGGTTAGAAACTCCCAAACAACGTTTGCGCATTGCAATTTGTTTAAAAGAAAATGTGAAAAATCATAATGTAACTCGCATTTGACTCGTGAACTAAAACGAACCTTATTTGTTGGTGTTAGGATCGCAAGTGGAGGGTCCAAGGGTTATTTTCGTGGTTAGGTTCGGGACATAGTGTTTCGAGAACGCATACATCGGAGCGCCGCCCGCCGCCCGCCGCCCGCCGCCCGCCGCCCGCCGCCGCGCCAGTCCTGACCAAGTGACAGATATCTCTGTAGAGTTGCGGTCGTGCTGTGGATAGACCACACGTGGCCGGTGGTTC
Source organism: Carcina quercana (assembly GCA_910589575.2). Classification (NCBI taxonomy): domain Eukaryota; kingdom Metazoa; phylum Arthropoda; class Insecta; order Lepidoptera; family Depressariidae; genus Carcina; species Carcina quercana. Next base: position 365,875 of record OU342443.1, read on the forward strand.
GCTATGTGTCTAGAAATACTAAGAATAAAAAAAAATTTTTAAAATAATATTTTAAAATTTTAAATATAAATTAAATCAGATAAAGATGCAGATTATAATTAAGAATATAATGGATTACAATAAATTTATTTAAATGAATATTAATTTGTAAAAATTAGTTGAAGGTGGATTTAAATGTAATTTTATATAATTTTATAAAATGACTAAAAATTAAAATATGTACATATTGCCCGTCGCTTTCATTTATAAATTGAAATAAGTCGTAACAAAGTAGAAGAAGAATAAATGCGTTCAAAAAGAACTTGAAACCGACTGCAACTGCCCAAAAAGTCTACAGCAAATTTAACTTATTTGGCTTTCTCATGGATGACATAGCCAGAACTGGACCAAATTGAAATGAGACCACACGGAAAGCACCAAGTTTCAAATAAAAAAAGGAATTATTAAAATCGGTGCAACCAGTTGAAAGTTAAGAGGTAACAAGCATTTTAAAAAACATACAGTCGAATTAAGAAAGGATTCCCAATCGAATATTAGTCAAATGTATCAAAGTTCTGCAATACGAGCAGAAAATTATATAGTTACACGCTAAGCTCCAAATCATATCGGTGAATAAAAATTTACTCAAATGATTTCCTTGTCGATCAGCTTACAGGGACCATTCTATCGATATAATTAACGCTTTCAAAAATAACTAGAAACCGTCTTCAACTGCCCTAAAAGTCTACAACAGCATTCATTTTCACAAAAAGTGCTACATCCATTTCCATAAAATTTATGTGGCACCACGTCTCAAGTGTGATGAACCTAACAAACAAAACTCACAATCAATTCATAATTGGCGGAGTTATCGCGTAACATACATACAAGAAAATATATACAGTCGAATTGAGAACCTCCTTCTTGTTTGAAGTCGGTTGAAAATAATAATACATATTTGTTTTATTATATATTTTTTTTTTTTTTTTATTAAAGATAGACCAACACTTGACCTCAATCTCACCTGATGGTAAGTGACGATGAGGTCGACGATGTTACGTGTTGGTCTAGAAGGTGCCTATTTACTCTTCTTTTGAAGATATATACTTTATTTACTCTGAAATAAAATTAAACATCTAATTGTAACTAGAAGTAATTTATAATTGGTTGAACTTGTCTTTATCTCATTATCGTTGGATACAAAAGTTCATTGATTTTATATTATCGTTGAGCTGCCAGGGCAGGGCGCGTCCAACGAGGGCTGAATTCACCGGCACCGAGGTCAATGAACTTATTACTCGGGATAATTAAAACAACCAAACGACATTGTCCGTCAGGACTAAGCACCTCCTACGTTGAACAAGCTGTCGGTACATTAGATATCAAAGGAATGCCGATTGATGTGAACCAAGCGTCTGTTCTTGGTGCTCCAACTAACAACTTTAAATACTCGTAGCTTTCAACAGTAAACTTTACTGTTGTGCCACGGAATACTAACAGATTTCCAACAGTTTGGCTGTACGACGATATTCGAGATCATTCGCTATTCCGAATATCGACTTGTTGTTAGACATTTCTGAGACTACCGGCCCCGCTCATATTCCCGCGACGCAAAGCGGTCTTAGACGAAAACGTCCCTTAGACATTTCGAAGGAAACAATTTCAAACATATGTAGTAAACTGTGTCTGAGTTATGGCGCTGGGTTCTGCATAAAAATCATATTTGTATAGTGTCTGTGTCTGTAGTGGGCGGCGGCGGCGGCACGCGCGACAAATGCAAATCATTGGGACCAAACAGTTTTGTTACGTTACCAAATAATGTTATTATAATGTTTACAAACGTGCCCGTTGCCAGTGAGAGATTTTTTTGTGAAGTTTGTCATGATTTCAGTTTCTTTCCAACAAGGCTAGAAGGGTGTTTTATTCATAGCAATATGTCTGCTCTTACTTGTGTTGTAGTTTTAGTTTCTCACTTGTCGCTCAACTAGTTGTCAGGTTGCAGGCATTTTTCGACACCGAAATGATAGTGCAAAATAATACCATGCAGAACTTTTTTGGAAGCCACTGCATCATTAACCAGAAGACGATCACCATCTAATGACCACAAGTTTTGTACTGTATAAAAATTTCACTTGTAACATAATTTAGATATTCTTCTCACCTTATCATGTAGGTTGTAAGGTCGATGACCGACCCCACAAACTCTGGTGTCAGGGTGGTTGTGCCGCCATAGAGGCCTCTGACATGTCTCATGTAGCTACTTACTGTCGTAGATAGTAACCGGGACCAATGGATCAACGTGCCTTCCGAAGCACGGAGTCATCATACTTTTCAGACGATCAAGTGATTCAGCCGGCAATGTCCTAAACAAACCGGGGACAGACTCGCAAAATGATATATGACAAAGACAACGCAGGGAAACGAACCCGGGACCTGTGTGTGTCGCGCGTCTGAGCCACGGAGGCTGTTCAATCTCTCTACTTTTAAGTTGCTATGAAACATACTCGTAGACCACGATATCCAGCGATCCGTTTTCAAACCGTCCTTTTACACATTCATACTTAATGCGAGCCCACAAAAGGCTAAACTTTACAATCCGAGGTGAAATCTAAGTTGAATCCTTGAAAATTTAGTCCACTTACACTAAATAGGCAATAAGGCTGTGATGACCTCAATCCGGAGTCGAGCGAGAGGTCAAATGGCCCGTTCTGTGTCAAAATCTCGCGACACCATGCAAAATTTTTTGTATCGCTACATTGAGCTGTGGGGATCTAGAACGACAACAAGCTAAAGAGAGTTCAGTCGTCGAGTGTTAGGGTGTAGTTTGGCTCGCTCCGTAAGACTGAGATTGTAATAAAATTTGTCTAGCATGCAACATTTGCTTCGTCACCCCTCAAGGGATATTGCAGAATGTGTTTGCTGTAGCGCGAGTTGGAATTTAGATTTTTAAATTATTAACTTGTTGTCTTACATTTTCCAGACTCAAATCTAATAGAAATCTACACGCACCTCTTAATGAAGTACAAGTTATAGGAACAGATTTAGATAAAAAATAAACATAAATTAAGTCAGCAATCAATTTTGAACGTTCAAACACTATCTTTTGACTAATATTTTGTATGTATAGAATCTAGTCAATTTGGAAACAGACACATATCTGTCATCACCTGCAACATCCACAATATGTTAAGTGAAGCCAGTGCTGGCGGCAACTTAAGGGCACATGAGAAGAGAGTTTTATGAAATCGTCGAACGAAAACTACGCGGGAGAATAGTACCACTATCACTAGCGACTAGTGACGTAACTGCCTTCTTATCGTCGTGAGGTTTGTGAAACGACGATAACACGCTCACGGTACATTTGCCGAATCATAACACGAGTTTTGTGTCATATTACGTCTTATTGCTACACAGCTTGTCTATTAAGTCACAGTTAAGGTGCCTATAAGGATTTCCTGACTCATTCACACACCAGCCAAAATAGTTCGGGCTAGGAACTTCAAGTTTGGGACAACGATCTCTTTGATGATGTGCAGTAGCACTAAGAAAGTGTTTTTAAACTCCTCCTCTAAGAGTATGAAAGAAGTTTCAAAGTGTACGTATTATTAACAAAGGACTTAGGCTAGGGCTAGATTAAAGGAGAAATAAATATTATCTTATTTGCTTGCTCCATCGTGTTTTCCGTACTAGACAATCTTCCTTCTAGTTCCTCTTATGTCAGTCAAAGAACCTATGTTGACCATGCGCCTTCCTCACATTTCTTGATGCCCATAGCAGTAAGATTTAAAATATTTAAAAAACAACTCAAGGAGCACTATTTATCCCCCATTTAAATAATAGCCAGTTCATATGTATGTATGTATATATTTATTTATAATTTACATATGTAGTATTATATATGTATGTATTTATATTATGTAAATCGTGTTTTTTATTTATTGTTATGCTTTTTTTCTACATTATCTTCTCTAATATATACTTTTTGTTTATGTACATGTATGTAGGTCTACTTACAGTATATTTATTTTTTGAAAGATCCAGTGTGAGTGCCGGGAGAAATCTCTTGTTAGGGATAGGACACTCTAATTGTGCAATTTAAGTTTTAATTGACTTTGTAATTATTATTATTATTATGTGCAATAAACAATAAGATTTCTTTGTCCGTTGCACCGTGTCATTCTAGTGCGCAGTTCTTTAAATATTTCCGAGACAACACAGCACCGAGAAATATAAATTAGGTTAAAGCTGTGAAACAGAACAATGTAAGATGTGTTTTAGAACCGTGTCTACACGTGAATATTACATATAACATGTGTTTGCGCGAGAACATTCTAGATTAATCTCGAGAACGTCGGTGCCTCCACCGCTTTATTTGTCAGATAGATGACCACGTATGCAACGAGAAACTCTCAAGTATGCCGCCTCAGTTTTAGAGATCTCAGTGAGATGTCGGTGTTAGACAGGCATACGCTTCAGACTGTAACATGAAGCGGTACCTCCGAAGTCTTTTACGGCCCCCACGGTCGCCCTAAATTAAATCTAGAGTAAACAACAATTCATTGCAAAAACAAAACGTGTTTTAATGTTCAGTTGTTCAGAATTGTAAATGCTTTTTAAAACTCTGCTTCATTGTACTTTTTATAAGTTTCAACCAACGTTCTTAAATAAATTTGGAGTCCTGTTTCTCTTTCTTTAGTTTTAAAAAGGAAAGGGATAGTATTATTTCTGTATAGTTTACTTCTAGTCAGCTTGTACCTACCATCTTCGACCACATCGTCGTGGTTAGACTTTTTAAAACTTACAGATATTATTATTATATAGGGTCATTTTCTCACCCGCATAACATAATTTGTTTACCAAGGTGTTTTGATGATTTTTCAAAAATTATACTTTATTATTATGTTGAAAATTCGGGGATTTTGTAAATGGTATTTGTAGACACTAGATTAATTTTATAAGTGTTCCGTTTTTACTTCGCATGTTTTGGACTTCAAATCTTTACTCAAAAAATAAGATAAAAAATACTATGAGTATTTATAATGATAAATCCAATCACAACAAATACAATATAACAATACAAATAAATACAAATATCGTTTATTGCTTGAATACAAGTAGAACTACAAAACCCGAAAAGAATTGAATCGTTGAAAATATAAAATATCTCATTTAATAAAATATATTCTTAAAACATAATTTATCTGTAAATATTACAGCATGTGCAGTATATAATAAATATAGAATGAATAATATTCTAGAAATATATTGTGTAAGTTATATTTCAATAGCTGAAAGAATTCATTCACCGAACCGAAACCTTTTACTAATATCCAATCTTACGTTTTGCACTTGAAAACCTTTCTCGAGAGTTCAGTAATATCGCTCAGAATCTGTATAAACTTAATATAAAATACTATAATTACATGATGATGAGAGAGAAAACAGAACTTAGGATCTACTCGTACAAGTTAGCATTTTGTCAATACCTCTACATGAATTTATTGTATGACTATGTGGTCTTTATCTCTTCATCAACAGCCTATATATGTCCCCATTGCAAGCCTACTCTCCTATAGAAAGTGTACTTTTACCTCTGCCTCTCACAATTATATATTTTTCCAATTTATATGAAGTTGGTACCTAGTTTTCAATAACAATTAAACAAACAAAAGAATAGTGTTATATATATCTCATTCTCGTGGACGGAAAAAAGTTATTGAAATGTATATAATTTGAGTTTGTAAATGTAACAATGTATACATAGCCGTGGTAGCTCAGTTGGTTAGAGCGTCGGTCCTTGAACAATCGAGGTTTGGGTTCGATCCTGGCCATTGAGTTCCAATTTGTTATTTGCAATTTATGTACGAATGATAACAATCATTACCATTGGCTTTTCGGTGAAGGAAAACATCGTGAGGCAATCTGCACAACCCTGAGAAGGTGTGTGTGAAGTCTACCAATGCGCACTGGTCCCGCGTTGTGGACTATACGCTCTCTGTAGGAAAGTAGGCCTGAGCCCCTGCAGTTGGGAGATATACTTATAGGCTGTTGATGATGTAACATGTACAGTCAACATTAAACGGGATAACTTACTTGTTTAATGTATTATTAGTTTGTCTGAGGACCTGTGGGAAAAAGTTAGCAGCTTGAATAGTCCAATGGGCGCACAGGTCTCTCCTGCGGAGGCCAATGAGCGAGCACTCCTTACGTTGCCTTAATTGTTTATGCTAGAAATAATATAATATTCACCCACGGGAACACATGTGGTGGTTCTGTTTTAAAGAACCCCACGGAAACGGCACAAAGATTAGTAATAAATAAATGATATTGTATGTGCAGCCCTGCCCGCCCGCTGGAGCCGCCCCTGGCTCCCGGCACCAGATAAGCTCCAGGTGCGAAGCCTTGCCGAGACCTATAAATCGCGCCTATCTGAGCCGCACGACGACTCCGGTCCAACGAATGCCTTCTACCTTTAACACGGCCATTTTATTTATTTATTTCCTTATATAAATCGAACTGCCATCTCTTTTTATTGCCGGCCCCATGATACCAATGATAGGATTATATTTTGCCCACATCTAAGTTTATAACATATATGTAGGGATTTTATTTCCATGCAACTTGCTGCCAGGTGGATGAATCTCGTTGGCGGTGTCGGCATTCATTACATTCTCAAATAAATATTTGTCTAAGTACGAGGTGCGACATTTTGTAAAATCTGAACTCTTGCTCTCGTACCATGCCTAAAAATCGCATGGATTTGCTAAAAAAAACTTATTTTTTAATTTAATATGCATGTGTGACAATCGAACAGGCCGACTGAAACTTTTAGGGACTTTTTCTACGTAATTCTATAGACGACTTCTTAGGCACTTTTTTGGTGGACTGATTTGCGAAAATAGTAAGTTAAAGTGTCTGCAAACGCTTGTTCGTTCTACGGTCTATTGCTATATTCAACATTACAGAGCCCATCGTAGAGACATGTAGAGGTCTCGTTCAAACACAGTAACCTCAAACCTTACGCTCAACTCGGGGCAATTTCTGGACCACTAGCGTATTTTCTTGGAATCACGTCCGCAGTCTAGAGCCGCGACTATATTTCAGTGTATTCATTCATGTCATGGCAGTAAATAAACAGGCCCGCTCCGACACGGCAGGTGCGAACTTGACGGGACGCTATCTGTGCCGCCCCCGGTGGGTGCTAGCGCCCCCGCTCATCGCCCCGCCGCCCCGTGTGAGCCGTGTGCCCAATGGATCGAGTTTTATGTCCAATTCACCGGAATGTATAGCGATTCCAACCGAGCCGATACTGCCATGAATTTTATTGACTTTTGATTATTCTGCAGGGTTGGCTGTCTGTCTTGGGCGGGATTTGCAGAAATGTATCCGTGATCCAGAATTGCTTCATTTAAAAGAAAAATGGTATATTACTTCTTGCTAACCGCCTCCATAGTCCAGACGCTACACAGTTGGACTGACCCGGGTTCCCAGGGTGGTATATTCGTCTGCCGCCAAATAGCACTGTTGCGTTCCGGTTTGATAAGTAGCAGATCCAGCTCCTCATTCCTCATTAGATTGAGGCTTCCAAATGTGATGAAGGACTATTGATAAGACATTATTACATACCTATAAAAAATGTTATCGTAGCTAATGTTAGCTATCTCCTAGAAAATTAGAACAATACATTCATTAATGATCTTTGTTTTAGAAAATTGTGCTTATAAAATAGTTTCAAAACCGTCCATTATTTTAGAAAATCTGACGACTATCTGGCTTGGTAGAAAAGATTACTTTATTTATATACCTGCTTCCTGAACACATCTCACAGCACATCGACACGCCACACTCAAACAAAACACATATACTTACTTTAAAAACAAACCTTAAACAATTCTTAATGAAGTGTACTGAAGCTGAAATTAAAAACATATGGGAGAAAATCTACATTCGATGCTGACTGATGAAAATAGTAAATAAACGCTACAACATTACTAACAACATACTATATATATATATATATATATAACTACTACTAATACACTAACATGTTGTACCTACACCCTACACTAATCTGCACTAACACAAATTAAGTACGAGTACTCTAACACAAGATATTACTAACTAATTACTATCTTAAAATCTTTTTGTTTACAAATGCAATGTTTGCAGTAAATTAAACAGAAACAACTAATATCCTACCCTAGCACGGGTATTGTTCCTATTTGGGAGGATATAGTCTCGCACCAGTCTTAGTCTATTGTCAAGTGCTTCGTTCTATAGGTGCAATTTGTAGTCATATTGTCAAACCGTAATAATAAATAAAATTAAATAAATAAATAAAATACCCTTAGAAATTAAACGTAAAAAACAGCAGATCTGTCATTTGTACGGCATGTCGAACTGCCCTGAGCTGCCATGAGCTACTCTCGCGTTCCTCAATACACGCTATGAAATGTAACAACACCTTTTGTAATCGGTGTTGTTGTCGAGGGCGAAGATCTTGTGCAGCGGGCTACAGAGCATAGCTACGTAGGCGGTTGAACTGGAAATGACGCGCTCGACATTTTTGGAACCAATAAATCAATCACCCTGCTGGTACTCGGACACGTTATTGGGGACTTTTATAGCCGCTTGACCAGAGAGCATATCCAATCTGCCGCAACAGCAGACAAAAAAGATGACAGGTAAACTCCATAGCATGAATCTTCTTGGTGATCAGCCTTGTTACTTACCGCTCTGTCGTGCGCGACTGTCCGCGCCCAGCAACGAGGCACACACCAAGTTTTCCACAGAGTTGTCAGCGCCCAGCTACAAGGACTGTCCTCTGGCCAGCAGTGAGCCACACACCAGGTCTATCGCAGCCCTAGCGCTCCTGTCCAATTCCGTCGGCGATGGGGTGCTTAGCGCGCTGTAATGAGATCGGCGATGCGTGCGGCCCTGTAATTGATTATTTGGCTCGCACCTCGCCGCCCGCCGCCCGCCGCCCGCCGCCCGCCGCCCGCCGCCCGCCGCACGCGTCTGCTGCGTTATTGCTTCGCTGACTGCGCCTGAGACTTTCCTTATTGCTTGCACAATTACACATCTATTCTATTCGTTAGTGGGGACATTACAGTTTATGGAATACTGTCCTGTCCCGGTTAACTATTATATTTACCAGTGACCAATGCTTTGGACCCCTGTGCTCGTATAAATGCACATGCTATGTGGAGGTCCGCTCAGCAGAATGTTGATTGTCACCAACTTAGTGTTCTATGTATGAAATTTGCAATAAATATGTTGGTTACAAGGTGGAAGGTGCTTATGAATAGTTCTCACATTTGACCCGAGTTGGGCATGCAAATGTTGCGAATTGTTTTAACTATAATAATATTAATACTAATAATACTATTTTATAAGTATGTATTTACAAAAGAAATGTTCAAATTAAAAAAGTCAGAAATAATATAGAAAACATAACAGCAAATTTGTAAAAATTATTTTCTTTTAACCGTGTCATTAATTTTTGCTGAAACAGTTCAAGTGGTAATAATTTAATGTCATCTGGAAAATTTGACAAACATGTAATTATAATGTTTCATATAATGTGCTAATCCATTTAATACAAGTTTGTCCCGTATCCTCGCGTTCCTGTCGTGGACGTCCAAGTACTTGTCGTAGTTTAAAGTTTAGTTAAATAATTAATTTTGCATGTCGATGTTAATTTTGCATCAATTTGGTGACCTTGTGAAGACAGTAAAGCAAGCATGCTGCAGCAACAACAATTTTCGATTTCTCTGAATCACCTTGCCAAGGCCCGACACGAACTTAGCTACTTTTGTTAGTTTGATCTACTTTCATCCATCGAACCTCTGGCTCCGCCCGCGTGAGCTACGCTACGTTACATCATCAAAAGAACCGATGACACAAATTTAAAGTTTCTATGCCTAGTAGTTTTGATTGGACTGTAATATGTCAGTCCGGAAGCTCTGCATTTGATAAGGACTACATCCTATTACTTTTTTGATAAATATTTCATAACTATATTCACTACTCGCCATCATCAGCTGAGCAACGTCCAATACTTATCTCTCCAAGGTACACGATACACAATCTAAGTCCCTCATCGTCTCCTTGATACGCATTCCTACATAAGTACAACTAGTGTGTCCCGTACTTAACTGCTCCGTGACGTATCGCCATCATTGTCGACTATCTGTTTGAGAAGGTGTACCTGAGTTACATCTTGCGTATATCTATTCAATCTTATTTATCAAACTTTTTTTTTTTTTCGAAATTGCGCACTTTTCACACATAATTTGCGACAGAGAATGTATGTTTATCTCATTCTGTTTTATGTCAATTCAACGATGTTAGAAAAGCTAGAATATAGTAATTTGGATCCTGCTTCACGTAATCTGTCTACTTTCTGCCCAGACGTTCTCAAGTGACGTGCTTAGCAAAGAATAGCATTAAATTGTATTTATATATAGAGGTAGACTATAGTACTGTAGTACCTTAGCTGTATAATGTATACGAGAAGGACTTAATACCAATAACAATAACACTATGTCCTTATCTATGTTATGAACTACATGCATGCCAGATTTCACTAAGATTTGTTATGCCGTAAAGCTCGCAGCGGCAATAAACAAACGATCAAACGCACTCGCATTTATCAAAGATCCGTATAGATCACATTCTGACGTCACTAAATCTGCTCTGTAGCCATTAACCCCGAACAAGAATGTCGTGGGATCCTGTACCAACATCCCCGCAATAAAACATCCCGCAACACCTCGCAGAGTGATCGAATAAATCGTACGCTGCAATAAGAGCGGGGCGCGCGGCACCGCACCGGCGGCATGGAGCCGGGGTGGCTTATCAACCGAATTTACAGCTCAGCTAACTCAACACCGCGCGCAAATGTTGGCGTTATGCAGAAATACTACGCCTTTATTTGACACGGAATAGGCTGTGGAAACTAGCAGAGGTAGAGTCTCGCGGCACCTGTGCACGGTCGCCGGGTGACGCTCTCGTGTTTGGAATGGTCTACATCGCAGTGAGCATGTTACAGTTTGGAAACTTGTGAGAGATGAAAATTATAATATTGAACATTACGGACAGGTAAAAATTTGTCCTCACTCTAGCACGAGAATAAGATTTATAAACGTATATGAATTTAAGTACTACCAATTGATGGGATCAACACTTGAAAGTTCTCGAGTGGTGAGCAGCGGCCACCACGTAGCGGGAAACGTTTACCAGGCCGTCCCCCTACTAGATGGACCGACGACCTGGTTAAGGTCGTGGGGAGTCGGGACCGGTCGATGTGGCGTACCATGAAGGATTCCTATGTCCAGCAGTGGACATTTCCCGGCTGATGATGATGATGGCTTGATAGTTAAAGGTGTACTTAATTACAATAGCTTCATGCGTATTGTTATTGGTTTAAATCTCATTTCCGATAAAGACACTGTCAACTATCACTTTGAGAGATTTTCCCGATGGATAAGGACACTGCAGGCTGGATCGCGCGATTGTCTGAAAAGTAAAATACTGCGTGCTCTGGTACTCTTGGTTACTATCTACGACAGGTAATAACTGTATGAGCCATGTCAGAGGACCATGGCAGCTCAACAACTCTGACAATAGTGTTTGTGATGTAGTTGTTCTTTTCCTCCTTCCCCTCACTTTCCTTTCCTCTTGTCTCTATTGTATTAATCAGCGTACATCATTGCAGTCTCTACACTTGACACACACACACACACACAAGCGTCTACAGATGTATGCCTTGTCAACAAATAAAATCTGTTACGATTCGTAAATCACGTGAGCCTGAATACATCCTCTCATCGCCCGCCATTACTCGAGCACCAAAAAAAGAGGACACAACCTAATTACACGTTCCGCGCGCTCCTCAAAATCTGACCTCTTCGACCCCCTCCCCCCTCCCTCCCACGAAACGTAATAAAATACGATATTAACCCTTGCCGTTACATTTACACGGTCATAAGTTCGGGATTAAAAAAGGGGCGCAAGGGACGGGTGGAGGGGCGATGAGAAGGGTCGCTATTGTGAGCCAGAGTATTAACTCTGGCCTGAACGTGGATAAAACCTGGAGTATCAGGTACGGACACTTGGACAGGTTTTATTATTGAGATTACATAAATTAGAATGCGGTATTACTTTAATATTACTTTTGGAACACGCTCTCAACTTGAATTGACAGAAATTGGAAAGCGAAACATTCACCTGAAGTTGCTTTGAACTCAAGAAACTTGCAAAACCACTCACTAGGTTTAAAAGTTTACAAAATGATATCGTTGAACAATGTTTTATGCCAGTCGTATTTTTTTAAAAATCATAATTTTAGGAAAAACAGGCAGCAACTATATTATAGATTTAAATGGATATATCAAGAACTCATGTACCGACGACCTGGTGAAGGTCGCGGGGAGTCGCTGGATGCAAGCCAGAAACAGAAAAAATTTTATTTAACTAAGACACACACAACACAATACAAAAACACAATTGACACATACATTGCGTACAATTACAAATAATACATTATTGATGTACATAGGCACTGTGTTGTAATGTGTCGTCAAACAGGACTGATCTCAACATCTGCTATGGCAGTAGACATAGCGCTGGTTTTCAGATAAGCCCTCTAATATGTAAAGTATGTCAAATTTATGTGTAAAAGAAGTGTATGTGTAAGTATATATGGTCGTGTTAACGTATAGATACGTGTGTTTGTATGTACAGTGAAAGTTGAGCAAGTGTGCAGTGTAGGTGACGTGGCGGCAGTTAGAGACCTGGCAGGTATGTTGGCGGTCTCACGCTGTGGCTCATGATCGATCATAGTGGAATACCACGGAGGAGGCCTATGTCCAGCAGTGGACGTTTCCCGACTGATGATGATGATCTCATAAATATATAGAAGATATAATACATGTATGCATTCAAAAAGAACTCAGGAGACGATTAGAATTGCCCTCGAAGTTTTATTAAAATCGGTTAACGAGAAGTTAATTAAATTGTAATAAACGTAATTCATCCTGTAATTTTCTACCGTTGGAGATGGATTTTTTCGTGTTTACCTTTTAAATATAACCTATAGATGTCATGACAACAAATGTCATCAAAATCATTAAACAATTGGGAATAACGATCCGGAGGTCCCGGGTTCGACTTCCAACCAAACCAACAGGTCGTTATGATATGTTCAATATGGTGGTTCAATGTGGGAGATACCCCGGTTCAACGTGCACATACTGGGTGTACGCATTTAACCAAATCCCATTTTTCATATAATATGTTTTACTCCAAAATCAAAGAAAAACTGAGCCACCTATGAATGCAAATTTGTAGTTTATTATGTCACTTAACTATATACAAAAAAGTACATACGTCGAACGAAAAACAAAAAAGTTGTGAACCTTCAAAATTTACCCGGTTCACTCTGAGACTCTACCCTACCCAGTAATTCTGCATCACAGGCCGGACACTTCAAACAAATGTCGTGATATCGGTTCCAATTCCCATACATCGAAAGGAAGACGTTTGTTTGTATACACGCGCACGCGCTATGCTACTAATCCCTGAGCGGGACACTTTCTTGCGGGGAGAGGTGAGGTATCGCGGAGCGGTGGGAGGCGGTGATCGTCCGTTCTGTACGTAGTACTATATTATGTGACTGCGTGAAAGCTGGTAAATGTTACATGACTCCATTAGCAGGTGTACAGTACGCCACTCAAACCAGGGGAACTCTCGCGAGCGCCCCACCTCGACACGCTCCGCACCAATCACACCACATTAAACGTCATCAATGAATATTCAAGTACCCTCGCAACAACGCCGACGCCATTTTCTTGCGGAGTGCGTACTCCATATCAATTAGTGACGTCATCAAACCCGCCGAATCACGGAATGCCTAATGAATATTTTTAGTTCCACCGCCGCGTGATATAAGATACCCAATTTGAGAGGTCATTCTCTCTGAATGGACAAAGAATGGGAGGGCAGCTCAGGAATTTGGGAGGATTTTATCGTTGTTTTTTCGTGTGTAACGTTTTTGTTGTAAGTGTCGGAGTGAGCGTTTAAATGAGTACAACAATATATTTCGGAGGTGCTTTTATTACGGGGTAATTAATATGAGGCGGAATACAGCTTAGTATCCTGTTATATTTTATGGAACCCCTACTAAACGTAACTGCTCCAAAATTAATAAGTTAAAATATTGATAAAGGTTTAATATTCCACTACAGACTCTTCCAGATATAATTAGGTTAGTCAGTAGGCGTTGGTTGTGAGGTCGATGACTGACCTCCAAACCCTAGTGTCAGAGTTGTTGATCCGCCATAGTCCTCTGACATGTCTCACGTAGCCACTACCTGTCGTAGATAGTAACCGGTGACAACGGATTAACGTGACTAACGAAGCACGGAATCATCTTACTTTACAGATAATCAGATGATTCAGCCTGCAATGTCCTAAACAAACTAAGGAAATTATCACAAAGTAATTATTACAATGTCCCCACCGGGAATTGAACCCGGGACCTGTGCGTGTGTTACGCGTCTGAGCCTAACACTGAGGCGACTGTGCCACAGAGTCCGTGAATAAAATGAAATCTTCACATCCAAGCAAACGTGTGTCACCCTCGACCAAATCGTCAGATGAGACTCTGGTCAAATGAGAACCTCTTTATAGTAACAATAAGATAAGAAGTAAAGCTAGAATGCCGTGACCGTAGCGAGCTGTGGACACTGTGTGAGAAAGACGTGAGTTTGCGACGAGCTAGTTAGTCCGGATCGAGAATCACAAGTAGCAGCCCCGTCGCCGTCGGTACAAAACCTCGAACGCGGAAGTTTTCTTTGAGGCAACTCGTTAATTGTTCACAGAGGATGCGCCGCTCGTAATGACTGTTGATAATTAACGTTCGCCGAATGCCAAGTATCCGAGTGTTGCCGTGCTGCGATACAAGTCAGTCAGAGTTGCTGGATCAAATAAAACATGCCTCTAGAACCACTGGTGTTGTTAAAGGAGGACGATTTTTTTATGCATGTGTTTTAGTTTTTAAGTATTTATTGTGGTTTTGTTTTTCCTTGTAATCTTTTTTTTAATATTTTTGATGGGTTTGTAATTGGGCTTCACCTCACCTGATGGCATGTAACAATAAGGCTGATGAATGGCATCAAGCTAATAAGTCGCTGGCTCTGCTACCTCATACCGGAATACAACAGGATTATTAACACTGCTGTTTGGTGGTAGACTCAGGTAGCATGGAGCATCTATAAAATGTTTTAAGACTACACTGAAAAAGTATCTTTTAGATTACCAAAAAGAACTACCCCCTGGAGTGCGAGTTGTTCCAACATATCTGTGTTGCTCAAAATAGGTGCATACTCTATATTTTTTATCTTCTTTCTTCCTCCCATTTTTTATATAATTTCATTAGCCTATCACATATATTTATAATATATTTATGTCTCAGACTGTATTATATATATTATACACAAGTATCTGTTCTCTCCTTCCCACGCACGTCACACACTCTCTGTCCTCGTCAGAACACCAGCGCTGGCCTCGCTGCAGCACATGCTGAGACGAGTACATTTTAGCAACACACTACAACACAAACAAATTTTATGTATGTTATATAGCTTCAATTTTCGTTTATCAGTTGTAAGTATTTTTGTTTTTGTTAAATTAGTTTTGTTTTTGTTTTTTGTAGTTTTGTTTTAATAGATTTCTAAATGTGTTTTTTCTATGTGTATTGTGTTGTGTGTGTTCTTAAATAAAGTTGTGTCTATGTCTATGGTGGTAGCTTGCGAGGCGGACATTCAAAATGTCCTACCACCAACCTACCTGAGTACTGAGAGGTATCCCCACTGGGAATCGAACCCGGACCTTAGGATTGTAAGTCCAAGCATGAAGCCATTCATTTTTCCATAAAAAATTATTTAGTAAAAAAAATTGTGTCATTACATTTTATCTGTTAAAGGAATTCAAAATATACTTACAAAGATATGAATATAAAATACTTGGATAGTAAGAATTGAACTTTGTAACACATTTGTATAACTAAAGTTTAAAGGGAGGTGCGCTCAGGCGGAATGTAAAAAGAATTATTCATTTCGTAAAGGAGCACGTGATTTTCATAGGTGTCATGAAATACGAGCGCCGTATGAAAGAAAGTAAAACGTTATCACAGCGATGCACGCGAGGCGAGGTAATTCCACTTGTCAATGTCACGGGGGAAATGGACTTTTGACAGATTAATTAGAGCGTTATTGCGCCCGCCTCCCACTGGCTTGGATTTCAGATGATCAGCGGTTTATTCCCAGAGATAAAAGTTCACTGTTGGATTGTATTACTCCATAAACCACCGGAAGCTAAAGTGAAATGTTGGTTGGCATCAAGCTTGGCTCTCTTTTTCTTCTCTCTCTGTCTTCTTCTCTCAAGCTCTTTTTTTTTAAATTGAATTCAAAATTTTCATTTCATACACATAAAATGTCATATACTGCAGCCGCAACCACACCTTAAAATGATTTATAGACGTTCAAACTATGTATACGACTTTGTATATCGACTGAACGCGGGTAGTGCCGCAGTCTCGCGCCGGATTCAATAAAACATCCTACGCTGCGAATTTTCTAGAAAACGCTACCCGATATACACAGCTACGATAAACTTGACTTCGCCTCACTTTGCATACCTGCGCCCGAATAGCGTCTCCAGGATTTCCTTAAGACGTACTCAAGGCAAGAAATCTCGTCTGAATTTTTCAGTAAACATCTCTCGGCGCAGTGGGTTGGATGGATTCGTGTAGTAACTCGGCGCAGTCGGTAGGATCGTTCGGGCAAGCGGCGGCGTGCCGCGGTAAGCCCGCGCGCGGTGCATGCCGTGTTGATCTGCCGCCGCCCGCCGCCCGCCGCCCGACCTGTGCCTCCGCGTACATGCGGTAAACACTTTACAGACGAACCCTGATAGAGTGCTGTGTTGCATTAAATTGCTGTGAAGCTCCCGTCGAGTACCTTTTACATGTTTATGTGTCGGTTGACTTGCAAATTACGTTACTACGAGGACAGCTACGTACGCTCGTAGCTATAGCACACTAACTGTTAGATGCAGGAACGTCCATTAATTACGTTTAATGTTTAATTTAGTCAACTAATGTTCTACTAATATATAATACATGAATGGAATTAAGAGGATTCTCCCTGTGGCGAGCTTTAGCAAATGTACTTTACTCCCATTTTGCATATTAAGTAAGGACATTTTATAGAAACTAACAGTTGCGTTTGTGAATTATCTGATTGATTGTTCTGGAAAACTATCTCGAGGTAGACTCGAGCCTACATATATGATTTAAAAATTATTTTAATTTCTGGTAGTATTTTGTATGTACAAATGAGTGAAAAAAGTCAAATGACATTTCGTTCTACGGTCCTGGATACCTAAGATACAGATCCTTGATCTAGTCTAGACACAAACTCATCAAGGACTAACGGGAACTAAGAAGAGTTAACGATTCCTAACGACTAAGTGTCCGTGACGGCGACAGACCTGACTACCGGACATTACCTCTGCTTCAAGATTTCTCGCTGTTTAAAATACCGTCACTAAAACATCTAGTGTATGACTTCCCTTATTCCAGTCGATCTGCAATCCGTCCTAACACTACTGTTTAAACTGGAACTCAAACATGGAACGGTTGGAACGATATAGTTTCGAGTTTTGCTGGCAATTTGTAAGCTGAATATCGGCATGGATCGGCATCGAACCGAGGCGGGCGCGCGGGCGGGCGGGGGCGGGGGCGGGACGTCAGAAAGCAATCACTGCGCCAACGCGAATCATTCGCGGACGCAGTCATCCGGAACCAAAGCGAATCACTTTGATCTGTCGGTAGGTTGCGCATGAGGGCTGCTTGTGGGAAGCTACGTTGTAACTTTTTCCCCTTACCTGTACGTCTCATGATAAATCATATTAATGGGAGTCTGCATCTGTTTACCACTCGTATCACTCCGAATAGGGCATTCTCAGAGACGTCTCTCAGTAGAGGAATCAAGGGTGTCAATAGATGGCGTGGGAGAGCCAGAAATTAATCTGTCATGAAACATTATGGTAGTCTACATCCCTCCTAAAGTATAGCTATGAATATTGACAGATTTATTTACGCAGCAGTTATATGCAGGTGTACGCCAGAAAGCTTTAATGGCTGTACAAGTGTACATCAAGGAATTTTGTATATAAAGTGCTTGCTTTCAAATCATACAAACAATATTCATTTGACATAAAGAATCTTGCTACGACGGTGCCATCTATCCATGAATGAAAAACTATTTACATTTTTTAAAGTGTCTCATTGGTTGAAAGTTAAAACTTATAATAAAATGTTAGAAGTTATTTTATCTTTTATTAACCCATCGGTACTCAGTTTTGTTGGTTGCAGTGAACTTCTATGCGCGGTTGGCTAGCAGCAATGTTAGCCCATTGTTTTACTGTAATGAAGGATGAATTTCTCATCCACGTATCCCCTTTGATGGCCAGTTTAGTCACCGTCAATTCAATGAGAATAGAGGCGGTTGTTATTTTTAAAGTCCCACTTGCGTCCTGAACAACCCTGAATCGTAGTCACCGCAGGCACACGCGACGGCACATAGAGGCGCAGCGCAGATAGCTTCAAATAGGCTTCAAACAATGAAATGAAAGCCGGCATATCCCGCACGGTGCGCGGGGGTGGAGGGTGTGGTGTGTCGGGGAGGTGGGGGGTCACACGCTTCATCTGTCATCACTACCCATGCTAATGGAAATGATCTAATGAGCGTGTCAACTCATATTGCGGTCTAGCTGCGACGCGATCTAGTTCCTGTAGTGAGGGGTGTCTTTCTTTAACTAGCTTCTCGCGTAGACTAGAAATTATCCCTCAGGAACTGTGAGTCCGATGTGATGAGCAAACACGCAAAAACGTTGTGTGCTATTGTTACTGCTCTTATTTTCAAGTAAGTGTTAATGTGTCACAGGCAGGACACTTCATATAATTGTCATGATATCAGTTCCTATTAGCATACATCGAACGGATGCCGTTTGTAGCTCAGTTTTTGCCTCATTTCCCCACTAGTCTTAACACGTAAGACTGTAAGGGTAAGAAACATTGCACCGTGTTGACGCTCGTCTCAAATACGATAGCTTACACTAAAAATTGTTTGCATAAGTTTTATAAATTCTAAAACCGTGAAATTAATATTAAACTGCTCAGTAATTTTTATAACTAGTTTCGTAATGTTAAGTTTGATTAAAAGCTTACAGATTACTGTTTTGGAGGTTGTTTTGGGACTTCATTTTCATCATCATCACCAGCCTATATATATGCCCCCACCGCAGGGTCTCAGGCCGAGAGGCAGGGAGATACGAGTATAGTCCACCACGCGGGCCCAGTCCGGATTGGTAGACTTCACACACACCTTTGAACTTCTTCTCAGAAGTGTGCAGGTTTCCTCACGACGTTTTCCTTCACCGATAAGCCAATGGTAATGATTGTTGTCATTCGTACATAAATAACAAATTGGAACTCATTTTTACCAGCCAGGACCGAACCTAGACCTCGATTGTTCAAGGACTGACGCTCTACTCAACTGAGCTACCACGACTTTTTGCATGATTTAATTGTATCGCGTGCAGCGTTATGAATCGTGTCTCGGTGACTGTTTTATCAACGATAATATTGTCAATAGTTCACGCCTACAAATCTCAGAGATTCTGAAAAAGCTATGGAGATATGGAGATGTCTGGCTCACGGAACCACCATTAGCGATCCATAAATATAAGGCAATATACATACTGAAGATACATCTCCAACAGTGTCTCAGTTTCCTGTGGATGGCCTTACGCCTATCTGTATAATTTCCACTACAACAATGCGAAGCACACCAAATTATAATAGAAGCAATATCGTATACCAATACCAATCGTACTTTTAATGCAAATGTACATTTTAATTACGTGTTTGTCCCTGCATTTGCAGTACATAGCAACAGATCGCTATACATGGTGCATATCGCCGCTGCAGGGCGCGGGGGCGGGGCGCGCGGGGGGCGGTAATGAGCAGCATGCACCGACGAAATTGAGAAATATTGCAATGATTGTCTGATAATTGTCGGCCGTATTTGTGCGGGACATGGCCCAATAGACACGCGTTGTTAATTGGCGCATACTGTGCTGGGTGTGTGCTGCCACGGAGGTAGCACTGGGCCTGCATTTTAGCGACAGATGCAGTCTAGTAGACTGGGTCACTTGGTCTTACACAAATATATGTAAAAACATATTTGTGGGTCATTGGTGAGTGCATTTGCTTTAGTTTAAGGTATAAAGTAGCAGTAGTGCTAGGATATATGCATAGTTCTGTAAATAATCACATCAAATGAAACCATGTTGTTAAACAGTTTGTCAATTTTACTGCATGCCTCTAAAGGTGGAATGAGAAAAACCATATTTTTTTCGGCATATGTACAATGTTCGATGCAAATACAGTCTATCTTTACCTTTGTCCATTTTTGGGGGTAATTCTGTTTTAACAATAATCATCAAATGTAATTTTTATGCAAACGTATTGAAACTGATATTCATTGTATTGTCCATCTGAAAATATTACAACGAGGTTAATTTTTGACCTTAGTATGATCAATCGTATTTAATTTTTAAAAGTTTGGTTTTGTTCAACTGTTGATTTGTCTACAACTTGTCTTTTTTTTGTCTGACATTGACGGAGATCGTCTGCAAACTTAGGAAGAAGTCTGCCGTCAGCCTCATCAACAACTTCTTAATATTGACCGATGTTTTTAAACATTTATTTATGTCACCGGTTTCAAAGCTTTGGGTGTATCTAAGTTGCTATAAAATTCAGATCTAAGATTTAAATAAATTTATAGCTCTCGAAAAAAAGTATTTAACAATAAATTCTGTTTATACAAAATGACCACGATTGTCTAGCGAGCGTTGGGAAAATCATCAGCCGCATCCAGTAAAGGTCCACTGCTGGACATAGGCCTCCTGCATGGTATGCCACATTGACAGGTCCCGAGACGCTTGCATGTCTTCCAGTGCAGTTTACCACATATATATTTTCACCGTCCCCCTACTAGATAGACCGACGACCTAGTTAAAGTCGCCTCCTGATCTATTTCTTGTTGGATTTTAAAGATTTTTAAGATTAAGAGAAAACCATAACATTCAAAACAGGTTAATTTTTACTAACATAATAAATAATAAGTCTTTTCCTTAAATAATACTGTGTAAATCCGTCTGGAAGACGCGGTGCACTTCCAACACAAGTGTCGAAAGACTACTTTCTGGAAGGCCCCTGCAAAACTATGTAAAAGCTATTTAAGAAATAAACACTTTTTACTTCTTCTTTTTTTAAAGTCCCCAATGAGAGACAAGGTAGAACTAAAGGCAGACTGCACTAGATTGTAACAGGATCTGATATGTAGGACTCTGGTTGTCAGTAAGAAGATGCCAGGTATTGTCAATTGATAAATGACGATACACGTCGTACGTGAAAAAATTCAAAAGGTGTTGTGAACTCTATATACACTTGGCTCTTGTGTTGACTTTGGCGGAGTGACGGTTTTTTATATTCGTGCGGGTTGCCATACCCCCGCACGTATGCTACGCAAAGCTAAGCAAGCATAATAAACCTTTGGCTCCTATAGCGTCATTTGTAACCTTTTGTCACAAATAAACATTCTCTGACCCTACAATTATGTGTAGATAAGAGAAGCCATGATAGATCAGTTGGGTAGAGCGTCAGTCCTTGAACAATCGAGGTCTGGCTCGTACCAATGAGTTCAAATTTGTTATTTGGAATTTATGCACGAATGATAAAAATATTTACCATTGGCTTTTTGGTGAAGGAAAACATTGATCTTGATGAAACCTGCACACTCGTGAGAAGAAATTTAAAGATGTGTGAAGTCTAACAATGCGCACTGGGGCCGCGTGGTGGACTATGTACTATACTTTCTCTGTATGAGAGTAGGCCTGAGTCCCTTCTGATAGATGATGATGATGACAAACCTACAAAGCTTCATCTCTGTGCACTAGTTCAGTAAACCGTTCATGAAAGTAATTACTGCTGTACAGAACAACATCGTTAGAATCCGACTTCTCCAAAATTCTCAAGCAAATTCAAATAAACTCTATGAACAGGGTCACTACAAGCGCGCCGCGTCCGCCGGCTGCATTGTCCGTCTATTTACGCTATTTGTCCGGGTCCGGAATCCGCGTCCGGCATCCGGGCATATCCGGACCGGTCCGGACCCGCCATGTTTGCCCTGCACCGCTGTTTACACGCTATGCAGCACGATCTACGAGCCTGCCTATTGCGTATTTCGAGATAAAACACTGCATCACCGGCAGTGTGTGCTAATTTGTTAATGGATTGCGGATTATTGCAGATGCTGGGCTCGCTGTAATTGTAAATCAATGTTAATTAGGTGCAGGACGGGGGGAGGGGTACTTATTGGGGACTTTAGTACAGAAGCCTCGTTTAAATTAGGTGTCACCTCTGAGTGAAAAATAGGTCTGAAATTCTTATCAATTCATAGTGAAAATGTTTATGTCACTAAGTAAATAGATGTTTCTTCCGGTCAAAGACGAGATAAAGAATATACAGACAAAGTACATATTTCTACTCACGAGAATAGAACGAAAGATATTGTTGCACGCGACATTGAAAATTTTGGTTATACCTCTCAAATGCAGGATGGTACGCACATCCGCCGATGATGAGTACAAGGCCTCAATTAAATATGGAATACAAACTCATAACTGGTTTCAGACTTAGACAACAAACAGTCAAGACGCGAGCGCTGATAAACTTTATAATAAACCAATCAATTCCCCGCTCGAAACATCGACATTCAATAAACGCGCGCACCGTAACAAACACCAAAACAGTCGCATCGTAATAAGACAGTAAATAAGAACAAACGCCTGTTGGTACAAGTATCTCAAACAGAAAGGAATCGTTCGAACACGAACAAACCGTCAATATTGTGTTTGTCAACAACGCTAGACGAGCAGCGACGTGACAGACGCCCCGATAAATATACAAATGGAGAAGGTTTCCAAAACATGCGAAGTTTAGGCCAACATGTAAATAGTTCAGTGGCGGGCTTTTAGCGAGCTAGGTGTGTGAGGGAGGAGCTGTACCTCTGCACTCACGCACGTGTGTGGCGAGTACTACAGTCGATGTCGCTCAGCGATTACATCGGCTGCTCTTTGATTGTTTGCTTTGCTGTTTGTATTTGTGCATTCCAAGTTCAAAATACTGCATACAGCATGATTTGGGATTGTTCAATCGCTTCGAGAGTGACATAGTTTGATTAAACGTAAGATAACCATGACTTACGCAGCAGAGACATGGACGCTCACATCGGGGCCTGTCTACCGGTTCAAAATTGCACAGCTAGCGATAGAGAGGGCTATGCTTGGAATATCCTTGCGCAACAAAATCAGGAATGATGAAACCCGCCGACGTACAAAGGTGAGTCACATAGCTACTCGAATAAGGAAGCTGAAGTGGCAATGTGCTGGCCACATCTGTTGACGAACAGACGGTCGCTGGAGCAAAAATATTCTTGGATCGGGAGAAGTGAGGTGGGATGTCCTCCAGCCCGCTGGTCTGACGACCTTAAGAAGACAGCAGGGAGGGAGTGGATGAGGAGGACCGAGGACCGGAAGGAGTGGCGCACGTTGGGAGAGGCCTATCTTCAGCAGTGGAGAAACACGGGCTGATAAGTCAAAGATAACCAAAGTCGAATACGTTGAATGTTTTGGTTGATGGTAATTTTATAGGGTGCTCCTGCTCGCGACTGGATGTCTAAGTCTGCCATTAGCATCATTGTTAATAGTACTGTTGTGCTGTGTAATATAGCGATAACGAAGCCAGCGACTCGGTAACGAGGCTTCGGTGTTAGCTGTTTGTGTCATAAGGCTTTATTGTCACTTAGCATCAGGTGAGTTGAAAATCAAGTGAAAATCCGATGAGTCTAAAAGAAAAAGTTTGGAACCGTTCCAAAGATAAACTGTAGCACCACCATTGTTAGTAGCTTAGATTGGTGACACAATGACATGGTCCTAGCTTTTAAGTGTCTTTAATATCTTTAAAAAATTGGATTCTTGTTTTATAATTCAATGAGACAATTTCAGACAGTCAATTTGACAAATGAACGAAAAAGTCGCATGATATTGGAATGCTTTACTTTGTCCCTAAACACGAGGCGTATAATTTATTTAGTTTAATATAAACCAATACATCACCATTGCAGTATTCAGTCAATTTGAGACTGACATAAATCATTTGAGAAATGTTACAAATGACTTCCCTAAGCCAGCATAAACTGAAAGTGAGTTATTTATGTCACGATACAGATAAAATAGTTTAATTGAGCGCGTAGTTTCAACGGGGCCTAGTGTTTTAGGGCACTACAAATCATCTGGCAAATGTCCTCGAAGTGGGGAAGTGTCCGAGTTTAAGAGGCACGTATTATGACGCGGCGCAAGCCGGTGCGGGGCGGGGCGGGGCGGCGCGGCCCGGGTTACTTACTCGACTTAGTTCTACTTACTCGCCAACTATTCACTTAGTCGATGGACTACTTACTCGGACTTCGCGGTTGGCTGCGACGAAGGATGCCGGTGGATGTGGCAACGGACATAGCTTTGGATTCCGGCTTTCAGAAATATCGATCGTGCCAAAACAAACGAAACCACAAGGACCGTGTCACACTACAAAATTTTCGAGCGGTGACTTCAATAGTCTAATTATAAGCTACTGAATGATACCAATGCCATTCTAATCTTATCTTCACACATTATTAAATTATTGATGAAACAAAATACTGTGTTTTTACGGGTCTAGTCTCAACTCGCTACAATGCTTGATAGATGACATTGAATTTATTTTAAAGCGGTTTATTTGGTGAATTATGAGGAGACAAACGAAGTTAACATTCATTCAGTTAGTGACAATAATGTGGGTTCAGATAAAATACAGACTTTGCCCACGTCTGCTCAACGGTATGAAGCAGGACGTGGGCTAATTTATATCGCGGTTAATCCACCCAGTAGACGTTGTGGGCGGATGCTAGTGTAGGACAAGGGCAAACAAGTTGAACTTTTCGTTTCAATGGTCATATAAATTGCCCTGTCTGGAAGTTTCTGACATCGCACCCGCAAGTGAATTCAGCCACTGCATCATTCAAAGCTTGGAAGTTACCAGCTTGGAGTGGTGTGGGTGTATACCCAATGCTGGAAGTTCTACGTACGCTCATAACGACTTCACTTGAGAACTAACAGCGAGGTACTAGATTGCTCCAATTGAATGCTCACTTACTCGCAGCGTTTTACGTATCGTCTTCTTGAAAGTTGGAAAAGTTTGCTGTCCACCACGATTTGTTGTTCCAGAAGCGTTTTTTTTTTCACACACACTTGCACTTGGTGCCACTGCGAACCATCCTCACTGCTTCCGGATTGTGAGTACAAAGGTATAGACTTCACCAGGGTTTCGCCCTTCCACATAATCAATTTCATTATTACACTCTTCGATATTCCATAACATTATATCAAAAAGAGCATGCGGGTGATATATGGCGTTGTTCCAGATGCCTCATGTAGACCATTCTTCAGAGCCTTACACATCCTTCCTTTTTAGCCCCCGACGTTAAAAGAGGAATGATGCCTATGTCTGTCTGTCTGTGTCATCGTAGCACTCGAACGGATGCACCCATTTTGATTCGTGTTTTTTTACGTGAAAGCAAGTTTCCTTGCGGGTGGTTCTTAGATATATTTGGTACAAATCTGATGTTACAAGTTACAAGCTGATGTTAAGCATTTTTGGCATAACATGTTTTTTTTCTCGTATGATTACTGCGTAGGTTTTTGACGTGTATCGTCTTATAAATCGATGAACGCCGGCCGCACGCACGAAAAAGTGTCACGTTACGCCTGAGACGAGCGTGCAAGCGAGTCTAAGAGTTCGGCCTGTGACGAATCTTGACGTCAACACGTAAATTTATAGTCTGTAAACTAACTTTACAGACAGACATATATTTTTTTAATTTTATTTAATTTACTTGTCTTATTTAAACGTACTGGAAATTAAAACTGTGAATAACAAAGCTAAGGCAAGTGTTATTGTTAGGCTAAATATGTAAATCGGTTCAATTGTAGATATCCCAATAAACTAATATTTAATGAAATCTCAAGAACAATAAATTATCAAAGAAACTGTATTAAATAAAAAGAATTAAATTTGACACAAGCGTCATTTCAACTTACGTCTAGAGTCCGGGTTGAATGCTTTATGGTTGAAATCAAGCATTTCCTGCAGGGAAACGTGTTTAAATTGTAATATTCTGCCATTAGCCACCGAGCGTCGTTGGAAACTTGCCGATCGTCGGACAGGTGTCAAGCGAGCTGCGGACAAACAAGCCCGATATCTGCTGTTTACCGGAATCCGCCCGCCCAGAACGACCGCCCGCCCCAGCTCAACTTGCAACAAACAACTGCGTGTGCTTGCTGCTCTCAAACAATGCACGATATTGTGGTACTGAGGAAATTATCGATATGAAAGGAATTCGCTTTCCCAGTTGTACATTTAGGAGACAGGCGGCGAAACAACAACGAAAATACAACAAAATTGTATAACAATAACGATAATAAATTAAAGTTAAAAACTAAAACTGCCGTAAGAAACAGACGTAGTGTAAAATAAAGTATATATTTTTGGGCCTTATGTATATGTAGCCTATATATATTCGGAATGTACTCATCAATAGCATCCATTTGGTAACAAACACGATACTTTAATATTAATTAATTAAAATTAATTAATAGATCTACATGACGCCATTTAAGCTCCGTCACACACCTGCCGTTCTGTTATGTTCTGTTCCATTGCTTGCTCCGCCCAGAGAAAGTAATGATCGGTCCAGATCGTTCAGGGTAGGCAGGTTCTACGTAAGTGATATGGTTTATTTGGATAGTATTCTTTACATAACTATGCATTTACTACTGCTTTATACGTGTCCGGGGCCTACTCCCGCTAGATGGTCTGTCGACCTGGTGGAGATCACGGGGAACTGCCGCGTGCGGCCGGCTACGTTCAGTTGTGGACGTTTCCTTTCATCCTTGATGAACTTACAACTATGTTATTAAGCCATACCGCTTTCCCACAGATCAGCTATATGCCATAAGTAATGTACTATCTGTCAGAAAAATTTATATAGTAAATACTGTGTCAAAAACACATAAATCACAACGTTTAACTGTGACACCTTCTCTAGAAAAAGAAAGCGCAACGTCGCAACTTAAAACTTGTATGCTTAACAGGAAGCCCCAGTGCAATTTGTAATTTTGTATTTTTAAGTTTATGAAATAAATATTTTTTCATTTTCATTTATGATGAATACTTTATACCTACATATATTCGTCTGCTCAGCTGCACTTCACGTACAATGTGCTTAAGTCGTCAGTCGGCACCACTCGGCTGCGTCTGGGCCGTCGCGCCGTGACACGTTGACAACACTAACTCCAGCTGTAATTATTCCGGCGCATGCAGCTCCCTTTGTTATTTAAATGAAGACGCCAACTCCCCTTTGCCCTCCCACTTCCCTGCCGTGGCGCGGGGCCCTACCTGCCCAAATTCTGAAACTCAACAATGACATAAATATATATAAAAATATAGTCTCCGGTTCACGTGAATCTATCTTTATTGTGGCCCAGTGTAGTCCATGCACGGCTGGAGTTTCCCGTCGGGGTTAGAAATAGTTATATAGACAAGTTATTAAGTTGAATGTGACATGGTACAACAGGTAATACCAATTTGATTGGGGTCTAGAGGCACTCGACCACAACGACGCGTTAGTAAAACATATTATTACACACAATATGAATTATAATTATTGAAACGTAGCATTGGTTTAATCATAAAGCGAATCCTTAAATTTAAAATGTTTATTTCACACATTCACCGAGCCATTGATAAAATCTACAAATCAAATAAAAAAAACTTCTTGAAGCGAAAATAAGTGGTACACAAACTGATCACGCGACCCGGCGAGGCGCAGCGCCGCGTTGTAAAGCATTATACAAGTTTCGGCATAAATCCAAGAAAATAATTTAAGCAAGAAACTCGGGGAAGTAATAATTTACCAGTAAACTCCCTCCAATATTGACTTACTGTATAAAATGAAAGCGAACCAGTCTGATAAAGAGCTTAAAAACAATCTTGACGTTATCTCTGGGCCTAATTTTCAGGCTCCTCTCGGGACTGAAATAAACCTAATAGACCTTGAGACTCAGCTCTTAGAGATTTTTTCTGCCCACTTAATTTCTGTATTTAGGTAGTTTTGTGAAGGGCGTAGGCGAGAGATACGAAGAATTGCTGAATGTGGAGCTCTTTAGTAATACCAAGAATAAAATGTAAGACGCGGCTTTTACGAGTGTATCTGTGTGAGCATCGGTTTCCTGTTGTTGGTGTAATAACGAAAACTCCATTTGTTCATCAGTTAAATTTTAATGAAAATACAACAAAAAAGTTTTACAACTATGTTACAGAGAGTAAAATAAGGGCCAACAACGAGTTGCTGCAAAAAAAAATGATACGACATTTTATTTTCCACTTAATTACTTTTATGACTTTCTACTTTACATACTTTATATCAAGTTCACTTGTACTCGTATGTAACTGGCGATCTAAGTAACTAATTATGTTTTTAAACAAGTGTAACAAATCTAATTTGGAACTTTGCAATTATATGTAGTTCGGATGACAGTACTCATCTGACGCTGAAGTATAGAAGAACTTTTTAACAAGTACCAGGAGACCTTTCAAATGATTGAATGATTTGTTTTGATATTTTGATACCAACACATTACACAGTGGAACTCTGCAAGGGATGCTGGTGAACCCCTCGAGTGCGGACTTATTTTCTTTGTTTTGAAGTCTTATACATTAAGTTCTGTGATGAGTGTCTGAAGGTGGTGCCAGGATATGTATAGAGGCATTCCTCGAATGAATAACTGCATGAAGGTTTAAAAATTTACCGCCCGCCCTCACAGTAAAATCTTTTTATATTCTTGTATAACTGGCAAAAGTATGTGTTTAGATTGAATCGTGAAATACATAGCAGACAAAAATATAACAACAAAATGTCAAATGTTTGAGTGAACTTCTCGCTGATTTACTTAACAGATTACCAGAAGCCACTTTCTGAGTGGTAAAAAACGGTTCTCCCTAGCAATGACGTCATAATATCGTGTCCAATGCGTATACAAATCGTGTGAATGCCACCGCCTCACAAGCCACTATAGCATTCGGAAAATTTAATTTCAGTTTTGTGACAGTCGCTGGGGATGAACGACAGGGATATCGATAAAACTGTTAATTAAATAACATAATTTAAAAGCACTTTATTGCTGCAACCTGAGAACGACACCACTGAACTGAAGCTTCTGGGTGAGCACTCAGTCCTGCGACCTCATCGTCGCCACGCATAAAAATCGTTACGATAATTGTATCTGGTATGGTAATTGTAATTCATAAATTACCACCCACCAGCAAGTGGGTCGGTGATCACACGTAATTGCTAGTGGTACAGTGTTTCGAAATGTTTCCAAGTTGTTAATTTATATAAGAATAGATACTGGGTAGATACTTGATACTCGTGAAAGCACTACATGTGCCACGATGAAAATAGCTTATGTCCTATTACAGCGCACGAGCTAGTTTCAACAAAGCAGTAAAAAAGGTTTGAAAAAAAAACTCTGGTTTAAAAAATGAATTTTGCAGCACTTGTCCTTCATATCACTTGATGGTAAGTGATGAGGTCATTAGATAGTAAGCGGGTTCATTGCTTAGGTAGCATGGTGGTAAGTATCCAGTCGGACATATAAAATGACCTACCACCAACCACACCGAGGACCGACAGGTACACCCACTAGGAACTCGGGACCTTTAGTCCAAACATTTGAAGCCACAGGGCACGGAGGCGGTTCGCTCATTTAACAAAATCTATCGATAAGTTACAATTATCACGAATTCCCCAGATAATAATTCGAGGTGTTACGCTTGGCTGTAAGCAGTTGTAAAATATCAATTGTTTTGCTTGCAAATAGTCCCAAGACACGGCACGGCTGCGTGTTTTTTTTATATTTTAAATAATGGCTTTAACCAGTGGTTATCTAGCCAATGACGAGTAAAATTAGGTGAACAAATTTTGAGGTTATAAACTATGCCGAAGCCATTTCTTCAGCTTTCTCAATAAAATGTATAATGTGTACATTTTATCGCTTAATTTGGATTCTTGACGAGAACTTCAAAGGCCAGCCTTGGTTTCAACATTATCCGAAAGAATCCATATGCCGAATGTACTCGACATGATAAACTCTTCGGATCGCGTCGAAACCCTCGCAATTTTGCGTAATTGATACTATAACACTGTCCGTGACACTTTTTGCACTATATCACACCATTATAACACAAAAAACACACATAACAGTATTATTAACGAATTACTAAAATTGCAATGAACCACCATTTTACAAGTTCGCGCCAAGAATCGGCTGCGTGTTATGGATACCATATGACAGTATCGATATATTGTGTGTGTGTCGTTGACAGTCTCATCACTATAGTTCACTGCGGCATCGTTAATCAGTGCCGTGAGTGCCGCAAACACAGGTATTTATCTCCAGCGCTAATGAATACATTATTGGTAGCCCGCCTGAGAGATGCGCGGAGCGATAGTGTAGCTTTGACATTAGCTGCATACACGATCAAGGTTTGTGATCTCTATAAATAATCAATTGCCTCATTTGTGAGAGATCGTCCCTTGAGTGTTCCGCACGTCCGATGAAAAAACAGATCCCTTATAATCTCACTCCGGTTCCTGTCTGTCTGCCTGTCACACCGGATTATTTCAGGCTCTACTGGTGGCCGAATTTACTTAAATAACATGGTGTTTATTGACTGATTATTGTCAATTTTCTTATGTCAAATATTGACATGTGTGACAATGAAAATGTTGGGTTTGATATGAACTGTTTTCTATGTATTTTCTATCTCTAATATAAACAAACTCACACACAATAATGATTTTGTTTCATTTGGTGATAGCTAAACAAGCAAGCATTCAGTTTTATGGCAACAAACAAAGTGCGTGGCTGTGATCTCTCTGTTCTTTACCCATCTATGTTTGAAATAAAAGATGAATTAATGTTTTGTATCTTTTAAAATAAGATCAAAATCAAATTACGAGTTTGGTGTGGGTGGCCAGCGACGCTCAAAAGTTCGGAGTGTGGCTTTCCTCGCACTGAACTCGTCACAAAGTATTCTCGTAAAAAAGTCAATTATGATTCAATTCGAAAAACCGTATTTTCGCGGGCAACTTTCTCCGTATAAATCATTCAAACTCATAATTTAAGTTAAACCTGATTATGCAGGGGGGGGGGGAGGTCCGAGCGTGGCGGAGGGCGGGGGAGTGGTAGGACGCGTTCGCTAGTGTTGGATAATATTATCGATGTCAGCCGGAGGTGAGGAAGTAATGTGCCTGAGGTGACACACGATGAAGTACTTGCATTCCGATTGAGGTACCTCTTGCTTTACTATTTATACTTTTTCAAAACATGATTATTTATGTACTACTGACAAAGCTCCCGCCTGAGCACCATTAGGGCCAGTTTCGCATACAGACGTGCTCGGGCTGCTCCGCCTTGCTAGTTTTTTGGGATGGATCATAAAACTATTTAAAAAAAGCATAAAAAAGCAAAGCAATAAAATGACCCTAAACTGAAACTAACTACTACAATGTACCCTAAAAAGTCATAAAACTCATAAACAAAAGAGTTTTCGTATCTCCTTATTAATCAAAGGAAAAAGCGGGTCTAGCTAAGGTCGCCACATGCAAGAAACTTGGTTTTGAATCTGATCAGGCGAGAGTTTTGTCGATATTACTTATTACACCCCACTATTACTGGCATGTCCCTTTACTACCTCCAAAGTGTTACCTCAATGTCACTGTCATATCACTTTACTACCTCTAACGGGTCACCCCACTACCACAGTCATGCCACATGTACTATTATCATATCACTTCATACCCTCTTGAGCGTCACCTCACTACAACTATTGTGACATGCTACCTCGCTGCTGACACCACGCACTGGCAGTCACTTCACTACATCCAGAGCATTACCTCACTGCCTCCCGCGCTGCACCTCCCTAGTCGTCACAGAGAATTGAATTTGCAGACAGATCCAAAGTTAACGGTGGAATTATACAATAAATTGATTAATGTCGCTCGGGGTCAAACAATTATCGAGTTTCATTTCTCTCCTGAGAATTTTATTGTTCCTTGATTTTTGTTGTCAAACGGAGGACGGAGGTTTATCAAAATAGCGCGATATTTCCTCGAGTGATACTCGTATTAGACGCCACGGGCTTATATTAAAGATGGCGGGCGTCGACTCGTTTCTAAGCAACTGAGCTCCGTTAAATAAGTGTTTGGGGGCTCAGGAAAGAGGGGTCTTTGTCCAGCGCTGGGTCATAACATTTTCTAACAAATATATTCTTTGTTTAGTTTGCTCTGTCTAACGTAGATCTAGTTCAAGTAGTTTGATCTAGACACCATTTAAAATGTTCATTTACGTTTATCCGATTCTGATTTATACTGGGATTGAGGACTTCCAATTTAGAAAAAAGGAAAATCCGTCGCTTATATCAATTATTTATACAAGAAGTATTTATTCAGTTATATATAAATGTCGTTTTGTATGATTTTGTTACTTGTTGAAACTTATTATTTTGTATAATATTCAAGTATAAAATGAAAAGAATACTAACGAAAATATACAAGAAGAATGACTTCCTTTAAAAATAGTAATACGAGGATCTTTTTCAATTATGTTTTTCATGTTTGTACTAAACCTGAATCTTACCTGATGGTACACTACAGGTGGACATAGAAAATGCCTTACCACCAGCAAACCGAGTACCGACAGGAACCTTCACTAACCCGAGACCTCTGAATTGTTACTCCACGGAGGCAGTAAAATTCAAGAAAACCGGATTTTTCCAGCTAGTGACCCAAAATACTGAGGTATAAACATACTTGGTTTAATTTATGAAATAACTGTCATGATTTTTTTAAATTGATTTTAATGTAAACAATAGGCTTCTTTCTTCACCGTAAGTGTTCAAAAACTGACTTCAGAAGCAATGGAGGAGAGTAAGAGAGATAGAGCGTGGATCATCTCAGGGCGGGCGGCGCGTGATAACCGTACAAAAGCACAGCTTAATTTTTACTTCACCAACATTACTGACGTTTGGAATCCATTATCTGGAGTTACCATTCAGGAGGTGTATCGGACCTTCCCGCGGTAAACGAGGAAAGCTGCAACTTTCGTACTCTTTTATATTCGAACCAATCGTTTTTGTGATTTCATGAAAACCGATCGACGCCTTTTGAATAACAACTCTGTCATTATTTTGTTATTTTCTCTTTTCTTTAGCTTTCGCTGCGACTGTTACTGGGTTTATGTATTTATTTAACCGACTTCATCTTTATAAATTGAACTCGTTATTTTTATAAAGCTTTCATAATAATAATAAAATCATTTTTATTTTTCTCCACAAAGTTTTTACATATTAATTATAAAATCACTTAATTCTATGGTTTCGTGACTTTGTGAAGACTGGCTCCTGAACTAGGACCCCCTGTGCTTCAGGAACCAGCTCTCCACCACTGGACATGTGTGTTTTTTAAGTGACATGAAATATGATATTTATCATATCTAGTCTAAAAATAGTTTTACATTTAAAATAATAATAATATGTAGTAAAAGAATTACTGAGTGTTAGTGAGTTTATAGTTCAATTTTACAGTACGATATGAATCCTTTGTGCCGTAGATTGGCGGAGAGCAATGTGTAATTGTGTATGTTTATGTATGTGTGTTCTTGCGCTCATCGCGCATGTCCCCCGAATGCGGAGGACAGATAGTTACATTGGCGTTGTTCAGTAATTATTGAAAAATAGGGCGTTCAATTTACAGTGAATTACGATTTTAATTTCAACAAACTTTTTTATTATTGTTGAACATGCCATCTAGGTACCATTAGGTGCGTAACGTCGACTGTAGCTGACATCAAAGTAGTTAATTATCCGACATTAATACTTGATGTCCTACTTCTGGGTAATAACTTACTAAAGCCAGCTATTTTATTTTAAAATGTAATGTTAAATTAAATTATGTATGAAGATGTACTGAGAGAGCTTAAGCTTAATCCATTGCTATATTTATTTAAGTAGTTAGGATATGTGACTACATATGTACATAGTATCCAGGCAAATGTATATATTATTGTTTCTGAAATCTCTCATGTTTATTTGTTTTGTTGCCCATGTTGTTCTCACTAAATTCGACAACGGGAATATTCTAGGCCAGTGTTTTTCAACCTGTGGGTCGCGACCCCTTTGGGGGTTGCAAAGCGTTGACCGGGGGGTCGCGGGCAAAAAGAAAAAGGCAAGGTTCTACACTACAAAAACAACACAATGACAGTGAAAAGGACGAGCTTGTTTATTTTTCAAAAGTTCGTGGTGATATATTTGAAATGTTAACAATCAAATCATTTTCTAACTGAAATATATTTCCCTTATTATTGACCAACTTATGTACCTTTCAAAACACGCAGCTTCTTGAAATGTATCAAAATATTATGTAACATCTTTAACAAATGTAGTCTTCTAATTTAATTATTTCTTTGTACATACTCGTAGTAAGGGGGTCGCTATAATTTTTCAACCAAGGGGTCGCGGAATCAGAAAGATTGAAAAACACTGTTCTCGGTGATGTGATGACCTACAATCCCACTACATTAATAAAATTATTAACAGGTAGTAGTTTCAAGAAGTGTGGGCTTCCCTCCTGGAGCGTTGTCTTGTGTAACGACCAAGTGAGCGGGGCGGCGGAGGGGTCTCACCTCGCTGGGATTACTTGCAAGTTTATGTTATTGTGCCGTTCCCCTGACCCGGCCCGAGGTTAATCCCGCAACCATAGACTTGTCTCTCGATGTGGAGGACAACTATAATTGATTCACGACATGACTTCAATTTAATCATAACTAAGGAACAGATTTAAATCGCCCTCGAAGTATTATGAATAGATTATTTACAAGTTTTATTGAAATTGGCTGATATTGCACAAGTCATTCATTTCTTAATTTTCTAAAGTTAAAATTGGAACATTTAAAAAATTTAATTGGCAAAACTCTTGAGATTTAGTCCATTTAATGAAAAAAGATACAAAGAAAATCGGTGTCACGATTATTGAAGTAGTCTACTTGAAACCCGGTGAAAAGCTTAACTGTTACAAATCGCCTCATCTGATGGTAAGTGATGCTAAAGCCGTTGAATGGTAAGCGTGCACCCTGAAGAATCATGCTAATGAGGGAATTATGATGAGGATATGTATATGTTATAAGAAGAAGAAGGGTTTTTAGTCGGACCCAAGGATGGGTCTGATAGAATTCAATGGGTCTACTACGTCTTCGGAAAATCGTTTTACAGAGAAGTAAGAGCAAAATGATCTCAACAGCTATCAATTCCGTGTTCAGAAGTGTACATGCACCTGGTCGAGATATGTGTTGCATGATTTTGTAACATAGCCTACAGCCAAGCTCCAGGAAGTCTTATGTTATCATCATAGGGAGATAGGTGTCTTCCCGCACGAACATACAAGATTTATCCGTGCAGCTTACGTACAAGTAGTGACATGATTGGGTATGTCGACATTAGCCTGTTGTTTGTAATTAATCAGTAGATTTGGACATAATTTAGGGACAAGAGTTATTGACCGTCCTTGTTTGCTTTGTTGTTTTTGGACTACTTTTTATATTAATTGCTTATACATCTGTATCTTTTTTCCATTACTAAAATACTGTAACATATTTAAGCAATATAGTCATGTAAGAACTGAAGAAAAAATATTAACAATGAAAATTGGAGTAAATGTTCCGATCCTTCATTAATTAAGATGCCCTCCGAAGTTAGGATTAAATGTCTCAACTTAAGCCGTGTTTACTCAATTAACGTTACCGAAAAAAGTGCATGGAATATTACAAATAAACGCTTTTATATTTTTATTTACTCAAATGAGTCCCATGAACAGCCGCATCTACGTGTAAAACAATCTCTGCAGTCCCTCCAGATCGTCTGCGCATCTGTTATAATTACAAACATAAAACGCTAACGTAAGCAACCGAAGCCATATTAAAGTGGAAACTTGCAGGTGAGCGGTAAGATGTGAGGGCCCTCGAGTCAGACAAGTAAAGGGCCTGCTTAAGGGCTCATTCCGCGAAATTAAGCAGCGGAGTGCGTCTAAGTCGAGGGATTTAGCTTTGTACAAGCACTGACGACACGCTGTGGCGGACATCTCACAGTAGCGGTGGGCGGGGTAGGGGGATGTACTCAAACTAGAATTATAGAGGTACATTAAAATCCAAGCAAACGTAAATCCTAAAACGGGTATCTCCAGGTTCAACCCATAAACTATCCTTGCTCGAGTGCGACAACATACAAACCCAGTGTCTGGCTTCAATATTCAATCAATCATTGCATACGCCACATAACTAGTATACTGAAGATTGTTAATAGATCATGTATATGCGCATCTAAGATGACGAGACTGGACATAAGAAATGTATGTCCGTTACTCTTTTAGAATAAAATTTATCCTTGAAAATAATGGTACGGTTATGTAATGAGGTGACCAGTGACCACGTGACGAGGGAACTGTTACAAATTAGCACCGAGTGCAGAGAGATCCGGACTGACATGGAAGTTGCTTATCAACTAAATTAACAGCTCAGAAGAAAACCGCGCGATGCTGGATAGTGGGAACAAGCTAGTGAAACCGAAAACTCGTCCCTTGCAAAAGTAACACCGTCATCCTAAGATTGAAGAACGGAACACGGTCTCGTCTTGTGTCTTGCGCCGCCGCTGGGCGCCGGTAGAGAGCCCTAAATCGCGTTAGTGTCGACCGAGTGTTTATAATCGGCCCGGGCCGACGGTTGTTGGAATAATCGGGCGTAATCGGCAGTAGTCGGTGGTAGTCGGGAGATGAACCGGCCCTTTCCGGGTCAGCGTGCCAGAAACATGGCCAACGATCCGTCCGCGGCCTCCTGCGAAGGTAATGTTGCATTTAATTTAATAACGAAGTTGTGAGACTTGCCCGCCTGTAGTCTCTGCCTACCTGAGAAGGGTAGTGTATGTGTGTCACGAGAGGTACTCACGAAATTGCAGTTCTACTATTTATAAATGAACTAGCTTTTGCCCTCGACTTCATGCACATGGACTTCGTAATGTAGCCAATGTATTTTTCCGGCCCTTCAACTATCCGTATACAAAAAAGACCCTCCGCTATGACGGGAAGGAAGGACGCACAAAAAAACTCACTTTCGTATTTATATAATAATATTATATTTTATATTATTGGGGGTATGTCGTTATTTTGTTTGTCTAATATATTCATTTCCATGTGTTTGACGTTCACATAACTGCCTGTTACAAACTTTCTGCCTTGACAACTATGTGCTTACGCTAGTTTGTTCTCAATGCCGATTTTCCGACTTTTCAGTCATCATCATAGGACCTCAGTGATCACATCTGAACATAGTGCTCCCTCACAATACACAATTTTTACCGGGCTCAAGCCGCCTACGCGGTGGCTGCATACAACGTCTTGTTCTCGTCATAGTATTGGCTCCTACGATAGTAGCTACGACACGCTACGATGTGCTACGACACTACGACTCCGTAGATCTATTACATACAATCTTACCTTTAATTTTGCAACGAATGGTTTACTCAAGCGTCGATCTGATATAATTCATCATTTTATAAATTTTTAAATAAGCACAATCGTCCAATTGTTATGAATTGTTATGAAGGCATGCTCGCCTATTTTAACATTAATTCGTTATAAAGTAGGTTTCGTGTTAAAATAATATGCATAGTTCTGTTAACAGTCACGTAAATTCAAACCGTGTTGTTAAAATAATTAGCAATTTAAAATATGTGCATACCTCTAAAGGTGGAATGTGTGACACTTGTTCAATACAAATAAAGCTTAGCTTATCTTATGCTACAATAACGGGTCTTGGACATTTAACATACATATACTCGAACATATGTTTGTAATATATTATTTAAATATCTTTGCATAAATCAAATGAAGAGCAATTAGATGATTCTCGCGTGAGGCTCACCGACGAAGTCGCGGGATAAACGCTTGTTGGAAACAAAATAATCTCGCGCAAATTAATTACATAATATCAGATCAGTGCCAAAAAACGCCCCAGCCATTTATCCCGACTGCAAATGTGCCACTACAGATAACATCACTCACCACAAATCCGGGATAATTCCATCCAGACATTAGCATATTTATGATAATTAAAATAATAACGCGGCGTCACCAAATTGATGTGTTTTGTTGCGGACAAGGCGATGCGGCCGGCGCGGGGCTATGCGATGCGATGCGGCTAGGGATGGGATGCGGTGCGATGCGATGCGGTCGCAGCGAGCGATGCGATGCGGTTGCGGACCTAATTAAACTGAATTATGTCGCTTTAACGAGACGTGGCGCGTATTGATTGCCTTTTATATACGCTAGAGCGCAAAACTGCGGTGATTCGATGAGTTGGGTCACTGTCACAAGAGACAGAGCGAAATGTGGCCGGTGTGGTTGGCAATTGTATTCAAATTTAATATCATGTACGACCTGCGGCAGTCCACTGCTGGACATATGCGTGGACTTTATAAATTACCCTACGAACTGTTCTATCAGGATTAAACGTAGCCTTTTTCTGTCGGTAGCGGTGTACATTCTTTTTGCTCCCTCAACCATCCTCGTACATAAATCTAGTCTAGGAAGGAAAAACACACAAACGAACAAACCCACTTTAGCATTTATAATATTAGTATGGATTTTCTGCAACAACATTTTTTGGGTCTAATTTAACCTCTTTTAATCTACTGCCACTTTCGTAGAGAACTCAGCCGGTCTGAAAAGAAGAAATATTTATTTATTAATTAGGCTCCAGTCTCTCACTATCTTAATTGTGTGAGAGAAATAAAGATATCCTTATGCAAAGTCTAAAATAGTGTTAAAATTACGTAATGCTTTGTAATACGACTTATTATAATTCACTTTTTAATCCATCGTCACTACAAAACTCCAGGTCAAAGCCAAAAAATATAGTCTAACCAAAAATGTATTTACTCCCAATAGTGTCGGTACTCACGCGCAGTTCCACCGCCCGGACCGACGCGGCTCTGGTTAAATTATACAGTTTTTAGTTTGCAAAAATGTCACGAGCGGAGAGTTCCTTTCATTATTTTTTGTTCGGGATTTTCTCGACAAATTCCGGAAGCGAAAATGGAACGGCAGACAACTTGCTCGCAACTGTAACAAACTTGTCTTCGTTGCGCGGTTACTTTCATGCTCTCTATGAATTTTCATTTGTTTTATACTAGCGGGCTTGCCAGCTACTTCATCCACGTGGACTTTAGGAATTATCCCACAGGATATGAGGATAACAGTAGCCTCATATGCCACATAGATCAGAACATCGACAGGACGTGATCCACTGAACACGTATGATGTAACACAGACACACAAGGAACACCAAAAGTCAAACACTCGGCCGTCAATGAGCAGCGTGTGTGAATTTATTGTCTTTACGAAATCATTAGTCCAGGTTGAATCCTTATATTCCCTGCATATCAAACTATCTTCTTCTTCTACAGGTTTCATTTCCGAAAGTGTACGATTGAGCTACACGATCTAATTTTACCATCCCCTTACTACGATCGGTCAACCCGAAGAACGCCTGGGTTTTCACATGACTCCCAACTCTGGACCGAAACATTCAAAATTTCTTAGAGATGGAATAGAAGGTAGCCTCGGGAAAGTTATATGATGTAAACAGACTGCGTATTGTCTCTATCTTTATGGTTCTTACCATTTGAACTGTTGACTGTCTTCAATTGTCTTGCCAACACTTATTTCGTGTGTACTTATTTTCATACATTTAAAATATCGTATTTAAATTACAATAAAACTCGTATTGACTTGCTGTAACAATCAGTTATATTGTTGTCTTTATCTCTTCTTTAAAAGTTTATACATTTTTAGCCTGGAAACTCTTCTGCAATTTGGATCGAGCAATTTGCTATAATAACACTGCTTTAAAAGACAATATTTCAGTGGTGCATAGTTAGACACTGCACTTAAGTTTTCCATTGTAGGTTCCACTGGCCAAACCCGCACGACCTCGACCTGACACAATACCATCTTCGCCTACCAAAAATATATCGTATTTTAAAAAGTAAACAAGGTTTTAGATTCATTCACTCCGAGTAGAGCCCATAAGCCTCCGGAGCATCGCGACTTTATTAAAATTAATAGAAAACAGATTATTTTGAAACAAGAATATTTCTCCGTTAAAATTCTTTTAATACTTGTTATCGGTATACTTGAGAATTTTGTTAAAGACGTAATCCTTAATGATAAATGACCTGCGCAGAGACTAATAACAACTAAGAGGTATCGCGTTGTCTAGCCTACATTAGATTAAGTTATAAATTTCTATAGAAAATATTTGTAATGATGCGATCGGTGGTAGAACATTTTCATGTATGTTTATCTACCACCGCATCAACTCAATCTGATGGCAAACAACATTCCTGTTCGGAATAATTTCTACACGATACACTGTATGTCGTTAAATAAAACTAAAGCTCGTTATGCTATGTATGTTCTTCTTTACCAATGATACACCTATTTCGTTAAGTTAAAAGCTAAACTACTTAGATGATTCCACATATTTATCTACATAAACCACTCTTAATATATGTACAAGCCTTTTTATTTGTCACAACAAAATTTGTATTAATTTTGCGCTGGCTCTGCTCTGCTATCTTTCATACTGGATCACAACAGTGCTATGAACACAGCTGGTTGGCGGCAGACTTAAGTAATATGGTGGTAGCTAGCCAGGCGGATATACAAAATGCCCTACCACCAACCAAACCGAGCACCGATAGGTACTCCCACTGAAAATCAAACCCGGGACCTCCGGTTTGTCAGTCCAACACTTAGCCATTGGGCCATACAAGTGGTTAAAATGCCTATGAGATGTAGAAGGAAAAGATTTCCTTTGCATTCCGATGAAAAGTTACCTTCATATGATTTTTGAAGTTAACGCATTTGTTAACGAAGTCGCCGACAAAAAGCTTGATGGGAATAAAGTAAGGACTGTGTACAATTCCTTAGATTTAATCTAGTTCAAATCAGGCACCTGTCACCCACCGCGCCGTGCTCTCTCTCTCTCAACTAAACCAAACAATGGTCACAGCGCCCGCCGACCGCGCTTCGCTAAAAAAGTTAAATTAATAGGGACAGTGGTCCCCTCTTGTGAACTTTTAATAAAATTGTATTTCCGCTAACAACGTCGACGATGATCGGTGGGGGGAAGGGGTTGATTCGGTTTGGGAAATAGAGATAATTGAGTTTTAGCGAGGCTCGATGTTTGGACGCCGTGAAATATTGCTCGTTGACTTCGATCGGAAAGTTTCTATTTGGGTTAAAGTTCATTTTTGTTTTGTCAACGTTGATTGTTCAGTGGAACGTCGGTGAATGCAAGTCACTGAATCGAGGGTTTACTTTTGCACATAAAAATGAATTCAAAGGGATTCGAGTCGAAATGCTTATTTCTAAAAAATAACATGAATACAGTAATAATAATAAAACTTGGTTATTGCTCTATACAGAAAGTTCCAAATGCTACGGTACAATTTGTTCTTCTTAAGAGGATTGTCTGTTTAGAGCACGTGGCCGC
Source organism: Carcina quercana (assembly GCA_910589575.2). NCBI lineage: Eukaryota > Metazoa > Arthropoda > Insecta > Lepidoptera > Depressariidae > Carcina > Carcina quercana. The sequence goes on from OU342443.1 coordinate 407,803, forward strand.
GTTCAAGGTTGCATTGTTTTGTAGCTGTACCTATCCGAGCCCTATCCTACCCGAGCGCGTACGGTGAGACAGCATACACTACGCGAAGTTATCCACCCGTTATTTGGATGTTTCGTAGTCCAGGGATCATTTGAAAGATACAGTATATTATGTAGCCATTTTTTCAATACAGTATATTAATAAAATTTCAGATGTCGGTGGTTTTTCCAAATTGTTCTAAATTGATTCATACTCTTGTAAAAAAGGTTCAAAGTTGGGGCTTTTTAGTACCGAAAAATACAATTCTTTGACGCCCTGCAACTCTGGTACTCTGCTCGAACTATGTAAACGAAAATCTGACTCACCACCGACACAGATATTTGTTTCTAGATTGTGTCTTGAAAATTTCATAGATTTTCATAGCTTAATACTCAAAATATGACTGGACTACGTTTGTATGGGCGCTTTGACACCAGCATACCCTCTTAAAAAAGGTTATAAGGTGGAACATGAACATTAAAAGAAAGAAATACATCGTTTAACTATTACTAATAACACTAGAACCTCGTCACTTCCGGAAGGATAATAGGTGAAGGGCAGGTACAGTTGAGTATACAATAACAAAGCAACATTACGCCAATGTCAACAATCATCATTCGTTTTAAACTGCACGTGTCGTCAGCGATGCATCGCATTAACAACTCGCGGTTGTTGTATTACGGAGTTAATGAAAAGACGTCAGTCAGGCGCCGGGACCAGATGTCACCGCCGCCGGTCCCAGACGGCTACAGATTACCAATGCTAATTCTATTCATATGTCGCTGGTGCAGCCAGGCTTAGCACTTGATACAAGCTCTCACTACAGGGAGCGATGAATTAACAGGAAGCCAGACACGCGCGACACCTGCACACTCAGCTAGCTGCACCTACTCGTAGCTAGTTTGTAGGAGTGAGAGTGTCGCAACCAATATATCCTGGTGCATGTTATATTTATAACATATTGAAATTTTTACAGTTGGATTTGGTTTAATTTATTATATAAATATGTTGAAGCTGAAAAATCAAGTCATGAACTCAGTTTGTGCCTGTGACACGGAGAACTGATTATCAGGTAGGAAGCACTAACAGCTAGAAGGAGCTGTGTATACATGCATACTCTGTTGTTGTTTCATCATCAGACGGAAAACGTCCACTTCTGGACATGGGCATCCTCCATGATATGCCACATTGACCGGTCCCGAGACACTTGCGTTCAGAGACTTGTCGGCCGATCCATCTAGTATTTAGTAGTTTGTTATGAACGTATGTTAGATTTAGATTTCGTGATGGCTTGCCCCCTTGTAGTACATATGCTTATCATGTGGTACTAATCAATCATACGATATATGTATCTGGATGAACTTTGATTACTCGGAAGTTGAATGCGAAATGTAAAAACAGTGTTGAGTGACCGGACACGCGTTTGACCGGGGCGGGAGAGGAACGGCCCCCGGCCTAGTGAATTATTATTATGTCACATCGATCGAGAAGTTTGTAACTCAGTATTCCGTCGAGTGCGACGCCGGTCAGTATCTTGTCGAATAAAGGGACAACTTGGACAGTTGATATCCAATGACATGGATAGCGGACAGCGGACAGCTAGTTGGGAGCAGTGGACGAAATACGTGAGTCGAGACACGCAATTGATTACTGTTGTAAAAAGTAAAAAAGTCCTGAGTAACGTGTATCTTAATTAGGAGAAGGAAGGAAAGGGAACATGGTAATATTTACAAAGGACCCGTGTCGATCACGCAGATTGAATGTTATGCTTTATGGGACACAGTGGAAATAATTACGCTGATATGTATTTATTCCACAAAGTAAACTATAAAGATATGATATACCACTTTTAGTAGTAAATATGTAAAGGTACGTAGAGGTTATTAGTGAAGGTTTCGTCTGCCTCGCACACTGTAGCGAGAGGTGCTGTATACAATAAACATTTAATGTTCCTCCTCGGAATATATTATTGCTACCCGACAATACCTATAAATAGATCAGAGAATATATTATCATGAGTTTAAGACTAACTGTAGACTTTACTGATGGATGTTGACTTTGTGAGAGTTTTGGTGGCAGTCGAGCTTCAGAATCTGCTAAGTAAACATAGAAGTCTTATTTGTATGAATATGTTTATGTCACAATTGTGGTAAATTTCATTATTCGATTATAAAATAACATCGGCACCTTACAGGTAATTTTAATTGCTTATATTCAATTTATTTACCTTTATAATGCCTCGTCTTGCTAGCGGTGGTCCCGTCACGCTGCAGCCCAGAGCTGCCGAGTTGTCGTGGCTGAAACGCCAAGGGGAGGAGTTGCCAGGGCTCCCCGACTTGCGCAGACGATGACCACCGCGGGGGTTTAAGTGGATGGAAATTCCACATAACCCAACTTCTCTCCTAAGAAGTCGGGTTCTTTGAAAGATTTCTCCCTCGAAAAAAAAAGGCAGGGGCACAACGTTAAAGTTGATATAGTGATTGAGATAAACCTACCAAATTGATTTACTAACGCCTGTAGCATTTTATATAATAGTTTGAGATTCCGTATAATACTTTATCGAATTAATCTTATTTTAACAAGCATAAATTACTTCGTCATTATAGATATCCGAATGTTGCAGACAGAGTCTTTGGCTGGCAATGTGCAGTCTTACCTATCGTGGGGACACGTCACGTAGAATGCAATAGACCACCGCGGGAGTTCCCCGGGGACTCGAGTCAACTCTCCTACACGGCGCGAGCTGTCGAGGACATGCGTGCGGTGCAGACGATTAGTGACCATGTTACTTCCTATATATCAACTGCTGGGAGACTTCAATGGACAGTAGTGAAGGAGGGGCAATGGATAAAAGTTTGTTATCACTTGGCGGGTCAAGGTCACAACCAATCTTGATATAATGTTGCATCCACGCAGGTATGCGGACCAGGTAACAAGTTACATTTTATCCCAAGTCATTAAATAATTCCCGAGAAATTTTTACTGAAGACTTCTTATTAATTATTTCACTTGCAGCACCTGTGGCATAGTTTCAATATAAGTAAATTAACAATTTGATAAATAACTACTTTAAAGCTAGGGGTACGAAAGCGCTTTTGAATAAAGTTTCGTAAACTGGAAATCCTAACTAACAAAAAGAAAATCCATTAAATCCACGCTCTGCACAAAATATAAACTAGCTGCATCGCGCCGCCCGCCGCCGCACGGGCGCACGGGCGGGCGGGGGCGGGCGCGTGCGCGGGAGTTAGAGCGAGCGGGGACCCGCTACCTGTTACCAATTTAAAAACTTCACAAATCGAAAATCATTCGGAGAAGTTGCACAAGAACTTGCAGTCGGAGCGTTCTATTTTATTGAATTATTTCATTTTATTTTCAACGATTTATTTTCCCTCCGGGAACTTGTTTCGACATTTTTCATTTTGTTTCTTACAGTTCTTTCCTAGGAATAACTTTGAATATATCACCCAGTTGAATACCACCTTGCTAGACAGACTATAGACAGGAGAATTCAACCGAAATACGGATGATGACTAAATTATTTTTATTCCCCTATTCGAGAGACCGTGTGAAAAGATAAATAACCTAATTAAAGATTTTTCGATATGATGTATAGTTTTCCTAATATAGCCCATCGAAAAGTGATTCTAGTCACTTGGTGCAAAAACGCTCCATACAAATCGGTACTCAGGCGTGACGTCACGGTTAAGTATTGAAGTATAGATAACGTATGAAACTTTTAACAATATTTGAGTTATCTCGTAAAATAATGTTTTTATGTGACCACTCCCTTACTAAAAAATATTCACAATGTAATTACAAAACAAAACGTAAAATAAAAAAAGCAAGTTGGTTTTTTGGAATTTTTGCGGGCTTTATAAGTGTAAAAGTCCAGAAAAAAATTAAATAATATTAGATATTTTAAATATTAGAGGAGCTTTATAATGCCCTTTATGGTTTAAAATACAATTTTACCCCAATCTGATTTGGTGTCATCTAGCCTATTGCAATTTAGTATTTTGCTTGACAATAGCACAAATCTCTAAATAAGATAGTTGGCGCCTTCCCCTGATTAATAACCCATCAGTGCAATAATAAACAATAATACCATAACCTAATAACTAATAGATTACTTTACTAATATCATCATGATACGTCTAAGTCCTGATCATGATTTCCTTGACAAGATAGGTCCTTGAAGGTCTGGAAAATTATATATGGCCTTGTCCAGCTTTCCTACTATCTCAAATGATATTTGGCCTATGTCCTTCTCCAGCTTTCCGACAAGCAATAACTCAAGCCATTCTGTCTCTTCTACTCTACTTTAAATAAGTAGTTCCCGTAAAATAATTAACCTGCATAACCTTCTCGGAAGTAGACGGACAACAGCTAGTAGAACCATATAGCTTCCAAGCTGCAATTAATTATGTGTATCCGTGTTCTCTCCCACTCGTATTTCTAATGTAGACAATGGCTGTCCGTCGGGGTGTCGTCCACGTAACCAAGTCACCGATATACGAGCATGTAGTTCGTAGGTAACAATGCGCGGCAATAACGCTCGCCTCCCACGTGCCGGCAAACAACATGGCCGACGACAACCCTTCCCTGTTACCAATAACGAGGAAATCAACAAGGCGACGGGATTAAACGTAGATACAGTCGTGCTCAGATAGATGACAGCCTACGCGAGTGCGAGGGACAAACTAGAGGGAAATGAGTGAGAAAGGTTCAATACGAGTACAATGCATAAAATACCTGGGTCAAGGGATACATTGCAAAGCGTATATATGGAGATTGTTTTTCTTTTGCAAGTCAAAGTTTCAAGAAACACTCCACACTTCCATTACCCTGTATGTGTATGATGGACTTATTCCTCTTTGTAAAGTATCACCCAGGGTACTTTAACAAATTAAATAAAACCAATACAAGACAACTTCGGCTTCAGTATATAAATCGGTTGCACCAACCAACATGGAATCTATAAGAAAAATGTATTTAACACATGCGTCATTACTTACAATCATCTCCCTAGAGTTTTACAATTAGAAAACTAAACTAAAAAAAAAGATTTAAGAAAAAATTATGGATTGGCTGCTTGAAAACTGCTTTTATAGTTTTCCTGAATATTTGAATCATAAACATTAATCATTTTAAATATACCTGTAATTATAGTTTAACATATATTAATGAGATGACTTGTGAATTATTTAATGACAACATTAATAACATTATACTGATTGGCATGCTGTGTAAAAAAATCAATAATTAAATTCCTTATTGGATATGTTTATAATATTTGCACACCTGTGGACAGGTTAAGTACATCAAACCAATTGAAATTACTATCTTAACATCGTGTAAAAAAACTGTGTACTTGGCAAATAAATTCTTTCTTTCTTTTACATATAAAATTCTCCTCTGACTCTGATGAACACGATTAATGTCCACTGGCTAAAAAGATGTGCACGTCAGTCTTGCAAACATTGAAACATAAAATAAATGCACATCTTGTAAGCGAGTGGAGTGGAGTACTAGTTGTGTCATTCTCAAATCGTGTTCAATTACTAAGCTAAAGTATATCTTTACCACAGTATATGTTACACAGGCGTATGACATAATAACACAGACAATACCGTCAGTCGGAAGCCACTTCAACTACTCACGAGTCGAGGCTACAACTCACTCCAACCTTAACTACAAATAACTGTCATGTGATGTTCGCCCCAGCATCCCAATAACGCTGTGATTGGTACATACAGGGATGAGCGGGTCAAGACTCTCGGAGGAATCCCTCAACTACCCACAGAAGGCTCTCCCCGTGTATACAATATGAATAAAAAGGTCCGATACATTATTTCGTCAACAGTGGCGGTTCTAGGGAGCATATACAGGGCTATGGGACTTCCAAAAAAGCAGTTGAATACTTAGGCAAAGACGACTTTAAATCGCTTTGTGTTATCATCATCAGCCAGGATGAGTCCACAACTGGACATAGGCCTCCTGCATGGTATGCCACATACGGCTACCGGCTACGAGACCCTAGCATACAGTGACTACCCGCGAACTTTACTGGATCGTTGGTAAATTTGTAGGGGGACAGCCCGGTACACGTTTCCCGATACGTGATCTCTACGAGAACTCTTACTCCTCATCGATTATCCGTTTTTCGAGCGATACTTCCATATACATTTCATATATTCCTTTAAAATAATCAACGAGCAATAAATCGATGTAGGCAATCCCATCTTTTCATTCTAGAAACACACAAAATCAAAAAATATGCAGCGATTTTAATCTCATAAGTGCAAAATCTCAATAATTCCGACAATGGGCAGGATTTACCTCGTTATTGATTTATAGTATTTCTGTGGTCTGTCTGTAGTCTGCTGTATCCGTCCTTGGGCGTCCAGACTCGGTTGCGGGATACATGTAAATATTTACCGCTAGCTCTGGAGCGCGGGAACTAACAATTTTACGAGGGTCTGGTGGACTCAGGACCTGGGTGCTAAATGTGGAGTCACGACGTTAGGGACATAACTTCAACGTTTGTAAAGGTCTGCTTGGTTTTAGATTAGGTCGTGTAATAAAATTAAATATTAATTTTATTAGCTCAGAATTCGAGATGGTCCCTCGACCGATCCTGCCTATTTCTATGTAGTTTTTATACGTATAAAGATTTCGAATTGAGTTTTCATTTTTTCCAGCACCGATGGTCAAGGTATTACTAACAGCAGGTGTAAGGGCGCCCGCTTGGGCTCGACCTTGGCTTAGGGCTGTTGTTTTGTGATGAGAAGGTCGGAAAAGATTTATCTGTGAGCATTGCCGCCCTGCGACGACACTAAAACGTGTCAGAAGCTTAACTAACGAGGACATCGTTCAAGTAATTTAGCTTAATCTAGTATTATTTTTATATTGTGATAGTTGAACGGCTGGTAAAGTACATAAGCTACTTGTTATCCCTTTCGAGATAGTTGTTCCACGTGTACTGAATCAATTGCATTGATCAAGCAATCAATGAGCATTTTTATCATTCATGCATAAATTCCAAATAACAAACTGGAACTCATTGGAACCCGCCAGGATCGAACCCAGACCTCGATTGTTCAAGGACTGACGCTCTACCCAACTGAGCTACCACGGCTATGTACCACGGCGGCCACTTGTCAAGCGAGGTGATTATTTTAAATCGCCCCACGAAATGTCGGACATGGTGACGTATGAGGGAGGTCCATGTCCAACAGTGGAGATATGCAGTCGACTGTAATGTAATTATTTAAGCCTTACATTATTTTAAGTTCGTAATATGACAAGGCTGATTAAATCTTTCATTCTGTCACTTTGTACACGTAACAAAAGCAATCTACCAAAACATGGCAGTAATGTATTCTAAGTTGGCACCATTATTCTAACTTCTCTCAAGTAGTGTCTGAATAACTAACTGCCGGTGTACAACTACTCACAACGCTACGTTTTTCTCGTAACTTAAGTACTAAGTTACGCTAACTTAGTTGAGCTAAGTTGTATAAAACCACATAATGGACACGTGAACGGTTCCCAACAATTAACAAACACAAATTACTAACTTGAATTAACTTCAATAAAAAAAAACGCCCACTCAGTTTTTATTTGTCATAATGGACTTGCCCTTTCAGGTGATGTTGTTGTCTGACGTCATCAAACCACAACAGACACACCGGTTTGGCGTCAGGTGTAGGTACCGCGGCGGTAGCTAGGTAGGCAGACCGACAGAGAAGGACGATGGTCTTGTCATGAAATCTGTTTTAGAAATTACCAACAAAGTTTTATATGATACCTGGTTTGAACTAGTGACTCTACTCGACAGTACCTTCCCCTATTTCTGCCCCTTTTCAAATAATAATAAAAAGATTTCCTCAATTTTTTTAAGCTGCAGCAAGTGAATCACTATTTTCTATAACTACTCCTAACTTCAAGTCTATAGTTGCAGTGGTTGCTGAGATAATCTGTGATAGACAGACAGACAACAGAGTGATTTTGTAAGAGTTCCGTTTCGTCGTAAATTTCGAAACCATAAATTTCCCCTTCTTATATGACCTACCAAACCGAGCAGCAATGCGCACTTGACTTGGAATCGAAGCTGCAACCCCGGATCATCATAGTGGCGGTAAAGAGGCTGTTCATAATAGTTATGCCGCGTCTACCTAGCTAGATGGACGTTCAAACAAAGCAAACACCATCTCTTTAACTTGATCTATTCAAAAGGCCCAATTGAATCTGTTTGAAATGCAAATGAGTTATAATCCCTGTATTTAACATAAATTACCCTCTTATTCATTACACTTTTATTTTTTTAAAGTACTTATTGAACGTGAGCATTGACGAGTTTGTACTATCAAGAACATGAACATGCAACCAGCAGGTACTTCCATTGATTGATTAAAGAATATGGCGATTGTTGTGTAGATCTTCGACAGTCAGTTCAGAGGCCGAGTTAACACACTCACTCACTCATTCACTCACTCACTCACTCACTCACTCACTCACTCACTCACTCACTCACTCACTCACTCACTCACTCACTCTACACACACACATCAAACGACACCTACCTTGACCGATGCTGCGGGGTGGGTGAACACAGGGATAGTCCACAGTTTACACATTAATTACACAGTTTTATAATGTAACCATCGCTGCCGAGATATTTTGTGATGGGGTGTCCGAGACCAACTAATATATGTCACGTCACATGTAGCCGCAAGCGCCATCTAGCGGTGGAATGAGAAATCCGGCCGAAACAGCGATGATGTAAAATCTACTCATAGAGGGACCGCGTGGAAGGCTTTTTGCACTAAGATCAATTATTGATAATTATTTAATCAAAATTATAAAGATTACACGTGAATAATGACACATGATTACAACTACAATGAGAATTCCATTAAAAATAATATCAAATAATACTAGCAACTTACTAGCAACAATACAAAATAATTTATTTAATCCGCACTGAAGAAAAATGCAGTATAAGTGTACACATATCATTTATTTCGATTTAAAATGTCATTGAACGCGAGTTGTGTCTCGCGCAGTATCCCACAATCGTTCCTCACGGCGCGCACAGAAGCAATAAATTACTTGTGAGTATTATCGCATTTTTGCACCCGCGCGCTCCAAGGAAACAACTCCAGTTGTTTTTCTTTCCCCTCTAGCTTCGTGACCGGATTTAAACGAGGAATTATCTTAACTTCGGTTGTAGATGGTGGTAGTTAGCGGTCCGGAGCTCACCCTCCGAGAATAACCAACAAAATGAAAACAGAATGCATCTCAGCGTTCCTCGGCGGTCGTAGCTGCTATTTGCATTCAGCGGGATCGACTACAGATGCAGAATCCTTGATTCAGGGGCGGGTTGTCTTCAAGTGCTCCGTTTATACTTGCAGACGCAGCTGAGCTTCACTGAAACTACAAAAACCGAGGGACGTTTGTTCGTGCTGTGTGTAGTTTTTGTTTAGTAGCTATAAATGGAAATTGGCCACCATCTTGTATCCAACCCTTATTTTACCGTAGGTCAGGCAGATCATGGAAGAATCGATTAGTTGTGTCAATCATTATCGTGTGACCTCGGGTTTAGGACAGGAACATCCCATGTCATCCTGATACAAGTTTTTTTAACTTAAAAGGAGTGTCCCAAAAACTGTATTTTAATGTGAATGTGAAAGGAAATAAATATATTCTTTCATTATTTTTTTTCATGGCATCCCATGGGTGTAGTAAAGGGCTTCTAAGGGTAAAATGCTCAGGAAATGGGATGTATCATTTCACCAATCCGCCTGCCAGTCGTGGTGATTACAGCAAATCCCCCCCGTGGCAAATCCAGTGCGGCTATCTAAAATGGACTCAATCAGTCGATTACGATATTACATCAGGTCACCCTAACCTCTGTAGCGAGAAAAATACCAGTTGAAGACAATCCGTAAAATATCAAACTCCATTGCGCCGTTTGACCGGCTCAGCTGTGGAAGTGGAGCAAACAGCAAGATGCGATTAGCCGGCACGCTTCTTGGACTGTATACAAAAAGGAAAAAATTTCTCACCCTTTTCATTTGTCATGCTGTCAGTGTTATGCAGAGAGAGGGAGGAATCAAACGCTCTCCGAAACTTCGTCAATACCCAGGGGCGAGTTTTATTTTTCTTTTTGCAAAAGTTATTAACGGACCCTTCCTCGATAGATAACGCATTTCTATATCACATCGGATTATCGGGCACGACCCTTAGTAGCGGGCACGTCCGTAGGCCGGGTGTGGGATGACCCTTAATTACGCGCGCGGCCATATTGGAGGTCTGGAGTTTTTCATATCGACACCGGCGCCTCGTGCTGACCCGCCGGCCGCGGCGAGGCTAGCCCAACTGATTACATATCCGAATATCGGAAAATATTGCCCGGATAGCTTCTCGCCTGCGGTAAATGTTTGTAAGAAATATTGAGTTACGGCCGGAATAGTTCGATACACGGTTACGCCCGATCTGAACTAGGAAAAAGGTTTCCACAGAGCGCTTCGGTGATTCAGCAGTCGGGAAAGATTGAAAATATCGAAAAAATAATAGAAAGAAAGAAAGAAAAACTTTATTTCGACACTATGAAACTAACTTATACTCTAGATTAAAAACAATTTTATGACGTGCCAAAAAAGGTCCCTACTCAGCTTATTGTCGCAGCAGATAGCCAGCTGCGACGCCGGTCTTCCGTGGGGCCTCAGAATTCTTATCCTATTGAAAACAAAAATAAATGTTTTAAGAGTTCACACACTTTTAAGAAATTTAAAATAAGCAAGTAGACATTTAGTGACAAACACAACCATAGAAAATATAAAAACACATACACAACTAAACCTATCATGTACTAATCATTTAAATTAGTGTGGCAATGTCTGGCGCAGCACGACTGCTTGTGGGTGAACTTTTTGTACCTCGAGTAAGTACTACGGCTTGTGACTTAAGTATTGGAGGCGGTAAATTATTCCAGCACTTTGTGGCAGCTTAACGAAAGCTGTCACGAAAAGCAGACTACAGTGCTGAGGACATTCCAGCCGAACAGCGTATCGTAATAATAAGTACGTATATATTTAAAAAAAATTAATATAGTTACAATGGATACACACTTGGCCTTCATCTCTGGCCTCACCATTCACGACCGACACACAACAGTTTAATGACTATAGAATATCCTATCTTAACACACAACAATACAAAAACATTCTCACTGGAACCGGAATAATGTAACCTGTTTACTGAGTAAAAGTGTTTTCTATTCAAATAATTTCTTACGGTAGACTTATCAATATCAAAATGTTAATGAACCTCTCACGGCCGACACGACATTTTAAAAGCCTTAATTGAAACGTGATACTTCCGTCAACAACGCGTTGTTGGTCGGCGGCAGGTTGACGGCCATGTTTGAGCGATACAACTTTCTCACAAGGTGTATTATAACGTTAAACAAGCGCCCCCATCGCCCCCGACCGCCTCCGGCGGCGGGGCGGCAACGCGGCTCGCAGCACGGGGCGACATTAAATTATTAAAGAGACATGTAATTTGCGTCACCTTACATCTTACACTCGGGGGCGCCGTGTGTAATCCTGAAGACGCAGGGCGGTAGTTAGAGGGGGCAATAATATTTTAAGTAAATATGAAGGCACCCACCTCCGTGGCTACACGCTTCATTTAAGAATCCGGAGGTCCCGGTTTCGATTATCAGTCTTACCCTAATGGGGTACCATTCCTGGTGGTTCATCCCAGTCTTGTTTAGTGGTACCACCATGTTGCCTCATTCTGCCATCAAACAACAGTTAATAGTACTGTTGTGTTCCGCGGCGAAAGGTAGTAGAGCTGGAGACTTCTGGGTCCATATCGTCCCACGGGGAGATTAAGGACAAGAGCAAATGCACTCACATATATTTAATACACTCTTTTGAACTAATGTGTCATTGTCAACTCGAAAATATTTTCGTTCCTTCACAGTACCTGCTCCCTTCACACACCCCATTTTCCTTATCTGTCTTTAGAGATAACACACCTTCATATTTCGCTTCGTTTCGATATTGTTCCATGCCAAGCCACACAAATACGTATGTATGTATATGAAGAAAAGGTACTTGATGTTTACTTAAATAAATGATAGAGAAATCCTCAAACAGTTGCTTAAACAAATCATCATTTTCCGTCATATTATATACTTGCCTGTATTTTCCTGCCTCAAGTGCAGTTCGCTGGTACGACATCTACCTATTTTTATAACAGAGCATCATTGAGACTTTATACTAACAGCAGCGTTGCCATAAAGCGATTACAAATGTGCTTCAAGCCTTTGCAGCTTTTATTACCGGTACAAATTAGCGCTGAACAAAATTACGAATGAGGCAAAAGTGTTCCAGCGTGTGGTTGTTAAAAACACAGCTATTACCCAACAATGTAATATTTCATCGGCACCTGCTCGTGACGAGGATAATGCCCATTGTTGGACGAAAGGTACTTTTACGTCCCTAATTTGTATAGACATTTATTGTCAAAGTAAAATTTTGTTTTAAATTACCCATTAAAAATTAACAGTAAGAAAACACGATTCGTCAAGAGATTTGTTTGTTGAGAATTTTCACGGCTCAAAATAATAACGAATATCGGCCCTGGCCTTAGGCAGAACAAGAGTGAATTGCTGGATAAACAAGCGGTACATACGAGTACAAACAACCATTAGTTTAATGAACACAAGAGAGACAGACTACGAAACATATGATGCCTCTATCTGACACAGCTTTTTTAGAATTACACTGAAAATCCTACTTTCATAATATTGTGTGTCTTTCGCTACGAATGAACTTAGTTATGCCGTCCCAAAAATATACATTGCAAAAGTGCTAATTTTAAAAAGGAGGTTTATTCATCACAATTTCTTAAATTAACTCTTAAACGTCGACTACATGTATGATGAATGGGATAATAGTCAGCATATGTCCAGGAGGTTCAAAACCACGAAGACGATGTTTACCTTGCCTGATAATTACATGCAATACAACAACAATTTAAAAAAAAAACAATTAAAGAATTAAATTACAATACCTTCTAAGGTAAGGAATCGGGTGCTGACAATCATCGGGGGCTATAGATGGCCGTAGTGTCTGAGTGCGTCCCTGCAGAGGTACATATGCTCCAGTAAAGCAAAGTAAATCAGGTTTCAAGTTGATTCCACCGTCTCAACTACAATTCGTTTCAACTGTGAGTTCAGGAGAAACGAGCAGCGAACAGAGTTCTTGTACAAAGCCTTTGTGATGGGCCCTGCTTTCAGAGAAGCACTTCAAATATTAATTATTATTAAAATGTAAAATAGCTTCCTCGCAAACATTCCAGGCGTATTAAAACGCTATCTCGGTGCTGCCAAGTTGTTCAAATGAATAAAATAATAAGTTATCAATTTTGAAAATAGAACAACATTTCCAAAGCGGCAGTACGCCTATAAATACATAGCCAGTGTTTCTCATTGAACTAAGAAATCTTTGTCAGCACGCTGTCATACCACTGACTTTTAAATTATTAGGCAGGGAGTTGCTAATCGTGGGTCTGTGATCGCAATAGAATTTCAGTCTCATATTACGGAACCCAATTTGTCCGGAGTCCCAAAAAGCTTGTACTAAACTCATACCTTTAACAATTTGACCATCTGCATGTAACATACGCTACCTATAGATACACGGCAAATAAAAGTCTCTTATTGTATTTACGATATGTCAAAGTATATCAAGTCAAAAAAATAATCACGAAATGTTTTAAAAGCATAAACATACTCATGAAACCTACCTCTATAAACAGTTGCACAGAATATCACAAACAATATCGGAGAGACCTGTGACGTAATGACAGAATCGAAATTTGACCGGTAATCACCGTTTTGACCGTTAATCACCGGTCAAATTTCGTTTCATTCAGCGATCAATCAAGCTGCATTGTACGCTGCGTGACGCGTTGTTACGCGGCAGTGTATTTTACGCGGCGCTATATTTTACGCAGCGCTGAATTTTACGCTGTTATTGTGTTGGCGAGCTTTCCAGCTAACTGGTTAAAATGGCCGTCGGTTTTGTTTTTTTTATTTTATTTTATTTGCGCTTGATTATTTTGTCTAAATTGATGGTTGATTTGTTACTTGGGCAATAAATAAAATAACCGCAAATTGTTAAAATCTCTTCAACGAAACGAAACCTGTAGCGCTTTTACAGCTTTGGTTTAGGAGTATTACGTATTGCGTCTGAAGCCTATATCCGACTATATTTCGTTGAAACCGGTGCAGTTTGTAGTAATAGTTTGAAGATAACTCCACCTTTAAGAATTTGAAAACATTTAGTGAAATGTTCATTGATAATAAATGCAGTACTACTATAGTACAAGTTTTTCACATCACACCATTTCGCACGAAGCGTTTCGCTTCTTCATTAACGAGGTGATGACATAGATCTTGTTAATAACTGTAACATCCAAATGTACCTGTTTCACAATAAATTGAATTTGTTATGTTTATGTTATGAATAGACTATTTCTAGGCAACCTTGAACCATCCTAAACCACATCGTCGCTCAACATCAGGTGAGATTGTGGTCAAACGGAAGCCTAGCGAATGTTATGAAAACTCCATTAATCTGTTCAAATGTTTATAAAATCATAAACAAAAATTCAAATGAAAACCTCCTAGATGTAGAAACTAACCCCCTTTTCCCACTCCACGCGTTAATCAGAACCACTAGCTGTAAGTAACAAACGCCCCGGGCCACAACGTTCTCGCTAAAGCACATTAGCGTGCCGTTGAATCACTCGCGACGTCTCGTTCGATCCCGGCCCAGCCCCGGCCCAGCCCCGGCCCAGCCCCGGCCCGAGCCCCAGGCCCGCGCTACGATACATGTGCAGACGCGCTACATGGGAAATGGAAAGATAAAATATGTGCAAGACGACGCTAAAACCCGCGTCGAGCCGATGGTATTTATGGCCGGTGCCGGAATTCATTCAGATTTAGAAAGCTCTCTCCTCCCCCTCCCCAGTCCGCGGTGCACCTCCTATACACGGACGTACAGTTAACTAATGAGGCGTGCCGTGTTACATTCATTAACAACAACACGAAGCCTACTAAATAGAATTGCTACAACGTGGGGGAATGCCGCCTTAAAACCTTTTTAGGGTTCCATAGGCAAACAAGGAAACCCTATAGACTCTGTCAGAAACTCTTACTGCTAGAGAGCTGTTATTTGGCACAGACATACATATTAATGACATCGACAAAGTGGTACAATACAGTTTTGTAAATCATTTTTTTCGTGTCTACCCCATTGAGTGTGGTATCGTTGAATAGGTATTTCAAAAATATTGAGGGTCTAATAACAATACTTTTCGATTTAGGGATCCGTTTGCGAAATATTAAGCTTTAAATTGATAAAATCTGTCAGCTTCGCACGTGTATCTACTAAAATATTTATTTTAAAAATATGAATAAATTCACAGTAGTAGCTTATATACTGAACTTAAAAAGGAAACTATCACGACTAAGCTGGTTTAACAAGTTAACGAGTAATAGTCAAACAAATTATAAAATATAAAACTGAAAACGTACTAATTTCATTCAAAATTACTTCTGACTGTTCGTCTGTTAGACCAGTAGGTACTTAAATAGTAATGGCGAAATCAACATAAAAAAACTTCCAACTGACGTTCTACCAAAAACAACAACTATGGTAAACATAATAAAATATAAAAAGAAAAGATATTTTACATAGGGAAAAATAATGTGTGTGCATCAGTATTTTCAGTAATAAAACTCTTAGTCGATTCAATCCATCAGGCATGTATAATTGTATATTCCTCAATATATTCTCATGTTCTCAACACACAGTCGGGCAGAGTAACGTTTACTAGTACTATTTCAACAAAATTCACAACAGGAATGATTTACAAAATGAGTGTTCATCAGTTTTATAATACGGTCTTCATAGCTCCCACCATCGTCAGTTCCTACTTCGAAAACTACAACTTCCGTGAATCAAAACAGGCACAGTTATATAATATTAATTAATCCCTATAACCAATTACATTAATACTGAAATTCCAGAATGGATAATTATATTCGATATTTGTTACTAAAGGCTCACATTATTTAAATACATGATTGTTCCTATAAATTAGATAAACAGAGCTGGTTGAGGCAGCGTGCATCGCCTTCTGACCGGAAGTAATTGACGACGACATATTATACAATATCTTTCTCGCTAATAAATCATAGAATCGCATATAAAATATCAAATACTAAAGCAGTTATTGTTTAAACATTTATAACTAGATATAAATATCGTTCAGTCACGTATCCGAGTAACTTGTGGTAACTTCATTTGATGTGAAGTCGTTCCGGGCACTTGCTGGATATGTTTGTCATGCCTCTTCATATAGATGTCGCTGGTAGCTCTTGCACCGGATGTTATTGCCGGTAACACTCGGCCATCCTGCATGAGCCGTGTCCCACGGCTCTCACCACCCTTGAGCTCTGCAGCACCACCAGGATGATCCTGAAGCAAAACATATTTCGCAAAGTAAACTGTTACAGGAACATGTGATACACTTATTATAAACATAACAGAACAAACACTCCTTCAGTCAGACTTTGTACAGAATAGAATTAGCTATGCAGGGACTTGCCGGAAATAGATATATTTTCTAACTCATTACCCAAACCCAAGCGGACTTTAAACACTCAGCTTACGTTACAATAACTTTCTGTGAATTTCAATTTTATATGTAATTCTATTTAATCTAATCTCTATTTTTCCTTGTTTCTAATATGTAACATACTACATTATTGTTGTATGCATCTGTAATTGGTTCTCGTATCAGATTAAAAACTTTAATGTATAAATTTACGAGTGACTGTTGATGCTCCTTATTAAAAGCTTTTATTTAATAAAATAAACACAAAGTACAGTTTTATAAATTACAAAGTGGTGTTGTTTACTAATTACACAAATGTATAATTTCTTAATTTAAATCGGTTTCGGTATCGCATCGGAAAATAAAATTGGCGAAAACATTTCTGAAAATCTTTAGTTTATGCAATGGGCAACCGCACCAACTAAACGTATCAGAGAACCCTCACCGGGAATCGAACCCGCATACCTTTTTAACATTGTAGTCTCTTTACGTGACACTGACAGTATCATCACTTTCATGATTCAGCCATAATTTTGAAGTTGAAGTCATTCAGGACAGAAGCACCTTAAGAAGCACTGAGCAAGCAATCACTAGCCATAACTCCATTTTTGGAAACTTCATGATCAGTATTAACAATTTTATAAAATAATTGAAAAATAATCGTAAAAAGTTACAAGAGAAACAAAAACGACTTTCGTAATGAGAAACAAGAGGAAAAAAATGTTTCTTATGGAATATCACTACAGGAAGTAGTTATTCGTAGTTGACGAACACACAGCTTTTTATTTTAGTCATACAGTTAAATTCTTCCTTTTTATATAGCGTACAATGACTTGATCATACAGCTGTAATTTAAGACGCACAGTTCTATTCACTTTTACTTGTTCGATGTCTTGATAACGCAGCCGTCATTTTAGTCACACAGTCCTATTTTCATATTTTCCTACAGCGTAAAATGACTTGATCACTTGAGCCATCATTTTAGCCACATGTTCAATGACTTGATCACACCGTCGTCATTTTGTTCACACAGTTCTATGACTTAATCACACAGCCGACATTTTGTTCACACAGTTCTATGACTTGATCACACAGCCGTCATTTTGTTCACACAGTTCTATGACTTGATCACACAGCCGTCATTTAGTTCACACAGTTCAATGACTTGATCACACAGCCGTCATTTTGTTCACACAGTTCAATGACTTGATCACACAGCCGTCATTTTGCTCACACAGTTCAATGACTTGATCACACAGCCGTCATTTTGTTCACATAGTTCTCTATTCACTTTTGTCTACAAAGACTTTTCAAGTCTAATGACTGGATCACAGATATATTGATTATAATCATAACAAGTTGTTCTCGTTTGTCATTGAAATTTCAGTTGACGTAGAAATGTTCCTTATTATCATAACTCAGTGAATGCCAGCACTCGCAGCACTGCTGCAGCCTGCACTCCCTCGCCTCGTGCCCCAGACGTGCCAGCGACACACGCAGTAGATCATGCGAGTAGTTTTTACGTGTCTGTAGTTTTCGAGTGATGATATCTCTATTCATGTGTACTCTACTACATAATCTGTTAAAAACTGTAAACTACATCTTCTAGAGAACCACGGGCAGTTTTTCACACAGTATCAGCTCGTCATCAGAATTGATAGAAAAACAAGTAGTCGTTTCCCTTTTGTCTGTATGCAGTTCATTGCGTTTTCTCGTAATTTCTCTTCGTAATGTTTCCTCTTATGTCGTCACAGTACTCAGGACGTATAGGTCAGACATCTTCTCTCATCCCACTTCTGAGATTTTACATAGAGAAAAATAATGTGTGTGCATCAGTATTTTCAGTAATAAAACTCTTAGTCGATTCAATCCATCAGGCATGTATAATTGTATATTCCTCAATATATTCTCATGTTCTCAACACACAGTCGGGCAGAGTAACGTTTACTAGTACTATTTCAACAAAATTCACAACAGGAATGATTTACAAAATGAGTGTTCATCAGTTTTATAATACGGTCTTCATAGCTCCCACCATCGTCAGTTCCTACTTCGAAAACTACAACTTCCGTGAATCAAAACAGGCACAGTTATATAATATTAATTAATCCCTATAACCAATTACATTAATACTGAAATTCCAGAATGGATAATTATATTCGATATTTGTTACTAAAGGCTCACATTATTTAAATACATGATTGTTCCTATAAATTAGATAAACAGAGCTGGTTGAGGCAGCGTGCATCGCCTTCTGACCGGAAGTAATTGACGACGACATATTATACAATATCTTTCTCGCTAATAAATCATAGAATCGCATATAAAATATCAAATACTAAAGCAGTTATTGTTTAAACATTTATAACTAGATATAAATATCGTTCAGTCACGTATCCGAGTAACTTGTGGTAACTTCATTTGATGTGAAGTCGTTCCGGGCACTTGCTGGATATGTTTGTCATGCCTCTTCATATAGATGTCGCTGGTAGCTCTTGCACCGGATGTTATTGCCGGTAACAGATATTAAGAAATAAACCCCTTCATTTCCAGCCTTTGTAGTTTGTCCTCCATAAAAGATTCTTAACCTATGAGTCTCTTTGTATGGCGATACACTGAGTCATAATTTAAATTTAGAAGCTCATGTTCAGCAATTAACTATTCCGCTGAGGGTTTTAGCTAAGACCGCTATGTTGCCAGGTCCATTATGATAAAGTATCTGACTATAGCCTCAGGGCTAGAAGGCGATATCGTCTGTAGTCCGGATATGGCCTCCAGGACCCTAAAATATTGTTCTTGTATCAACATCATGTCCAGCGCTGAACCTCCCACTTAATATCGCCACTATATTTCCCTGAGATTGGCCGTAACTGCTACGCCAGGCAGGGTTTGGATCCCATTAAAATACACACCATTATCGCTGTTAAATACAGATAGTAGCAGTTCCAGCCCACTAAGCTTGCCGTGCCGTAAGTGTTTACATTTCCCAAGCCGTAATCCTGTGAGCGTTATTGTTACCAATATTATGTTTACCAAATTACCCAATGAACCACTGAGGTTGCCGCGACGCGGCTTAGTCGTGTAAATTCTGGACCCGACGTTATAGTGCCGTCATGTTTTACACCTGTCATCAAACCCACGCGGAACTCGGTAAGGTTTTTGTTTAGGAGTGATATAAGTTACGAATGAATTTTATATGAGGTTATTAAAAACCTGAAAGTGTGTGTCGGGCACCCATTTACTTACGGGTGGAGGTGATAAATCAGTGAAATGCTTTTGTAAAAAATTGACTCCTTGGAACGAATACAAATTTATTTTCCTATAACCGTTGCAGAGATTTGATATCTAAAATTAGAATAGGATCCATAACGTCCCAATACCCATGGGTGTTGTGCAAGGCTACGTATGCCCTGTTCAAACTACGTACCAAGCGTGGTGGGTGATTTCATCGTAGCTATGTACGAAAAGACTGACGTAAAAGTATTTAGTTGATGATAATGATGATGATGAAATAGCCTCCAGAGATTTTCTTTTCTTATTGTTGTATTGTGGAAAATATATGATGTTCCGTTGTCTTTGTACAGTTCAATCGTGTAGGTCGGTTTCCCTCATTAATGCAGGGAATAGAACTCAGTTCAAAATTTTAGTATTAGCTTGTTAATGTAGTTTAAATTATATCTAGCCCCGGTCGCAGTATGAACGGACTCTAGCAGTAGTGATTACAGCGCCTACGTGCGCACAGCTCCTTAATAAAGATAAATGTTGCTACAATCGCCTCGATGATTAATGGCAACTCCATAGCGCGCTCTGGCTGGATTGTAGACGCTGCCGTAGTTTAATTATTAAATTCTACACCCTACAGGTGATGGCGGATTCGACCCCCTGCATATCCATTTGCACTGGGTTTGGTACTTTAAGCAAGCCTAGATAACCTATAAATGAACCTACATTCCGGAATTGAAATTTAACATAGACAGTCACTCATCAAGACGAGGCACGGCTCAGAAATATCTAACCGTAAACCACATATGCAAGACAGTGATAGCACTTCATTCCACTGCGGAAGTACAAAAAATTGTAAATCTGTGATGCCCGGAGTTTAATAACGTAAGCGACGAAACACAAACAGCGAATTATTTTTTTAAATCGTTTAGGAAAAAATCTTTCTGATCTTTACTGGGTACTGAGTTTACCTAAAAATCTATAAAAACTTTAAACGTAAATTAAAATTTACAGCACAGTGATGTGACGAAAAAATTCTTTTTGTAGAGGTGATTTCAAAACTAATCATGTTTTCATCCTATTGTTTGCTCAATAAAACCCGCTAGTTTTCATTGCCCAAATGTAATACGTAAGCGCTGAGAAATCACAGACCAAAGCTCCTCTTACCTTCTCGCTCCTGCCATATGATCTTATGCTTGTTATTATTACAATACCCCAGCACCGCTCGCCGACGGTAACACTTGCACACGTCAACAATATCCGTGTCACCTCCGGTGTCCCGTGCGTTCCCTCCAGCCGCTGCCAGGTCTACGCCTCGTAACAGGTGGGCTGATAATTTTTTTATTTTTCGCAGTACAATCCTCTCTCGTTACTTGCTAAATTTAATACCCGTTAAATTTAAGACAACTTGCCAGGAGCGCTCCCCTCGTTAATCAATTATGTTCGCGATAAAAAAATATGAAACTTTTTCATATTTTCACAAAGAACAAAAAGTGAGTTTCAGGTTTCTGCAGAACATATTTGTGAGTTATATTTTTATAACGGTGCTGTTCTCGCGCGCCTTATTTTCGTCCTGCTCCTTGATTGAACGCTACTCTAACTTATATTACTTTGTGTTCTGGTTTGTTTCGTGTATTAATGATGACAAGGCGTGTGGAGGACTAGCGCTTTGCCCGCGACTTCATCCGCGTAGACTTCAGACTTGTTCAATCGGCAAACAATGTAGCCTCAGTCGATTTTCGGTTTCAACTATGTATATAAAAATCGAGTCATTCTGGATGAGTGTTTCCAATGTTGGTGGTTCGCATGTAATTATTACTAATGATTCGTTCCTTCGATATTTCCCCCGAACAAGTGTTAGGAGCGATCAACTCGTAAACACTTAATTGTTATTGATCGGTATTCACACAGCTCACACACAGAAGCAGACGAGTTTTGTGTAAAATATTCTGAATGTTGATGGTGTGTATCTTATACAATATTTATTCAAATTTTAGGGGTACTTCTTTATTTTAAATACTTTCAAATGTTTTAGAATTGTTTTGTCAGAAATAGGCTTTACATGTCGTCAGTAAACTTGTACAGTCACTTGTTGTGTCCTCTCTGGCGTAGATGGTGCCGCGCGAGATGTTGCCCTCTGCAACGGTTCGTTCAGCAGGATAACGAACCTGTGTTTATCACAGACACGACCACGCCTCGATTGCAGGTTTGCTTTGGTCCGACGGGGTGTTACTGCTGCATCAGTGTTTATCTTTATCGGCGTTAAATAAGTGAACAGAAAAATAAGACAGCAGCAGTGTTCCATATAAATACTGTAAAGTGAAACGTACAAATATGTATAGTGTACTGGGTAGGTAAGTGAAGTATCTATGCTATTGT
This sequence comes from Carcina quercana, assembly GCA_910589575.2. Classification (NCBI taxonomy): domain Eukaryota; kingdom Metazoa; phylum Arthropoda; class Insecta; order Lepidoptera; family Depressariidae; genus Carcina; species Carcina quercana. Next base: position 430,126 of record OU342443.1, read on the forward strand.
GTAACAATATTTGTAATGCTTTTTCATCGTATTGTGGCATCCATTTATTTCAAATATTTGATTCGACCTTGGCAAACTTTTTGAAATGTATGATAGGTTTCATGCTTGGCCTTTATCTCACCTGATAAGGCGGTTGGATGATTAGCGCACCCAGAAGCCTCAATCTAATGAGGTGCTGGCGCTGCTACCTTTCATACCGGAACTCAACAGTGCTACCAACACTGCTGTTTCGCGACAGACTTAGCAACATGGTGGTAGCTAGCCAGGCCCATTGTAATTCGAACCAGGGACCTCCGGGTTATTACTCCATGCGTGTAGCAATCAAACCAGCTTTTCGTGCTTCATTAGTCTCACGTGAACTCGCCTTCTAGGGGAGCATGTAGGATCCACAACTATTCGATATGCGCTGAGGGTGGCCAGAGAAGGGACTTAGTGTGTGGGAATCCCACATAACATGACTTTCCCCTATTATTGTAAGTTAACTTCACCCGCATCACGTGTGTGTACGCGTGCCAACTGCGTACACGTCTGCACCACAAGTGTACCTCGTGTCGTGTACCCAGATCCCGGCTTGTCAATACCGTGTGCGAGGAGCGGATATATTTCCGGACCGCGTCGCGCCCAGTGTGTACCGACCGAGCGACACGCCGCGTGACACGTGACGTGACAGGCGATGTGAGGTTTTTCGCAGACAATTGTATTTGTGTAGTAACGGTCAGGGCGAGTGAGGAGGTCTTGAGGATCGAGGATCAAGCGAGCGTGAGCCGATCGAGCCGGACTGGGCTCTACCACAAGACCTTTATTTCGTTTCGTTTTTGTTTCGGATTGCTTTCGAATTGAGTGCAGATTGTACATATGAATCCGAAATTCTAATTTTAGATGGGATTCGATCTGTCGTTTTTCATGGTACCAGCCTTGAGCTCCAATACTAGACGGCTTACTGTGATTTATGTAGTGTCGGATTTAGAGTTCTGTTTATATATAAAAATTATTATCTTTAGGGCCAATTTCACCAAAGTCGGATAAGTTTTAGTACAAGGATAAATTTGCAATTTAATCTCGAATATCCAAATTTACATTTCACCAACTCCTTAATCCAGAAATAAACAGATATTCGAGAGTAACTTGTTATACCGCCATTTTTGAAGGTATAAGGATCTTATACTTTGGATAAAAATGGCCGCCATGCTGTCAGCTGGTTGATCTGCTATCAAGTGTCAAAAGCACGTCAAATTGTAAACAAACATAACGTAAAACATTGCATTGCTGCGTAGAATTTCACTATTTGTTTGTATTTTTGTAATTGTATAGCTAAATAAACGTTTGAAATGCAGCGTTTGATAAGAATTATTTATGATAATGACAGTGATAGCGAAGACGAAAATTATACCACAAAACGTCCAAGATGGATAAAAGAAAGAAGTGATCATTTTCATGACTACGACGACGAGGATTTCAGCATAAGATTTCGTTTATCTAAGGAATCAGCTTATAACTTGTTGATAAAAATCGAAGATCGTTTGGAATACATATCTGAGAGGTGAGTTTTGCAGAATCATTTGACATGAACTCGTAACAACGAATCTTGAAGACGCTAGGCTAGTAGTGCCAGCCTAGTATTTTTGCTTATCGGCTGCAAAGTTCATCACATATCGATCGTATTTTGCCAAGAAACTTAACAAATTACTATAACTTTCCTATTAATTCTTTACAGGAATCAGTCAATATCTCCGATAAACCAACTTTTAGCCACATTAAGATTTTATGCTACAAATAATACACAAATGACGCTCGGTGATTTAAGTGGAATCAGCACACCCACAGCACATAGGATCATACATAGAGTAAGTGCGGCTATAGCCTCATTAAACCATGAATATATCAATTTTCCTAATACTCGACAGGAGATTCGGCAAAATCAAAACGAATTTTATCAAATAGCACGATTTCCTAGAGTGATAGGAGCAATGGACTGCACTCATGTCCGGATAACTTCACCAGGAGGTGACCAGGCAGAACTATTTAGAAACAGGAAAGGTTATTTTTCTATTAATGTCCAGACAATATGTAATGCAAATATGGAGATTATCGATATTGTTGCAAGATGGCCGGGCTCGACTCATGACAGTACAATTTTCAATAATTGCTGTCGTAAATCAAAATTTGAGACTGGCGATTATGGTGAAGGAATTTTACTTGTGGATGGTGGATATGCTTTGACATCCTATTCAATGCCTCCATTGGAGAATCCCAGCACTCCAGTAGAACAATTGTACAATGAGGCACAGATTCGAACAAGAAATCCTGTTGAAAGATCTTATGGTATATGGAAAAGAAGATTTCCAGTGCTGGCATTAGGGCTACGCATTAAACTTAACAAGGCCTTAGTTGTAATAATGGCAACAGCAGTACTGCATAATATGTTACGTCAACAAGGTGAAGCAGTACCCCCTGATGACCCAGAGCTGGAACTTCCTGCACCTTGGGAGGTGATGTTACAAAATGGGCAAATAGAACATGCACCAACAAGCACATCCCAGCATAATAGAGCAAGAGAGTTACTAATAAATAGTCACTTCAGAAATTTAATTTAGTTTAATATTATAAGAGAACAAAAAATAAACAGAAATAAAATATTCATTGTATTATCATTTCAATTTTTTATGATTTTTTTGATATGTATGTTAATTATTCATATTTTGTCTGTACGGAGCCCTCGGTGCACGAGTCTGACTCGTACTTGACCGGGTATTTTTTGCCTGCCTCCGCTGTTGATGTAACAATAACCATGTTTTTATTTTTTCTTGCTTTAGAACTTCTTTTTTTATTTCCATGTCAATGCCATACATATGTTTTGCATCTTCTCTTTCTTCAATGGCAAAATTCATCTGCATTTCTATAGCTTTCATTTTCATTTTATGGAGGTCTTCCAATGCTGTTGAAGAGGCTGGTAGTGCAGCTGGGCGACGTTTTGATGACCATGATTTTTGTTTTTGTTGTGGAGTTTTATTTTCTCTGCCAAGCTCCAAAACATCAGTATTTTCACATCGCAGTGGGGCAGATTTTGCAGATTGCAACATTCTTGGAGTGTAGTCTCCCCAATCCTGGAATAAACATAAATAAATTCGTCTTCTTAAATCTACATCTACTTTATACCACTTGGAAAAGCAAATTCAAAATTAATGAGGCGCTGTGCTGCCATGTTATCAGAGCACCCTAGTCCTGTTATGCTATTAGTAGTTTTGGTAGCCTATGTAGCATCACACTTAGATACGATTGCTAGTCAGGCGATAAAGAAAAGTGCCTCCTACCACCAACAAAGTTGAGTACATGGTGTTTGAATACAAAATACTATCATTACATGTATTCAGGATTTTTGTGATTTCATAAATTTAACAGTCAACACTACATTCCTGTACAAAAGAAACAAACCATCAAGGACCACTGAACACAAAATCTAGTCATTACAATGACGGTAAATAACACATGTTACAAAATATATATAAATAAAGCCATTCTTACATTGCAATCTTCTTGTAGGTCTTCCTTGGGACTTGGGACTGTTGCATCAGGGACTGAAAGAAAAAAATACCAATATATATAAAAGACCACTCCAATGCAAATTAAATTAAAAGAAAAGTATAGGCAAATCCAGGTGGCATAAATTTTACTTACTTTTTACAAAAACAGGTCCATTTCCAGGAAGCTCTTCAGCGACATCATTGTTGACAATATTAATGGTGTCACCATCAAAATCATTTTGAAGTCCGATGACAGCCGTTGAAATTAAACCCATTATTCGATCCAATAATGGGTTGTCATTTAACGGCCTTGCAGGTCCGCCGCCTAGAATATAAATTAGATATCAAACAAACTATAATGTAAGTTATACTATTTCTCGGGCACTTGATCAATCGGGATAAAAAGTAACATTTGTCCTCTGACTGACAACGGCAACTAGCTGGGCAGACAAAAGAGGCGACTAACCTAGTATTGATAGATACCCCGAGATATTAGTGGATAAAATAGATCAACATACCTGTCCGGATAAAACTTTGTCTTGCAGCAGCTGCCTCCTTTTTAGTGGTCTTTTTTAGAGTTTCCCACTGCGCCTTTAAATTTTCAGCCGTTCTGTGAATAAGGCTGGTCTGGGCGTTAAATTCATTAGATATTTTTATCCATTCGGCATTTTTCTGCTTCATTGTCACTCCGTCTGTTTTTTTATTTTCTAATATGCTAAAATGATTTGTTACTAAATCTACCAATAAAATTTTCTCCGACAATTGCCAATTTGGACTTCTTTTACGTTCTGACATTATTATATTTGTGATTATTTATAATTAAATACGCAAAATACTTAATTGTACGAATACACCACAACTCAAACAAAACAAAATTTATAGGTTACTTTATTTGTATTGAATTTGCTTGACGTATAACTCGATTTAAGTAAAAAGTCGTCTAATCCTTCATAGCACTAACAAGAAATTGTGTATTCAATTTAACTGTATTCTATGCTCATTCGTTCCTTCCATGTTCCTTCACTCTTTTACAAAATGCCACAGACAAGAAAAATGTTATTCCAAAGAATAGTTAATCTTGTACTAAATTTAAGTCGTTACAAGTTGGTGAAACGTAATAACAGTTATTTAAGAATAAATATTGAGAGTAACTTTATACTTGGAATAGTTACTCTCAACTAACGTCGTCATTGGTGAAGTGTAAATATTTTGATGTTATTTACAGATCAGGATGTTCCGGGGTACAGGCATCTCATGATCAAGTTGTTATCGTCGAGGAAATTCGACTATTCATTTTATAGAGGTCCGTGCCGTACTGAAAAAAATACCATTCAATTTTTTTCATTAAGAGCGAACTAGAGATTATTGGCACTTACTACAAGATTTGTTTCGTTTCGTATTTCTTTCGGATTTTGAGTTCAATTTGTATGTATCTGAAATTCAAACTTTGAGCTAATTTCAATCGGTCGTTTCTTACAGTAGGTATCTTGTATATTAGTTACATCGTCATCCTACCTCAAATTACGTCCAGCTTTGTTTCGTTTCGGATTTTGTTCGTATCGTATATTAATTATAAGTATTCGAAAGTTGGATTTCGATAATATAATTCCAATCAATAGCATCTAAAAGTGAGAACAAAAGACCCTGTCAATGTGTCGTGTTTAGATGAGGATACTGTTGATCTGGATGAGTGTTTAATGTATCGAGTACGTGAAGAGCAAGAGATATTATATCACTACATGTGCTCACATTGGTAACAGGTTCCATGTGTGTAACATTCCCACCTCCTCTCCGCTCCCACTGTTATTCCTGTGTTTGTTGTCTACAGCGGTACACTTGAAACGCGTCCACTGAAGGTGGATGAATTTCCTACGGACTCTAAAGCTATCTTGGGACCCCAGACTCGTTTAGAATAAAGAAATAGGGTGGAGTGGTAAAGACGTTCCCACTTCCCCCCCATGTGTGTAACAGACCGACATCTTGCTGCGATGGTCAACCTACACATATACGTTGTGCAGCTTTGCAGCTGTATTAGACGTTTGCTTTAATTCAGTGGCCGAGAATAAATATCTTACAGCCCTGATAACCCTGCCATTGAACTAGTTACACACCTTTGAGTATTTTCTTACTAGCTATTGTGACACCCGCTGAAAGACATTGGCGTTCCTATTGTAAATGTAACGGCAAGATGAAACTTGATAGATAGCGATCATTTATCAATAATACGAATTACTTTGAAACTGTCTCTGACTTTGACGACCATAGAACTAAAATTTATATTGCGTATTTGTGAAACGATCTGTCGTGGATTTGTCCGACTATCCCGCGCCGCTAGACTGAGCCGTTTAATTATTGTTATTTAAACCACAGATAACCACAATACGAGATGACTCATTGCCTACCCGAACTACGCGCTGACATAATCAAATACCGATATCAATATCATCTATGAGCAGCAATATATCTTGCGGGCAATAGCCATGCTAAGCCCTACATGGTACCGGGACGATAATATACCCTGCAAAGGAATAGAATTTTAACAAGGGTCTTTGATGTGGCAATGAATAAACGATTCCGGACATTTTATGACGTACCCGGACGGATTATGGGCCCCTCGGTACAGGCCATGCCGACACGGTCAGGGGGTTTACGCGCTTCCACTTTTGTTGCTTGATTATATTTCTGGGAGTTGTCGAAGACTGCGTGAGAGTTCGGGTCCAGGCGGCGCTCTCAATATATTTGAAACAGGATTAAAATAAGGATACAATTTGTTCGGATATCTTTTGTAGCGTCTGATTAAAACTTTTGGGTGAGCACGTTTTCTAACCAAAGGACATCATCGCTTATCACTAGGTGAGACAAGCCATAAAACTTTTTTAAATTGTGTAGTTCAAGTACAAAACTGGTAGTAGTTCAATTTAAATATACTTGTTCTATGCTATTTTTCTAGCAATCCAGAATGATAAGCTTCGTTCACTTAATGCAGTTGTTTGAATCTCCGCGCTGGGCGAGAGCAATCTCCCAACTTTAGCAATAACACGAACAAATTGAGAGAGATGCAGCGCACAGCATCTACCGTCGAGAGCATACGGGAGATGCATCATGTATGCAGATGAAACTTTGTGCCGCATCAACGTGACATCAACATTGGCAGATGAGTTAAAGCGGCCGCGTATACACGGACGGATTTTATACACTCAATATCATTTAATTAAGCAATTTGAACGCCGGCAAAGTACGTATTTAAAAAGGTAGGCGATTAATTGTTCTTCCTACATTACGAGTTTTCAACCGACTTCAAAAAGGAGGAGGTTTTCAATTCGACTACATCTTTGTTTATGTTACGCAATAACTCCGCCAATTATGAACTGCTTTCGATTTTTTTTAATAGATCATTCTTCAGATATATATAAATTATATATAATATATAAATTTTATTGAAATCAATTTAGCGTGTTTTAAAAAAATATATAAAAACAAAAATATACTTAGATAAATCCACTTTGAATGGGACGAATGATGAAGACTTTTAAGGCAGTTGAAGTCAAGTACAACAAAATATATTATCATCGGTTTTATTAAATTGCGTGCTTTGTAACAGCCACTTTTTAGTTTCACCTGAGAGGATGGTACCTGCTATCTGATCTATGACACAGCTAAATGACTAATTGTCAGTCACGAAATTGTGCAGCTCCGCCGCACTTGTGTGCATCAGTCAGCTCTCTTCCAACGCCCCGCCCGCGACGCCCGCCCCGCCCCGCTGTTTGCCAGAACAACACCTTTACTTCGCAATAGTTCTCCCAAATTGTGATTTATTCGCGACAAATCTTGGCATACGGCGTGCACAGGGCGCGGCGTGCGACCCGCGGGCCCGCTTCGTTTTATTTATTTAAACTTATCGCTCTATATGAAAAACTACGGCCCGCGTTTGTCCGGTGCCGTCAATAATTTATCCTGATTGACGATTCACCCGGAAAACGAAAAGGCCAATTGATATTTACAATTTGATATTTTTTAAAACGAATTCATCGAAATATAGTAAGGTTCTTGGTCGTCGAAATGCTGTTGCAATTTTGCTGCAGTCATCTGCGAAGTTGTTAGAGGATAGAGATGTCATACACAAGTACACAAGGTATCATTATCATTGAACGAGAAGAACGCCCCCTCCCTACAATCCCCGCTACCAACAATTAACGAGCAGTCTGTACAATCTCCTCCAATAAACCACTGATCTACAAAACACGACACGGTGTGGAGCAGATAAACAGTGTAGAAGCCATTATCCTCAGACCACGCAATTATCATCCTCGAATCAAACTCATATTTATTTCATTATTTACTCGCGGGGATCCAAAGCGGATTTCCCTTAAATAAAGCCAATAATGCCAAAGTATGGGACATGGTATAAGTTAGGAACATCGAGCGATTTCGCTTACAATTAGAATGATGAAGAAATAATATCCAAAACAGTATACAGTTATTACAATAGATCATCTTATGTATTCGATTCGACTACTGGTTGATACCCGACTGCGCCCGAAGGAGGGTTTTATGTTTTTCTAGAGTATGTATGTATAATTGTTTGGCACGCTCTGTAGCCTGAACGGCTCGATAGGTGTCGTTAGATTCGTATTTAATGTGAGAGTACACTAGGTATATTAAGATCATAGGAAGTTAAAAAAATTACGTAGTCGAGTTTTAAAATTTTACTTCTTATTCACTCTCTTCTGCATCGATCTCTCTCCCTCTCCTTTCTTTTTAAATTGACGTTTTAGGAACTGATTTACGAAATGGCTGTGTGCATCTGGACTCGTACAGTTTGTCACAGAAAATACAAAATGTGTTACATGTGCAAATTAGCACAAGTAAGTAAGTACAACTGTCGTTGTAATCACAAATTAATGGAGCTGTTCAAGAAATTGACGTTGGGAAAACCCACGAAATAAATGTTAACAAAACATTCAGATCTGACGTGTCGGAGAGTAAAGGGACTCAGACTGACTCGTTTTGGTAAAGCGACCTTCCAATGCCAGCAATGGGATGCAACATGCAGATTCATACATGTATAGATAAAGGAAAAATCCGTCGTCAAGCACTGTATTAGGAAGATGGTGGTATATGGTGATATGATGTGACAAGACCGTTTACATATAGATTGGGAATCACTTTCACACTGAAGAAGAAGTAATCTAAATCACCTGTCTCTCATGACTTGGCGTTGTTTAGTCCCGGTAGTCAATACCGGTGCCGCTAGCCCCCCTGCGTGGCCCCCTCGCCCCCTCGCCCCAGGCAAGGACGCGTTGTTAACTATGACAAACACAATTACCGGCCGCACACAATGGAGGTATCGCCCTATCTATGACGATATTTACACAAATACTTTACCCGAGTGTAAACACAAATTGTGAGCTCGCGCGAATTCGGGGAAAATAAATATTTTATTTAATTCCTAACGCGCCATGTATGTACTTGCAGACACGCCACCGCGCCCGTGACCACCGGTTGTTCATAGTGACTCGTCACTCACGCGTCCCGCCCGTCACTCACGCGTCCCGCCCATTACTCGCAGTAGCGTTACTTCACACTAATTCAATACATAATAGAAACTAGCCACACTCGCAAATATAATTAGATGTTTTTGCAGAATATCCTGAAGTAAATTTTCATTTTTCATTGACAGAACTGAAACAGTAGTCAGACGAGGAAATTATTGCTGTTTCTTCTATTTACTTACACTAGGTTTGGGTCAACAATTTCCAATCTCTCGACCTTATCACTTACCATTGATTTGCCATCGATGGATGCACATGCGTAATTGTGAGTGAGTAACCGGCCAGCACGAATGGTTGTGTGCCGTGAACAATATTTAAATTGATCAATAAGTGCCGAAAAACACGATTGTTGTATTGTAAATACATCCTTCTCCCTTCAATATTTTATTTTTTATATTATTAGTTTTGCATGTTCAGTGAAAATTTCGATGTCTTCATATTATAGTTCAAAATATACAACCTTGTGACAGAAACACAGACAAAGAAACTAGTAATATGTCGTGGGCACGGAATCATAAAAAAATAAATTTTTGATATAACGTATATGTATTTTGTCAGTTAATGTCTTTACAACAATAAAATTTAAACAAAACGACAAATGAAATAAACATACAGGGCTTTTGTCTAGTTAGCTACAGCTGCCAGCTTTCAATTGTAACCACATTAACGGCAGACAAATAAAATTCAAATGTTGACTTTAACATAAAGGATGAACATGAACACTTTTTCATTATGTACCTGAAACAGCGAAACACAGAGAGAGCCTCCTAATGTAATAATGTAACTTAATAACGCTACAGTAGATCCTGAATTCATTGTAGCTCGGAAACTAGACCCAAATATATATTCAGGCTGTATTGTATGGCACGAACATAATATCTTCCCAAACATCTGACGACTGCTGATTGTACGTCAAGCCTCACTCATGTGAAAAAGAAACAACATATGGATACACTTCAACCGACCTCAAATTAGGAGGAGGATGTATGTTATCGGTCAGGTCTAGCGCCCCCTCTTGTACACCCCACCCCAATGACTATCATCTGTTCAATTACGTTAACATCATAATAGAATAATTATAACATTTAACGAACAGTTGGAAAGTTTTGATCAAAGTGTATTTTCACATTGAAATGATTAATGAGTCTTGAACCCCCTGGTCCCCTTGGTCCCTGAAAACAACATAACAATTAAAGTGGTCCTAGGTCGCAAAAGGTTGGGGACCACTGAACTGACACTGCCTAGAAAGTGCCTATTTACGTTCCGTTTGAAGACTCGCAAGTTAAAATTTTTGGGAACACGGAAACATGAGAAGGAAAAAGAAAATTATCTACCTCTAAGAGTGGAAAATTTTGACAAGAATGCCAGGGCTCTTATCTTCAATTTCCTAAATATTCTCTTCAAAATATATAAGCTATATCTAACGAGTGGTCCCTTTGAAGAAAACATTACACCTGATAAATGTCGATTATTAAAATTAAACCCACTTCCCGATATTAATTATAATCAACCTTCATATAAGAATAGGAAATCACGTATAGATCGAGTTCTATCGCTTTGTGTCTGTTAAAAATATAGTAAAAGTACAACTGATGAAAACGCTAGCTCGTTTCACACTGACATATAATAATAATACTTCTTAAAACCAGAGACAACAACATATAATTTGAGACAAGTGATGCCATAGATTCCTGTCGTCAGCCACGACATCATGGTAGACACGCACTTGAAACACGACTAATACTAGTAAGCCGCTACAAACAAGATTCCAGTCGGCGCGGAATAAAAATAACAAAGAGTACTCAATTAGGAACCCGAATAACGTCGAGGAATACCCTGCCTGGGAGCCTGTGAGCCTGGGAGCCTGGGTCCTGCTCGAGATACGTCGACGATGCCGCATGCCAAGTGGCGCAGAATCAACTCGAGACCCGGACAAATGTATACGGCAGTTTGATTCTAGTTTATCTGACTCCGGCCATTAGTTAGGCTCCGTCCGGGTGAGGTGAGGCGCTCGGGAGTGTGGCCTAGGCTTTGTTGAATTAATGCATTTAACCTACATCGTAGACAACAGCTGACGTCTTGATCAACTGCGCAACGGTTCACCTTTGCTTTATTCAGACCGAATTTCAGACCGAGCGCAGATACGAACATAGTCTGAATAAATTTTTAATTGATAGGATTCCGTTTTCTAGGAGAAAATGTATCTATCTTACGGTCTTAAAGTCGCTCAATCAAGATATTGAAAATTAAAAACCGATAACGCAGCATTTTTCTGATTATTTTCTATATCTATAAAAAGCGTTCCCGACCTACAGCTTTGTAACATTCGAAAACCATTTCATCAATCAATCACATAACAAACTCAACCATTACGACGGGACCATCTAAAACTTTGGATAGATTCCTTAGAATACAATCATCACTAAGTAAAGCCATAAGAAGGCTTGTCAAACTAAAACTATACCTTACAGCAAGTCGTGTGGCGTGTAGCGCGTGGCGGGTGGCGCGTGGCCAGTGCGGGGCGCATGTGGAAGTGAAACAAATGAGGGTCTACACGAAACATCCCGCATTTCTCATAATCCCGGTGTTATCTTTATGAAACTATCCGGTGGGGCGCATCAGTATGCGCGCGGGGCGGCTGGCCAATCCGTCAGCGAGACCGGCCCGACACGTGACGGGAATGTGTGCCCAGAGACGATGATAGACGGTCCATGGAAGCGATAACAACTTTACTGATCACTGATTAGTTCGCTCATTAACTTTAGTATGAAATTATTATCATAAGCCAGGAAACGCCCGATGCCTATTATAAATACAGTGATAGCACGGCAGTAACTCTGATTTGCGTGTATCATGTCAGCGAGTAGACTCACGCGTCTGGATAACGTTACAGTCATGCTATTACAGTTTCAGTCATTTTTCACAATTTTTCTATCTAAACCGGCTGAGGTCCACGAGGGATAGTGCAGAGCTAGAAGACTTATACAAGAAGGTTTCAAATCATTGCGTTCACCGACTCCTTGGTCCTGTGTGCTGGGTGTTTTAATACCCCGATGCGATGAGATAAAAAGACGATGTTTCTAGAGGCTTTTGACAGATTTTCCTGGACCTGCTGAAGCTGTTAGTAGATCTCTTTATATTATACATAACGAAACATTCCGATTTTTAGAAAATATTTTCTGACAAAATATCTAAATATCACGGTCATACAACTTCAACTTCAAAATTATGCTTCGGCGCCTGTCTCTTTTGTGAACCATAATTATACGAGGTATTACCTATTTTGAAATAGTCGTGCGCTAGATCTAGGCTAGATCTACAGCACTAAACTAAAGGACGGGATTGCGAGCGCTAGCGGCCGTCTGGATGCTCCTAAGAACGTTTGCATATATTTCTGTTCGTTGGTTCGTTAATTTATAAAATATAAATAATATAATAAGCATAGAAATAAAATAGAAATATAACTGTAGAATGTCGATAAACATGCTTATTAGACAACTGCATCAGATTATAATGCGTCAATCAAACGGTCGGTCGTAGTCGCATGTTGATGCAGCTCTTCCAGCGCCCTAGCTCGCGGTCCCGGCCGAGTTATGAAACGTTAGGAACATAGAGCCCTTACGTCGAGCTATTGACTTAGATTCCATGACGTCACGAGCCACAAAGGTACACTCCGCGTCGGCCGCCATAACGCGGGCCCTCAATACCGACCCACTGTACTGTATCAGAGGTATTGGCCTGAATAAATGATGGGCCCGCACTGTTTGTTACTCTCTAATACTTTATGTGCCTATTGTGGCTCAGTATTGAGGACAAATATTTTTACGACGTGCGTTTGGGGCACGAAATCCAGTAAATGGGTTATTCTATGTTGCTATGCTGTCCACGAACACTTTCAAGTATCGTGATAGTATTAATATTTAATATTGACTGCCGGCGGTAAACGAAGTAATCACGTGAAAGAAAAACTGGGCCCTTTATAGACAAAGGCGACGGAAGAGGAAACGTTCGAGCAACGCACTATTTTGTAGCATCACAGAACAAATAGAGACTGTACATATAGCCCGCTCCTCGTTTGTGCGTCGCGCGGGGCCGGAGCTACAGTTGTAGAACGGTCTTCGCTAACTCCGCCCGAATCAGAAACAATGTAAGTGTATTTTTACGAAATAAAACTCATATTCGAGCATCTGGCCGCGACCGCCTCAATATCTCAGAGAGCACCGCGCGCGTGTTTTTTCCCCTTTTTCCAATTTCCCGAGGCGTGCTCGAACCGTGCCGTATTTATTATTATTTGTTTTCAATTGCAAAGTAATCTGTGGGCTGCAGCTGCTGTGAGACGGTACGAGCTCGGGCGACAGCGGGCGGCGGGCGGGCGGCGCGTGTCCTGGGCGGGCGGGTCCGCGGACGGGACGATGCACACACAATGTCGTAACTGACACGTGGCTCCTTCAATGCTATTGTATCGGTCGCATTGAGTTTTATTATTCCGAGCGAAACATGCTGCGTCTGGTGGCAGCGGTCAGGGACATTTACTAACAACACCCGCATTTGTATATATCATACTTTAAGTTTGCTTTGACTAGATCATATGTATATGATATTCGCTTCTTTGATATCTATACGAGTAACATGTATATTGTATGTGTTTGCTGCCAAATGAAGAATAGTTTTTATTGGTTATGAATGGTAGTGAAATAAAGATAAAGTGACTTCCTATCAAAGAACTAACTTTTTATGAAAATTCCTTAATAATAGAATGTATGTATGACAGTGAGACAGAGATAATTCATTTTATCTGTTGCTATTTTTCTGTATTTCCTCAATACGTATTGCTATTTCTTTCCAACGTTCTATAACGTATAAGCTCCGTAAAATCAGGCATGTCTACCGTCATTCACTATCAAGTGAATCAAAGCTCGGTGCACGCTCATCGCACGAGTGTGACAGATATATATATATATATATATATTAACTTATTTACTTGACATTGTAATATTCAATTTACGAAACAAATATTTTACATCAAAAGCTGTCTTCAAAAACTTCTGACTTGTATCAGTCTTTGTAAACACAATCATAGTGTGTCACCCAGTCCTCTGTGATTGGTGGAACAGTATTTTGAATATTATGAGTCATACATTAAATCCTAGGTGGCATTATAATCAATAAAATGTTGATGTGATGTTTTAACAACGATTTAACATAACATATGATCTGAGACTTATGGTTATATCGAATTATCAGTGAAATAGCTAAGTCGTTGGTCATTGGTCAATTACGATTTGACAACGGGCTATGATTGGTCGAGCTGACGTGACATGCACCACGCCACAAACTGGGTAGCCAAGGGTATAAAAGCTTTGAGCCGCAAAGCATCGGCACCATTCATTGTGGAGCCGTGAGCGTCGTATTATTTTAACCAGTACCAATTGTCGTGAGACTTCAGACTGACTTCACGTAAGTTAAGTACTTTTGTCAAACATATCTTTGTCATGCTGTAACTTTGATATTGCTTGTGCCCCACATATAGATGTTACGTATGTATGTAGAAGTTAAGGCCTTTTGTTAAAATTGTGATTCCATTTATAACGTATAACAGGTACACAACAGTATCTTTACCTTTTAGTATTGTTCAGTCTCATTGTACTGCATTATTTATTTTTACCTTACTCAATTATGACAGTTGAGTATGTATAAAACATATCTTGATTCCATAATAACATAGGGTAAACTTTTTTTACATAGAGAAAAATAATGTGTGTGCATCAGTATTTTCAGTAATAAAACTCTTAGTCGATTCAATCCATCAGGCATGTATAATTGTATATTCCTCAATATATTCTCATGTTCTCAACACACAGTCGGGCAGAGTAACGTTTACTAGTACTATTTCAACAAAATTCACAACAGGAATGATTTACAAAAAGAGTGTTCATCAGTTTTATAATACGATCTTCATAGCTCCCACCATCGTCAGTTCCTACTTCGAAAACTACAACTTCCGTGAATCAAAACAGGCACAGTTATATAATGTTAATTAATCCCTATAACCAATTACATTAATACTGAAATTTCAGAATGGATAATTATATTCGATATTTGTTACTAAAGGCTCACATTATTTAAATACATGATTGTTCCTATAAATTAGATAAACAGAGCTGGTTGAGGCAGCGTGCATCGCCTTCTGACCGGAAGTAATTGACGACGACATATTATACAATATCTTTCTCGCTAATAAATCATAGAATCGCATATAAAATATCAAAATACTAAAGCAGTTATTGTTTAAACATTTATAACTAGATATAAATATCGCTCAGTCACGTATCCGAGTAACTTGTGGTAACTTCATTTGATGTGAAGTCGTTCCGGGCACTTGCTGGAGATGTTTGTCATGCCTCTTCATATAGATGTCGCTGGTAGCCCTTGCACCGGATGTTATTGCCGGTAACACTCGGCCATCCTGCATGAGCCGTGTCCCACGGCTCTCACCACCCTTGAGCTTTGTTCGATGTCTTGATAACGCAGCCGTCATTTTAGTCACAGTCCTATTTTCATATTTTCCTACAGCGTAAAATGACTTGATCACTTAGCCGTCATTTTAGCCACATTTTCAATGACTTGATCACACCGCCGTCATTTTGTTCACACAGTTCTATGAATTGTTCACACAGCCGTCATTTTGTTCACACAGTTCTATGAATTGTTCACACAGCCGTCATTTTGTTCACACAGTTCAATGACTTGATCACACAGCCGTCATTCTGTTCACACGGTTCAATGACTTGATCACACAGCCGTCATTTTGCTCACACAGTTCAATGACTTGATCACACAGCCGTCATTCTGTTCACACGGTTCAATGACTTGATCACACAGCCGTCATTTTGCTCACACAGTTCAATGACTTGATCACACAGCCGTCATTTTGCTCACACAGTTCTATGACTTGATCACACAGCCGTCATTTTGCTCACACAGTTCTCTATTCACTCTTTTCTACAAAGACTTGTCAAGTCTAATCAGAACAAGTTGTTCTCGTTTGTTATTCAAATTACAGTTGACGTACAACAAATGTAGAAATGTTCCTTATTATCATGACCTGTGATTGGGAATTTTGAAATCAGTAGTGTACATCGATTTGTTAAGCTGTAGTTCTCATCTTAAATTGCACGTAGGTAAAATAACCCATAGGCCTCAGTAGTCGCCTGATATTGTTCTAACTTTATAATCTCAAAATGTAGTTGCGATGTACTCAGTGAATGCCAACACTCGCAACGCTGCTGCAGTCTGCACTCTTTCGCCTCGTGCCCCAGACGTGCCAGCGAAACACGCAGTAGATCATGCAAGTAGTTTTTACGTGTCTGTAGTTTTTAGAGTGATGATATCTCCATTCATGTGTACTCTTCTACATAATCTGTTAAAAACTGTAAACTACATCTTCTAGAGAACCACGGGCAGTTTTTCTTGTACACAGTATCAGCTCGTCGTCAGAATTGATAGAAAAACAAGTAGTCGTTTCCCTTTTGTCTGTATGCAGTTCATTGCGTTTTCTCGTATTTTCTCTTCGTAATGTTTCCTCTTATGTCGTCACAGTACTCAGGACGTATAGGTCAGACATCTTCTCTCATCCCACTTCTGAGATTTTACATAGAGAAAAATAATGTGTGTGCATCAGTATTTTCAGTAATAAAACTCTTAGTCGATTCAATCCATCAGGCATGTATAATTGTATATTCCTCAATATATTCTCATGTTCTCAACACACAGTCGGGCAGAGTAACGTTTACTAGTACTATTTCAACAAAATTCACAACAGGAATGATTTACAAAAAGAGTGTTCATCAGTTTTATAATACGATCTTCATAGCTCCCACCATCGTCAGTTCCTACTTCGAAAACTACAACTTCCGTGAATCAAAACAGGCACAGTTATATAATGTTAATTAATCCCTATAACCAATTACATTAATACTGAAATTTCAGAATGGATAATTATATTCGATATTTGTTACTAAAGGCTCACATTATTTAAATACATGATTGTTCCTATAAATTAGATAAACAGAGCTGGTTGAGGCAGCGTGCATCGCCTTCTGACCGGAAGTAATTGACGACGACATATTATACAATATCTTTCTCGCTAATAAATCATAGAATCGCATATAAAATATCAAAATACTAAAGCAGTTATTGTTTAAACATTTATAACTAGATATAAATATCGCTCAGTCACGTATCCGAGTAACTTGTGGTAACTTCATTTGATGTGAAGTCGTTCCGGGCACTTGCTGGAGATGTTTGTCATGCCTCTTCATATAGATGTCGCTGGTAGCCCTTGCACCGGATGTTATTGCCGGTAACACTTTTGATATGTTTGATTTACTTTGAATAATCATTTGACATTCAAAATTAATATATTAATGAATTGATGCAATTCTGTGTTTAATTTGGACTTTAAAATATATTAATGAATTGATACATTTCTGTGTTTAATTTGGACTTTAAAACCCCTAACCTCCTACATATGCTGTAATAATTTATTGAAACATTATCTGAGCAATCCAGGCACTTGGGATCATAAAGAGATATCTGCTTTTATTCATTTAAATTTGGATATTATGCCTCGCAAGTCATATAAATACACATCAATCGTAAACGCTACTACGTAACCTAATAACTAAAAAAACGTAACCTTTCATTATCCAATTGAATAACTTCCAATACTCGTAAGTGACAGACTGATAATAACAAATCAAATTATATAATAATAAATAATAATAAAAAGTATTTATTCTCCAAAAAATTTAGGTACAATTTACTTATAAACTACTTATGTTTAAAAATTTGGACAAAATTAAGTGTAAAGGCCTCCGTTGCTGAACTAGGTAGAAACCTGTATTTCAGCATCCAGCGCCTCACCCCTCCGGATTATATAATTTATAAGTTCAAATAACCAATATTTGTTTTATTACTTAAGCACTAAGTTATACATATAATAAAGTATGTGTGTGTGTGTGGGTGTACCTCTCGGTGTGTAGGGTGAGTGTGTGCGTGGATGGTGTGAGAGGGTGTGTGGTGTATTTTATAGTTAGAATTACATATAATATTATTTGTAGTATACTACTTTGAGTTTATAAAGTTAATATTTTTTGTGTATATTAGTTATCCTAAAATAGATATAGTTTATAATAAGGTTGTATTTTTAAGAGATGATTTTCAGCAATTCCTCCGTGTCATCATAATTGTTACTCTGCAGCCAAATAGAAACCTTTCGTTTGCATAATGTTTTAGATAGAGGGTAGATTGACAGATTTTTGTTTAGTTTATTATATAAGAATGGGCCGAGAAAACAGAAAAACTTCTGTACGAAGGTAGTGCGCGGTTTTATGTGTGCGATGCAAACTTCATAATTCCTCCGTTTGTTTAGTAATTGAGGATTGTACGATATGTTAGAGTGTTCTTTTAGTACAACAGCTAATACAAACATCTGACGGATTGTTAGAACTTCGCAGTATTTATACAGAAGAGTAGTCGGGTAAAGGAAGGGTTTGAAGGTGCATACTTTTAGAACAGCACGTTGTGCTACTTCAAGGTTTTTAATGGTTGTTTTATTGGCACCTCCCCAAGATACAATGCAATAGCTTAAAATGGATTGGCAAAGGGCATAGTAGGTTTCTTTGAGTTTTTTAGGTTCTAATATGTGTCTTAAAGTCTTGTATATTGGTAATAATTTACGGATTCTAGCTGTCAGGTTTGTTATATGGTTTTTGAAGCTAAGATTTGAGTCTAACAATATTCCCAGATATTTTATAGATTGTGTAGCTGCAAGCTTAATACACGAGCAAGAATTGTTGGTATCCTGATAACATGGCTGTGCACAAATTTTTAGGTTGTTGTCAGGAAGCGAAAAATTGCGTATAGCAAAAGTCATATACATGGTTTTATCAGGATTGAGACTGAGTTTATTATTTTGAAGCCACTCTAATACGACATTAAAACCTTTTTGAGCTGATTTGTATACTTCGTTCCATGAATCTTCGGCAAATACCAGTGCAGTGTCATCTGCGTAGGATATTAAAGTGCCTGAGGGCAGTGTAGTACCACAGAGGTCATTAATAAATACTAAGAAAAGGGTTGGTCCCAATATGCTCCCTTGAGGGAGGGAGGGAGATTGCAAGTATATTAACAGTTTACTTTATACAGGTATATACCTACCCTCAACTATTTTATTTTATTATTACAACAATTCCAATTATAATATTTTAATTTAACAATCAGTTTTTATATGTCTACCCTCATATACCTTCCATGACTTCAAACAATCTAGATTTTGATAGTTCAAGTAACTTGTATCTACCCTCAAAACACAGCTTGGGCTATCACCTCTCAATACATTTAGTCTCTGCAACTTCTTAGTTTCTCTATTAAATAGAAATTCTAACATCAGAAGTGGGATACTTACGAACTGCAATTGATCTTAAATATTTTAAACATTTCAGAATGGACGTTGCTGAAGTTGGCGAACTACTAAAGGCGATTCGTGACGCTGTCTCAACAACGCGCCCCAAAGATGACGACATCGCGTTGCCGTACTTCGATCCGGACCGGAACGATTGCGGAGCTACAAGCTGGTGCGACAGCATTGAAGCCCTCGCCAAGGACCTGCAGTGGAGCAGCATCAAAACTGCCGCAAAAGCCGGTAAGGCCCTTAAGGGCTCCGCTTTACTTTGGTTTGAGTCTTGGGAGCCTTCTGAAGGTAGATCCTGGGAAAACTTTCGAGCAGACATCATCGACTCTTACCCTGAACGAAAAAATTTATCCAAAAAACTTAGTGAGGCAGCTTCATACAGTTCCGAATCTGCGGAGTCGTACAGTGAATATGCTAGGGAAAAATTGCGTTTGTTGCGAAACACGAAAATTGCATTCACTGATGAACAATTGATAGAACTAGTGTGCGGTGGCATCAGTGATGTCGACGTTAGGATGGCATCTTTAAATAGTAGTGTCGTTACTACATCTTCACTCATCTCTCTACTTTCAACGTATGTGAAGACCAGGAAAAGGAATTTAGAAAGTATTAGGGATAGTGTCTCTGGACCAAGTGGAACTAAGCGACTTAAACTTGGGAACGAAAAAAAATGTTTCACATGTAATCAGACGGGACATTTTGCCCATCAATGTTTCAAAAATAAAGTTGCTCAAGCGAATCAACATGGTAAAGGCCAAACAATAAGCCAAGTTCCACAGGGTCCTGGGCCAAGCAATTTAAAATCCTGTAATTATTGTAAAAGAATGGGCCACGCTGAATCAACTTGCTTCTATAAAAAGCGAGTTGAGTCATCTGGCAATGCTTCGATTTCTTTGGCACCGACTAATGAGGTAAATTTTTTACAAAGAACGACCCCTGTCTCACCCCAGTTATAGTAAATGATTTTAAAATTAACTCGCTTATAGATACAGGGGCAAGTTGCAGTTTAATTAAAGAATCTGTTGCTAGGAAATTAAAATGTCATCTTTCTCCGACATCTGTTTATGTAAACGGGATAGGGTCAAATAAAATTCACGTATTCGCTACACTAACCACATTAGTTCAATTCGATGATACGAGTTTAGAACTTGAGATCCACGTGGTCCGGGACCACGATTTCAAGTACGACTTACTTATAGGTAGAAATGCCGTTCAATATCCTGATGTAGAAATCATTACTAACGCATCGGGTTCAAAGCTAGTTAGGAAACCAGTTGACACCAAGACGGAGGTGTGTTTAGTTTATTCAGAACTAACAGAATTAATGTGCAAAATCAACCATTTGGACCATGCATTGCAAAATGAAATAAAAAATATTTTCGTAAAATATCCCTCTGTTTTGAGAGAAACGAGTACTGTTCATACAGGGGAACTAAACCTACGACTAAAACGGAATGAGATTATCAACTACCGCCCATACAGATTGGCCCCTGTTGAGAAGGAAAAAGTGGATAAATGAACTTTTGAAAAAAAATATTATTCGCGAAAGTGACTCACCTTTTGCCAGCCCCATCATTTTAGTGAAAAAGAAAGATGGCAGCGATAGACTGTGCGTAGATTATCGAAAGTTAAATGAAATACTAGAGAAAGATAGGTATCCACTCCCTCTCATTGAGGATCAACTTGACAAGCTTGGAAAAGCTAAATATTTTATTTCAATCGATATGAAAAATGGGTTCTATCAAATTCCGATATCGTCCGATTCCATAAAGTACACAGCTTTTGTAACACCAACTGGACATTATGAGTTTTTAAAAATGCCCTTCGGTATTTGTAACGGACCAGTTGTTTTTCAAAGAGCTATTACAAAAGCTGTACACCATCTGAAGTTCCTTTTGGTGTATATAGATGATATTCTCATTCCATTTTCAACTATAAATGAAGGATTAGGATATTTGGACCAAACCCTTCAGGCTCTCTGCACTGCTGGGTTTACTATTAACCTCAAAAAATGTAAATTTTTTGTAGACAGCATCGAGTATCTGGGTAGACACATATCAAAAGAGGGTGTTAGGCCTAGTGATACAAAAGTAGCTGCTCTAACTAATTCTCCGGTCCCAACTAATATCAAGCAGGTACGTCAGTTTATGGGACTAGCAAGCTATTTTCGCAAATTCATTCCAGATTTTGCTGCCCGTACAGCTTGTATAACTAAACTTACAAAAACCCAACAAAAGTGGGAATGGGGAATTGAACAGGATATAGCTAGGGATTACGTCATACAACACTTGTCAACTAAACCTTTGTTATCGATTTTTGATCCAAACCTACCAACTGAACTTTATACAGATGCAAGTGCATTAGGTTATGGTGCCATATTAATACAAAAATTGGATAACAATAAACGAGTCGTTGCATACTATAGTAAAAGAACAACACCTGCGGAAGCGAAATATTGTTCATATGATTTAGAAACTTTGGCAATTTTCAATGCTTTAAAACACTTTAGAGTTTACCTATTAGGTATTAAATTCCAAATTTTCACTGATTGTAATTCTATTAAATCCACAAAAAAGAAAAAGGATCTGTCCCCACGAGTTGCACGATGGTGGACATTTATGCAAGACTTTGATTTCGACATCATTTATAAAAAGGGAAAATATATAAGCCATGTAGACTTCTTAAGTCGCAACCCTGAGGAGCCTCCTACCCCATCTAGTTCTGTTACATTGAAAAACTCTAATTCAGTCCTTGTCACAAATTTGGCAAAACCAACAAAAAACACTCAAAGCAACGACGAGTTAATTAATTATATCGAAGAACCCCAATCTTGGCTAGAAATATCTCAACAGAATGACTTGGAAACCCAAAATCTAATTAGTCGACTTTTAGCTGGAGAAATAGATGGAAACCAATACGTGTATCAAAACAATTTACTGTTTTATAAAATACAACCTAATGAGCTTTAAGACTTTTTCACGACGAAAATTGTCATGTAGGATTTGCTAAAACATTGGAGAAACTCCGCGAATATTTTTGGTTCCCTCGTATGGCTGAATTGGTAAAAAAATACTTGAAGCACTGTTTAACTTGTGTAGAACGTAAAGGTCACTCTGGTCCAAAACAAGGCTTTTTACATCCCATCCCTAAGACCCCTGTTCCATTTCACACTCTTCATTTAGATTGTACAGGCCCTTTCGTGCAAACAAACGAAGGATACAAATACATTTTACTACTGGTAGACGGGTTCACTAAATTTTGTTTACTTAAACCTCTCAAAAGCCTGAGTGCTGGTGAGCTGGTTCCTCTCATCCGAGATACAATCACAATATTCGGTACTCCATCAATAATTGTCACTGATAGGGGAACTAACTTTAGTTCTCAGCAAATTAAGTCATTGTTCAGAGAATTAGGAATTGAACATCATTTGGTGGCCACAGGCACTCCAAGGGGAAACGGTCAGGTAGAACGATATGTAAGAACAGTTTTAGACATGTTGAATTCCGTATGTAATGGGTCGTCAGACTGGCCGAGCGGACTATGGAAGGTTCAGCAGTCAATTAATACTACTTTACAAAAATCTACAGGTTTCACTCCCATTCGTTTACTTATTGGTTGCAATGCAAATATTCCGAGTATTCAAGCACGTTTAAACGATTTAACTTTACCTGAACCTATTATTGATGTAAGGGCTGATCGCGAACTAGCCAAACAACGGTTGCAATCAGAGGCCGAAAAATTCAAACAACGTTTTGACACTGTAAGGCGCGATGACAAGTCCTTTGAAATTGATAATATTGTCTACGTAAATCAGGATCATAGACGTCATGATAAATTAAGTCCCAGATTTAAAGGTCCATATAAAATTATTGAAATTCTTCCTCAGGACAGGTATGTTCTTAGGGGTGAAAACCATTTAAGAAATTTGACGGTCGCCAAAGATAAATTGAGGCACTGGCCAGGTGAATTGTTAGAAGACATGATTAATGATGATTAGTTTAAAACAATTTTATTAAGAGGTAGATATAGCAGCATTGTATATGTATAGTTTTAAGTGGTTGTGCTAACTGGTCCCTTAATGTGATGAGGCAGACTCAGTAGCATTGTATAGTTATATGTGGTTGTGCTAACTGGTCCCTTAATGTGATGAGGCAGACGCAGTAGCATTATATAATTATAAGTAGTTGTGCTAACTGGTCCCTTAATGTGATGAGGCAGACTGAGTAGCATTGTATAGTTATATGTGGTTGTGCTAACTGGTCCCTTAATGTGATGAGGCAGACGCAGTAGCATGGAATAGTTTTAAGCAATGATACATGTACTTAAAATTAAGGTGACTTTGTGTTTTTATAGTACTTCGGGGACGAAGTACTTGTCAGTATGGCCGTGACAGATATATATATATATATTAACTTATTTACTTGACATTGTAATATTCAATTTACGAAACAAATATTTTACATCAAAAGCTGTCTTCAAAAACTTCTGACTTGTATCAGTCTTTGTAAACACAATCATAGTGTGTCACCCAGTCCTCTGTGATTGGTGGAACAGTATTTTGAATATTATGAGTCATACATTAAATCCTAGGTGGCATTATAATCAATAAAATGTTGATGTGATGTTTTAACAACGATTTAACATAACATATGATCTGAGACTTATGGTTATATCGAATTATCAGTGAAATAGCTAAGTCGTTGGTCATTGGTCAATTACGATTTGACAACGGGCTATGATTGGTCGAGCTGACGTGACATGCACCACGCCACAAACTGGGTAGCCAAGGGTATAAAAGCTTTGAGCCGCAAAGCATCGGCACCATTCATTGTGGAGCCGTGAGCGTCGTATTATTTTAACCAGTACCAATTGTCGTGAGACTTCAGACTGACTTCACGTAAGTTAAGTACTTTTGTCAAACATATCTTTGTCATGCTGTAACTTTGATATTGCTTGTGCCCCACATATAGATGTTACGTATGTATGTAGAAGTTAAGGCCTTTTGTTAAAATTGTGATTCCATTTATAACGTATAACAGGTACACAACAGTATCTTTACCTTTTAGTATTGTTCAGTCTCATTGTACTGCATTATTTATTTTTACCTTACTCAATTATGACAGTTGAGTATGTATAAAACATATCTTGATTCCATAATAACATAGGGTAAACTTTTGATATGTTTGATTTACTTTGAATAATCATTTGACATTCAAAATTAATATATTAATGAATTGATGCAATTCTGTGTTTAATTTGGACTTTAAAATATATTAATGAATTGATACATTTCTGTGTTTAATTTGGACTTTAAAACCCCTAACCTCCTACATATGCTGTAATAATTTATTGAAACATTATCTGAGCAATCCAGGCACTTGGGATCATAAAGAGATATCTGCTTTTATTCATTTAAATTTGGATATTATGCCTCGCAAGTCATATAAATACACATCAATCGTAAACGCTACTACGTAACCTAATAACTAAAAAAACGTAACCTTTCATTATCCAATTGAATAACTTCCAATACTCGTAAGTGACAGACTGATAATAACAAATCAAATTGCAAGTATATTAACAGTTTACTTTATACAGGTATATACCTACCCTCAACTATTTTATTTTATTATTACAACAATTCCAATTATAATATTTTAATTTAACAATCAGTTTTTATATGTCTACCCTCATATACCTTCCATGACTTCAAACAATCTAGATTTTGATAGTTCAAGTAACTTGTATCTACCCTCAAAACACAGCTTGGGCTATCACCTCTCAATACATTTAGTCTCTGCAACTTCTTAGTTTCTCTATTAAATAGAAATTCTAACAAGTGCAAATGTATACCGCTCATCCACGGTCACCGTGTCCTCTCCCGACAGCGACTGTGTTCTCGGAGCGAGCCAAAACGGAGACGTCGATGTGCCCGAGAGGAGTGTGATTAAAACGTGAGGCTTTTTATACCGGCCCAGGCTTGAACCTGGATAATTTCCAGTTTTATTATCACTTAGACGAGCTGAGATCTGTGTTTTGCTCCATTTTGTGTGCGGGCGGGAGGCGCGAGGGCGGCGAGACTACGATACCCACAGACCACTGTTTGCACGTTTTGTTTCGTCTACTAGTTCAATAGTATTTAAGCAAATTGTAATTTGCTATTGTGTTAAAAATGGCCATTGAATGATTGTTCGAATCTCTTTTAACCTAACTAATTTTAAGGAGGTTTCCCAAGTAAATGTAAAAGTGTCGCTCTCGATTGTTCTGCCACGTGGGCCTTGTGATGTCTTGTGCCAGGGATACCGCGACGGACTATCAGTGCAGATGTAAAAACTTGATATTCTTCTCAGAATCGTTTTAAGCCATTCACTAAGGATAAACATTCCTACAATCCCACGTCTCACGTCATTCGAGTTTCATCAATTCCACTAGAGATACCGTTAGCGCGAGCCGTGAGCTCGGAAGGTTGTTGGTCCTTAGTGAATTGTGACCCTGATCATGTCTAGCAGATTTCAATGACTCTCATTGCATCATAATATTTGAAACGGGTATCAAATTGTACCGCTATCGTATGTAGCGCGCTGGGAGGGCGCCGCGCCTTCGTAAACTTTTAATTCACTGTTATCCTCTGGTTTCTGTTTTATAATAACAAGCTAGTCACGCGGCACCGTTACACTTTTCTTGACGTAAACGAGAGCTGCCGAGGTTACGGGACGATAAATAAGTATGTTTTTTGTCGTAAGGAAGGGAAGCGTCGTGTTTAAATTTAAAGGGGACATTATCCCCGCAATAAATCCTCATGTCTACCTGTCTCGTAGGCATTAATAAGAAAATTTCCCGGGTCCCGAGCTGCCGAGCCCCGAGCCTCGCTGACGAGCGACCTGACGAGGTGTGCTCCTACATCACACTTTAACGGTAGACATAAATCTCGGAGTAGTGTAGGGTAGATCACAGATCAACGACGTTGTCGCCCACATGCACACCCTCTCACACACCCGAACACTATCCTCGGTGCTGCGACCTTTTCTTATAACACATGTTTCAATTTACTGTAGCAATCAGTGAATGTCCTGTCACGGAGCTTCTCGTACAGTCTAGAGATAAAGAAAAGAGAGAGGCGGATCCATCAATCCCCTTCGTGTCGGATAGCAAACAAAAGATAGCGTGGAAAGCTCTCGAATGTTCCTGAAGATTCCGAAAATTGAAGATCATTGCGAAGGATCTAGAAACAATACCGGGTATATATAGGCGCGAGCCGAGCTTCGATGACAGTTCAGTTCAGTTCAGTTCTAAGTAAAGAACGATTTAAAGTGAATACACGGAAACCGGAAGAAATTGTAGAGCAAAAGTACAGTTGAGGTAGAAAAGTGTTAGTGTACGAGTGTGTCACGTGGTGTCATTAGCGACAGACCAGCGTCAGTAGTGCCAAAGGTCTCTGTACGTAGAATCCAGGGACGGACTCAGTGCAGAAGACTTGGACCCAGTGAGACAGGGTCGCACTCTGTTGGAGGGAACTCGTCATTTTGAAGATTGGTTTGTGGACCCTGTGCTACCAATAAACTCCAGAACTAGAGTGGACACGTGTTTTTCTTCAATCCCTCGAACCTGGAAGCCCGCAACAGTCCAATCAGTACTTCCTACTTAAGTCGAGGCAGTTTGCAGCTGTTACTGTTACTTAAGTCTGCCGCTACTGTTATGGACAGCATCAGAGCCAGATCCTCATTATCCATAGGTATTATCGTCACTTACCATTAGGTGAAATAAAGGCCTGCAAACCCATTACACATAAATATACAAAAGCATTTCAACTATACATTCTTTTTTTAATTGAGGTATTCCAGCGTAGCGGTTATTTGGCTCTGGTAGTGATAGCTGGCTGGCGGCTGGTAGTGATAGCTGCTCACTTGCAGCATGATTGAAGACGATGTGAGTTTATTTTTACGATGATGCATGTTCAGTGTTTATGACAAGATACTTTGCTATGAAATACGATACCGAAAGTGAACTCAGAATCAGCAGGTTTGATTTTTATTCGGTTGTCAGTATTTTTTTAATGTTTCGATAGTCGTTGCCATCAGTACAACCGTAATCATATTTCGACTATCAGTAAACGCTGTGTTTCAACCTAAATCATGATTACAGTCTGTATCTGGTTTCAATAAAGCAATCGACATTCCCATACACACAGTAGTAACATTTCCCGCCCCGCCCCCCTGCCATCTCAGACACAATCTCACGCTCTCTTCGAGTACGTGTGCGGCGTTCATACATTTGTTTGATGTTACATTCTTTGATGGATTGATTCATGAATATATTTTCAATCTCAAAGGAGACGCTGGAGCCGTATCGAACTAAACTGTAGGTGTAGTATCTAGAAGGCCTTCGCTCCGGCATTTTGAAACATAAACCTTTTCACATCGAGATGTGCAAATACATAAATATTCTTTGTTTTTATATTAGTTTTGCTGCGGACCGTTTAGAAGTTTCGTAGTCAAATTGAGAACCCACAGGTACGTATGATTTCATGATATTTGTCTGTCCTTTTGTATTTATCAAAGTAACGCTGGGACCGAGAACCAACTACCGAAAGAGGAGTATTTTGTTTGAAGGTGTTAAACTGTTCAATGGTATTCCAAGGGAACAAGAACGGAAACTATTTGAATTCAAGACAAAACTGTTAAACCACATTCAAGGATAAATATTAGTTGTTGTTTTTTAAATATAAATACTTAGTTATAATGTAAATTTCTAAATTTCTGCATGCCCTTTTACTGTTTGTTTTTACACACTAATTATATATATAGTCTTAATTTCTCTATAAGTGAAATGTTAATTTCTTTTGAGAAATACATTATTATTTAATCTGAACGTGGTCAGTCATGTCTGTAACTACCGCACAGAGACGAAGCGATATATATACTTCTCATCAGAAAAAGGGAAACAAGTGCAAGTTTATGTTTTGTAAGGATTATCAGAAAATGCTATGAAAATTTAATTTGAATTTAGAACATTAACATTAGGATTTGAAAACCTCATATTATTTACTATTAAACGACATTTCTAAATATACACATTTTTCTGACAATCCTTACAAAACATAAACTGGCAAGGTGTTTCGATTTGAATGATGAAAGGTATATTTAAAATATTAATTTTGATAGTTTTCTATCTAGATGCATTCGTAGCATCAAGACGTGATTTTAATCAACTTCAAAAAGGAAAAAGGTCAACAAAATAATACTTGAATGAATTATTAATCAGGCTCATGAGTTTACTGTTGATTTATTTCAATTGCTTTTCTAATAATAGAAACTATGGTAACTTATTCCTTGCCCTAGGTAAAAATGCATGACTAAAAACAAAACTGTCACTTTTTCAATTAAACAAATATTTTTGCATTATGTCTGGGTCTAATAAAGGTCTGTAAAATATTTAGAATATATTGTTATTACTGCACCGTCAGACCCTTGCCACGAAGGATGCTATCAGCTATGTTGGACTCGTCAAACTAAACAAAATGACCCCAAATTCGAGGAGTGTATTACTATCCATTGAAGAGGTTCTTCTATCCACCTCTTGCCTCCAGGGTCAGGTCAGCTCGATATTACATATATATAGTTTCTTAGTTTGACAGTTACATACAAGTTAATATAAAGCGAGTAAAAAGAACTCAAGAATTCAACGACTACATTCCCCTATTACTAGGCAAATTTTTTTTCTGTGATGTGGCTGCACCCAGAGCCGGGGCTTTGCAAATATTTTTCAAAAATATTTCGAGAACTGCGAATACGTTGAACTTTGTTGGTTTTTTAAAATTCGGACATCGGATTTCGTCGAACAGTCTAGTTATCTTTGTTTAACCAAATGTTAGTTAAATGTTTACTTGTTATATTTTTCAACGTAAAATTTTTTAGTTATAAAATGTCTCGTAGTTCGTAGGATTCACTACGTCTCACTGATTCGAATTTCATATCAATTTACTGCACGGAAATATAATGCGTATTCCTACCGTTAAACTAAAATCACATTTATTTCAAGTTGGCAAGTGTTTGTAAAATCATGTTACGCTAAATATCAATCATGCAGGTTTGCATCAATTAATGTATCAAATAAAGTAAATGACTCAATACGCACGCGTCTCAGAAATAAAAAATTCAAACATTATTTATATTATATTTTTAGGAAGATCAAGCTAAACAGACAAATTATAATTTTTATTCGTCTATGAAATATTATGCCATCTTTTGAGCAGCTTGAAAGATTGATGTGTTGGTCTTTCTAAATCTAAGGGTAACAAATTCATCGATGTCAAGAAAGCTAGCTCACAAACTTTCTCTGCAGGAGACCGCACGCTCGCCCGTAACTCTAGCCACAAAATAACTGGTAGTTGGTTGCAGGTCGCGCGCCTCGACAGCTCTGTACAACTAGTTTATACTAGTTTTAAATCTACACAAGTGCAGAACGCTTGTTCCTAGTACGGCCCGGCCGGCTGCAGGGAGACAGGCGGGCCCGGGGGGCGCACCTGGTGAAATCAATTTTCTGCTCGGCAAGCACGCGCCCCACTTTTTGTTTCACCTACAAAACTATTGCATATGGGATTTGGAGCACTCACTAGATTTATATGTATCCGGTTTTTAGTGTTTCTTATCCGTGTTTATGTATATTTTAAATGAAACCCGCGGAGTTTACTTCCTCTTCTTCTAGGCGGAACGGAGAGCCGTGTCCTTGAATCATATTTAAAGAACTAGAAACCTAAAAAAAATGAATCTGAGAGTGTCTGACATCCTCGTGGTATAAGGTTAGCTAATTAGCTTGTAATAAACCACCCACCATGAAATATTTTTGCCATATGTATATGTATGTAAAAGGCAAAATTTGAACAAGGACGTATCTCCTAAAAATATTATAAAGAAACAACACGGTAGCATTATTTGAACGTTGAAAATTAAATAATAAATCATCCCGAAACAGATTACAAACAAA
The DNA here is from genome assembly GCA_910589575.2 of Carcina quercana. NCBI lineage: Eukaryota > Metazoa > Arthropoda > Insecta > Lepidoptera > Depressariidae > Carcina > Carcina quercana. The sequence goes on from OU342443.1 coordinate 460,656, forward strand.
GAAACATCTAGACAGCTCCAACACACCATCTATAATTTTTGAGACGTGCAAAATTAAATTGTGTTAAAGTAAGAGCTAAGTAATTCTTCGTATAATATAATGTCTGTCATAATTTAGGACACCTCAGCTTTCTTGAACGAGAGTAACTTGTGCCTGCGCGTCGGCAGGTCTCCGGCGACGAGAGATCATCTGTCATAGTTGGAGTGAAGTCTTCAGACCTTATCCTAATAGATCGCAGGCTCCGTAAGTAGAGTAACGACCTTGTTTTTACAGGACACTGTACATGCTCCCGCCGCGTCATCACAGAGTCGATAGTTATTGATTAACATACAGATAAAACTAGTTTTGATGTGAAACTTGTTATGGAGTTGGCATAGTTAACACCTCCTGAACTGTAACGTAAAAATCGCTAATTTTTAATATGTACCTATTTTGTACACCGACACATTACAGGGAGAATAACGATTTGAACATACAGTTTTAAACTATTATTTTTACTTTAAAATGCCTTTTTTTGTGTGTCGGGGCGTTTTAAATTTCAACGTAATCTTTATTTGTAGCTATTTACATTTTAATATTGCTGCAATCGTGATCTACTCATCTAGGCCAGAGTCCGAAAAGAATAGTTTTGGTCGAATAAGGAAGGAAAAAATTCAGTTGACCTTTTTGATAGTACGATTCACGTCGTGAAAGATTTATCCGTTAGTCTTGCTACAATGTAAGACTTCCTATTCTGATGACATAGAACGTGTTGACAAAGGTTAAGTAAATTTTAAACTCTTTAATAATCGATCTAATTTCATAAATTATACAAATTCAAACCAATTTGGAATATAGTTGATTACGATGAGAGGCTTTTCATTACAGCTCAGAACAATCCCAACTAAACTAGTTGAAAAAATTTTTCTTCATTAGAAACAGTTCACATGTTTTGGAGCTGCGAATCCACGAATATATATACAGAGAGACAGATACACAGAGATGCATATAATAACACATCTCCGGTTTTTCCGAAGAGCTTATTATTGCATCAACATTTCCCGACTATATCTTGACACTCGTACAACAAAGAGGTTATAAGTACGATATAATAGTGTGAATGTTCGCAGACGTGACAAGGTCACGTCGCCAGTCACGTGACGTCTTTATTGACACATTGATTGACACCCGCGCGGTATCGCTGACACCGCTGACATCGCGGGGAGTCACGTGTGAGGTACGAAAAGGGCACGTACCGGGAAGCCGTGACATCTAAATATACTTACTATGTTGTTTATCATAGTTTATTTCTCTTACAATGTATCATTTATGACGATGACTTTACTGTTTATTTATAGTAACTATATGTTCTAGTACAGTTTATCACAAACGAAGATAAATTCATTTATTATGTGTGTTTTTGTTTCTTGTTTCTTTCTTTGCAACGAAATTATTGTATTAAGTTAGTGTCATTCAATTTCTTAACAATTAAAGTAAACATTTGATTGGTTAATTGCATATGTTTGAAGAGTTTCTAGGTGTAAATTCCATAGTCAACAACATCCTAAGCTGTTGAAGCTATCGGCGTGTCTGAGGAAATTTAAACCTTTCAATACTAAAGAGACAGTATGAATATAAATCAACTCGAGCAGCTAGTGGTAGGTGATGTCGTTTCGCCTTCTCGAGGAACCGCTGCCACGTGATAAGGCGTCACAGCACTCACAGAGTAAAACAGGGGTTAAATGGCCTCGCAGATGAAGAGATACCATATCGTTGGACTTTCCTGGATAAGTCCCACGTATTAAATCTGTAAATTAATTTATTCACAAGCTATATAAAGGGATTTCGTACTTTTAACATGCTAAGTAGTGAAAAAGGAACTATTATTGCGATTCACAAGTGAAATAAACATGACGTGATAAAAAATAAAATAAAAATTGCACTCATGTATCACTACAACTTTTTAAGTAAGACACCCTCCGCCAAATTTAACAAAACAATAATTATGACATCTTGAGAGAGAAAGAGAAAGAGAGATGCATCTGTCGCACAGGAATTTTCTATTACAGATTGTATTGTTTTTGGTCAGTAAATATATATGTCAAATGTCATTTAATAGTGAATAATATGAGGTTTTCAAATCCTAATGTTAATGTTCTAAATTCAAATTAAATTTTCATATGTCTTTCTGATAATCCTTACAAAACATAAACTTGCAAGGTATTTAAATTTTTCTGATGAGAAGTATATTTTTGTTTGTTTGTAGATACAAATAAATTTATTTCTATACAAAATCGTAAATCCAACCATCAACTACCACTCTGTTTCCTGATATTAATTTATTTAACCTGAACACAGCCAATTTCCTACTCTTGCAGGTGATCGTGGCAGCCCTACTGTCACACTGCACGCTAGCTCAGCAGGGCGTCGCGGAGTCGCGGCTAATGCGCCGTGACTAGTGGCTCGGCGAGATGACGGCCGCGGCCGGCTGGACTCACGCACACGCCGCTACTACGAGTACATGCAGAGATATCGAGCGTGAATACACAACTATTTAGGCTTTCGCTTTTGCCCGTCATCTCGTTTGGTGGGGAGTGGCTGTAATTTATTGTAACTGCGATACCCCACTAGAGGTACCCCACTGGAGGCTGCAATTTTACTAGTGCTTCTCACCATAAAACACTCAGGTATTGCTTGGTTTGACCCAAGGATCAGAAAATCCTATGAAAATTTAATTTGAATTTAGAACATTAACATTAGGATTTGAAAACCTCATATTATTCACTATTAAACGACATTTGACATATATTACTAAACATACACATTTTTCTGATAATCCTTACAAAAGATAAACTTAAAAGGTGTTTTAATTTTTCTGATGAGAAGTATATATTTTGCCTCAAATCAACGACTGCTCATCCCTTACGTGCTACGTTTTATTTGGTTATATTTGAGTAATTCTTAAGAGTTTAATTCGTTTTAAAGTATTGTTAAGATTTGTAACAGCCTCCGTGCCCTAATGGCTATACGCATGGACTGCGGAGGGCTCTAACCACCGGTAAGCGAGTCCAGAGGTCACGGGTTCTATTCCCAGTGATTGAACACATGAGGTGGATTGTTTTTAATTTGTGTGACAACAGCATGAATCCCGTACTATAATGATACGGATATGGTGACAGCTATCCGAACGGACGTTGAACGTGTCTGCAAAGTTCAATAACAACACAAACTAATGTCAATTAGGTAACCCAGCGGGAACAGAACCTGCCACTCTCAGACATCACTGTCAGTAGACTTGTAATCGTTGCTTCAAGACATCAATATTATTGTGTGTTGTATAGGTTTCATCTGAATAAACCCAACACACACTTGTGTTGGTACATTACGATCCCGATGCTTTGCAAATCAAAGAAATAAAAAGGTCTGAACAAGTGAACACATTGAAAGCATGTCGCGGCGGGGCTGGAGGCTTACACCAGCTGCAAGCTGTAGGGCTACCTATCAATGAACAAACAATCATATGAGGTTTTATAACTGATGTTAATTTCTAGTCTGTGTGTCAGAGTAAGATCACTCCCTATCACCCCGTGGCTGTCGCTTAAAGCGACTATGGGAAAAGCGAAGGAAGCAGATCGCCGCCGAAACACACCGGACGTCATACGTCACAAACGGAACTGAATTTCGTTTCGCTCGACGAGCCACTGTCGCTCAATTTCTACAGATTTTCGTTTTACTTCCGAAATTTGTCATTTTTAAATATTGCTGGAGGCGAGCGATACACTAAACGTCAACGTCGAGCACTGACATTACATTGATTGACATTGACAGTTCCTGCAGTTCTAATAATTTTGCGTTCCATTGCTCCCGCCAACGTCAGTTCCTACTTTAAAAAAAAACTTCGTGAAACGAAACAGACACCATCATACAACATTAATTAATCCCTATAACCAATTCAGTTAAATATTAAATTCCAAAATGCATAATTATATTCAATATTTGGTACTAGATGCACATATTGTTTTATCACATACTTATTCTTAAAAGTATTAAAACTGGGGTGGTTGAGGCGGCGTGCCGCCGGAACTGAGCGTCGCTAGCGACGCCGGCAGGCGCTCTCTCCCCGGAACTTGTTGCCGACGACATATTATACAATACTAATCATTCTCGCTAATAAATCACATAATACAAAACACACAAAAATACAATATATATTATTGTTAAACATTTATCACTAGATTCATTTATATTGTTTAGTCCAGGGCTTCCCAAACTATGCGTCGCGACGCCCTGGGGCGTCGTGTGTCGACGAGAAGTTTGAAGAAGCTATGCTCGGAAAAGCAAGCACATCCTTCTCATTAGCATCCAGCTAATAGTAAAATAAATATCTACATACATTTTTATGCTTTTGTTACTATTTTCTAATAGTTATTATAAATGTCGACATAAAGAGTTTTTCCGATAACCAGTTATTAGGCTAGTATTAATCTGGTGGGTATTTTTGGCCCGGAGAATGCCAGCTTGTGTTACAGTTGCTGCGACTGTTAAATAGAGAGAGAAAAATTATCTAATCTGTAATTGTATTGCATATGTTTGATTTCAGTAAAATTATTATGTTTAATTATACATATTCCTTTTTGTATGTATGATGTGTTTGCACTTGGCCTACGGTAAGTGACGCCAGGCTGAGATAGAAAATACATACCACCAACTACGAGTACCGATAGGTAGGTACCACTGGGAATCGAACCCGGGACCTACAGATTGTGAATCCAACATTTAGCCATTAAGCTACGGAGGCGGTTAAACATTGTTGATTAGTTACAGGATGAATCGAAACAAATCTGCTCACAGATACAGTTGTGATATTACGTTCAATTTGAGGTACGATTAAATAATCAAAAAACTAATCAAGAATGTGTCTGATGAGCAATAAGTAAGTATGTGACAAGTAAGCAATGTATGGTCTATGTATCAGATGAAGGTTGCAGAGGTAGCGGCGCCAGCGTCCCCGCAATCAACACCCCGCACCAACCAACACATGTAACAACGATGGTGATCATTAAAATAACAAGATTATACTACAACACGTCCATAGGGCGGGCGGAGCGGAGGACCTTCATTAATAAGGGCCCACAGTTCCGCACGGAGGCCCTAATTGTGTCCACGCGTGCGTGAAAGGGCCCACTTAGTTATCAAGCGGGCCATGGGATACACAACACACATCTGCATTCATGATGATATGCGTTGGAGATATGAAGATCATGTCTTCTAGTGGTCCTGCTCGTATAGCCTGGAGCCAGCACGAGAAACCGTCATCATATCCTAATGAAGATCCTTTTGAAGATACACGACTCCTTAGGAAAGAATAAGGGTGCAGTTGAATTTTCCTTCACTATAACCCTCTAGGTGATCCATAGCGTGAGTCTAGGAGCCCTGGGAACTACAGCCGACCTCTTCAGTGCCTCTATCAAACAGAGATATTTTTTACTTGGTAGCAGAAAGATTGGTGAGAAAGCCTCGCCACAGTCCACAATGATCACACGTCTTTGTGTCTTCTTTCTCGCTTCACTCTTCGCAGTCTTTGTGGTCGCTGTTCGAATAACTCGCCCCTAACCCTTGACCATGGCTGATGTCCTGGTACCATGCACAGAGTTGGAGTTCTCAACGGCTCCTTACGGTTTACTGGAACCATAACAAACCTAGTATCGTGAATTATTCTAAATTTTGACTTGTAAAACAGAAATTGCTTCTCGAAATCGCTGTCCTCTTCAACAAGATTACCTTATTAATTATAAATATTGTCCTCCCCAACTCCACTCAGCATTTCCCGGTAACGTAATTTAAAAATTTAATACAAAACAGGACAAACTTTCGTCGTCCCAAGATTTTAAATCCAAAAAATAAAAGAGGGGTGCGTCCAGTTTTTATAAGAGATTTTATACGAATGCCTCTAGTCTCCCCTTTCTCTCAGACTACATGTATGTAGACAGTGCAGGGGATCTAGACCAGCTAGGACAAACCCGAAAGCAGTGATCACCGCGCGAAGAAAGCAGACCACTTTCCTAAACTTGCTTATTCTAAAGAGTACGAGTACAATCTTTTACAATTTATTTAATATGTAGACCTTTTTACGACATAAAAGAATTTTTTTAAATTGAAATACATATTGGATTATTTTAAAAAATATATTTAAGAATGTTGCTGTGTATCAACAGTCCAAATATGTTACAGGTATGTGTGATCATTTCTACAACACTGTGTATATAATTCTCTGCCTTCATTCCTTGTAGCTTAGTGTAGGACATTCATATTATATAGAAGCGAGTGGTGGGCATTGGTCTACCTCCACAAATTGTAATCAATTATACCTACACTTTTTCGATTCAACCGCCTCCGTGTCCTGGTGGTCCTGTGGTTACATGCTTCGCCTCAAAATCCGGAGGACCCGGGTTCGATTCCCAGTTAGAAGTAGGGCATTTTCCAAGTCCACCGTGTTACCTAAGTCTGCCGCCAAACAGCAGTGCTAATAGCACGGGTATGACATAGACATAGACATAGACACATCTTTATGAAAGGTAGTAGAGGCAGCAGCGCTTAGCATAAAGCTTCTGGGTGAGCACGCTTGCCGTTAAATAGCCTTATCGTCACTTACCATCAGCTGAGACAAAGGCAAACCGCAAAACCATCATACATAAGAAACTTGGCAGGAACGGTAATTACATTCTGAAGATTAAATCATATATTTCCTCTGCGACGTTGGTTGCCCGTCTGTTCGTCAGAGTATTGAAAGTGAATTACTTCATGAGGTGAATATAACATCGTAGCGGTATTCTCTTCAGTACCTCCGTATTTCTGTCATCGCATCTGTTCCCCGAGCGCCATTCTTCCGCGACACTGCGTCCACTCCGTTCCATGTCTCTGTTTATTGATTGATGTCTCCAATATTGTTATTAAGATGAATGTACGAGCTATTTATCTTTTTCACTATTTAATATCTCAGGAATGTAAGTACATTATATTTTGAGAATAAACAACTATTTTGATACATCATAGGACGAGGTTGTACGACGCCAAAATGACGTCAATAATAGCCCCGGCGCGCTATAAAACACAACAGGAGTAAAAGGCAACTGAGAGAAGATTTTAGTAGATGGGTAGCTGCACTGGTCTTCTGTCAACCATGTACTACGGCGGTCACAATCCGCCTACGATGGGTGGTGGGTATCGCATTCAGAATATGACGTTGTAAGACGGTCTCGTTGTGGTGTGATGACATGCAAATACATAAGTTGTATAAGTAGGTAATACCCCAAAACCCTTTAAGTGGATAGTCATAGTTTGAAATGACTAACTGCACCCGCAGACAGAAATAAGACCGCTAATTACCCACCTTAAAAAGTTTGCAATATTTGCAATTACATAAAAATACCTACTTAAAAAATTAAAAAATTGGTTGCCTGTAAAGTCGGTATACGGGCGAAAGTTTTACGTGACAACGACTTTGAGTGGTAAAATAATTTTAATGTGAATATTCATTCGTATAGTAGGAAGAAGGATGAAATAATAGTAACAATTTAAAACATTTATTTATACAAAGCGAAAGCGAAATAGAAGCGCAAGACATGAACCGGTGTGTATGCCTATCTCTCTCACTCTCTCTTTCTCGCTCTGTCTCTCTCGCTCTTAGGCGGGCTAACCATGCCCGAGTGGAAGGGACGCGTGCCTCTCACTCGCTCTCATTGTGAGCGCATAACGTGAGCGGAGCGTAACGCAGTTTCTTGAAGTGTCACCCGGCAAACCAATTTATAAGACGTTGTCACGTCAAAATAGTTAATACACTGAATTAGATACTGCAAAAAACATAAAGACAACTAATTGGTTTGAAATAAAATATTCGTCTAATTATTATAATCGGCCATGTTGCGATATCATTTGGTTGTGTCATCTAGTGTGTGAGGGAGTGTTCCACGAGCACGCCCCGCTGTCTGCTAGCCGTTTGCGTGCCAGTCTGTCGGAGAGCGGTAGTCTGACCCGCGACGCCACTCGCCGGTAATGAGCTGGGAGGGACTTAATTAAAATTGTCTTAACGTAAATTCCGCTTTTAATTCATTCTCTCAATTTTCGTTTATGCAGAATGCTATTAATTACTATGTTTAAGTAATTTGTTTTTAAACGGCGTCGCACTACGGCTGATCCTCTGAATAACAAATAACTTAGACTAGGTTTAATGAATGCTGCTTCCGGGTTACAGAGGACCTGCTTCAAATAAGTAAATGAGAAACGGGTGATCAAATACTTGACCTGGGCGGAATTGTAGATTTGACAAATAATGTTTTATTATTATTATTATGGTCGACGAAAACAATACGGTGTATTGTCGAAAAAATTAAATTTATTATGAGATACATTCAGTTCAAGAGGCCTAATGGCTACGCTTTTGGACTCACAATCCGAAGGGTCCGGGGTCTGGATCCCTCTCGCTGCTCGGTTTGGTCGGCTCAGCTATGTTGCCTAGGTCTGCTGCCAAATATTTTGTAGTGAGTGACGTGTCAGGTATAAAATCAAAACACAGGCTCGAACTAGTTTGAATGCCAGTGTACATAGTTATATAAAAAAAATATCCAAACTGTTACCTAGGTTAAGACATAGAGATACGTTTAAGTGCCAATAAAAAGCTTTTTATTTATTATTTATAAAATAAACTCATGTCTTATTATATGTCTAGACATTCCGTGACGCTTTTTGAAAAATCGTATTGACTGTTTTGTTGATTCTAAATAGATCAACTCTTGCCCACGACCCACTTGATGGTAGGTGGCGATGTGGCCAGCTTTGGTCAGGATTATCAGGTACATGTTTGCATTTGATTTGAAGAGTGTAGCTTGGGATCAGCCAACTGTGCGTTCCACCGAGCCAGGTACAACATACATATGTGCTACATGATCGCTGCAGCTGTGATCATCGATGATGATGAACCGGGTGATGGTATCCTGTATGTGTGTTTTGGAATGCATGTAGACTCCACTCCACAAAGCGAATATTTGACATTAAGCCTGCCAACCTATACATTACATGAATTCTTATAAATATTTCATATGTCGGTACATGGGAACAGTAAAGCCTAATATACTCGTAGCCGTGTAGGAGTGCGTGTTTCTTCTCACGTTTGTTCCGTCACTGACTATGCGACAACTGGCGGCGGCCGTCCAGGGAACGGCGAGGGGACACCCAGGGGACACCCAGGGGACACCCAGGGGACACCCGCTGTCGTCCAGCTCGGGTAAAAATAACTCTGATGTAGGACAAACTCTCCCTCAACAGGTCAGCGTAACTCACTTATGTGAACTTCGCAATAACTCGAACATTGGTTTGTTTATGAGGAGCTATCAGACGGCTCGCAGTGCACGCTCTTGATAGTAGTTAATATATGGTATTAGAGTGTATTTTAGCAACAAACTTCATAAAATAAAGTTCTCAATTTGACTGTATTTTTTTATGTTTCATTTTGATGATTCTTTTTTTGTAGATCATACTTCAGAGGTAGTCTTTTTGAGAAGAAAAAAATACCCAGGTAATTCTACCTCTAAGGGAAAACATTTTAGGGGATCAATGCTGTAGACAGTGAAGTCGGTTCCTCAGTTCTTTTGAAACGGGTTAATGATTTTAAAACTCGGAAAGAAATGTATCTGCAAATACCTAATATGAACATGAGTGTACATCGGTGCGCCGGTAATAGACCTTCACGTTTGAATATTTGAAAAAATTACCTTGTGACTTTATACAGCACAATACTGTCAAATTCGTAACTTAATAAAAACAATAACCGAGGGATCGCCTCGCCGATGCCAGGTATATACAGCTATGACTCAGAATTAAATATATCATAATATTAATTGTAATACGTACTAGAGCATTTTATGCCGTAGCCTAATGCCTAATTGTTGAACTGATCACCCGGAAGTCCTGGGTTCGATTCGCAGTCCTCTATCCTCCTACCGGTACTCGGTTTGGTTGGTGGTAGGGTATTTTCTGTGCGTAGTCGGCCTGGGCTAGCTACCACCATGTAACTTCGTCTTACTTGAAAGTTAGTGACGATAAAGCCAATGTTTGAAATGCGTGCTCACCCAGGACCCTCAAGTTAATTAGGCGCTGTTTATGCTACCTGTCATAACCAGATCACAAAAGTTCCATCAAGATTGATTGACACAATTACGTAACCTGGGGAGCTACTAAACCGACATAGAAAATGGCCAACCACCCACGTTGCCAACCTAGAGGGGTGAAACTAAAATTGAATATTTATTTTTACCCCTCTACAGTATGGTCGTTTCAAATAACACTCAGGTATTTCTGGTCGCTATGTGGACAAAGTCCCAGAAAACGTCTAGCTATTAGACTAAAACGCTTTAAATAATTACCTTTTTCCATGAAGCAGTCACCCAGCTCTCGACATGTAATTAATCAAATCACTAGACGCGTCGAGCCGGCGTTATTGTTGGAGATAATGGAACTATCTGAGTGACAGACGGCCGCGGGGGCGGGCGGGGCGCCGTAGGGCGGGCGGGGAAACGATCACCCAGTCAAGGTTCCTATATTGATGATACAGTAGCAATACTCAAAATTAATTAAACATTCAATGGGATCTTTTAATTTTTAAAATTAAATTTATGAATATTTGATGGCAAATACGAGTATGTGCTGTTAGTTCATATAGCAGTGAACATCGAACCAAAGCGAAGAGAAGGAAACCGGAAGAAAAAATAAAGCAGAAGTACAGTGGAGTACAGAAAAGTGATAGTGTACTAGTGGTGTCAAAGAACTCTGTATGGAGTATACAGGTAAGGAATAAATGCGGAAGATTTGGACCCAGTGAAGACAGGGACGTACTCTGTCGGGAAGACCCGCAAGAAGATTGGCTTGTGGACCTGTAATACCAATAAACTCCGAAACTTTGGACACGTGTCTCCTTAGATCCCGAACCCAGCTTAATGGCCACGGAGGCTGTGAAATTTTAGAGAATGTTTTGTCTAAAAACTGCTGCACAAAAACAGAGCACCCTTTAAAATATTTAATGTTCTTAAATAGATATAATGTTTGGTTACAACAACTCAAGTCTAATAGAACAACTTTCCGATGATACATATTTTATGAACGAATTTCTACTCAATTGGCAACAAATCCAAACATGCCTGAAATTCAATTACAAGATATATGCGCCGTGTTACACCGGGAGCCGCGGGAGTCTTGTTAGCGGCATTACTTACACAACTCGAGCATTATATAACACAACACATACGTAATAATGTTCAATAATATATGCACCATTCAGGGAAACTTATGGCGCGATCGAACTATTTTATACTTTCCACAACATCGAACATAGGCTAAGGTGTTCTCCCGCTACGCTCGTAGACATCTCGTAGCAAAGTGCCAAGCGTCTCACAGTTTTTATAATGACTTTTGAATACAATGCAGTCTGTAGCCACCCATCCATTGGTCAATGTTTGTAGTCCATTTTCGATAATTTATCCTATAAAATTTAAACCTAATAATGTAGTCGGTTTATAGTCATAGTCTAACAAGTTGCTGCACAACCACAAACAGAAATGCGCAAAGAGGGCACAAAGAGAGAAAAACCTTTGATTTCAGATGTATATCCTGAAATTTTAGACTTTTTAGTAATTGGTGAGGTCAACAAAAATACACACTAAAGTGCGCCGCATATTAACAGCCGATTGTCTGACCTTTGGTGCACCTAGTGTATAACAAACGAAAGTGTCTGATGGCGTTCCTTCATATGCAATCAGTGGAACATGGCCGCTGGATATGCTGATCTATGTGGTACCAACAAGCAGGCGTATACCTTACTTTTATTTATTTCCTATTTATATTTAGTACCATCAAAAAGGTCCCAAAGCCCCCAGCAACGCCTAGTCTTTGAGCACTTGTAAAGAGCACACCCATCTTTAAGCACAAACCCCACCTTGCCGTGTCAATTAGCGGAACGGCATGAAAAGAAAACCTTAAGAAATTCACAAAAGGAGTGCGCGGTGAAGTTTCCAAAAAGGAATGGAAAAAGTTACCTCATTATAAGAGAATTAGATGGCGGGCGACCTGCGGTTGTGCGGGGCGGGGTGAGTTAGCGGCGGGGGCGGGGGCGGGGGCGACACGTGCGTCTGATTACTTCGCGGTAATGACAAATCGATGGAATACTCGAAGTCGCGTTATTCGAGTACGTACTATTGGTGACGCGGGTAAAGGCAAGGACTTCAACCCAGTAGGTAATGTAGTAATTACTGTGTTATCTCTTAAACAGGCCCCAGAGTCTTACCACAAGATTTATTTGGTGGCGGTTTTCGTTCCAATTCCGTACAATTTATTAGTAGAAGTAAGAGAGGCGATGCGACATCGAATTCAAGTATTTTACCTGATGCTCATGTGATTGAGCCTTCTGCGATTGCGTTGGAAAACTTAAAGAATATTTTCCAAGGCCACTACAAAAGATGGTCTTCACTTGCCTTCACTTTGAATGATTATGGATTGAAAGAGCATTACCGGGGTTTTATTCTAAACAAAGCTCACCGATGTAAGGTGGAGGGCGAGGTAGGCTGCGACAAACAAAGGGGACACCATGAAAGACATCAACGCGCCTCAGAAATTATAAATTACCGTTTAGATTTTAGTTTCTAATTTGACTGAGGATAAAATCTCTTGCGTAAGATCAAAAGCGCTTACGGTTGGTGACTGTGAGGCCCCTCGCTCGCACGCACGCTCCTACATTGGATATTGTTCATTGTCCGTCATGACTGAACGGCATGATACTGCTGCCAGTCCTTGAGTGTTATCCTACTAATATTATAAGTGTGAAAGTTTGGATGTTTGTGACGCTTTCACGGAAAAACTACTGAATGGATTTGAATGAAACTTTACAATAATATAGCTTATACATCAGAATAACATATAGGCTATAATTTATAAAGACATAGTGTGTAAATTGTATAAAATCACACTTATAATATAAGTGGGATTACATGGGCAATTTTGGCATAACAAAAACGCGTTGCCTAGCAACCGACCATAGAATATGTAATTCGTATATACAAACTTTCGCGTTTATAATATTAGTGTGGAGACTATTTGAATGTACTACGTCAGATATTGAAATTTCTTTTGTTTCTTTAAACTATTAGCCTACGTAACAGAATAAACACTATTTTATACCTTGGAAATGGAGATAGGTGCCTTCTATGCCTATCGAACAAGTAGAATAAATCCTGAAGTACACGCGGACAAAGTCGCGGGCGGAAGCTAGTCTTACATAAATCACGCAAAGACACCGGACAAAAGATCGGTAATTACATTTAAATTTAACTGTATTTCCCATCTCTTACAAAAGCTTGCCGGAAATAGATATATTTTGTAACTCATTTCCCAAATTTAAGCGGACTTTAAATACTCATCTTGCGTTACAATAACAATCTGTGAATTTCAATTTTATATTTAAGTCTATTTAATCTAATCTAAATTTTTCCTTGTTTTTAATATGTAACTTACCACATTAATGTTGTGTGTATCTGTAATTGGTTCTCGTATCAGATTAAAAACTTTTTAATGTATAAATATACGAGAGACTGTTGATGCTCTTTATTTAATAAAATAAAAATATCTCACAACACGGAAGCGTAATGACCTCGCGAGAGTTTTTCTTCCGTGTTTTTGTTCCCACTCCACATTGTAAAGTGCAGAGGAATCCTCTACTCTGAGATGTTATCTCACTCATCGGACGTTATCTCTGATTGGTCGGTGTTTTTGCGGACTCCTCGATCCAGACGCTAATGGCATAAGAACTCTAACGAAAATTGTAGCCGCGGAGCTGAGCTGCGGGTGGGTGCCGCTACCAATTACAGATGATGTCGTTTACTGATATTGACTCCCACAAAAACGTACAGTTGTTATCTTTAAAAACAGTATTATGGGTTTTTACACTTTCCTTCATCTCATCCGATGGTAAGTGGCGATAAGGCCGTAAGGAAGACGCCTGCTGATGTATTTTGTACGAAAAGATATTCCCGCAGCCGTAGCATCCCAAACTCTATCCAGCTGAGTTTCTAGGTATTTAGTACGTAAAGGAAGACGAAAAACTTCGCCGCGGGCCGAGCTTATCGCAGAAGCTTACGTCTGAGTCTTAGCGCCACAAAACTTCGTTTCGTAAAGCCCGCCCCGCACGGCAGCGGGACAGGGCGGCGGGTGGCACCTCACAAAGCACCCAACGCGGAGCTTATGAAACAACAACAAGAGCTCGTAAAAACCTGAACTCTATGTCACATAAACTAAATTAAACAAGAAGTTATAACAAGGCGTCACTCTCCTGCATCGACCGAGCGCCCGCACAGGCCCGCACTAGTCGACGCAACTGCAATCATCCGGGGAAATGAATAGCCTGAAAATTCAAGGTAGGTAAAAGGACATTCAGATTATAAAAAATGTATGAAATAACTGTTGTTTGAAACTATTCCTTGGATACAACCGGCTCGGGACCGCCGCGTACCATGATGGGAGGCCTATGTTCCACAGTGGACGTTTCCCAGCTGATGAAGACAGGATCGTGGCCGTCATGGTCTGAGAGTTCTGTATCGCTATAGTATTTCTAAGTGACCATCTTCAGTCAGTAACCTCAGTCAGCGTTGACCGCCAGCTACCATTTCCACGTCCGCGTCCGGGGGCGTGTCATGAGATATCCCCGCCATTAGCGCCCGCCGCGTGCGCCGGTCGCTGAGATATTAGCACACTCAGCTCGCAGTCAGCGCGGCTCCGTTTTTACTTGACGTGGGGGCGTAGAGAATTGATGACGTACTTGGATGCATGCCACGTCACGACACGGTGCATTACAGGTCGGTCATGCGTAATGAGTTCTATAATCCAGCTGTAATCAGCGACCATCATTTATAACTATACAATATAGACCAATAAAAGCTTTTTTTATTTCAAAGAAATGCTAAAGAAAAAGTCTTATTGATGGTTATTATAGATGGTTTGGGACAGGAATCAGTACGTTATGGATCGAGATATAAGGTAGACAATGTCTAGCCTACATGAATTAAGAAATTTGTCGTGACTGGTTGTGCGGCACTAGGTGTGCAATGGCATCGGCATGTCATGTATGGTCGGAACCACAGTAATTAATCCAATTGGTCTGATGGTCTATCGACTGAAATGTTTAAAACTTATTGGTATTTACTATAATTATTATCACTCTTTTGATTCTATCTAAACGTTATTGTCACATAAAAAAGCTTTACTTCATCAATGGAAATCATTGCAAGTATTCCATATTAATGCTTCGAAGCACTTCGACGTTCTCAGACTTTCCACGGTAAATTCGTACTCCTGTGTCCCAGAAACTAGAACTATGGCTTCGTGTTCTCTACTAGTTTTGCAGTTTATTGTTATGAAAACGTTATTAGCAATTGGGCCGAGGGCCAAATTGGCGGGCGTGCTTTATAACCCGCGAACGGCGGCCATTTTGCTTTTTGTTTACCACTCGCCACGATTAGTGCATGCTGGCACCACTTGCGACGTGCTCTTCAAGTCACTAATGTAGTGTAGTGCAGTGACTAACAATCGATCAATTAACTGCCTTGGTACCGCTATATATATATATAATGTGGTACCGCCTTTAGAATAGTGTTTGAATATTATTTCATCTATCACGAACCCGTCCTCTCAAATATTTGATAACGACACCTCTCATGGGCAACACTCAACACGAACTTCGCTCATATTTTGCGTATGGAATTTGATTTTGATAGTAGTAAGATAACTGTTACAAGGGCAGGCGCTGTTGTACGTATTTTAAATTTTACTTTCATATTACACACTGTGTCTCACTCACTTGGAAAACTGCGATCCTTTCTCCAGACACTATTATTTTTGTAACCTAAAGTACATTAACTGACGGCTTTTGGTAACTAATTGATCGGCACAAACCGACCGCTCAGCTTTAATGCAACATAAACACATAAACTCGCTGATAAGTACGGCGGAGATCCCAGTGAGAAGTTGCTCCCCAGTTTCAATGCTAATTGTTTAACTTCCAACGTTAAAACGCTGAATTCATAATTTCCACATTCATAAATAATACTTAAACTTGCCAACTTTAATACTTTCCGCACTTCGCTATTATATTCAAGTAGGTAAACTTCCCCTTGTATCTGGCTTCAACTATTTAATTGATAGTCTTTAATTATTTTTGGGTTTATGAACCTTGGATGTCAGAGGTTGCCCTCGGCGAAAAACCTCCTTGTTTCTGGGTGAAGAGAGCTTGAACGCGGTTTTGTTCCTCTCACAGATTTACGGTGGGAGGCGCGGTAAGCTGCGACAGCGACGATGTTACATATCAGTGCATCAGAAAGGGACAAAATGAAAGACATCATCGCGCGTGTCTCAGAAATTAAAAATTAAAACATTTTGGTTAGTTCAATTGTGAAATATTCTCCCATCTTTCGTGTAACTTGAAGTTCTACACTTTCCATGCCAATTTTTTTTTTGTTAATCATACCGTACAATTTGCCTCTGAAAATCAAAATTATTTGCTTAAGATCAAAACCGCATAAGAAATGTCCAGTTGGCAGTCTTACTAGTCTTGAACGATCAGAGAATTTAATTATATTCACAAATGTTATTTTTACATTTAAGTATAGTCTCTAAGTCAGCAGCTGTCCTTGCCTGGACTTTATATAATTTGTTTAACTAAAATAACCACTCCTGAAAGTAACTTGGTTATCAAGTTTCTTTCTTCCAAAAGTATTCGAAAACCTCAATATTGAATACCTGGCGTGAATATTATCTCGTATTTCACGCTGGTTTGTAAAGTAACACGTCATATTCGCTCAGTCATTGCAGGCGAACCTAATTGGTATATCTCAGTAAGTGGGGCCGTCGTGAACACTCATCTTGACTGGGTGCCTCCGAATGGATGACAAATTACCGACTACACTCATTAACACTGATTTCCCGTGGAATCCTCTCCACGGCCAGTAGCCTCCACGAGGTGCAGTCCCGCTTGGATCGCGAATTTCGCTTTTAAAAAAAACTTGAATGAATACTTAAAAAAATATAACTATGTATGTATCCAACCAGAATTCGAACTCGCACACCTGTAACTGTCAATCTTGCACCTATAGCGCTCGACCGCGATGCTTATATTTTGAGTGCGAAAGAAAACCCGCGTTTACCATATTTCGGCGAAATCGTTAGTGCTTTTTCCGAGATCGCCGGTATAAACAAATATCTCACTGTAATATACCGCTCACTTAAAGGTATTTGATATAACTCATTTGAAAATTTGACGTAATAAAATCCAAAATAAATTAATGAGATGACTTGTGAATTATTTAATGACAAAATTATTAACATTATACTAATTGACATGCGATGTAAACTTTTTAACAATTAAATTAAATTCCTTATTAGATGTGTTTATAATATTTGGCCACCTGTGGACAGGTTAAGTACATCGAACTAATTGAATTTATTATATTTATATTAATTACTATCTAAACACCGTGTAAAAAAAACTATGTACTTGGCAAATAATTTTTTTCTTTCTTTCTTTCAATAAGGAATAACTTTGGTCACCGACACGTGGAGCAGTCAGTGAATTGAAGTGGCAATGGGCATGAAATATTGCTCGAATATACTGGATAATAATAGATGTAGAGTAATAGTTCCACTGGATGGACTGTCGACCTGGTATGACATGGTGTGGGTCGCAACGAGCTGCCGGATGACCGGAAACCCGGTAATTATGGCGTATCATGTGGCAGGCCTGTGTCCAGCAGCAAACGTCTCCTGGCTGATGATGATAAGGGCTAATAAGAAATTTATGAACTTTTAAAAATAATTAACTTTTAGATGTTACGAGTAAGCTAGTTAATCCGGAATGGTTCACGGCCCTTTGTTTGCCGGACATTTTGAAGTAATAAGAAAAAATAACCATCAACACAGAATCATTCATCATAATAACAAGGCCAGTTGTCACACATCGGCCGAAAGTTTTTGGAAGGTCAAAAGATCGAATTTACTTCTATTCACTCACTTCCAATCATAAATAATTAATTTTGTAGCAAATGATTATTATCGTAGCGCCGAGAAGTATCCATTTATGCCTCTTTGATTTATGCATAAAAATATTCGTTTTGTAGATGTAGATACCCCAATCGGAATGGAAAATATCTAAATGAGATAAACTTTAAAGAGATGCAAAAGTGCATCGATCATCATGGCAACTATTTTGAAAAGCAATTAAACTGTATTTAAATATAGATGCTTGTTTGTTTTCGTTATTGCTGATGCATAAGTAACAAACCTCGTGTAGGTGTCACGTCTATTCTTAATTACCGCACTGATGTAAACTGTTTAAATAATAATAATAATAATCTGAGCGAACTTTTTCGCTTTACTTTTATCTTCTTACTCGCCAGAATCAAAATATTACGGAGGCGATAAGATATTCTAACGCTGAAGAGTTCTTAAAGAAAATGAGGTAGAAAATTTGCTGGCAGCTTTGCCTTTTTGCAGATTAATAATATGGGTGATGAAGGAAACACGCCGAGCAAAGAAAAAGCTACTTAAAAGTTTTAGTAAAAGATTAATTTTAAGAAAGCAGTGTTTTGATACGAGTGCGCATATGTAGTTGTGTATCAGTTTATTGTAATTACTAAATCATTGTATCCCAAGACAGTAACCGCAGAAACGGAACAAATTGTGTGATTTAATATAGAACAAGTCCAACAGTGGACATACAGCTCATAGTGATATAAAACTACGCACATAAAATACCCTTCATATTTTATTAAGGTGTCTGCACCAGCACGCTTTCAGTAACTTACCATCAGATAAGATATAGGTAATGAGTCCAAATTCATCTATAAATGACTAATTGTCTTACATACAGACGCACACCCCATACAGATTGAGCTAGATATATGAAGTTTGGAATCCTGTGCTTTTATTTAACCGCCTCCGTGGTTTAATGGTACACGCTTGGGCTCAGAATCCAGAAATCTCAGGTTTGATTCCCAGTGAAAATATCTATCAGTTACTGGGTTTGGATGGTGGTAGGGTATGGTTAGATGAAGGCCAAGTGCTATCCTACCATATGTTTTGAAAATTTTGAAAATACCTCTAAGGATGTAATTTATACGAGGGCAAAGCCGCGGCCGCCCTCGACATCATCAGCCAGGAAACGTCCATTGCTGGATATAGCCAGCGACTATCCGCGACCTTAACTAGATCACCGGTCCATCCAGTAGGCGGACGGTCCAGTATACGTTTCCCGATACGTGATCGCCACTTATGAGCTTTTACTCCCCGTCGGTTATTCGTTGTTCGAGCGATGTGGCCTGCCCATGACCACAGTCTCACTGACTCGTCGAACACATGTCGGTGAACTTATTTCGTCTACGGACTGCCGCGGGCAACCTACTTGTCATGAATATAATTTAAAAACATATGAGAGAAGCGAGAGTGAACCATTTCAACCGTGCCAAATACGGGAGTCAATCAAACCTAACGAGAACATCCAAACGGCGTCGTTCCGAAAACGGGCGCGTTTTATCAGGATGAGGAATTAGAAGAGACGACGCATTGCCTCTCTAATTAGTCGAGTTTCATCTGGCTGCAAACGAGCGGGCCTTTGCTCGAGTTTTAATGAGATAGCTAATATAATACGAGTTTATTAATCTTCGGCACGTAGAAGTTGGCGTCGACTCGACTCGTGTGACCCGGTGATAGCAGCGCTCCACAATAATATAGAGGCGTGCCACAAGGCTCAATGTTAGACCCAATTTTTTCATTTTGTTCTTAAATGACATGAAAGCTACTCGTATATTAGCATTAATTTACTTTTTTGCTGGCGATACGAATTCCATTAACAGTAGTGAGAATCTACAAGACTTAAATACTCAAATCAATCAAGCATTGCAGCTTTTCAGCGCTAAGTCAAGCATTGGACGAATTCTGTGCAACAGCGTAAGACTAAATGCTAGCAAAACAATATTCTACTGCACGAAACACATTCCTTATTTAATTCAGCGAGAATATGGAGCAAGGCAAAGCAAGCACCTCAAGGTTAAATGTATCCAGACGCCATCTCCTTGCCTCGCCTTGATCTAGTTCGCGGATCACGACGTAACGAGACGAATGTATGCCACGTGCCTCTATGAATGAATGGTAACACAATACACGTCCTCTAAACACATTTGTAAATGTAATCCGAATTATATCAACGTTTCAAAATGAATACCTCAAAGTAGCTTTAATTCTGTGATGTCGACCACACAAGCGCGTGTCGGTCACGCGCCAACAAGTTCTGTATTCACTTTATCAATCAAATTTATCCATAATCAACACTCTTAAACGCAACATTATAGTCGTGTTTTTAATTAGCAATATGTTTTTAAATATTTTACATAGGGAAAAAAAATAATGTATGTGCAGTATTTTTCCGTAATAAAACTCTTACTCGATTCAATCCATCAGGCATGTATAATTGTATATTCCTCAATATATTCTCATGTTCTCAACACACAGTCGGGCAGAGTAACGTTTACTAGTACTATTTCAACAAAATTCACAACAGGAATGGTTTACAAAATGAGTGTTCATCAGTTTTATAATACGATCTACATAGCTCCCACCATCGTCAGTTCCTACTTCGAAAACTACAACTTCCGTGAATCAAAACAGGCATAGTTATACAATATTAATTAATCCCTATAACCAATTACATTAATACTGAAATTCCAGAATGGATAATTATATTCAATATTTGTTACTAAAGGCTCACATTATTTAAATACATAATTATTCCAATAAATTAGATAAACGGAGCTGGTTGAGGCAGCGTGCATCGCCTTCTAACCGGAAGTAATAGACGACGACATATTATACAATATCTTTTAGTTAATAAATCATAGAATCGCATATAAAATATCAAAATACTAAAGCAGTTATTGTTTAAACATTTATATTGTTTATAACTAGATATAAATATCGTTGAGTCACGTATCCGAGTAACTTGTGGTAACTTCATTTGATGTGAAGTCGTTGCGAGCTCCTGCTGGAGATGCTTGTCATGCCTCTTCATATAGATGTCGCTGGTAGCCCTTTCACCGGATGTTATTGCCGGTAACAAATAGCATCACACACTTTACTATTTTCGAGGTCAACTGTTCTGAAGTTCCCTAATAGTATCTATATACTGTCGATTTTATTCACAATAGTCTTTCAGCACACCTCATGGCACATACTTTTAAGTATCATAATCAATGAACTTTTCAGAGCCTCATAAATCGCTTTATCGAGAGTTTTGTCTTTGAAAAAAACTTCTCATTTAGGGATCCGAAGTTATCATACTCATAATATCCTATATTTAAATACTGACCTATTGCCGTATAGAAGTCGACCAGATATTAAATGTGCTTTACAAGAAACCGCATCCAAACAGCGCTGGTTCAAATGAAACGAACTGCGCTAGAAACGAAACGAGTTCAGCTTATAGATTGTTGAAACGATCCATCACGGCGCGGAGTTGGCGCTCAGAGTTTGGCGAATTTAGTGTTCGGCAAGAGTCGAACGAGGGCTGCCATCTTTGAACTGTGGGTGCGCAAACTTAAACAAAACTTTGTTATGCTAAAATATTATTTAGAAAACCAACAGCTTCCACAGTCTACTTGAAACTTAAAAAGCTACGGGCTGTGATTTAGTGTCAATTTATATTCGTTCCCTATCAAATCCATGTTTTTATGCTTAAACTTCCACAATCCTTGCCCGGACTATGTAGATCCTCGTATGAGCTACTTCATTCGTTACTGTACCACGTGATCTCGTATCTCAGGGCTACTGTCTCTGCTCGTTGATGTATCTAGATATGTTGTTATTTACTGCAACCAGACATATATTGTGGTATGTTTCATGACATCCAATTTTCTACTTTCCAGTCTGATGTTATATCCTGACTCTCAAAATTGCACTGTACATACTTCATTCGATAGTTGATGTTTTAAGACCCGTTGGTTGAAGTATTCTATTCATCTGAAATGAATAATCTCTTTATGAGCTAACAAAATTTTTCAAATTCGTTGTGCGTTCATAGAAGGTGAATAGATCAAAATTAAATATAATCAAAATATTCTTGATTTAAATCTCATAGCGTGTGCATAAATTATGATAATTGAGAATGTATAGGTACAGACAGATATGTGCGAGAAGTCATGTGGTGGTTACATTATAATGCTGGAACACACGTCACTTTCCTTACCGTCAGGCAACTGCTCGAGCTGGACCACCCCTGCCCGGCTCGTGACGTGACGTGGGTGGGTATTGCGGAAGTATGATAGCAGTATAAAGTATGATGAAACTTGGGTATTATTTAACTTGAATCGAAACTGCTAGTTCAATGAAACTTCCAGCCAGAGACAGATCGCTTCTAGAATGGAGTTTTGTGTTGAGATAGTTACTGGAAACTAAAACAAAACAAATAAACTGGTGTTGCGATACTTTTGAAAATTCAACATGTTTATTCGTTTTCAAAATTACGTAGCCGTCTTCCATTGTATGGATTGTTTATTTAATTTGTAAACTCAAACACAAAGCTCGTAACAAATGTATTCAAGTTATCTGGTTTCGGTTACTGAGGAAAAGTAATTAAACACAAGAAAATAAGTTAACATCAAGGTCAGATGATTCAATGTTTGTCAATTAACCGTTGAATTAGGGGCGTGTGGCACCGGCTTTAGAACAAGATCGCCCCTGGTCTTCTGTCGAACGTCTGTTGATTCCAGTGAAAACCCAACGTTGGGGCGGGTAGTGGGTCTACCCGTCACAGAAAGACATCCATTATAAAACAATTAAAGTCAGTGAATGAATCGAACAAGAACACTTCCCCGCTTCAACTGATAAATGAATACGCTCTATTAATATATTATTTTCAGTTCGTTTGCTGCGAGCGAGCTAGACTAATGTATTCTGAATCCATTAGTACACTTCCAGTTGCACCCTTTACCGCTTTAACTACCAGACGATAAAGTCTAAATTGGTATAGATAAGGGTTGGCAGTTAAGCTATTTGTTATATGAGGGACATTGGAGTGTCGTGAACAAGACAATTTAAACTAATACCTAGGTCTTAGGCGCTTAGATTTATTGTTGTGTAACTCCATCTAAAGTTAGCTGGGAACTACAATTTCCTGTGCGCTCGGCTCACTCAGTAAACATTTGTTGGTCTAATAACGTGCTATCATTGGTGTTAGCGGCATTACGATAGAAGGAGACACGAACGTAATGCAAGCTTTAAGAATAGCTCGTGTTCTTCACAGTGGGTTTTGCTCTTTCTTCTTACAGCGCTCTTCACACTAATTTGGGCTTAGTGTTTGTTCTAAGCTTAGTCATAATTATTTTCACAATATTCAAGTTACTATAAGGCACATAACTAGCATATTTATTTTGCCTCTCTTATAAAACAAATTTATTTTGTCGTTTTTCAATCCATATTGACATACTGCATTTCCTCTTGGGGAAATGCAACTACTTACGATTAAAAATATAGAAGTAGCACTACGTTCTGTCTTAAATGTTTGTACTTTCCACCCTTTCTTATACCCAACTACATTACTGTATCAATACTGCGACGTATTAACTGTCCGACAATTTAGGCAAGGCATTATTCTTAAAAAAACACAAAGACCTGAGTTATGAAAAATTGAATAAACGTAGGAAACTTGACGTGTGCAAAATGATCTAATAGAATTAAAACTGCTTTTATCCGTCGTTTTTATAGTTTCTTGGATCCTTTCCTGTATACTAAAATTAATAATATACTTGACATCTTCCCCCTAAACAACAGGCTTTGCAAAAGAAACTTTCACTGTGGTTTAAATTATTAAGCTACCATAAAACTGAAGAGCTCCTGAATATTGTTAGCTAAAGGCCTTTTTTCTTCCCCAAATAAAGCTTCAACCTTTCTTAAAAATTTACATCTTACCTTGTGTTTCACACAAACAATTAAAACCTATTACTGTTACACACCCTCTCACACCACACACTCACAGTTTCACCTGACACACAGAGAGGACTCACTTCCACAGTGTTGTCAACTTAGAATAAGTTGTTTGGTTATTGCATATAAATTGAGACATGCATGCTGTATGATAAAATACAAGTTTTTTACTTAGTTTAGCTGCAGACGCTTTGAGTGTAACTAAATCAGATTTTCTAGTCCAGTTAGATTTAAGAAAAATATTGTATATTGTAATAAATAAATTTATTCTCATTCTTCTTATTTTTGTATCCCTACTAATATTATAAATGCGAAAGTAACTCTGTCTGTCTGTTACGCTTTCCCGCTTAAACCTCTCAATCGATTTTGATGAAATTTGGCACAGACAATCTTTAGACCCTGAGAAAGGACATAGGCTACTTTTTAATGCGAAAAAAGGGTTTTAAGAGTTTGTTATGACGTAGTTCTCACGGGATATAACCTAAAGTCCACGCGGGCGAAGCCGCGGGCAGAAGCTAGTGTTGTTATATGTTTCACATTGGGCCTGCACTTATACAGTATTTACAAAATCAAGTAATAATCTAAATATGTATATAAAATGACTAGCATTACACTTTTGTATTTATTTTAATTGTACAAAATTATTCTGTTTGTACTAAGTGTCAATGTCATTTTATTGACGTCATCTTTGTTTTCAACTGTTTCGTGCGTTTTATATGTTTTTTTTTACAAATGACCTAAACCAATATATACAAAAATGGTAACTAAATCACTTTCATTTGATAATGGCCTATTACAACTACAAGTGTACAAGGCCAGGCCTTGGTTCCATACATTCGCGGAACGTGTCATTTGTGTAATATTTGCAAGCACATGTTTCCTGATAAAATAGTTAATTCTACTTTCATGAATATTTTTACCTAACTTTGCCATAAATAGTTTTGATGATGACTGCGATTCTACTAGACTACACCAACGAGCATGGGGAATTTGGGATAATTGCTGAATCTGACTGTATCCTGGTGTTGATTTCAGAGTCACGTTCTTCTACTACTATTATTATTATTTATTTATATCAGACAAAATCCATATTTTTGTTAGTAAATAAAATAAAATAAGTCAATTTTAACCTAGTGTTAGTAATGAGATAATTTGCACAATGTCACTTGGGCAGATCAATACAACACCCTCTGCCAGGCCACTAGTCACGTGCAGTGACGTCCCAGCAGCGGGGAGTCCCACCTGTCCCCCAGTACGCTCACGATGATGCTTGTGCTCCCCCGACAGCGGCGCTGCAGGGAGGCGCAGCGTTTCCTGATGATTGCATGGAAGCCATCCGTCTGCGCCTCCTCGAGCATTGTCGATGCACTGCAATATCGCGGGCATACGTGGCGCTGCTCGATACCAAAGCCGGCAACCCTCGGCAAAGATAAAGCAATCAATGTACAGTGAATGTGGTGGCTGCGCTTGTCGCCACATGAACGCTCGGTAAGTGTGTCACGTACGATGCTCCCGATACGGTTTTTTCGTGTTTATCACATTCATTTGTTTTTATCGAGGAGACAAAAGGAGCCATTATTTTTATTACGCCCCGCCCGCGCCCGATGGCAAACAATCCCTGTCAAATATCCCTGTTTATGTGGGACCAGCGGCGGGAGCGGAGGCGGCCGCGGGAGCGGATATCTTGATTCATGTTTACACGATACAGGATCGCCACGTTGAATATAAAAGGATATTGTTAACTTGTTTATGTGATGATGCTTGTGCTTTGTTTGAAGGAATAGCTTAGAGATTACTTTGCTGTTAGCTATGTAGTTCTGGCTTCTTGAGCCATTTTGTAGACGAATCAATTTCCATTATTAACCATTAGATACGTAACACATTTCTGACGATTAAAAACACTAATAAAGTTAAGGTTGGTAAAATTGTGCCACCCTTGCTGTTCATACAGATATCGAGACTTTTTTCTTAGCTAAAAACACTTAATTATCGCTGCTATCGTAAGTAAGTTATGAAGGAGGAGGTAGAAAAGTAAATGTTACACCTGCAGTACTTATCTCAAGGCAGGCAGGTATATATAGGTATTTGTATTACTGTTCACACAATCTATAATTTATGTCACTACATTGAACGTAATTAAACATAATAAACGCGTTCAAAAAGAACTAAACACCGACTTCAACTGCGTTAAAAGTAATTTATAACCTAAAATGTTGATCCTTAGAGGGAGAATTATCAAGGTACATATTTGAGTTTTGTAGATTTTTTCTAAATGCTGAATCAATTTCGATAAAATTTAATGGGGCCATCTCTGAGGTATGACTTACCGAACTAAAACTCATCATAGTTGGCGGAATTATTGGGTAACATACATTTTTAAAAACAGTCGAATTGATAACCTAACTAACTACATCTGCGTGTAGCGATAGCGGATGCGGTGAGCCCATTCTCGTCTTCACTGGACCACTTATGAGATAAGGGAGATGGAACGCGGGGGTCATCAATCACTGGTGCTGACACATATGATGGGAATACGTTACCCCATGCCGCCTCCGCGGACTAGTGGATATACGATACCTAACGATGGTAGGGAATATTCTATGCCTGGTCAGCTACCACTGTACCTAAGTGTGCCGCCAAACAGCAGTGTAAATAGCACAGTTGTTGGAACACACTGCCGGCGTCTATATAAAAAAAACTACAAGGATGACCGGTGCCTCCTATACCAACGCGCACCAGCAGGCCACATCGTCACTTACCATCAGGTGAGATCGTGGGCAAGCATAGCATCTTCAGTTTAATAAAGTGGTGTTCCGGTAGCACAGCCAGCTCCTTATTAGACTGAAGCTTCTGGCGTTATCGTCTCTCACTATCAGAGGAAATGAAGGCCGAATGCAAACCCACCATACTTAGATGGATGTATATATATATATATATATATATATATATATATATAGACCTGCTCTATGTACATGAGCTGTCTTCACAGATCACTCTGACGAGTCTTTATATGAGGGCATTACTAATAATCACCTCTATTGACTGTCAGGTTGGTGATCACCGATGTTAGGTGTATGCTCTGTAGCATATCGCTGTCTGTCTGACATACGCTATCTCGTGTGTTCCTGTGTTGGTTGCCTAAGTTTCAATGTCAAAGTATTTTTTAAATGTGGCATGGGTTTACACTTGTTCTTTATGTCACCTGGTGGAAACTGACTATAGCCGCTGGTAAATAATAAAGTTTATTTCAGGTCAAAAAGATCCCATAAATATAGCCGGCGTGCCTAGCTCTGCTACCTTTCATACCAAAACACAAAAGTGCTATTAGTACTGCTGTTTGAGGGCTGATTAATGTAATATGGTGGTAGCCAGCCAGTCTGACATATAAAATGCCTTACCACTAACCAGTCAACGTACTGACAGTTGCTCCAATTGGTAATCGAACCCAGGACTTCTGGATTGTTAAGTCCAAGCGCGTAGCTACTGGGCCAAGGAGGTGGTTAGTGGCAACGAATGATAAAGCCTACGACACCTGCGGGAAAACATGGAGGTGTTCTATTGTGTAACCGCACCGGCTCACCCGGCTACAACAGCATGTAGTCGTAGTCAAACAGAAAAAATACATTACATGTTAAAAGCTTACAGTAAGCCAAAGGACTGTTAGTAATGAACACTGTTCAAGCTGTAATAGCGAACACTTGAAGGAGCTAAAGTCCACTGCAGTAAGCTGGGTCCGAGGTCCGAGGGACAGGGAGGGGGGTCTGGTCGCCGAGGTCATATCTCCTTAGACCGCAGGTACCCTAGATTAAACCTGGGGCAGGTAGCATGCCACCTAGATTAAACATTGAAAACGGCCGTCTGTCACACCGAACTACAGTTCCAGTATTCTGAAGAAGGTTGCTGATAGGCGCGAACGACGTTGTATATGGATTTATGTATTATCTGCTTATTTACCATCTGTAATAAATTTAAGTTGTCAATTAAGAATAGAAAGTCACTTATTTACAATTACAAACTTATACAATAATAATAATACAATAATAAAAACAAAAAACGTATAATTATTAACGTATTATCTGCTTAAATCTATAAAAATAGCTATGATTATAAATAAATTATTTTACCTAAAAAATCTTCAAGCGCCACACATAACATAAACTAAGTATTATTTTGTACTAATTTAAACGATTTACGCGTATTTTCACTAAATTTAACATTTTATAAAAACGAAAACAATATCCTGCACATAGACAAACAGATGACCTATACTTTGTGGGTGCTATCGCCTTGTCATGCCTCTAATGATCGGACGACTCACAATACTGAAATACAGACATCTAGAGCTATGTAACTAACAGGCAAAAGCTAGTAAAAAATACATGTATTCACAATCATAAACTCGAGCCTGCAGCAGTCCACTGCTGGATACGAGTATAGGAGTATCTTTACACGGTCCTGCGTCCTTTTCACGTCCGGCCTCCCTGCACAAGTGGTCTTTCCACGTGGACAGAAAAAATTGACAATGTTACTAAGAGTCAGATTAGAGAGGTGTTCGTGTGCGGTGTGCACTGCAGCCTCCTGCAGCCCGGCCAGACCGCCGGCCATTCCTCCTCGTCAGTGGGATTTAATCAGAGCCCGCCGCGGAGCCCCGGCCCGGCCCGGCCAGCACTCGACACCCCGGGTTGCTGTACACTGGCCCTCATCGACCACTACACCATAGATCTCTGCATGTACTTGCGAACACGCCAAAAGAAGCTTGTGTTGGTACTATATGGTCAACAAGTTTAAATAAACAGCACAAACATTAAAAAGTGGTCAAAACTTCAAAAATTAAAAACAGGACAGTCTCTCGAGGTATAGTGTTTGTTCATCAACAATTGGGTACTTTTCACCTAATTAGTTTGGGGTTGAATTGTATTTTATACCGTAACGGACATTAAAAGAAAGCACCCGAAAATACAAATACGTAAATCTTTTTATTTTTATTGGGATTTGGCAAGAATATAGAATATAGAAATATAGTTCTTCGAATAGTAAAATGCTTATTAGATTTAGTTGTCTCATTGCATTTTGAGCATTTTTTTCTGGGGGTATGTAATACATAAAAACATTATTTTACGAGATAAATCGAAATATCTAATAAGCTTCATACATTTAACGCCCTAATTTATAGACATGTGACGTCATAACTCATACCCGATTTACATGGAGCGTTTTATCACCGCGCGAATAGAATCACTTCAGCGGGTTGTGATAAAAAACTATTAGTCTATCGACTGAGACAAAAATATTTTTAAAATATGAGCGAGGAAACCTCCACCTAAGAATACACTTTACAAGTTTGATGGACACAAGAAATAAGTACTAAAACAATGTAGTACTTGCGAATGCATGACTTGCATGTTGAGTGCTAATAAGACAGTATAAATAAATAGGAGTAAGACGAGACGATCACAGCGTGATGTGTTAAGGTAGGTACACATATGCAACTTAAATGTTCTGTTTTCTGTATTCGTAGACCCCGCTTTAAACTGGGCCACGGATACAAACATACATTCTTACCTATGTAGATGCTCGCATGGCAGGCAGACCTACATTTCGCTGAATCGCGACCTTCATTCAATCCAATAAATAGCACGCCTTTAGTACATTGCTACACGTTCCTTTGTGCTCACAACAATACCCTCTCCCTATCACACTCCTCGTGCAAGAGAGGGACGAAGGAGAAAGAGCATTTATCTAAGAGGAAGAAATTAAAGTCTCGCCGAATCGAACGGTTTTATCTGCGTGTCGATAGCTCCCACAAATTATGTGCTTCCTCCGGGAACAGGGAGGCTCACACGAGGACCTCAGTTGCCAACACCGACAGTTTTATAAAATAGTATTTTTAAAGATACCTCTACATACTGCATTCTGGATAACTATAAGCATAAAAGACTTTCTATCACTAATACTTGTTATTACTAGAAATAAGTAATGACATTATTAAAGTTTAAGGTTTAAATTACGATTAAAAAAGACGCTGAGATCTTAAAACTGATGGAGGATAGTTTCAAGAAAAAGTACGAACGAAATCAAAAGTCATTGAAATGCAGAATTTCATGAACTGTTGCAGCTTAGCTAAATATATGAAGTCAATTAGATATTTGACAATGCCCCAACACAGTTCAGCAAAGGACATCGGATGATAGGTACCTGATCTCAGCATTCAGTATTGAGGTGTTTAACATGCGCTTTGGGAAGATTCTGTTATTGCCTTCTTTTTAGAACAACACTCCTTCAAGAGAGGTTTTAGTATTCTACTACACTCATGGCAATGGCAAGAGAACGAAAAAAGCAAAAATAATTTAAAAGCACCGTACAAATGAGCAAAAATTTCAACTGATTCATTAATACACACCAAGCATACATACGACTTGTCGTTCAAAAGGATTCCTATTCAATTTTAAATTAGAAACGTAATTAATTAGTTTGTAAAGAGTAAAGGCAGCGGTAACGCGGGGCTGGAGGCGCGTCGTCGCTGGGTTGCGGCTGTGACAACGCGAGAGCTGCTTGCGATGTGACAGCAATAAATATTCCACATGGCCTAAACACCCCAATTTAGCGGGGCTGCTCAAAAATGAACACAGCACCGCGGAGCACGAATAAATTAACAAATTCTAATTAACGAAACCACCGGTTAAACCTTGTTCTGACAACTTGTGCTCAGACAAAAGCAACTTTGCGTAGCTAACTTTAGTCGCCAAACTCGAGTGGGAGGCGGAGCTCCGGTGCGGCTTTACTAGATAAATGAATTTCTGCTCATTGGCGATCAATCGGGACGTTATCTCTGTTTTGCCGCGTTATCTGCGGCGAGGGGCGGCGAGGAACGGAGCCAGGGGCGGGGGGATACGAGGTGGATTTATAGAGCACCCTGTAGACGATAGCTGGAACACTCTCCGAGCGGTAATACGTTGTCTGTAATCTGCGCGAGTTACGTATGAGCGACTGTGAGATCCCGATATCTCCGATGTGGAATTAATGTCTCTCCGTTCAATTAGCTCAGATTCGTTTTGTACTAGAACAGTTTAAAGGGTTATTAGGAACAGATATTCGACAGCTGTGAGATAATGAGGGTAGGTTCTCCCACCACCGCACTCCTCCCACTGCAACTCAGTATCAATAGAGGTACTCGAACCGTACCTACTGATGCTAGGAGCGTCCACGAATAAATGCTTCTAAAACTACTTTAATTCCCAAGACATGTGAATTTGAAAGGGGTGGACATGCTTTCTGAGTGTGTAAATAATCAACCACTGTGAGTCTCCTTATTCCCTGGTTACTGCTGAGCGTCTGTAGCGATTCTGTCGCGATTCCATAGCTGCACTGTAGCGCTGCATTTAATCAAGTCTATTGTAGTTAATATAACAAGCGTCCACGCGGCGAGGAACCCGAACACTGCGCTCGAATTAATTATCTGACCGGGCATGGCTTCGCTCACTCAGCAACACACAATTAATATTGCTGCTATACCTCAGTAGACGGTGTACTCGTGTAGATCTATCTACCTCTAGATATATCTACGTTCATTTAGAACTCAGAACAAGAACGAAAGCACAAGTTTGCAGTAAGTAGTAAAACATTTAAGTGTTAAATTCACTAGTAAATATTGTGATTCAACTTATCTGTAGGTTATCAAAGAAGAAGAACAATCTATTTAGGTTTTAGTGTTTACGATGTCTCGTATTCTGAGTATCATTGTAGTGAAACTGTCTTCTAGTTCCAGCTTCGGATGAAAGCGCAACAGTTGGTTGATGTTGTTGAGGGTATTTTTCCAGCAGGACGTGAGCAGCTGTCTCCTCTGCCTCCTACCTCTTCTGTACAGAGGAAACTGATTACAGTCAGCTACACCGACTTGTCCTTTAGCCCGCGACTTCAGAAATCACCCCTCGGAAGTGCATTAGAAGGATAGAAAGAATATTTATATCTAATCTGATAATCCGGAACCTGAGCGCCCAATTTCATTCAAATCCTTACAGATACGAATGAGTGATTGAGCCACAAACATCCTTTTACATTCATGATATTAGTAGGATAGGAAAAACTGAACTATTTCATTTAACTCCATCGATTCTTTCACATTTATGAAAGCTGCCTTTACGTAAAATGTTCCCTATTATCTCCACTCCTCTCATATTCTCTTGACTATCGAAGACCAGTTTATATACTACATCTCACTGCGATCGCTAATTCTCCCGCCAAACGTTGTGATCCTGATACATATCCACACACTCCGAAGCTGTGATGAACACGAGCACCAAACTTGTTTCATGATGATAACCTTGTTCTAGAGTCAAATTTCAAGTTGCAATTTCTTACTTGAGTTGACATTTGCATTTTGGTAATTTCCATCAATTTTGAAATTAGATTTCAATCAGCCTCCGCCGCGTTCGTTCGTTAACGCTGAGTTTGGAACTCGACGACTTGATTCATGATAAGGTTTGCAATCTGAATTTGAATTTTTGATTTTGAAACTTCTTTTGCTTGTAATTTGATAATTTTCGATTACGGCGCTTAAAGTTTTTCCTCGTCGAATGTTTGACCCGCGCGGATTGGGCTTCCAGTTACCAAATAGAACTTTTGAAACGGGAGCCGAGATTATTACGCGGCCGCGGTACTTTAATTTCGTTGTTTTTGATTTACGAAATACTGGCTTTGAACCAACTCCTCCAATTACACGAATTAGATGATTGATATGTTAAAATGTTGAATTATAATATTTTTCGCATTCCGAAGTGCGTCACTACGCTACGCCACTCTAACAGTCGGTCTGACACGTGTTTTAGATGTTTCACATAAAATCTTATAAAAATGGAATCACGGTTCGGCGGCGGACGGCGGATGAGATACAAAACCAGTCGCGAGAACCTGGTCGCCTGCCACAAGATGTGACCGATATAAATCCGCTCAAAATCAGAATATCGGATACATACAATTAGCACCTAATTCGAATGTAATCCGAAACGAAACATATCTTGTAGTAGATTTCAAGTCGGTCGATAAACGCGACCAAATAATTAATATATGAAGACATATATTGTTCCCAATTACGGACGAAGCTAAAATTTTATACCGTTGTAAGTTTCAGTTGTTTTCGAGCGTTTATTTACTAACACACAGATATGCCTTTTTAAATATCAGTTTATATAAAACGTCACTGAAAATGAAACATGGCCGTGAATATACGCCATTTTATTTACATTCAAGTCTTAGCAAAAACTTAGCAATCTATTATGAGAACATACTCGTATAAGCTAGTAATAAATAAATGCTAACTTTCTTAAGTTACTTAAGAAAAATCGCAAAAAAATGTTTTCGATGGCTCCAAGCATCAGTCGGCGCCATCCATCACCGTAACAGAATTACCCGCGGGCTGGTGCCGGTGTTTGCAAATTAAATAAAGTAAAGGTCGATGGAGTGATGGATTATTATGTGTAACAACTCTGTAATGGCTGCGGGCAGCGCAAGCCGCCGCATCTACCGTGAAGGGAGCAAGATCTCCTTACGTTTCATCTAAAGGTGTAATTGAAGGGAAGCACTCCTAAGCGTCTTCGTTGCCCGACTGCGGCGAAACTTAAAGGAAGTTTATGATTTTTACAACATTTGTATCGTAATATCTCTACGTGATAAAATCCGGAATGAGGAAATCTGTAGAAAAACAAGGGTCACCGACATAGCTCGACGAGTCAGTGAGCTGAAGTGGAATTGGGCAGGCCACATCGCTCGAAGAACCGATAACCTGTGAGCAGTAAAAGTGGCGACCACGTATGTATGTTGTATGACGTCACACAAAGTCAGAGATGGCTGCCTGTTTTAACAAACACAGTGTTCTAACCCACAAAAAAATTCAAGATTAAATCGTGCTTGATATCAAAGGAAAGGTCTTGATGAGTACATCACGAAAATATATACATACATAGCCAATAAAGTCAAGATTTAATTTAAAGATGAAAGCTACGGGTCTTGTCGTAGGTAGGTTTAGTTTTTAAATATTCTTATTGTTGTTGTTTTGAATAGGATGTCCTGTTAGCTTACAGTGAGTGGATGTCGTATAAGGTAGTTTTAGTATATGCGGGACCCTCCATCACGGAGATTTGTAACTTCAAGTGTCTATTCGCTCACTTCTTGTCGGTCACAGGAATCCCGCCCGGCAAACAATGTGCAGGATCAGGTGGAATTAACACACAAAATGAAACATGCCAAGCGGCGCCATCTATTATCTTGTTAGTTCCAACTCTTAGTTGGTTCAACGCCGAATCTGAGCAAACTTTATACACCACAGAGGTATAGCGAATGTTGATCCCCAGCGATGAATCTATAGACACCAATTAAGTTTAGCTAGTAGTAAGGTAGTATTCTCTGCCTACCTAGACAGATACCACTAGGGTATTTAAGTATCTAAACACCAGGGTCCTGGTGCGATCCGGATGATAGGTTAACATCCAACGCCAGCCGAGTTGCCGGCAGCGTTCGAGAATTTACGGTACTTTCAGTCCCTCATTGACTTGAGCACTCGAGGTGAGCACACTTCTGTCATACGGATTCTATCATCCGGGGAGATGGAGGCCAAGGGACATCATTTAGATAAATCTAAACCGTAAATAAACGTTTTATTCATACAGACAGGTACGAGATACGAATTACTAATCGATCATTCAAACACATTATTGTAAGCTGACGTGACGCTTCTAGTTTCGCTTCAGTCAGGAAACAATAAGCAACTGGGACCAGCTACTTGATGTCTTCTTAGCGTGGACTTAAGTCCGTTACTTAAAACATTCCAACTCATTATAAAGTCACAACCAGTTCGAAAGAATAACGCCGCAGCAAAACTGTTGCTTGAGGAACACGTTGGGCGGGCGGGGCGCGCGCCCCCGGCTTGTTTATATACCCCGGCCTGTATACACTATATACTTGCCAACAACAACGGTATAATGAAGAAAAGTTCTATGTAAAAACTCCCCCAGGTGATAGCTTACTTCGCAAAGGTCGGGAGTCAAGGGTGGTTCCATGTTACAAAGGGAAACTATTCCGATGTTTCCGAGTGCTAATATTGGAGCGGTACTCGCTTTCTACAAACTTATAAATGGCACTCGACGAATTGAGAAACAGTCGTACTCGTTTGTTCCAAGGGAAGAGTACTTGGCATACTTTCTCGTTCCTTCCATTTTTTCGTTCCAATGTACGCGGATGATTGACATTTAATAATGTAAGATATTTTGTCACATTCATTTGGAACAAATATATTGTCTCTCCAGCTAAGATATGAAGATTGTCTTGTGGATTTGTTTTGTCTGGGATTTGGGGATCTGAAGGAAAACATAAGAATTATTTACTGTTCCATTCATTTGTATAAATTATTGTATGAATACAGATGGAAGGACCGATTTATTTACCCCTAGCTGTATATTTACATTCTGTTATATTGGAGACAGCTGAGGGAGGTCATTCCCAGAGCAATCATATTATATTATACTGTAATTATATGTATTGCGCGCCGTGCTGTCCCGAACTTTAAAGTGACCTCACGCGTATTGCTATCGTAAAACACGAATAAGAGATAAGTTCAAGGGCAATAAGTGGTGCAGAGTGTTGTGCCTCGCTGCGAGTACAACACAAATCACGTCAATGATGAATCATATCTCTAAATTGTATTGATACGTCTTATCATCGTAATAAGCCGCTTTGCATACTCTGCGTGTTGTGTTTATATCGAGGGGCACGGCAGTGCCCCCGCCAATATAACTTACTTGGTGTATCGGCAAGCGTCGGTGGCGCAGTGGAAAGGCGCGGACTCTCAATCTGAGTGTTCCGGGTTCGAATCCAGTCATATACCTATGAGTTTGTTTTTCAATTCAAGTACATTATCCGATTGCTTGACGGTGAAGGAAAACATCGTGAGGAAACCTGCATGTCTTGAACAGGCATGTGAAGTCCGCATTGGGCCCGCGTGGTGGACAATGGCCCATGTAGGAGAGTAGGCCTGAGCCCCTGAATTTCTGGACACGGTTGCGTCCGGACAGAATTCAAGCATTGCTGAAACAAACATAAACAGTATCTATAACACGGTGCATATGGTTAACTATCAGCTGCATAAGTATACTGTTGGCCATGAGTCTACCAGACACGAGGGGTCTACCTCACCACGCTGGACAGGGGGGCTGGGGACGGCACGCTGCGACCCGCCTCCTGTGCTTGCCTCGGTGTTTTAGTTATCTCTGTTTCGACCCCCACGTGAGGTATAGCCGCCTCCGTGGCCCAGTGGCTACACCCTCGGACTAACAATCAAGAGGTCCCGGGTTTGTCCATCGGTACTTTGTTTGGCTGGTGGTAGGGCATTTTATATGTCCTCTGCTAGCTACTGTAGAGCAATTTCGTTCTACATGCTGGCGCCTACGTGGATGCGCACTGGCTAGTAAGGTTCTCTCCAACTTTCCAATTATTATTGAGTTTAGAATCTGTCGCGGGAACGACAGTTAAAATAAAACAATAGATCAGTCTTCAATGGTTTGTGGTCGAGTGCGCATCTGGTAAAAGGATAATAAAAATAAGTGTTTGGTCCGCGTGTTAACCACATTTGCTGCGCACGTAATATTATTTCGATTATTAAACATTCTAGATGAACTGGGCTATTTCTCTGGTTTAGATCCGGTTACCTGAGCTACGTCCCATTCTTTACACTACCACCATGCTACCTAAATCTGCCACCAAACAGCAGCAGCAGTTGGTCTTCTGTCTGCTCCCGCGTACTGTCCAACGACCTTATCGTCACTTACGAGTACCATCGAGGTGATATGAATGCCAAGTGTAATCCCATTTTTCATAAAATAACATATAACATTTGGTGATCCCATTGTAAAGCTGAGACCACACTGCATTATTCCTGTTACTGTGTTGCAAGCCTATACGACCACCACTAAAGCTACAGTTGTGACATTTAGTGTTTTTCACAAAGAGAGGGGTGAAGGGTTCTCCCCGTCTCAGTAGAAAGCACACGTCCAATATCGAAGGATGTAGAAAAATAGAGAAGATGCAACCAAATTAGATTGGGTTGGATTGTATTTTATAGCATAATGGACATTAAAAGAAATCCCACAAAAAATACGTAATAATTTAGATTTTTTATTTGGATTTTGCAAGGACTAAATTTCTCAAAAATTGTTCCTCGAATAGTAAAATGCTTATTAGATTTTCTCATTGCATTTTGAACATTTTATTATAGGGGTATACAACACATAAAACATTATTTTACGAGATAACTCAAAATTTCGAACAAACTCCATACATTTTCACGCTCTAAAAAAGGGTTTGACGTCACAAATGTCAACCGATTTATATGGAGCGTTTTGGCACCGCGTGACTAGAATTACATAAAAAAATATTAGTCGTATCAAGAAAAATATGATAAAAATTTGTACATAGACTATCGATTTGACAAAAATATTTTTCCATGCATCTTCCCCATTACGTGACGTCGCGTGACGTCGCGGCGTCATGTGACGTTTCGCGTGACGAGGGTCCGATGATATTGGGGCCGCAGAGATCGCGTCCACCTCGCCGCAGATACCGCGGGGGTCACAGAATGTAACACAACCGAGCTAACACGACCATGCTATCATAATCTGAAGTCAACCGAAGAATCCAAGTCGGCTGGGCAGTGTTCGTGTTGCCATGACATCAGGAGGAATCAAAACTTGGACTACGTTTACGTCTACTATTTGCCGAATAAACAAGCTCAAAGTCACTTAACGGGCAAAGGAACGAGCTATACTCGGAATTTATCTACATGTCAAAATCTGGAGTTAGAAAATCCGTGGACGAACTAAAGTCAACATACATTGCTCCACGAGTCAATAAGCTGAAGTGTCAATGTGCAGGCCACATCGCTACGAACCAAGAAAAACGGATAACCGAGGGGCAGTAAGAGTTGTCGAGTACCGAGAAACCTGTAAGGGGAACTAGATGGAACTGGAAAAGATCGCAGGGAGACGCTGGATGCAAGTTGCTCAGGACCGGTCAGTACTGACTAACACAGGGTGGCCTATGTCCAGCATTGGACGTCACTAAGCTGATGATGATAATTTACTAGTTTCCTCAACCTACCATACGATAAAAGCTGGATCCAATTAGGTTCATTATTTTCGAAGTTTTTCAATAAAAGGCAGAAAGAAAGCGCCCGATGGCAAGTCTGTTTTATATTATTCGCTTTGATTACTCGTTGAAGATAAAGTTTTTTGTCACAGGATCACAGGATCAGCTGTAAGAAATTTATTTTGTAAATAAGATTTTCCTTTCGTCAGTAAATCTTTAACTACGTTTGAGGATCTTATCAACATTTCTACGTTTGTGTGCTGTTTACTGATCAACAAATATCTTTCGAAAATAAAGAATCTTTATTTCAGTTTGAGTCACTTTCAGCTTTCAACTGTTTCATTTCCAATCACAATATTGATGAAGAGCCGAGCTGCCTTATCTCTGAACATGGTTGTCCTTTGTTCCGGGCAGACGGCGGGCGGCGCGGGCCGGGGCGCGGGGCGGCGGCTGCGACAGTGCTTGACTTGAAAACAAAAGACGATGACTAACAAGAATTCCATTGTTGACATGCAAAATATTTCAAGGGGCTTTCTTTATAACAACAGCGGCTGTCTAAGATACAAAAAGTTGCTTGTTTCCATTTTAACACCAGCTGTGGACGAATCCTGGTAGCATGATGCTCACGGCCGGCCGGTGACAATGTGACCTGAGTATTTAAAGCGTGTAAGGCGCTCAAGGCTACTATCAGAGATATCAGAGTCAGTGGTAGACTCCTGTAAATCAAGGGACGATGTTACAATTTAAACCCTTGCTCAATCTGTTAGGGAAGCATTTTATACATACATGGAGATATTGATGTGGACGATGCAACGAGGTAAAAATCAATTTTCACTAGTTTAAAATTGACTTTATTTTATTTACTAACAAAAATATGGATTTTTTCTGATATAAATAAATAATAATAATAAATATTTTATGTTTACGTGATATGCAGTTTTTTATCACTTCTATGTATCCCTGTTTTATTCAGATCTGATCAAGCACAAGCACGAAATACTAAATTCTATCTGGCCACATAAAATGACATATTTTTATTAGTTTGTACATATAACTTGTTGATGTTTTGTAAACGCTTGGTTTACAAAAAGATGTAAATGTGCTGCGGACATCTTCAAGAATAACTGAATCACTCTCTCTGTCCAGCATCCCTGGTCCGGGTACCTCCAGCGCTCGCATAACTATTGGCCGAACTCAAGTGTGGTATTATATCACACGGATCGTAACACTACACTGAAGATAAATGGATCTAGGCGTTGGTACTATTTATAAACGTCTGTGCCATTGTTCGTGACGGGAACCTGTGTCAGGTAGCTAGTCCCGACCTTGGACTTACATACCTTTGTGCCTAGATCTTCTATAGGCAGGAGCTGTCTATCACTCACTCTTGCCATGTTTTGGACCCTAATTATGGAAACAGGTTTTGTATCACACGCGTTGACTAATATATTGTAGGCCAAGGTCTTCTCACTGTTTTTATGTTTTGTTACTGTTTACTGTTATGTATTGTTTGTAGATATATATAAAGTACAACTTCGTGGAAGCTAATAATAATAATACAGGAAACAAAACAAAATTGGACTTTATTCTGTTGTTATACACGTCCGATTATCCGCTGATGCACTTTTAGAAAGACGTCCTGTCATTAGGTTCATTTCTGTCCAATACACATTTGGTTCGTTCTATGGCTTAGTCTTCTTTGATTGTTTACTGTTACTACTATTGGATTGAAAAGAACTTTAGACAGACCGTCGTGGGAGAAACTCACAGCTGTCGCATCTTGTTTACATGCCTCAGCCAGTACATGCCTGTAAAATTTTCGTCCGTTACATGTTTTAATTATTAATTCATGTGTCCTTAAAACCAATTTGTTCACTATGTTATGCCTCGCCTACCTAAATAAAGATACGATAGCAAAAACACTCATCTGACCGTTCTCCCGAGCAATCCACTCATTGTTTCTTTTCATTCGTCGAAGAGTGAATGAATGAACGAGTTCAATAGGACGGCGCGGCTCAAAGACAACTCTTTTGTCGTCCAGATGAAAAACGCTGCGATTGAAAATGTCATTTCTTGTTCCGCACTTGTAAATGGGTTCCCTCGGTTCACTTTTTCCCATTTTCAATGCTCTTTCCTCTTCCCCGAGCGAGCGTTTGTTTTCTCCAGGAGTTATCATTGCTCCTGAGGGATCGACGGATTTTAAAATAAAAGCCGTTTGTTTGAGCTCCCGGGACCTGCCTGGGGAATTTTGACGCCGATAAAAACATTTTTTACAAAAGAGTTCGACAAATGGGTTCTATCTCAATGAGAAATGACTTTGTCGGGCAACTATCTGTCTGAATGGTACCGCTCTGCGACCTCGAGCAGGCAGATGGTGCGGTCACCTGCAGGTAGCGGGGTTCAAGTTCAATGCGTGCACGCTTACATAGACAATCTTGTTTGTACAATAAGTACGAAGTACTTAATATCTAAGTAGCATTTAGAGTCACACACTCTTACAAACAATTAATTACCAATTATTCTAAATCCTGTTGTTACCTGCATGTTGAGGTCGAACGTAAAAAATGACTCCAAAAATAACTCATTATTCTAATTCTTTCGAAAAAATTACGCCCATCGAAAGTTCAAAAATCGATGTGAGGGTGAGACTAAACAGGGATATTGGAAATTGTATATCCCCCAAAACAGGCGATTAATTGCAATCATGAATGAGTCACAGATAGCCGTTTCCCCAGACAAACCACAAACGAGTGATCTGGTGCAAAAGTCTTTAAGTAGGGCTGAGCTCAAACTAATTGGGACAATACCCAGCGAAAAGAAGATTATTCGTAAGTATCTACCTAAAACAACCTACGAAACGTCTCAGAATAGGAGCACCGCGTTGGTGCTACGAGAAGTATCGTATTTTAAGCCTTACACTTTATTGTAGGAATCCACTAGAATCCTTATTCAAATCAACGCTTAGGAAGCGGAAGCCGGCGTGAAATCCTCGTCGACATTACGGACTCGTAAAAAACTGAACCGCGCCGAATAGCGAAGCTCCCGACTTGCGATGACAGCCGCGCCGCTTTACGACCGAACAGCGCCGGCGGAGCACGGAATAGGCGCGCCGCGGACGCGCGCCGGGCCAAGGAAGTGGCGGGGCAGACGTACCTCGTAGGCTTACAAAGAACGCACATTTCGGGCATAAAATTCCGTTTTCCTTATCCTTGATCCTTAAAATTCACTTAATTTGTATAAGGTCCGCAATTGCCGTGATGTTCCGGCTTTAGAGTAGGATGTCTCCACATATTTTAGCTGTCTCGGCGACGTAGTAGGCACACCGTTTATTGAAATGGTGACTATCGCGCCCTGGTTGGTTAGAAGATCAGGTCTGATCTAGATAATAGCGTCATTAAATGGCTCACTGGAATCTTCTAGGAGCATGCTTCTGTATCCTTCGGCTGGATATGAAGTCCAAGGGCAAATTCATCGTTAACTACATAAGGTAGAAGAAATGTTCCCAGACTTAATTGTAGACATACCCAGCCCGTACCGTTTGCCATAGAAGCTTGACAATTGTAATAGCGATCCCTTCAATGATGTACCACTCCACTAACAAAGGAATTTGTGCAGGTTTGTCCCTAAGGGGTTAAAAAAGGTAGAAATGTGTTAATGTGCAAACCGACTACTTATTTGTTTCAGTTTCAGAGAACATCAAAGAAGGAATCATCACGCGGGGAAAGCCATGTCCATCTTCTTAACCTTATCCCATTTCTCAATTTGTTCGACTACCTGAACCCAAGGTAGGATTTGCCCTAAAGAAAGCGACTGCCATCTGAACCTCCAGCCCAGAGGGGAAACTAGACCCTACTTTTTGGGATAAGGCTGTTAGAAGTTCATCAAGTAATCAAGTCGCCCAAAGGCCTCCTCAAATAACTTGACTTAACGACTGCTGTCAAAGACAACCACCGGTATCCACAGCTTAAGTGGAATAATCTTACTCTTCAGACAATCAGATGATTCAGACCGGGGAAAGTCGTTGCATATAAAAAATATCCGTTCAATGTATGTTTTAAAATGTGTAATGGGTTTAATTTAGCCTTTATTTCATGTTATTTTATTTCATTTTATGTAGAAGCCTCAACCTAATAAGACGCTGGCTCTGCTACCTGCCATAACGGAACACAACAGTGATGTTTGTCAGAAGACAAAGACAACATGATGGTAGCTAGACAGGTGGGCATAGAAAATGCCCTACCATCAGCCACAA
This sequence comes from Carcina quercana, assembly GCA_910589575.2. Taxonomy (NCBI): domain Eukaryota; kingdom Metazoa; phylum Arthropoda; class Insecta; order Lepidoptera; family Depressariidae; genus Carcina; species Carcina quercana. Next base: position 503,074 of record OU342443.1, read on the forward strand.
CTAAAACCGATAGGTTATACCAAGCATGCAGCCACTGCGCTACAGAGGCGATGTCGTATTGGATGAATATAAAATCGGAATGGGATGAGCAGCGGTGTAAAAAATAGCGTCCTTTGTTCGGGTGCACTTGTAGCAGTTTGGCAGTGAGCAAATAATATAGCGCTGCTGCCGCCTGGTGCCGCGCTGGTTCCCTGGCCACGACTACAAACTCTTTATTCCCGTCTTTGATTGACGTAGTCATTGTTCTTAGAGCAGTCAGTGTGCCGGCAATCAAAGGTTTAACGAAATAAACCTGGTTTGACTTGTGTGTGCCTTATTTTAACAGCGTGAAGACTTTACGATAAAGAATAGTTTATAAAGAAAATGTATCCATTACCTCGTACGACTTTCTTATTTTATGTTTATATATAGCGTGTTGGTTTTAATATTCCTGTAAAGGTCCCGAGGGGTAAATATACGTTTATTTGCATGGAACATGGTACGTATGTACAGAACATTTCAGTTTCTCAAATTCCACCTTTATAGAAATGCAAATATTTTAAATTATTAAATATATTAACATTATGACTTGAATTTATGTGACTATTTGTGATGATGATGTTTATACCAATAAAGTGTTACCGTGGGATAGTTTCCAAAATGAGCACAGCCATTCACATACTATCATTACTTAGTTGGTTTCCCGGCCAAAGGCCAAGAATACGTGTCACCTTGCTCGCCGTCACTTTATCTAATATACACGCAGATTTAATAGACGCAGAAGTATATTGTAGAACTGTGTCTGAGGAGGCCGCGACCGGCGCGGCGAGTCAAGAATCTCTCCCGGATTCTTAGGGAATTTCATTTCAAATAAAGTCATTACGCACGCCCGAAATCCTGGGGAACTGTGAATAATGACCGGGAATTATACTGTGTTTTATGCTTTGCCCGACGGAGAGTGGGGGAATTTTAACGAATTACCCGAGAGATTGGACCGCGGAGGAATTGGCGTGTGAAATAGGTTTGTCGGCATCACGGTCGCGCAGAGGAGCAGGTCTAGCGTCCAACTGTGCCAGCTCGGAGCTCACTGAGCTACACATGAACTTATCAATACGAGACCGCACTTAGATACGAGACTATTTATTCATTATCTCTCAAAATATATCTTTACATGATAAATTAGCGAATACTTGCGAATTCGTACGTATATAAGAAGCTAATGTGCGTCCTGAAGGATCATTCTAAGTTCCCACTGCAGGGACTCAGTCCAACTCTCCTAAAGAGAGTGTAGACTCTTGTTCTTGTTCAAGGACTGACGCTCTACCCAACTGAGCTACCATTGCTTGATCTCTACAACCTACCAAGTTACATATACCACTCTGTAATAAAGGAAAATATAGGCTTTATAATGTCAAGTGTGTGTGAGTCCATAGGCTCCTACGTGTATACGTCTAGCACCACCGACATCTTTACGTGATCACCGACCCGTCTGACAAACGTTCAGATTCTTCTTCATCACTAACTGAAGAAGTGCACTGTCGGAAATGCGCCTCCGCACAGACTGTCATTTCTAATAGTTTCTCCAAGAGGGGATTTGCCGTAATCACTGGGCTGGGCATCTCCTAAAATATCATTGAGTCACCTTTTACGACACTCAAGGGATGGCTTGGAAGGTTCCTATTCTAAAGCCAGGAGTACACTTTTATTTTCAATCACATGTAATCATTAAACAAAGCTCATTGCTTTCGTCAATCTCCGAGGAATGAGATAAATGTTGCAACAGTGATTTGAGTTTATATATCTCGCGTCAGATGAAAATATGTTTTGAATAACGAGAAATTTAGAGTGGAACTTATGAATTTCCATAATGGAGAGCGGAGAGAGACAGAGAGAGCGCGGTTCGCGCTCCGCCGCCGCCCCCAGATGTAAAGCCGAGTAATTAGCAAATGAGATTTTTATCTGCCACCTAAAAAACCTTTTGAATTAATTACAGCCATTTATTTGTGGGGAGCCTCCGAAAAACTGTAATGAGATCGTACTTTTTGAAATATTTTAATTAGGTCCTGGAGGTGGTCAATTCTGACAAAAACATGTATCCACTTGTGAACCATGTCATATTCATCTTTAATTGACATTCCCTCAACTCACTACATAGAAACAAGCAAGAGTGAATGTGACATGGTACTAAAGTAGATATATATTATTTTTATACTCGAATGTACCATGGCTCAAGGATAAGATATACCTACCTACCTACATTACTTACTAGCGTTTGTCCACGACTCTCCACGGAGTTTCCACATTGACTAACCTCCACAGGCTGCTTTCTACCAGTCGATGACGGTGGTAAATTAAGGATATAGCTGTTTTTAGATCCCGCTGGCGTCGAAAATTTTGCACTATTTCCAAAATGTTTAGCGCCTGTTGAACCTTTGTGTAAAACTGCCACTTTGCTTTACAACCTGATCGTAATCTCAATTTTGAACATAAAAATTGCAACCTTACTTCAAGATCATAGAATTTACTTTGTGGTGCATCCATCCGTACTGGAACTGCTGTCATTGGATGAGAGCAGGCACATCGCGGGCTCTGCAGCACACAGAGTGCCGACCAATACATTATACATCGGAGGTACTTTATCCGTTCCTATTCCCGACATCGAATGCAGAATGCTATTTGAGAAGTTTGCGAGTCCCGCACAAGTCGTGGCCTGGGGCAAACTCCTATCTGCGCCTCAAATCTACTATTTCTAAACGTAATATCAAAGGCATCGCTCGGCGGCGGCGGCAACATAACTTTGTATCGGCATAACAAGTTGAGCCGAGAACCTCCCTGCCAATACAGTAGAGGCCAAATTGTAGCACTCGTTAAAATTATTTCTTTGCGGGATTGGTTAAGAGGGTATGCTGTTGTCAAAGCGCCCATACTAACGTAGTCCAGTCATATTTTGAGTATTAAGCTATGAAAATCTATGAAATTTTCAAGACACAATCTAGAAACAAATATCTGTGTCGGTGGTGAGTCAGATTTTCGTTTAAATATATACTTCCAGAGTTACAGGGCGTCAAAGTATTGTATTTTTTGGTAATAAAAAGCCCCAACTTTGAACCTGTTTACAAGAGTATGAATCAATTTAGAACAATTTGGAAAAACCACCGACATCTGAAATTTCATTAGTATACTGTATTAAAAAAATGGTTACATAATATACTGTATCCTTCAAATGATCCCTGGACTACGAAACATCCAAATAACGGGTGGATAACTTCGCGTAATGTATGCTGTCTCACCGTACGCGCTCGGGTAGGATAGGGCTCGGAGAGGGACAGCTACAAAACAATTCAACCTTGAACGTGGCCACGTGGTCTTACCAACATAGCCTCTTAAAAGTTTGGCATTCCAAATAGCTACAACATACCACATGTCGTAGACACGTAGATGGGAAACCTAATGTTTACAAATCATTTTAAAAACATCACCACTTGTGCATGTTCTGTGTGTGCTTCGAGTCTAGCAAATTCTGACACATATCTACCCCCACTGCTATATGAATTTAGGATAGTGGTGGTGAACGCGCTGGTTAATTCTGAATTTTATTTTGTCGTGATTTCAACCCTATTGTTCATAATTCTAATATAAATTAAATTACTTTTCCTCTTCAATATTCTACGAAATAGTGAATTATTGTTATAATATAAAATATGTATTTTCAGCATGTTAGCATAAGTCCAAATTTCTTTAAATATCAATAATAAACACTAGTTTTGCTATGGAAGAGTGATACCTTCTGTTACAGGTATTTTTATACTTACAAGGGGGTCTCAACCTTGTTTGTGTAAATAACTTTATGGAAAGAAATAAAACAAAATTGAATTGTCAATAAAACAATTAACTTGGTCGAGAAAGGAAGAGCCGCAGGACTCACCTGATGACGCATCGCTTCTTCTGGAGTGCCTCTCTCAGACAGCTAGAATGATGAAGACATCACTCAATGACAATAGCTGGTAGGCACTATCTAGGAGCATCTAATAGCACTAGTTTGTCGTAAAGGTTTAGCGCATATCACACTTGCACAATCGAGAGGTCATGTAGACGGTATGCGGTCGCGCACTCACCCTTGCAACCAGTATTTCCACTACCTCACTGCTAACCTTTACTAAATTACCCTAAATGCATATCTGGTCGTTTCGTAGTGACCCATATATGGGGCACTGGTCGTTGAACGTGTTAAACCGTGTAGGAGCAATTTACCAGATTCGCCACCAATACACATGTGACGTTATTTAATTATTGTTTTTAACTTTGTTGACATTATGTAATTTAATTTTAATACTACGCTAGTTATAAGGATAAATGTCAAATACATTATTTCTACTACGACTAATAAACTAAAACTTATTGTTTCTTGAATATGTTTTTGAAAATACGATTTCGAATTTATAGCTGTCGCTTCCGCTCCCGCACGGCTTCGCCCCGGGAACTTACTGACAAAGAGAACTCGCTAGTAACACCAAAGTAACACCGTTACGCTTTGTGGTAGACGAGGCCGCAGAGAGATAAGACTGTCTAGAAAGAAATAAGTTGGTTTCAGGTGAAATTTATTCAACAACAAGATTTTATAACTTTGCGAAGACATTATATTTTCTGACTATCTTCTAATAACTGACTATGATCACGTAAACTGCGAACTGTACGGGTTCAATAATTATCGCATCACGGTGAACTAGGTTTTTGCTGCGTGAAAGGAGGACAAACAAACAAATACATTATCACACACTTCCTCTGGCATCAACAATATTAGTGATAACCACAGACCAGGAGCTTGTTGGCTTGGAACTGTCTTCATTCATAGCTATTTAGTGGCTTCCTGCCGTCCGCTACCCCGGCTCGGCTGCCCGCTATCCGCTGTCTGCCTTCCGCTGGCCATGACCCCAGAGGACAGAAAAATGACACCCGCTGAGGTTGTAAGTAATCGAATTTCGTCGTTGAGAGTTTCTCGGTGCTCTACGGCATCGTAGCTATGTTTGTTTCATTGAATTTGATCCAAGCACACAGGACTATAATACTGTATCCAGTGAACTGACACTCACAACCAGGCTAAGGTATGTATTACATCATTACGAGTATAAAGTAAATCATAAGAGTAAATAATTTTAAATACAACCCAGTCATTATTGGGCTCGTAGCGAGGAAGCCTCCACTTCTGAACACTGGTCTTGCATCAAGCCGCTTGCATCCATTAACACACAAAAAACACACTGCTAAAACATTACCCTACTACTGGCTACAGACTAGGTAGAACACTTTAACATCTATAAGTACATTAGAGCACGTATAAAGGGAGAGGCCATTCTATTTTCGACATGTTTCAAGGATAATTTAACAAGTATCGTGAAAAGCATCTTCAATAATTTCCACGTCCCAAACAAACAGAGTAAATGGAACTCCCGCCCCGCCCCGCCCCGCGCCCTGCCCCCCTGCCTCGCCAACAAACGCGCGCTCAGAAAAATCCTCCGTAAGTAGGTAATAAAACAAACAAGGTATTTTAGGAACTGATACAACTCCAAGATTATGTTAAATGGTCGGGCTAGTGTTTGCGATCATGATCCAGCCACTTATAAAACATGGCCGGCTCCATTTGCCCGGGTCACTTTAACCGGATCCCCCCGACTAAATCCGGTAAGTGGAGCACGCCGCTCGAATAAATCCCCACATTATTGTTATTGCCCGTTGCCCGCTGCCCGCTGCCCGCCGACCGGCCAGCACTGCCCGCGCTGAGACCTCCTACATCCCTACTTATTCCCTCCGATACTATCTCACCGTAACCTGTTTCACCCTTCGTATTTTTCAATAACTGTCTGACGATCTTTATTCTTATTCGAGGGACATTTAATATCTGTCATAGTACTTGTAAATAAACGGTGTTATAAATACCTCGGGCCGTTTTAATAAACAGTATACATTCATTGCAAAGTGATTCGCGAATTAATTTTATGCATGAATATTAATTGGTTGAAAATATAAAATTAAACCCAAAATATAAGTAAAATAAGAAAATTAAAAGTGTTTTTATAAAACGTTGAATAAATTACAGTTAATGTAGTTCTATTTACACGATCATTGTCGGAGCATCACCAACGGAAGATGGCTGCGGCGCCACACTTCGCCACACGACGTCACAAACACAAAATTGCTTACACAAAGCCAAAGTCAAGGATTTCTTCCCTACGCATTTTAATTTGTTCTACAATTATATTTCAAACGATATTAATATGTAACAGACTATAACGCACTCTATTTTCTACCCTTCACCCCTTCCTATATAAAATAAATAAATACCTTCATCCCGATTTGTAGAGTTCCGCATCTGAATGGTTAAAAAACCTATCTCCGCCCGCCCATCTATCCGGCTCTCTCACAGGAAACTGTTTTAAAAGCGGCAGACATTGAATTTAGCACTTTTGAAACTTAAACGACTTTATTCAAAGTTAAAACTTCAACTTTAAATAAATTTAAAAATAAAGTTTTACAGATCGTTTGTGACGTCAATGAACCTGCCACTTTCGGAAGTTCGGTAATAGAAGAGAAGAGAGTACGCAGTAACTAAGAACCACTTGTCAGTTAATATCTGTATAAAATCGGTTACAAACGTTAAATCAAGTTTTTTAAAGTGTGACATGACGTACTGGTGTAGGTATATACTACTTTACCTAATTTATCAACTCAGATAACAATCAAATTTTTGTTTTTCATAAGTTTGAAAACAAACCATTATTTGAGATCTGAAACCGCCTGGCAGTGTCTATAGCACTTGTGTTCCGGTATAAGGCCAAGTGCAGACTAATAATAACCAAGTAAAGAGAGACAGAAAAATAAACAGATCAACACAACAAAATTATAAGAGTTCTTAGTTTAACTAAAGAACTATAAAAACAAATATCATACTACGTGTGAAACTATGTAGACAGGGTGTCGAGCACAGTCGTCGCGCGCACAGTCACTTGGGCTTCTTGTCTGGGGGCGGTCCGGCGGGGAGCGGGCGAGGCATCTTCATGTATACCTTGAACCCGTCGTAGATGAACCACTGCAGGCCAGTGAGCGTGCCGATCATGATGATCCTGGCGAACAGGCCGCTCCAGATGCCCATCATGCCTGACTCGCTGAGGATCCCGCCGATGGTGGAGCTGGGGTCCTTGTTCAGCTTGGAGACCACGGTGTCGGCGGGGTGGGACACGATGGCACACAGCACGCCAGCGATGTAACCCGCCGTGAACGTGACCACCAGCTGCTCCCCCTTGGAGCACTGGTCGCGAGGTTTAGGGACCAGATTCGCGTACAGGTACTCGACGGTGCGCTCAAAGGATGAGAACTTCATCATGGTGTAGGGCACCTGGCGGCCCCACAGCGGCGGCAGACCGCGGTAGAACACGCCGATGCCCTCCTGCCGGTACATCAGTCCCATGGCACACACCATGCTCGACGTGTAGCCAGGCGTGGTCTGGATGCGCACCTTGGTGGCCTCGAAAGGTGCGAGCGCGATGTCCGCGAGCAGCTCGGCGGTAGCGGAGGCGGCCAGGTAGAGCGACGTACGGTAGTGGTAGGCTGTCTCCTCGCTCACCATCAGCGCGTACCGGTACTTGAAGTACTCATAGCCAGCGAACTTGAAGCCGCCCTGCGCCGAGTAGCCGAGCAGCGTGGGCAGCCAGCCCTTGACCAGGTTCGGCATACCGCCCTCGCGGTACGACACGCCAAATCCCTTCAGCAGCGAGCCGTACTTTTTAGGGTCTACCTGGAGGCGACACTTGACCAGATCGAGGGGAGTCACCGCCAGGTGGGTGAGGCCGCACGCCGCCACCCCACCTAGCGCGCAATACCCGAAGAACTTGTTGCTGTACATTTTGCAGGAGAACTCCTCCTTCTCCTTCTCCTTCGACATGGTGTAAATCGCATGCCACCTCCCTCCCTCTCGCTCGCACGCACGCCTCGCACCGTTCCTCTCAACTGATAATTCCTGCCCGATGCCGCAGAGAACACGTCACCGATGGTTTCACTTCACTTTCTGAGGATCAACTGAAACATTTTTTTATTACGATGTTATGGTTCCATGAGGTTCAACTTCAACTTCGACAAAAGTCACTTTCTGTCACATCTTGGTGACATCGGAAACGTCACGTCGCTCGACAAATGATAGGATTTAATTTTCTTTTTAACTTTAGTGAGCGGCAGTAGCAGCGGCAGAAAATATTCAAAAAGGCCATATGCGCCGTCATGATGGAATACATAAATTTCGAAGCTCTGACTGTCTGACCTTATATATCAACGCCACTAAATCGCTGGTCCTACAGACATGAAATTTGGAGAGTTTGTTCTTTGTAAAGTGTACCACACAAAGGGTTTTTAGAAATTTTACACATAAGAAGGTAAAATTAGGTATGTAAGTTTATATGAAAGTCCGTCATTTTTGAAGATAGTTCCATTCAAATTGGTGACTAGATTAGAAGAAAAAGAAATACGTGTTTCCAGATTTTGGGGGTGAAAAGGAAAATGAAAGTTTGTGTGAAAACTCTGTGGTTTTCTTTCAATAGCATTTAACCACAGTCTTACCACAAAAAAGATAAACAAGCTTTAGACACACGTTTTGAAAAAATGTTACCACAAATGCATGTTTAGCCGATGTCAGCTTAGACACTGCTTAAAAGAGGGTATGCTGTTGTCAAAGCGCCCATACAAACGTAGTCCAGTCATATTTTGAGTATTAAGCTATGAAAATCTATGAAATTTTCAAGGCACAATCTAGAAACAAATATCTGTGTCGGTGGTGAGTCAGATTTTCGTTTAAATATATACTTCCAGAGTTACAGGGCGTCAAAGTATTGTATTTTTCGGTACTAAAAAGCCCCAACTTTGAACCTGATTTACAAGAGTATGAATTAATTTAGAACAATTTGGAAAAAACACCGACATCTGAAATTTTATTAATATACTGTATTGAAAAAATGGCTACATAATATACTGTATCCTTCAAATGATCACTGGACTACGAAACATCCAAATAACGGGTTGATAACTTCGCGTAGTGTATGCTGTCTCACCGTACGAGCTCGGGTAGGATAGGGCTCGGAGAGGGACAGCTACAAAACAATGCAACCTTGAACGCGGCCACATGGTCTTACCAAGATAGCCTCTTAACATAAAACTTTAATTTGAATTGTAGCCTGTCATAACATTCTCTGCCGGAATTCGCAATAGATTTCGTAGACTTTGTTGATTTTAATGATTTTGAAGACGTGGAATTAATGGACAACTATCGTGACCGTTTTAACAGTGCGAATAAATACATTTGAACATTACAACGAGCGCAACTTTCGAAAACGCTACAGATTTAGTAAAACTTTCGGGGAAATTATTATTATTATTCATTTATTTCAGGTAACAATGACCCATAAGGATATATACAATACAATAAAATACATTAAGTTAAACTACTACACACTACAAAAATATTCTGCACACTTATTTACTATGGCACGTTAGTGCCGCTCTGGTGGTGTTGGTCGCTATCTTTCCTCTGAAGCGACGGGTCAGCTTGCAGGTCGGGACTCGAACCACGAACGACTTGAATGATGTACCGTGGCGTGACTCCAGCTGCGCCATCCTCACGGTCTAGTTGGACCTCTGCTATATATATTCTGTGACGTCCTGCATGGTGGTGATGAAATGTAGGCGTGACAGATACGTGGCCGTGGTTGGAACTTCAGCGCGCAGCAGGTAGTTGGGCCCTGTGGGTGCGGTTCCGCAGCGGTTCCGAGTCACTCGTTTACGGTACGCCTTTTTCGTCTTGACTTTCTGAAATACATCCTCGTCCGTGTCATCAAATCGGACGCGCGTCCGCTGCTGGCTCGTGGTCGTCTGCGCCTTCGGTAACACCGGCTGCTGGGCTTGAACAGTTCGTTTGTTAGCGACGAAAACCACTGAAGCAAAATCACGTCGCGGTGATTCAGCTTCTTTGTGTCCAGCAGCAAGCTGTTTCACTGGAGGCTGAGGAGGCTGGTGACGTCGACATGGTCACGGTGACGGGAGGCAGCTTGTGCAACTCCTTCGCTACAAACGTAGGCACGTCGTCAGGATCGGTCTCTTTAAGCACAGTGATGATATCCTGCAGGCTCTTCGGTGTCCCTTCACGTCTGTGTGACATCATCTGGTCGCTCTTATTGAGAGCCGCGTACTGCAGCTTCCTCGCCGCAGCTATGTCAGCCTCGCTGAAGCTTGACTTACATATCTGCAACGCTCTGACTTCGTCCATCACATCCAGCTTCTGTTGCAGGAACACGAGGAGTTCGCCACGAGTTTTTCCTCGCCCATGACGCTGACGTCGCAGCGGCTAGCGCCACGCTTCGCAATTTATAATAAAATAAACGTAGTCACGTCCACACGAAACCACGCATGACTCGAGACGAATAATCGTTGATATAATTAAGGACGATATTCCTCACGATAGCATAAACTATAGCTCAATTTTAATATTCGATTCACAGATTCGATTGAGAGAATAAAATTAACCTGACACCTGACACTGACCTCATGTCAGTGAAAATCACGTTCCATTGGATGTATAAAATTGTTTATTTAAAAAAGTTTAGCATTGTCAATCCACCAAATGTACGGCTACAAAAGCAAGCGTGCGTTTATATATTACATAAAGTATATATTTCGTATATTTTTATAATGTAGAAATTACTGAATCAAATCAATTTGATAAATAAAAATTATGTTAAATTTAAAAAAATGCTTTCAATGAAACGTTTTCTAGAGGTGTCAACATAAAATAAAGATACGTCAAGATAAATCGTGCCCAAGTAAACAAACGTTGGATATGGTTTTGTGGTAAACAAAATTAAACAATTGTCTATGAAACAGAAAACAGAAACAGAAACTAATCTCAGCATCTGCTATGGCAGTAGCCATAGCGCTGGTTTTCAGAAAAGCCCTATATAGTATGTAAGGCATTAAATATATGTGTAAAAGAAGTGTATGTGTGACTTTGCAGTGATTATCTTTTTAATACTGTCTAACTAAACTGGTATTTAACTGATGAGTTAAAATATTTTTTGTGGTAAGACTGACAATCTTTAACTTAGAATGTTGTGGTTAGCTTATTTGGACGACGCTTAGACGAGAATGTATAATGGCTGATAGAAAAAAAACTAACAAACATCAATTAAAAATTTATTTATTTTATGTGGATCCACTTTCTCATACAAACTAAGATCAATTTCTTTTAAATTACGCACTACGTACTAACGTTTCATATAAATTTACCATTAAGTTGTATACACATATTTACAAAACAAGTCTATTGCTTTCTCTTTTTGTACTTTAAACACTAAAATGGCCAAAATACGTAAAATCTAAATACGTTACAAAAATGTTCTCACAAAAATAAGTAGATCATACACGCGCTACAAACAAACTTAAATATGGAATTATAAATAAATAGATTTCATCGATAATAATAAAAATATAAATGTACTATCTATACAATGTCGCTGAGGCGATGGCATGTAACAAGTGATGTACTTATGACTAACATTAGTGTCGGTAATCGATAACTCGATCACGTTCCAATCGAGCTCGAGCGATAGCTAGTGGTGTCCGAGCCGACGCGGACGTATGAACTAACTAGGGATGTGTGCGCGAGCGCCACACATACTATATTAATACTGCCAATGGGACCGTCTCGTGCGACGACCCGATTATCGTGTGCGACCTCACATAAACGCTAACAAACATATAAATATCAATTAGTATATTTACTGGTCAAAATTCATAGACACGCGCAGGATTCGAAACTGCGACTCTAATACATTTGAATATGTACAGTAAAAAGTGAAATAATCTAGCAACACGAACGCTAGTGATGTCTAACTACGTCCGATAGATGTCGCTAACGCCCTATTACGCGTTTCAAAGCGATCAAATCAATTAAACTTATGTCTGTAGGTAATATAACACACATAAAAATGCGTGACAATATTTTACAAAATTTCGGTATATATGTATAACTGAGTTCATTGCGCCACGGTCAACGTAAAATTTACAATTGAATCAGTATTTATTTTTATTTCTTGTTAGTTAGTTTAATGTCCCACCGGTCGCACACCCACACCAGTCTCTCATCTGAAGACACTTCAACTAAAACGCATCGAGAGCAGACCTCTCACCGATATTGTAGTTTCATATCGCAATCAATCATCGGAACGAACGTGGCAGTGACTAAAATGACTGGGTTACATGGCAGTGAGTTGTATAAAAAATATAAAATCAGTTTGATATCTATTTGTTCACACTTATGTATAAGCTTGGCAAATTAGTAGAGACAGTGGGCATCATTCCATAACGCGCTCTCCTAGCTGCTGTATTACTTCGTGGCTGTCTTCATGCTGTCTGTGATTTAAATCTATACGAAATAACTCGGTCATTTCCTTATTTTTGACATTAACATCATTTGTTTTATTATGTTTCCGTTTAAAAAGCTCATTCTAGAATCATGACCACTGCCAACTTAACAGAGAACTCTTATAATTTGTTTGTAAATCCATTATTTTCTAATAAAATCCATGGGATTTTGTAGAAATAACTACATTTATCATTATAATCTGTTTCACATATTGCACAATTTTTTCTGTCACTATGACATACTTTCACTACACTATAGAACTAAAAGGCCGAGATGCAGAAACATCAAAAAAAAACTCATTTATTATATTCGTTCGTGAATAGAATACAAGTTTACTGAAGAACGCCTCGACGGAGCTACAATTAGCAATATATGAAACAGAGTAGCGGTTGGTTTTGTCCGTCGCTAGGATCCCGTACGCATCAGCCCTTGGGTCCCACTTTGACGGACACGTAAAGCCGCAGGGGCGCGGGCGTCAGCTCCAGGTGTCTCCGCTTGCGGTTCCGCGCCGGTTCCGGTACGGGCACGAACCTCGCCTCGATTTCCAGCTGCCGTTCCATGTTGGTCTTGGCCTTGACGTGTTTGCGCAGACGCAGGGCCCACGCACCGTCACGCTTGTTGAGAATGAAGTCTCCCGCGTCGTCTCCGTACGCGATGCGGTAGTGTGCGCGCGCACGGCCCTCCGCCGGCACCAGACGCAGCAGCGGCGCGCGGCCCCACGTCTGTTTAGGTGTCGCAGATACTACGATCAGCTCCGCTTCTGGCTCCAGCAGCGAGCGGCGACCTGGACATAGTGGACAATCGTACTCAGCTCACCATTCATCACATCCCACGTTAATTGACGTCAAGCGTTAAACAATTAGTATGAGCCCCTTCTAGTAGCGAAAAAGATAACTAGTTTATTTAGTACCTCATTCACAAACGTACTTATATTGGTAATAAATCAGACAGTTTTCTATGCCGTCCACTAGGTTTGATGTTTCTGGCTAGAACTATATATTCCTAGTTTGTATTGTATTGATACAAAACTAGAAAACATGATCAGATCACGGGAGTCTTTAAATAAAAGATTGAACCGCTCAAGCATATTCTTACTATATATGGTCTAACTCGTACCGCCTACTTACCATCAGGTGATAAAAACGAATTCCGTTACACCGGTGATACAGAGCAATTGATGGATAACATGTGGGTCTATCTATTAGAAGCCAATATATATAGATAATGATCACAGGGATACTACAGCGTCGATGTCGAAGTGTGTCCATATCTATACTCACGTCTGCTACGTCTCCTGCGGCGCCGCACGAGCGTGGTCCCGTTGGCGTATATGACGCCCTCCTCGGGGGTGCGGCGGCGACGGCCGTTCATCTGACACACACACATACACACCCTGTATTAGTATCACTACTGAACCCTGGCGTGGCGGTATAAAAGGTTTCCCAAAAATCATATTATTACGTGAATGTCATTGGTATACCATATCATTGCGCACGCGCTGCTATGCCCCGATGCCAGTTTTGTGCTAAATAGTTTAACTAGCGCCATCTATACGTAGAAGTGAGTACTGCCACAAGCCTGTGTAACGCTAGCTGTAATATTATCAAGAAACAAACTTCGAGTACTCTTATATATATATATATATATATATATATATATATAGTGACTCGATGTACAGATTGATGGCCCATTTAATAAAATAATAGTTTGTCCGTGACTGCGCCCGGTGTTTCATAAAATATTACACGAGAACTACTCGCTCGATCATAACAAAACGTAACCAATATCAATTCCCAAACCTTCAACTATTCCTATACAAAAATCAAGTCAATCTGACTCTGCCACGACTAACAGAAAGAACGAACAAACTCACCTTCGCAATTACAATTTTAGTATAGATTTTTAACCGCCTCCTTGGCTTAACGGCTAAATGTTGGAGTAGCAAACCGAAGGTCCCGGGTTCGATCCCCAGGAAAAGTTAACAGAGCTAACGCCTCCTTACCTATCATCACGTACCATCATGTTAAATGAAAACCAAGAGCAAAACCCATCATAAATTTTACAAAGTAGCTTGATAAATGTGTAGTCAGTGTCAGTCTACGCCTCGCCCCGTCTCACTCACCTTACAGCTGAAGCACCCCTCAGTGGATATGAGCTCGTTGTCGCCCCCGACCTTGTACTGGTCTTTGAGCGGGAACACGGGCGCGTCCCCAATGTCCCCCGGCGGCAGGGCGCCGTCCAACGCTGTGAGACAATGTCCCGCGCCCACGAGCTGGTATCCCGCGGGACACCCGCACTGGTACGACGAGCCGAACGACGTGCACCCGAAGAGACAGCTGGCGGACGCACAGCCGCCGGCAAGCTACCGTGATATGGTCATGGGGTGATTTAGCTTCTCTAATGGATCATATCTATACAGCTTACATTGCAATGATTGATGTGAGTTAAAACAAAATGATACCAACATAGCTCGACGAGTCACTGAGCTGAAGTGGAAACGGGCAGGCCACATCGCTCGCAGAATGGATAGCCGATAGGGAGTAAAAAGGAAAGTGGCTCGGGACGGGTCATTGTGGCATATCGTGGAATGATGGAGGAGGCATGTGTCCAGCAGCGGACGTTTCCCGGCTGATGATACTAATATTCATTCGATGGGGTCATCATTTGATGTCCTATTTCTTATTAATACCATTCCATCTAAATAGCTGACTATTCATTTTTATCATTCAATTCATCGTCACATTATGGATTACAATTTATATTATGTGTAGTGACCATCAAATCAACCGTTAAACAAGTTTACACAGGAACGAGTGACGCAACTGACGCACTATGGAGTCTATAATTTTTTAAATAAATGATACGAGTATCACTTTGTTCAATAAATCTATGAATGGCGTGAATTCGAACTGGACAATCAGCATGCACTTCTCCCAGCATACCTCAATACGTCATTTGAAATGTTTGTGTTGGCAACAATGAACATTATGCGTCTAGCTGTTGGCTACTCTGTCGACCTCGTTACAAACAAGCCGACACGCAACTTTTAGCTGTTAACATACATGATGAGTTTATAAGGTGATTTCGACGATAACAGTTTCATACAAACTTCTTTTCCCATAATTATTTAAAAATAGAACATCGATTGTAGTGTCTCGAAATGAATACAACGTCATAGTCTCTAGGGACCATCAGCTGCGTAACGGCTTAGGCAGCTGACAGTAAATTTGTAAACTATTGATGTTCATTTCGCGACACTAGAATCAATTTATTATCAAAGACAGCTATTTAGAAGATTATAAAAAAGAATTTTTTCATAAATACATGCTCACCTGTAGACAGACGCCGTGTCCCGCGTCCCAGCCGTACCCGCTGGGACACCCGCACCGGTACGCACCACCCACAGGGAAGCACGGCGAGCCCCCGCACGGGCCAGCCGCACACGCGTCCGTCGGCACGCATATACCGCTAGACGAACGAACCGTGCCTGACAGTGGACACAAACATGTTACAAGAAAACATACAAAAATCTAATCAATAAACAACAGATTTTTATTTTCTTCTTATGGTGTAGGTTTAAGATCGATGACCAATCTAAAAAATCCGTAGATTATAAAAAAACTACGAAAGGGCTGTTGTGCCGCCATATGACATGGTTGAACCCGGGAACTTACACATTACGCGCTGCACCACGGAGGTCGTATTGACTAATTTATAGAGAGTATTGTGCCATATAGTGTGTACCGGTGGGACAGTCGCATCTGTACGATCCTGCGTAGTTCCTGCAGGGCGCCTGGCACCGTCCGTCGTCGCACTCGTCGCGGTCCACGCACATGGCCCCGTCCAGCGAGAGGCGGAACCCGCGCGGGCACACGCACCGGTACGAGCCCAGCAGGTTGACGCACTTGCCGGGCGAGGGGCACACGCCCTCCTCGTGACACTCGTTTATATCTGCAAATACACACATTAGATGACAAGGTACCAAGAATAGGTTTTAGGGTAAGCTGTGGTTTGAGCACAGCTTAAACTACACATTAGACATGCGCAAAACACTGCTTCTTAAAGTAATGTGATATGTCATTACATTTCATACCGCGTAATATTACATCGTACCATTACACATCACTCTAAACATCAACTGAGCTACGCATCGAGTGATCCCCTGCGAAAGCTATTTTGCTATTTTAATATTTGTAATTCAATTATATATAAACATCAATAAAGACGACGTAAATAACTACAGACCAATATCTGTCCTGCCCGCTATCTCCAAAGTACTCGAAAAGGTTGTTAATAATAGGATAATTAGCTTCTTTAACAAAAATCGTATTTTAGCCGAAAGGCAATATGGCTTTAGAAAGGGCATTTCCACGGAAGATGCTATATTAGATTTAACCTCCTTAATAGTAGAGAAAATGGACAGCGGGAAGAAATGCATGGCGATATTTCTGGATTTTAAAAAAGCGTTCGACACAGTCTCAATTTCTACCCTTCTAATCAAGCTGGAACATCTGGGTATTCGGGGAAAGGCCCACGCGCTGATGCGGAGTTACCTTAGTGATCGATCTCAATGTGTTAAGATTGGCGATAAAATTAGTGGTGAACAAAGTATGACTTTTGGCGTCCCACAAGGTTCCGTACTAGGCCCTACCCTCTTTTTGGCATACATAAATGACCTATGCAACCTTCCGATTCAGCAAGGCCAAATTTTTTCTTACGCTGACGATACTGCGATTGTCCTCTATGGTGATGCCTGGGGGGAGGTTAGGAGAAATGCTGAAGCTGGTCTTATGAGAATTGCCAAATGGTTAAATACTAACTTACTGACCCTGAATACATCTAAAACAAATTATCTCTGCTTCTCAATATACAACTCCAGCCAACCGGACAACAACTTTCAAATCCAAATCCACTCATGCTTTGCCCCTGAACTCAAAAACTGTAACTGCCCATACATCGCCAAGGTAGAGGAGACGAAGTATCTAGGCGTCATAGTAGACCAAAGACTCAACTGGCACAACCAGCTTGACCAGTTAGCCAGCAGGGTCAGGAAGCTCATCTGGGTCTTTAAAACCCTCCGGCATGTCTCATCTGTAGAACTATTAACTAAAATATATGTTGCCTTAGCACAATCCACTCTCATGTACTGCATCCCAGTTTGGGGAGGTGCCAATAAAACCAAATTCCTTGAGCTGGAAAGAGCACAAAGAGCTCTGCTCAAGGTTATGTTTCACAAGCCGATAAGGTTCCCAACCGCCGACTTATACCTACTTTGTAAAGTCCTTACCGTTAGACAACTAGCAATCCTCCGCACTGTCCTCAGACGCCACCACTCTCTAACATTTGTTATGAACCCTATACCTAGAAGACGAATTCCCAAAGCAATAGTAACGTCCCTATCCAAAACTCATTTCGCGCGCAACCAATTCAATAGTCTATCATCAATTCTTTACAACAAAATTGATCAAACTCTAAACATTTACCCTAAGACTTCGTATGAAGTTAAAAAACAACTGACAGAATGGCTACTTAACAAAACTTACGTACAAACGGAATCTATCCTCAAACCTAGTGAATAACATATCTGTAATACCTATCATGAGTAGAACTATCCTAAAAGTGTATACTTTCCCAGCAAATTTAAATAAGATCTTAACTAACTCACGACATACATACCCTCACCCACACCCAAACACACACACACACACACATACACACACTTTCACATACTTACCACACATTCTCACCACACAAAAACTTTATTGTTCCTGTCCTGTTTCCTTCTTCTATTAATTTAGTAATATAAGTACATGAAACAGTTTTAAAAAAATTATATTTATTAACTATAATTTAATATAATTGATTAATATTAACTAGTCATAAGAATTGAATTTAAATGTATTAGTAGTATATAAGGTCATGAAAATGTAATTAAAGCAACACTAGGAAGAGCAGGGCCTCCTAACACAAGTCATCAGTATTTAAGAGGAGGTCCTGAAAGCATTGTATAGTTTCCTGTCCTTTACGAAAATAAACTATTTTATTTTTATTTATTTATTTTTATCACGTGCTCGGAATTAAACTATGTAGAATGTAAGCCATATCGTCCTAGTAATACGGTTGCATTTTAGTAACATATTCGTGTTTTATTCGTTATTGTAGTTGTCGGATGATCCGAGCTAGCGCAGCGCGCCTCCTCGCACGCGCCGCACTAGGTAACAGTGAACGGTGCAGAACGAAGACATGCGCGCGGGATGCCATGAGTAATCGTGATGTTTGATTTGGTCGGGTAATATCACGCGTGATACATCACCCGCATCACTTACACATATCTACTACACAGTGATGTGACGGTGTGACATCCGTTGTGATATACGTACCCACGCAAGCGTCCCCCCTCCTCTCGTACCCCTCCTGGCACGAGCACTCGTATGACCCCTCGGTGTTGGTGCAGGTCTGCTGGCACGTGTGCGAGCCGCGCGCGCACTCGTCCGTGTCCACGCACGCCGAGCCGTCCTCGTCCAGCTCGTACCTGCAATCAGACAACAACATCACCACGTCACCGAGGAACCTAGGATATTGTATGTGATGAAGTACTGCGACACAAATTTTGAATCCCACGCAGACAAAGTCAAAGTCAATAAAAGCATAGTGTACCCTGTTCTGCAGGTGCATGTGTATGATCCGTCAGTGTTTGTGCACGCGTGTTGGCAGGGCGGAGGGCGCAGCGAGCACTCGTCCACGTCCGCGCACACGTCCCCGGCAGGCTTGTAGCCCAGGCTGCACACGCACCGGAAACTGAAACAGAAGAAGGGGCACATTACTACTAACACGTATAAGTACAGCTCAAGTCGATTCAAATACAGTCAATCAATACTGTTAAAATGTTAAACAAATACAATATATTAGAAAGCTTTAAATTTATGTTTTCTGAGTGTCATCATAAGTTCGAAACAAATTAATTTTATTTTTATCTCAAACTAAAGCTTTCGTCCATGGGAGTGCATTTAGAAAATCCCTGCGAGTACATTGTGACCTCACCTTCCGATGGTGTTGACACACCTCCCCGGCGCGCACAGCCCGGGCATGGCCGCGCACTCGTCGATGTCCCCGTATATGTCCATCCCGCCGTCCAATATCCCGCCGCCGCCAGGCACCACCCCGCCGCCAGGGAACAGACCACCCCCTGGGCCGATCCCGCCACCAATTCCACCATCGACCCCACCTATCCCACCGGTTCCTCCAGCTCCACCTCCAGTTCCTCCAGCTCCACCACCGTTCCCTCCAGCGCCACCACCAGCTCCACCCCCTCCAGGCATGTTGGCGGGCGAGCACAGCTCCATACGTTCGGGAGTCCCCGGGAGGGGACATATCTCACATTCTGGACCCCAAGCTACTCCTAGCGTGCAGCAGCAGGTTACTCTGGAATTACATATTGTAAAATCATGATGTTTATCAAGTCAAAATGAAGACAGAACACATACGCGTGCCTTTGAACTACAAGACCCAATTCCACCCACACTATTCCCCTATCGGTCCACCAAAACAACCTTACTAAAGCGGGATCCACCCTGACATTGTTAGATCCCACAATAACGACTGAGGCATATCGTTGCAACATATGCGCACTGATAAAGAGTCACATGTTCCGAGCTCAACCAGGATATCTTAAGACCAGGGTGGATTATCAGGCGGATACTGCATCGCACTCGTCCACATCACACCGCAACAACTTTTCAGCCTGCTCAGGCGCAACTATGTATATCAATGAAAATATGCAGTTCGCATCAGCACGTTTAGGGTATGAGTGAATCAATTTTGGGCACTTTTGATGCAGTGTACTTTCACTTGACTTTCCTGTCATCAGCTACCACCAGCGAAGACGAGCCGTATTAACACTGCTGTGTGTCGGCAAACAGGTAACGTGGTGTCATCTAGTCCCGCGAACACAGTACAGCACGTGATGTACTTCACTAGGCTGCCAGTACCGAGGTAATTATGCATTGTATCTGTGGCTACTGACCTGGTGACGTGGCTGGGGGCGGGCGTGGTGGATGCGTGGGAGCGCGGCCAGGGCTCGGGGGTGCAGCGTCCGCCCACCAGCGAGCGGTAGCAGTTGCCTGTGCGACGGTCTGTAAACAACAGTCTTCGTTACATAGCGAACTCGATTCTGTACAATAACGCAAACCACGTCGTATGGGTAATGTGTATAACCCGTGAATTCTGCACAAAAAAGTTGGAAAACATGGAAACTGGAATTATGATTTCAATGATTTTGGAATCGTTCGCTCTCCGACTGCCGCTTTCTCTGCCCTCGAAAGAGAGAACGGTGGAAACAGCTGAACAAACTGACAGCGATACGCAGCGGTGCTAGATAATGTTATACTGAGGAAAATTCTGGTGCTGTCAAATGACTATTAATCTTCAAGGTTCTTCGAGAGGAGAGAGCGATAGAATACTCGCATGGGGTTATTTATACAAATGTGGTTTTAAAAAGAGTCGATGGGAGCATATACTCTAATGGAAATACACTCATTACTACGGCCCCACTATTCCTGACTATGGGGACCGGTCAATGTGACGTACCATGAAGGAGGCCCATGTCCAGCAGTGAACGTTTCCTGGCTGATTATTATGATGATATAGAGGCGGTAATTTGTTTATAGCTCTTGTTGCGAGCCCCACATCGCTGGTATGAGTATACCACACCACCTCACCTATACACCTGTGCCGGTCTGCGCTGGGCTCCCAGCCCGGGTCGCAGTCGCACATGTAGTCGCCCTCGGTGTTGATGCAGACTCCGGGCGAGCAGTGGTCCGACTCCTCCGCGCACTCGTCCACGTCCTCGCAACCATCCTCGGAGCTGCGGTATCCTAAACCACACACATATTAAGTGAACAATCATTTTTATGTATGATAGGTTTACACTTGGCCTTCATACCGCCTGATGCCAAGTGCCAAAACGAACTCCGAGCGTCCAAAATACCGACTTGATCTTTTTTTTTATATTGAAGATAGACCAACACTTGACCTCAATCTCACCTGATGGTAAGTGACGATGAGGTCGACGATGTTACGTGTTGGTCTAGAAGGTGCCTATTTACTCTTCTTTTGAAGATTCCCAAGTTGTAATTTTCGGGGAACACGGAAACCGGTAGTGTATTCCATATTTTTGCTGTACGCACGATAAATGTGGAAGCGAAACGCTTGGTGCGAGCTGTAGGAATATCTACAGTGTACGGATGAAGGTCTGCCGTTCTTCTGTTTGACCGGTACTTGAACGGCGAAGGCGGAATCAACAAAAATAGCTCTTGCGCACACTCTCCAAAATGTATTCTATAAAATACCGAAAGGCAGGCAACCTGACGCCTATGTTCGAGGCTTTGGTACTTTGCCTTAAGTAGCGTATCGTTGCCTATCAGTCTCATAGCTCGACGCTCCACCGAGTCCAAAGCAGCTAGTTGATAGCGAGCTGAACCATCCCAAAGATGGCAGAGGTACTCCATGCATGATCTTACTTGAGCGCAATATAGACTCAAGAGCTGTGATGGCTGGAAGTACCGTCTGACCTTCGATAGGATGCCTAGTTTTTTGGCCGCAGTTTTTGCTATGGACTCGATGTAGCTCCCGAAATTGAGATCAGACGAGATTTCCAATCCCAGGAGTTCGAGACGGTTTGTTATCGGTATGGATACATTTTGGAAAGATGGAGCAAGGTGAAATGGACTCCGCTTCGCTGTGAACAAACACGCCTGTGTCTTCGACGCATCGCGAAATAACATCTCAAAAAAGGGTATCAACAAAATTTACGGGGAATCCAAATGCGTATTTTACCTTCCGAACTGAAGCCAAAAGCAAGGCCAATTAGGTTATTGGATCACGCTGTCAAAGTCACTTCAATCTCAACTGGAAGTCTCAACATAGTGAGTCGCTGCCTCTGCTACCTACCGAGTACCGCTAGGTTAGTCCAACATTCATCCATCAAGCCACAAAGGCTAGTCTACGTTCAACAAGAGCACTCAGTCATCATGTACTCACCCTCGTCACACTTGCATATGTAGGACCCCACGACGTTCTCGCAGGCGTGCGGACACACCCCCGGGTCGTGCGCGCACTCGTCGATGTCCCTGCAGTGCACGCCGTCCGCCGCCACCTCGTACCCGTACGGACACGTGCACCGGTACGAGCCCGCCGTGTTGTGACACCGGAACATGCAGTGGGCGCGGCCCTCCGCGCACTCGTCCACGTCCACACACGTCTGTACAACACATCGACGTAATGGCATTGATTTTGGGGAACTGGGTGGAAGTGGCTAGGGACCAGGCATTATGTCGTTCCATCTCTCACATATATTAATTAGAAAAATGAAATCAAGGATCATTCCGAAATTAAAGGTATAGTTCCCGGTAAACCACTTGAAAAATGACCTTGACTGGGATTTTCGAGACCCTTTGGCGCGGAGTGGGAAGGGAATGACATTTAATTGAGGCCGATCGGTCACCCCTTGCGCCCCTCTCGTCACCCGGGACGCGCGAACTATGACCATTTTTGTTCAAGTTGTTTGCCGGGAACTATATGCGCTGTCTTAGTAAAAAAAGTATTGCATGTATGTACCTGTTCCGGGCCCTGTGTGAAGCCGAAGTTGCACCTACACTCGTACCCGCCTGGCGTGTTGGTGCAGGTGCCGTTCCCGCACACGCGCGGGTCCGCCGCGCACTCGTCCGCGTCCACGCACGCCAGGCCCGTCTCGTCGAGCACGTAGCCCGCCGCGCACGCGCACCGGAACGAGCCGTCCGTGTTCACGCACCGCCCCCCCGCGCACACGTCCGGACGAACCTTGCACTCGTCGAGGTCCTGTGTACGGCAACGTTCAATAAACATCACACTAGCTCAGGTGAGCTGGAATTTCGCTCAGAAGTTGCCATTATCATTTGCCATAATCTTTTAAAATAGAATGACTGGCTTTGATAAGTAATTACCTAAAAATCTATCCTGTTTTAAAAGATTGTAATCAAATAAATTTAGTATGAAACTTTTATCGTCGAAAATCAAATCACCTTACGGTTCTGTATCGTGAGTACTTACATGTGTGAGGTTTGGTCTGCCCATGCCGCCCTGGCAGATGTGCAGGAACTCGGGCGAGTCCGGCGCCGGACAACGCTCGCAGTACCGGCCCCACGCCGCGCCTGGAACGCACAACGACACGACCCTGCACTGATGGACCACATATAGAAGACTTATCACTATCTATGAAAATTACCTAGATCAGAAAAAAAATCCGGGTTGATGGCGACACTTACCGGCTTTCTTCATTTGCGCTCAGTTGTAATGTAAGCTAGCGCTTGCTGAGAGACGAACTATTTATTACCTTTTACTCTCGCTGTGTTAGTAGTGGACAACTGCACGCGTACTAAGGTACTCTCTGGCTCCGGGTTGCACCGGCCAGTGTGTCACGATATATAAGTTTGTATGTCATTCGCGCCTCTTTTTGACCGGCCAGCACGTTCTTACCGGGGATGCTGGCCGGTTGTTTGCTTGTAGATCAGAACAGAATCGCTACGTGAGGCGGGGCCCTTAAACTCAATTGAATTTTGCATTATCTATGGACATAATTGCTACTATATGTGCATCTCTTTCCCACGCAGGTCCACTACATTACATGAGTACAGTACAGGTATATGACGTACCGTCCGAACAGCAACATTCTGACTTGCCGAGCTGCAGGGGCCGCGCGCGGTGACACCGCCCGCTGTCCCACTCGTCGTAGCAGAGCTCCTTGCGCTCGTCCACGCACAGAGCCGCCTCCTTGTCGAACCGCCACCCAGTGGGGCAGTCACACACGTAGCTGAAAGAGTTTACAGAATTTATGAAGATCTAATATTTGAGAAAGGAAAAGAAACTATAATGAAGATAAGGTGACGTGGATGAAGGCGATGATTGATTACTGATTAAACACTGACCCTCCGTTGAAGTTCCTACAGTCGCCGCCTGCGCATGCGTACGGGATCTCCTTACACTCGTCGTTGTCGACGCATCGCCGCCCCGCCAGCCTCCACCCCGCGCCGCACGAACACTCGTACCTGTATGATGAACAATGATGGCTGTTATATAGAACTGAGCAAAGAGATTGAAATGTTTTCTTCTTCAGCGCCCCCCCCCCCCCCCCCAAAAAAACTATTAAATCGAATGGTAATTTTGGTAATATTAAGGTTACTCAGCGCTACCCGAGAATCACACATTTGAATTTCTTCTCCAAAGTAAAGAGGTTTTCTTCGCCGAACTGATAACTAGAAGGTAATTTTAAGAAAAGGTTTCCATCTAGATGGATCGAAGTTTATGAGCGGTCCTTGTTGCCACACATTTATCAAAAACTGAGCTGACCCTGGACAAGTTAACAAGGAATACTGTAATCGGGTGTCACTGACCCTCCGTTGGTGTTTGTGCACGCTGGGTTTCCGTCCACGCCGCACGGATGCTTGTGCTCGGTACACTCGTCCACGTCGCGGCAGTGGCGTCCGTCCGCCGCCAGCGTGTACCCCGGCGCGCACTCGCACCGGAACGAGCCCACCGTGTTGCGGCACACCCCGTTACGACACACCAGACCTCCCTCGCGGCACTCGTTCACGTCTGGAACCACGTGTACAGCATGTAGGACTTTATTATACCGAGACAACATTATATTTCATTGACAGTTATATGTGGTCAAAGTGGGTGAATTAGCCGAGCTTACAAGTCATACCAAGTAAATTTTATTTTGTTGTTTTAAGCTTTTTTAGCTAATGAGGCGCTGACTATGCTATCTTTGGCACTTGATCATAACAGTGTTCGTAACACTGATGTTTGGCGGCAGACTTAGATAACATTCTGGTAGGTAGGTAGGCGGACACAGAAAATTCCCTATCCCTAATGAGCATTAGTAAGCAGTAGGCCACGGAGGTGGTTGAAGTAAAACTGCCTAGCCTAACACGCTGCCAAACTCTGCAGCGAGATGCTGAGATATACTTGTATTTAAAGTGTCAGTATTATTTGGTTTGTTGCGTGTCTGACCGATGCAGTCGTTGTTGGCGCCGGTCTTGAACCCCTCGTCGCAGTGGCAGGCGTACGCTCCGGGCAGGTTCTCGCAGGTGCCGTTGCGGCAGAGGGGACGAGGTCGAGCGCACTCGTCCACGTCGCGGCACGTCCCGTCCCGCAGCGTGTACCCCGACGCGCACTCGCATCTGAAGAACAACATATCTCAGAATGTGAGGATCACATAACGAGCACTTTTATAGGTGACTTACTGGGAATACAAACATAATCATAGGAGTATCTTGACTTAGAAAAATAAATAGCTACAATAGGACATTAATTTTAGAGCTATGGGCCTCTAGATGGCGTTTTGAAAAAAAATTGAGTAAGTTAGACGGTAAATTATATTCATTTCGTGCTATGTATGTGCAATGTAATTCGACATATTTAGATAATTACTGCACAAAACCACTTTAAGAGATTCCGGTAAAAGCAATGTTGTATAAAACTTAATCAAAACGATTTTATCGTCGTGGCGTATGTACCTCTATAATGAGCTTTATCTGGGTCATATTGAAGAGACAGATATAAGAAGTGTATGTACCTGTAAGACCCTACAGTGTTCCGACACTCCCCGTGTTCGCAGAGTCTCTCGTCGTCGCACTCGTCCACGTCGCGGCACTCGTCGAGCCCGGCCGCCAGCTCGTACCCCGGCGGGCAGCGGCACTCGAACGCGCCAGGCAGGTTGACGCACTGCGCCAGCCCGCGGCACGGGCCCGGCGACGACGCGCACTCGTCCACGTCGCGGCACAGGTGTGACGTGGTGTCGTGCTCGTATCTGGCAATACACGATACACGATCACATTGACGATATATTTCCCTTGTGTGTGTGGTCACACAAAGACAAGTCATACCACCCATCACACGCACAACACAGGCAAGAAATAATACTTACAGACTTTTACATCATATCAATTTATCTTATTATAGCTTTTGGTCACTGATTTGGTTGTATTATACAGATATAATAAACGCTATCCGTCTCGTGGATCTTTAAGAAGGAAGTAGTCCTTGCAATAATAATCAATACAACACATAAAGGATCAGCTGTCGAATGTTTGCTCCGAAAATATTTCAAAGTAGAACAATGACGAGACGCAATGGTTAACAATTACAGGTGATTCCTGTTCTCTCTCTATTTAATGGCTCCCAAATTGTGTCTTCGAGGAAATACAGCTCCTACACGTTTAACTACGTCACTGGTTGCATGAGTGTGCTCACCCGTGGTCGCAGCCGCACTGGAATCCTGTGGGCGTGTCGTGGCAGCTGCCCGGCTTGCACAGCTGCGGCATTATGTCGCACTCGTTGATCGGCTTCGTCTCGTTCGTCATAGGGTTCTTGTATTCTCCAGGTTTCTCTCCACACAGAGCCTGCCGGCGGAAGAACAGACCAGCCTTGTAGACATAGACACACATCAGGCAAGTGAACATTACTAAGCACTGAGATTATTCGTTTTGTCTACAATCTAAGTTCGGGTGTTGTCGAGGATGGCACGTACGTACATGTCAGCCTAGACGGTTTCATAATGGGAGAGTTTCTTTTTTGTTTTCAGTTCAAAGTTTTATTGTCATTGTCATCAGAGAGGGAATTACACTTCTTAGGGTGCAAAATGACTAATGGTGTAACCCTGCTATGCTTCAGGCTTGCCGATTATGAAAGGGGGAGATAAGGTCCTCTATTTCCCATAACAGAGCGTGGTTTGTTGCCCTGATTTATCGCGTGACTGACCTTGAACTCCCTGGTGTCCTTGGGCGGGCACGGCTCGCAGGGGGACCCCCACGCGCGGCCCACGCTGCAGCAGCACAGGTACTTGGTCTGCGGCACGCCGATGGGCGCGGCGCAGTGCTCAGACTCCGGGTCCCAGTCCATGAAGCACTGGCGCTGGCGCACGTCCACGCACTCCTCTATCAACACATACAATGCATTAAGCGACACAAATTAAAGCTAATCCCAGAAACTCGTGTATACCTTAAAATTAGGTCGAGATACAAATGCGTCACTTTATACTAACAATCAAACTTTACCACCGCTTCACAACCACTTTCCAGGATTTAAAAACTACGAGTAGAAGCCAATGACGACGACTTATAATAGTCCTAGTTTAAGCGCTGCTCTCAAAATCACTAGTATTGCATGACTGTGCAATTTAAATGGATTGTAATTATATTAATGACATTGATTGTGGATATTGGGCAATAAACCATTATTTTGTATTATCAGGTATCAACATTACGCCCAAAAAATTTGAAAGAAAATGAAATATTTTTTTCAAAGAAAAATATAAAGAGAAAATTCTGTGTGCGCACGCTTACCATCCAACGGTCTTATCGTCACTTACCATCAGATGAGATGAAGGCCAAACCATACATTTTAAAAAGTTTTTTTTTAAAATCGAGCGAATACCGACCATATGATCGTACGTAAACAGAAAATGAGTTGTGTTGTGTATTTGTATGTATGTACTAACTCTGGCTTGGCATGGCGACGTATCCCTCCGGACAGAGGCACACGTAGGACCCGGGCATGTTCCTGCACACGCCGGGCCCGCACACGTCCGGGCGCGCGCACTCGTCCACGTCCTCGCAGCGCAGCTCGTCCGAGGAGAGCCGCCATCCAGCCGCGCACGTGCACACGAACGAGCCGAACGTGTTGGTGCACGTGCCGTGCGCGCACAGTCCCGCGTGAGACGCGCACTCGTCGATGTCGGACAGCGTCACCACGTACGACGGCTGACAGGACAACCACCTCACTTATACAGTACACACAATAAACGAAATACAAGATGATTCATTATCACCTGCCACCCTGCCACCTGCCTTCACCCGTGGTAAGTCACAATAACCACGAACGGATAGGATAATTGTGACATTTATTTCGCAATAAATAATATATAATTCGTAACCCCCACCCTCTTAACTTATTGCATAAATCCAAACACCTTTTAATTTAATTTTTATTTTTGAAACTATAATCGAATCAAAATTCAATTCAAAATCACATTTTTCTCCAAAATTTACGTGATAAAAATAGTACTTGCAATAATTCTTTCAACCAAAATTTTTTTCCCAAACGTTCTGATTGTCACCTGGCCAACTCTCTAACGTGAGCTGAGAGATGTGTGAGGAGGCTACAGTGTTTATGTGTAGTGTACGCGTACTGACCGGTTCCAGGACGGGCTGGTAGCCGGGCCCGCCGGGGCACAGCTGGCGGTAGGCCTCCGATCCCGGCTCCGGGCACAGGTCGCAGTAGTTGCCCCACGCAGCACCTGCGCACACGCGATACTTGTATAACCGGTATCTTTTATACAATAAATACGCAACAAACTACAAAACAATATAAGGTCTAGCTATACTTGTGTGAGGATATACTAACTGACCTACGGAGCAGCAGCACGCGGCCATGGTTCCATCCTCGGACAGCTCGTCGCTGTCGCGGCACTGCTCCGTGCCCGAGCGCAGGTCCACCTTGCCGTAGCAGCGTGCCTTGCGAGAGTCTAACAAACAACAACATATTACATTTGGAAAAACAAATGGACATAGACATTAATCACAGGTATACAATAATACATAGGACACACATAATATCCATGTATAAAAGAAGACACGCACAAAAACTAAACGGGTCAGGGGTGTTGGTACTGAGAGGGTGAAAGTGTGACAGGGTGTGTGTGTTTGTGTGAGAGTGTGATAGTAAGCATGACTGTGAAAAGGTCTTGGCTCAGCATAATGTTGCAGTGGAACGACACTTCAACGCTGTTATTCTGCCGAGACCCTACTTGATGACAAGTTGATGATTGACAAGTTTATGAAGGTGTAAAGGAATACAGTATATTTAATTTCATTTTCATTTTTCATTGAGAAAAATATGAGTTAATGTGGGCCGAAAAAAATAGTGTCAATCGTAATCAAAATAGTAAAGCTGATTTTGAAGTATTATTTATGGTAACTTTACTTGTGACACTTCAATGAAAGCTACAATAGCCATTTTTTTGATGGCACTAGATGGCGATTATAACAATCCGAACATTTATGAAGAAAAAAAGTGATTGCTACGTCCGTAGTATCACAGCTGTGCAGTAGACGTGCATCCAGTTACCGTAGCACGCGGTTCCGTCGGACACGAGGTCGTAGTTTGGCGGGCACCGGCACACGTACGACCCCTGCGTGTTCACGCAGTCCCCGTACTGGCACGACTGCGGGGACTTGCACTCGTCGACGTCCGTGCAGTTGAACCCGGGCATCACTGAAACGACAACGCGCGTGAAGATGTACTATCACAGATGCAGGTGATAGTCGCTGTATGAGTGGTACTGACGGTCGTCGATGCTGTCCGACTGGTAGCCGGGGTCGCAGATGCACTTGAACATGCCGTACGTGTTCTCGCAACGACCGAACACGCATACGTTGTGGAACGTGGCGCACTCGTCCATGTCTGAAATAAACAGAATAATATTTGTAAAAATTTCAATAGAACATCATCATCATCAGCCGGGAAACGTCCACTGCTGAACATAGGCCTCCTAATTGGTACATCACATCGACCGGTCCCGAGCCACCTGCATCCAGCGACTCCCCGCGACTCTAACCAGGTCGTCGGTCCACCTGTTATATATCTCTATAAATTTGTATATTACGATGTAAAAGAGTGAGAGCTCAAATATTTTGTATTATAAATGCAAAACAGAAGATGAAATACGACAGGTCACCTAATAACATGACAAATTAATGTAAAACATCAAAGAATGAAAGACTGAAAGAGGAAGAGAGGCTTATAATTACTTTGATGGAAAAAGAAACAAATAAATGTCGTGTGTTATCAGGGATCAATGAGAAGGACAGAAAAAAGAAAACAGTGAAGGAAACTCTGCAGACAAGAGCTAAGCTCTTAAAATCAAGAGAAGAGAGTTACAGCCCCTATCACTTATACTGACATTATTGCTCGTAACAAAATAAAATAACCGGTGACCAGTGCTAAGGCTTACTAATATAATTACTTTCTTGGAACTCGTAAACTGGGAAAGTAGTACAGATCTTAAATGTATTTATGAGAAGTGAGTGTAAGGTACTACCCTACCTAGACAAGATCGTCCGTCCTGCGACTTGGTGAATCCGACGTCGCACTCGCACTCGTAGCCGCCCGGCGTGTTGATGCAGTGCCCGTTCTCGCACAGGGTCGGGTCGTTAGAGCACTCATCTATGTCCACGCATGAGTATCTAACACACAAGTTCACCAGGTAAATATCAACGAAATAGCCATATCAAAACAGAGTTTATCAGTGAAACATGATTTTCAAACTTTCAACTTTCTGCATGCCTGACCGAACCAATTTTTCCAGTTACGAACAAAAACGGTCCAAGCATATGCCCTTGAGGAACACGATATCTAGTAATGGAATAATTTACAGCAATAATTATATAATTCAGTTAAATAACTTTAGTATGACAGAACTAAAAACCATTTCTTTACTAGAATCCTCTACTTTAGAGCTATCTAATATTTAACTACTGTAAGATAATTAAGGCGCGGTTTATGCAATCAAACGCTTTCGATTACGCAGATTGTACAGGTACCAATACAATGGTAATAAATTTCACGGTTATAAAATTTGTAATTTAACTTTTATTTTGCTTAAGATTGAAGTCTTTTCATGGTCTGTTAGTACAGTTAAATTAACTACACTAAAACAGTATAAATGAGTACCCGTCTCCCTTGTATCCGGTGTCGCACAGGCACATGAACGACCCGTCAGTGTTCCTGCACGCCGCGCGCGGGTGGCAGCCGCCGTTGTTGGTGAGGCACTCGTCCACGTCCTCGCACTCGCGACCGTCCCCCCGCCACCCGTCCCCGCAACGACATTGGAACGAGCCCTGACAACATATAACACGTAAGTACCTCTACATATCTCTTATAATACATTTCATATACTACACTACAAAAGTAACACTATGCGTTGAGCTGATTTATTACTCTACAAGTCTACACTATCAATGGTATCGATGTTCTAAATTTCAAGGGTGTAAGCTTTTTTATAGCTACTTGAGTATAGCAATAGTCTTATCTTATGGTAAGTGAATATATTATGATGAGAAAATAATTACCCAGTAATATCAAATAAATGAGGCATTGTCTATGCTTATGTTACATTTCAGTATCAAAACATAGTTGACATCGTCATCGTGTTGTTGTTTTTGTGTTTATTTCTATTTATATTTTGTGCCGAATAAAGTATTTTGAATTTGAATTTGTTTACCGGCAAGTTGACGCAGTGCGCGGCGGGATGACAGTCGCATGTTCCCAGCTCGCACTCGTCGTCGTCGGTACAGGCGGGGCCCAGCTCGGGCTTGACGCTGTACCCGTCCGGGCAGCGGCACACGAAACTACCGATGGTGTTGCGACACTCGCCCGCGCCGCACAGGTCCGGCACCTGCCAGAGCGGAGGGAACAGTTGTAACTGACAGTAAGAAACACTGACATTTGCAAATTTTTAAGAGGATAGATAAAGCTTGAATAACTGTGGATCTGTGAAAGATGGACGGAGAAAGCAACGGATCACAGTAATTGTACTCACGTCACTGCACTCGTCCACGTCCAGACACGTGGGCTTGTTCCCCTCGGGCGCGGGCAGCAGCCCCTCGCCGCACTGGCAGCGGTACGACCCGGGCGTGTTGCGGCACTCCCCCCCGCCGCACACGCGCGCGCCCCCCGCGCACTCGTCCACGTCGCGGCACGTGCGCCCGTCCGCCCGCAGCCGCCAGCCCTCCCTGACACAACACGCCATCTTACAACAATGCTACATAAACACAACAATAACAATTACGGAGCTCAGAAAGATTCCGGCTGCCAGCACGCACAGTTCTGTGGTTACAAGCCCCCACTCACTTGTCGTTTAAGTAAATGCCAGTAAGGCTATTATTGTGACGTACAACGCGTCCGGAGCGAGAGTTTCATTTCTATACTGTTGTATTATTAGTTACTTTCTTCTTCGGAAACCGGACAGTGTCTGACTAGGCGATGGCCTGAAAGTGGACGTATGCTCGCACTAAACATTTCTCTAACACTAATGCGCACTGCTAAGATTTGAGAATGTTTGACAACTTCCATATCCAGGAAAGTTACAATTTGTGAGTGGTACACGTATGTTGATGATATGTGTGAGTGAGAGGAGTACCTGCAGGTGCAGTGGTACGACCCGGGCGTGTTGACACAGTCGTGGTGGCACCGCGTCGAGTCCTCGCTGCATTCGTCGATGTCCTCGCAGTGGGACTTGACCGTCGACTGGGCGTATCCCTCGTCGCACACGCACTGGTACGTGCCCATCAGGTTCTCGCAGGCACCGTTGCTGCAGATGCCTGACACAACCACATGTGCAAATGTCAGTGGGTTGCATTGCAGAACAAGACAATAACGGTCATGGGGAGATGACACCAAAATCTCCAGGGAAAGGCCCATAACCAACTTACTCGAATTGATTTTGTAATTAGATAAAGATTTTTAATAACAGTGTGAAGATTTTTAATAATGCCAGAGACACACAAAACATTACGAGAAAATTCAAATAATGTCAAAAGTTTCATACATTATTACGCTCCAAGTCTTACGTCACACTTATGGATCTTTTTGTATGGAGCGTTTTTGCACCACGCGACTACTAGAATAACTTTTGGACGGGTTATACTAGGAAAAGAATGTCTTCTAGAAATATCTTTGACTTCAGGCGGTTCTTGAATGAGAAATAGTTTGCTATGGAAGAGTGAGACCTACTGATTCAGGTATTTTTATACTTACAAGAAGGTCTCAACTTTGTTTATATAAATAACTTTGTGAAAAGAAATAATCAATTTTTATTTTTTTATTTGAGATAGTTAGCGATTTGCTAAAGAAGAGATAGAAACCAATGTGTATGTACATGAATGTGACGTATGTGAATGTAGGAATAAGTTTGTTTATTTGTTGCTAGATAATAGATAATTTCATACTAATTAGCTTTCATATTTTTCCTGTATGCGATCAATCTGTGCTGTAAAAAAACTAATAAGCAGTTATACACTTGCTTTCCTAAGCACCAAAAAACGTGTAACGGTAACATGTCGTCCATTTGCACTCACCCGAGGTTATAGAGCACTCGTCCACGTCCTTGCAAGAGAGTCGGTCTGGCGCCAGCTCCATGCCGGGCCCACACTCGCAGCGGTACGAGCCCGCCGTGTTGACGCACCGGCCCCCGCGGCACAGGCCACGACTCTCGGAGCACTCGTCGATGTCTGTACAGACAAGTTAACAGAGACTGTTAGTAGATATACGTAGGTAGAGATAAGTCTACAAATCTGAACGAATTTATTATGAACAAGAATGTCGATGCCCCCCAACTTTTGAAAGATATTTTTTAAAAGTTCCGCGAAGACGTTAGAGGCACTGTTGCAAAAAAATATACATTCTATTTAAACCAGCTATGTAAATAACAGCTACATAGACGTGCCTGTAGACTGAACAACGATAAGTTGATAAATGTGGATATATTTAATAGTACATTAATTAGTTTTAGAAGAAAAATTTGAAACCTAGACCAACATTATTAATAAGTGTATCTATTGACACAGTTTGCATTATGTACCTTACGTTTAATTAGTTAGGAAACTGTTTGTCTGTAAGCTTTCTTCTTACATGTTCTCCTTTAGTTATAAGACTGTTTGTTTGAATAAAATAAATAAATGACGCTTCCCGTTTTGCCATTCACCACTAGTTCATAGCAAAGATGATCGTTAGGTGGAGTCTGAATTGACATTAAAACTTTATTTTATGAGGTTTTTCGCTCGTTGTGTTCTATGTGTGCATTACTGTTTACGGGTGCGCGACGACTTGTCAAACTATGACTATAAATTGACTTTATTCAGTGTCACTTAAACTGATTAGCTGCAAATAATTATTAATTTTAATGTTGGGAGCTAACTTAGTGATAATTGGCTGCAAACGCTGACCAGTGGATGGATGGCTACAGGCTGCTATACACAAAAGTCATAATAAAAAATTCTTCACTAAGTTGTGTGAAGCTGGTGTATGGTGTGACTGTGTACTGACCGACGCACACTTTGGAGAGGTCGTCGGAGCGGTGTCCGGGATGGCAGTGGCAGGTGAAGCTGCCGTCCGTGTTGCGGCAGTCCCCCGCGCCGCACACGTCGTCCACGATCGAGCACTCGTCCACGTCCACGCACGTGTGGTTCTTAGAGTCCTGCGCACAGAACACAAGACACGTCACTGACTTGATAGTGAAATAAATCAGAGCAAGTCTTAAGCTTGATACAAATAAATGATATATATTGTAATCTAAGGTCACTAGCGGCTCGTTGTGTGTTTAAGTACACACACCGAAATTATGAGGAAGTGAAAG
This sequence comes from Carcina quercana, assembly GCA_910589575.2. Taxonomy (NCBI): domain Eukaryota; kingdom Metazoa; phylum Arthropoda; class Insecta; order Lepidoptera; family Depressariidae; genus Carcina; species Carcina quercana. The sequence continues at coordinate 537,960 of OU342443.1, forward strand.
TATATTCAGACTTCCACTTTTTTAGTTTCAGTTTGCATGAGCTTGAAGGAAGAAGGTGGAGCATGAGTATTTTGTTGATTTTATTATAAAGACAAGGGGCAAGGAAGTAGTGTAGGTGGTGGCTGAAGGAAGTTCTACAGCGATTTGTTTGTGAAACTTAGTAGTTTCTCCTTTTTGTATCATGAAGATTTTTAGGTAAAAGGAAGGTTTTGTGATGTTTTATTATCGTTTGGGCTATAGCAATTTGTCTCACTGCAGGACTTGACATTCCGTAATTCACAATCAAGTAATCTAAGACAGACAAAATTTAATTGCCCTTAAATAATTTTTCACACAGAATTAATATATGCAATATTTCACCTGTCCCCGCAAGAAAGTGACCGGTTCAGGGACGCGTCGAGCACTGCGCGCGCGACCACACTCACACACGCGCGTGTATATCAACGTACGTACCTGTTCGTATCCGGGGAAGCAGTCGCACGTGAACGTGCCGAACATGTTCTTGCAGCGGCCGTGCCCGCACAGGCCGGGGAACGCGGCGCACTCGTTCACCTCCATCTGGCCGGGGATCACGCCGGGGTGCCCACCCCACTGGTTCACACCAGTCTCATTCCCAAAGTCTCCGCCTCCGTCCCAGCCAGGCGGCACGTTATCCCAACCGTTGGGACCGGTCTGGCCCCAAATGTCTGTTCTATTCCCGCCGGGGCCGTAGCCTCCCGGGCCGTAGCCGCCAGGGCCATAGCCTCCTGGGCCGTAGCCGCCAGGGCCATAGCCATCTGGACCATTGCCGTCGGCGCCATTACCGGGACCGTAGCCGCCTGGTCCGTAACCACCTGGTCCGTAGCCACCTGGGACGGTACCACCTGGGCCATTAGGACCGCCGGGACGGTTCCATACGTTAGGTGGACCATTGGGGCCGCTGGCTTCTGATATACACAGGTTTCGGTAAGCATCCGTTCCTGGAAATTAAAATAAAAAGAGAACTGTTAAATATTATTCCCAAAATTGTATTTAAATTACGACCAGATTTAGTCAACTCTGGTCTATTCTTTATAGGTTTTTAATTAATCAAAACTAAAAAACTTGAGTCTCTTAAAATAATTACAGGTCTAGCGCTTAACGAAAAGATAATTAATTACCAAAAATACGATCACATTTAAATTTTTATACCATAGACCACCTAAAAATTTACCAAATTGAATGGCCACATCGCCAAATGAATGTCACTAACGCACAACTTGAAGATAAGCTAAAAGCTAACCAGTACACGATCCCGAACAGATGCCACTCAAGGACACGAGCTATCATAGATACCATCGTCTGACTTTCCATGCGTTGAAAAATTGCATCAAAGCTATAGCTTGTTTGATTTGTAGAGGAAGGGTGTCACCTTTCTTGGGGCAGGGCTCGCATCGGGGGTCACCCCACGCCTTCCCCAGGGAGGAGCAGCAACACACGGCCTTGTAGACCTCCACCTGCAGCGTGCCGGAGCAGCGCCCGCCAGCGTACTCCGTGTAGCAGGACTCGCGACGCGTGTCCACGCAACGGTTACCTGAACAACACATGGCACGAGTTGAAGAAGATGCACGAGCTATTTCCATACATACTGTTAGAAAAAGTCACAACACAGTTGTCTGTACACATAGGCGGCTAGTAGTTCTTATCTACAGGCACAGATGGCGCTAATTGTGATAGTTGCTTCGTGCATGTTCGGAGCATGTCCAATAAGATTTCGAGTCTCGGGTGACGTCACTGTCCCTGCTAAGCCCCTCATTCCCCGCAGATTGCACGAAGACTTTGTTCAAAGAGCGCGCGCTAGTGTGTTTTGTCTGTCTTGACTTTGCTAGATTAAAACTGTGACGAAATATAGTGGTGTTTATAACACATAATAATAAGTAATGCGCCTTTAAACACACAACAATGCCGCGTTAATGTTTGATTCAATCAAAGCAAATTGCTCACAATCTCACCTTATGTCATTCAAATGCAGGGGAATACAAGGTGCCATAATGCTTAGTTCAAAATCCTATCTTGTGAAGCAAAACATTGCTAGGGCAGCGCGACGGCTGTGTTGGAAGCATTGGAACACTTGCGTTCTTATGAACAAATATTTACCAAGACTCAACGCATAGTACAAATCAAAAACAATTCTAATAGAATCTCCACGGTGGTATGATCAGATGCACTCACCGGTGGGATCTAACGTGAGCCCCTGCGGACACTCGCAGCGGTACGAGCCGTCCGTGTTGACGCACGAGCCGCCCACGCACAGCTCGGGGTCCAGCGCGCACTCGTCCACGTCGCGGCACGTCGCTCCGTCCAGCTGAAAGATGAACACCACCGCGTATTACGAGTTTATATTTTACGTCGGCACAATGTTTTATAACGCACTTGCTCGTAAAGTTGCTCTCGCTTTTAGGCACACAATGCAGCGTGTAATACAACGTGCGTGACTCTATATTTTTGTGTATAAATCACATAAACGTCTCAGTGCCATTATGCCCTCGCCTCCGGCTCGGTCCACAATTCAGCCTCTAGTGTAGCTCACTTACATGCACTATAAATTATACAAAAGAGCAAGGAGCACTTCACGATACCATTCGAAGTCGCCAACCACTAGTCGATAGTGAGTGTGAATGCGTAAATATACAGATCAAACTTATAGTTTGAAGTTGTTTCCTAAGAAACATTAGGCAAACCCAACCTGACTGTGATCTACCTTTGACTCGGCCGATAGCGACACTTATTCCCAAATTCCAAACTCCTGTGTAGCCAGGATCAAAAGTTCCAGACTTAATGTTTTACCCCCTACTTTATTTCAGACAACTCCTTCGTGACTTTTCCCTTTCTTTTGGGATAACGGGTTCAATTATGAATGGTTTGCTCTTCTCACTTAGTTGCCTTATACGATCTTAATAGCTTTTGAACCTCCAAAATGATTTAGTGCAGCTCTTTAGCATGCTCGAATCCACCGGTTTTGTATATAGTATTTTGAATGTATACCTTAGCGAATCCCTTGCGACAAGGGCAGTGTGAGGGGTCACAGGGCTCGCACGGGGAGCCCCAGGCCAGCCCCACACTGCAGCAGCACTCCTGACGCAGCAGGGTCCTCGGAGCTGCCGCCTCGCACTGTCCATCCACCACGCGGCGCCAGCACGATCCACGACGGTTATCTGAACACACAACAACAATCTGGGATTTGTTGCGGCCCCTGGAATGCATGCCCCTTACGCTACCAACAAATAACACAGATCAAAGACTCAACTCAAGATACCACTACAAAGAAAATTTTGGCAAATGTTGACGATAACATGGCAGCTAGCCGTCCAGGTGAGCAAAGAAAAGTTGCCTACCAAAAACGATATAGACCTATATTTGGAATCTACATAATGGTTTGAGACTGATTCTATTAAGTTTACATCCGTTGCCGCACGGGCTGTCGCGTTCCATGTTCCATGACCACATACACAACACTCACCCAGACAGTGTTGCTGCGTGGCGTCGAGCACGAACCCGTGCTCGCACTCGCACTCGTAGCTGCCGTGCGTGTTGATGCAGCGTCCGTTGTCGCACGGGTTGTCGTGTTCTGTGACAATATAAAGAACAAAGTGATAATTTATGTGTCTATTTTAAAAGCGTCCTATTAAGTTACATAATTTAAGGAAGCAGTGCGATGTACTGATCTGCGTGTCTACCAGGAGTTAGAAGTCAGTAATGTGTCAGTATAATTATTGAAATCAGTTTATAAAATCGCTTAAAAGCTTTGCTGGTTACTCCGTGATTATTTTTATTGTATCAATTCATTAACTCTAGTTTATTTTCGTTAACCTTTTACCTGCTACGAATGGGTTTAATAATGAGATGATAATGTCGCGTCCTATTCGTTGTTCCGTTGTCTATTAACCAATGTCGTTATTTTCAATTTCGTTAATTTTAATTCGAAATTATAATAAACATAATTGTTAAAGAGATACGTACATTGCATTGTCACTGAAGGCTCACTTCGTTTCGCCCACCCTCGGATTAATGATGCCTTTAATTTACAGTTTGACAATCTAAATAAGTCCGCCAAGCGTGACTACTTTGAACCGTCATCCTTAGCCTTAAAGAGGAAAATGTTGTTGTTATCAGTTTCATACTAGAGACCAAGAGAAACTATTAAACTCAAAGAGCCGCCATTTTAATTCCTCCCGATCCAAGATGGTATGGACTATTCCAAAAGGCAGCGGCGATTTTAATTATTTTTTTCACAGTGTTGTAGTTAGCAAAATGAGAAATGGCTAAACAAATGCATAAGATAATTAATTTAATTGTAAACCACCGAAGTGATATGAATAAGCCGATGGTATCAGCGGGTTTCAGAGCAACGCGGTATTACAAGATGGAACTTGAAAACTTCACTCTGCGAACAAAGCACTTTGTGTTAAACTCATACATATTCACTGCCAGCGACTACACAACCTATACGCTTCATGACATTTCAACAACAAAATGAGCTAAAATCATACAGAGGTAGACGGTTTTTACTGAGAGCAAAAGATCAAGTTCTATCTTTTGTAGCAACACTGTCGACGCTGTTTGGTTGTGGTACTTAAATCTTCAGTTCCATATGATCGATAGATGGCGCTGCACTTTTGGCAACTATCGAAAGGTTTATGGCAGTATTAAAACACAATAAACAAGTATTTGAAATTTTTCTGACTGACAACTGAAAGTTGTCATGTCATGCCATTTATAATGCATTTCACACTCATACTGTTAACCGATTTGTAACGAAACTTAATTACATCACAACGCCATCTATTTTTCGAAGTTGGAAGCTTTGTTGAAAGTCATCGAAACCCCTTGCAAAGCGGTACAACCGTCAGCTAGTCGAGAGCGCTGGCTGCACGCGTGTCTCTGAGCCCGGCCGGTGCCGTGACGCGCCTGAGCAGACATGCGTAGTGTAGTGTTGTGGGTAACCTGTGCGGTTGGTAAAGACCATCGGGGGTATGTCGCCGCGCTGTTCGTCTGAGGGCCGCGCGAGCGTGCTGTAAGAGAGCTCACCGTCGCATTCGTCTATGTCTCTGCAGAGCTGCGCGTCAGGCTCGTGCCGCGTGCCCGCCGGGCACACGCATGTGAAACTGCCCGGTGTGTTGCGGCATTGCCCGCCCGAGCAGTACTGAAAACACAAAACAGTTATACCAAAGATCACGGAGAAAACAAATACTGGAGAAACTACATGCAGAGAGGTCATACACAAAATCCTGGTAAGTACTCGTAGTATCTGGAGGCATGGCTATACCCCGCCAAGTCGAGAAAAAAACACAGCCGTACCACCCTTTTCTCCATGTAACTTCGTTGTGGATAAAGCTGCAAGTCTGAATTTTCATTTCGATTTATAGAATCGTAATTATGGCCTACAGTGGAACCTAAAGCGATGGCGAAACTGCATTAGTAGCGTCGAGCTGCGCACGCTCATATAATTTTATTTTTATTTATTTATTTATTTATTTACAACAATGACAAATTAGTAAAGATTGTTAACACATAAGTTTAAACGGACCAAAGTGACGACCAAAAACGTGTTTTTGCTATAGCAGCCCCAATAGGTCAAGCCTGTAGCAGGGCGAGCTACTTAATTATAGTCGTAAACATAAACAATGTATCATTCGTATACTTTGAAAGCAAACTTCTAAACCTAAGTGAACAAGAGGTTATTGAACGTGCTACTTATTTCAAAAATATATAAGTATCTCTACTGTCTACAAGATACTGCTCTATATCCCCTAGAAACTGTAAAGCTTCAGATCAAGCACCGAGCACTCACCGACTGATGCATGTCGCACTCGTCAATGTCCCGACATATGCCATCCTCGTCGGGATGGTATCCCGGGTCGCATATACACCGGTACCCCGGCTCCAGGTTCTCGCAGGTCCCGTGCGGGCACACGCCAGGGATCATGGTACATTCGTTGATGTCGGAGCCCCCGTTGTCCTTGCTCGCGCCCTCGGGACACAAAATGTCGTATTCCTTCGTGCCTTTCTCCGGACACGCTTTGCATTTAGCGCCCCAGCCTAGCCGCAGACCTGCAACCGTCAATAAAACAACATTAATTTAAAAATGTTATACTAAAATTTAGATAAACAGGATACCAAATGGTGTTGTCAAAATACAGCGCCATCTGTAGTTTCTGTTAACTAGCTAATGTGATGTAAAGTACGGTCACGGAGCAGGAAGAATTTCGTACAATGACCTATTATTACCCATCTCTGTCACTCCCGCGTAAATATAATGCGTCTCGCTCGCACAGATGCAATGACCGCTGTCACCAGGGATTGTAAACCGTTTCATTGAGACCGTAAGTTTTGTTCTTGTTTGCGTCTGGTTTTTTGGTTGGCCTTGAGTCGCAATGAAAAGTATTTGACATGATTCATAATTTTTGAATAACGAACGACATTCCATCTTGGGATGCGTTAGTGCTCGTTCAATTTTGAAACACAGTTATCTTAGTTTGTTGTTATTTGTTAGTTTTTGTTGTCGTGTTTTAATTGTTAAGTGGTTTCGTTGATTTTTTGCATAATTGCAAAATTGCATAAGTCACGTTAAAAAAGAGGAATCGAAACTAGGTGGACTAGATGATAATGTAGACAAAACTGTCGATTCTTTTGTTATAAATGTGACAGGCGAGACGTCATCAGAAAGCAGTAACTCCGATACAGACGAATCGGATTCGGATTTATGATTTATTTATTTCTACCAAATTGATAATTTTAAGACGATTTTGATACTGCTGTAATGTAAAATCTAAATAAATAATTGATATACTTAATAAGCTAGTTTTTTTCTATCCTTTAAATATTTCATGCAAACCACACATAAAAATGTTTGTGACCACTGTCAGTAGGTAAAGAGGTCATTGTACGAAATTCTTCCTGCTCCGCGACCGTACTTTAGTAGATGTCGCTGTAGTCATTCATTCTTATAAACCAACTATTTGCTAGGAAGAACTTATAAATGATACAATCATGGCAGTTATGGTAAATCTCTATTGGGAAGTCTATGGGTCGTAGCGTTCAATGACTGTGGCTGATTTTCAGAAATATATTAAAAATTCACGTCTGTTAATGATCGTACCTTTGCTTGCGCTGCAGCAGCACTGGGACCTAGTAATGGGCGAGGACCCTGGGCCGGAGCATCGACCCTCCTCGTATTTCTCGTAGCAAAGGTCTTGTACTTCATCTGTCAATTGTAAATCATAATTTTTATTCGGGTTAGTATTTTCACAAGAAGAATTCGTTTTTATCCTAGAATTTAAAAAAATTCTCCTTGTTTTTGGACTAAATTCTGTCGGACATAAATCATAATAGATATATTAACTTCAAATTAAATCCCTTAAAATAATCCAAACCAAACGAAAACACATAACTGGAAAAACGAATTCAAAGTATGTAAACACAGAAGAAGTAAGACCTTCGCAAGGTCATATGTTGGATTATGATGTCTCCAAGCACATTGTCCAATCATGTTAATTAATAAAATGCCTTGTCGAAGCAGCTATAATACAACCAAAACGGAGCATTTCTGACCTAAACATGTTCGTCCGGTGGCGCTGAGCGTGAATCCATCCTCGCACTCGCATCGGAAGGACCCGGGCGAGTTGATACATCGTCCGTTGCGGCACACGTGGCTTTCTAGGCACTCGTCCACGTCGACGCATGCGCCGCGGTCGGGCGTGGGACGGTAGCCAGTCTCGCACACGCACTGGAACGAACCTTCCCCGTTCACACACTTGCCGCCCTGGAACACACCAAAACAAAATCACAAATCATACCAATATCAATATACATACATTTATATTCAAATAAAATCTGTTTGACTTTTCAGAAGCCTTCGACAAGGTGGACCACGCTAAACTAATTAGAAAACTGTGTATCCATTGTATAACAACTTTGGTACTAGATTGAAGCTGCTTAAATTAAAGGGAAGACCGGTAATTATTATACAGAATAGTAATCAGTTCAACCTATCTCTTGCAGCAACTGGAGTACCTCAGGGCTCTAATATAGGACCACTTTTGTTGTATATAGTAAGTTATCTATCAGAATATAAAGATATTTATTGTATAAAAATAGCGTGAACACGTTATACAGGCTCACTATAAATACATGTTAATATCAACTAATTGAATTTTTGAACTTGAAAATTAGTCATCCATTTTTGAGAGTTCACATAGGCAGGTGGTACACATGTTGAAGCAGTCTAACCTGGCACAGATCCTGATCAGCGCACTCGTCTACGTCCGCGCAGTACCCGCCGGCGTGGTGCGCGAACCCCGGCTCGCACTGGCAGTCGTAGCTACCGGGGGTGTTGCGGCACCGCCCGCGGCGGCACACGCGGCCGTTGGCGCGGCACTCGTCCACGTCGCGGCACGCCTGCCCTGTCTCCGTCTTCTCGTAGCCGGGGTTACACACGCACTCGTACCTGTAGCCGATCACCAACATGACTAACTAGATGTACGACACACAACAGACAATCACATCTACACAATTATCATTGCCGTCATGAACTCTACTTCATCCTCACTGGTATTACATATTCGACCTTAAAGTTGTAGGGCTCATCCAACTAAACACACAGATTTTCCGAATATCGCTTTTAGGCAATTAAACTGTTTAATGTAAGAAATTCAAAAGAATGAATTTTTCCCGTATTTTTAATTCTAAATATATACAGATTTACGCCAGTTTGCACATAAGCTCATGTAGCTAGTTTGAGCAAGTGTCTGACAGCGCATCTACCCTCGAGTCTTCTGACAGAGGAGTCGTTTGATTACATTATTTCAATTTGGCTCACCCTCCGTCGTAGGTCGGCTGGCACGCGCCGTCGGTGCACATCTCTCCGTTGGTGAGCTCGCATTCGTTTTTATCGCTGCATCGCAGACCGTTGTCGATCGCGTCGAAGCCGGGAGGACATCTGAAACACACTTAGCTACTTAGAGTTCTGCGTGTCCTATCCTTGATTCACTGCCACCAAAATCAATATAAAATCAAAAAAAATTGCTGTAAAAATAACATGAATATAACACAAGACGCGTCTATTTTTTTACATTTAAATAAATCACATATGTACCTGCAGTCGAAGCCGCCTGGCGTGTTGACGCACGTCCCGCCCTTGCAGTACTCCAGTGCGCACTCGTCTATGTCGAGGCAGGTGGGGTTGCCGTCCGGCGCAGCCTCCTCCGCACCCTCCCAGCAGTTGCACGTGTAGCTGAGACACATCATACTTAATAAGTAGTTCAAGAGTACAAGTTCGTATATACTTTATTACAGGTTAAACGCTTGGCGTCGATCCGTGGACACACCATTCAATACAAACCAGATGTGACCGAGACTTTCAAAGGACCGAAAAATGTCAATCCTTTACCACATAATATTGTTGTTGTTTTTAACCGTTGTATGGTAAGCGGCCGTACCTAGAAGCCTCAATCTAATGAGGCGCTGACTCTGCTACCTTTCATACCGGAACACAGCAGTGCTATTAGTACCGCTGTTGGGCAGCAGACTTGGGTAACGTGGTGGCAGCTAGCCAGGCGAACATATAAATTGCTCGCCACCAACCAAACCGAGTACCGATAGGTACCTCCACTGGGAATCGAATCCAGGACCTCCGGATTGTATCTCCTAGCGTATAGACATTATGCCACGGAGGCGGTTAAGGGTGATGATGGTGACGAAACGAATGCTTATATATGCTCTAGTACCAAGTAAACAATGTCTCACCCCTCCTCCTTGTCGACGCAGTCTCCCAGGCCGCATATCCCTGACCGCAGCGTGCATTCGTTAACTTTGACGAACAGGCCGGGATCTCTTCCTCCCCCGTTGCCGTTCCCATTGCCGTTGCCGTTCTCTCCCCCACCTCCGGCGGTGTCGTTCCGCCGCCAGTCCGGCGGGATGATGCCGCCCCCGCACAAGTGGCTCCATTCAACTGGAAGGTACGAACAACACACATACGTTTCATTAATTATAATATATTTTTGTGGAAGTAGTAAAAGGAGAACCGAATCTTAAATTATTCTTCAAACCGTCACTTCAATGCATTCATATTCTATAGCCCTAAAGAGACGTTTCGCGCCTGCACTTTGTACACTATTTAAAAAATCAAGTGATAATCTAAATATGTATAGAAAAATACGACAATTACCTTTATTTTAATTGTACAAAATCATTATTTTTGTACTAAGTGACAGCGTCAAATGTCATTTTACTGACGCCATCTTTGTTTTCAACGTCAAGTCTTACAAGTGTTTCGTGCGTTTTATATGTTTTTGTACAAATAAACTAAACCGAAATATACAAAAACAGTAACTAAATCACTTTTATTTGATAATGGCCTTTTAAAATTATAAGTGTACAAGACCAGGCCTTGGCTCCATACATTCGGGGAACGTGTAATTTTTAGAATTGTAATTTGGTAGCACTTTGTACTAAGTGGAAATATTACATAGACGCCATTATTGTTTCTCAGCGAAGCCGTCACAATTTTTTGCACGGTACGCGAGGTCTGGTACTAAACCTACATACACGTATATATACAATAAACGTACGTACATACTTGCACAAAAAGTACAAGTACCCAATCCACTCGGCCTCCTGGTGTCGAGTGCGCGGGGTCAGATTTGTTCTGACAGACGGTTTGCGAATTATGCGGTCACATACTAGACCAAAATATTACAAAATTATGTAATTAGGACACATATTGATCTATGTAGAACACTTTTGTTTAATAATGACATCTCAAAATTAAAAAGTCCAGACCGAGGCTTTATAAATTCGCTTGGCCTCTGTTTGCAAGTATGTCTAGTTCTAAACGGACAACAAGGGTCAGTGTACAACTATGCGGTGTACTGACTGGATCCCCGGGGCGGGCATGGTGCGCACAGGTCCCCCCACGCGCGGCCCATGTTGTACCCGCAGCAGCAGTCGCGGTTGGAGAGGGGCACGTTGAGCCGGCCCGCACACTCCCCGGTCTCTGACATGTACGTGTAGCAGCTGCCGACCCGACCGTCTGGAACACAACGCTCCACACATTAACACATCATACCTTCACGGCGCGGGTGACACAAGATTCACACATTCACACTCACCGATACAGAACTTCTTGTCGGGGCTGGGGATGAAGTGCGGGTTGCACAGGCAGTAGTAGTCCCCTTCCGTGTTCACACATTTGCCGTTCTGTAACGTAAGATGTGATATATCAACGTATATCGACTTGATTTCTGATAAACACACAATTCGTGCTCAACATCACAGTATGTCTATAATTTGGGAAATATCCCAAGAGATCATTTCAACGGAGGATGGAAAGTATGTTTTAAGTTCATGATGTATGCACTCACTGGACAAATGTCCGGGTCCTCGCACTCGTCTATGTCCTCGCAGTTGTTCGACAGTCGGTGTCTGCGCTGCCCGGGCGCACACTCGCACGAGAACGAGCCCACCGAGTTGACGCACTTGCCCCCCTCGCACAGGCCCGGCACCGCCGCGCACTCGTCTATGTCCTGTAAACCACACACATCAACAGCTGTACACGGGTATTATTGGTATGCCTTAACAGGTAAGAAACAACGGTCTATACCTCTGTTCTCCGTCTAATTGTAATCTATTTCCACAAAAACTTTGGCTCTAGTACCATGGATACAAAACACATATTAGAAGCTTTGAACACGTTTGAATACTTTTCGCTATTCAATTTGATTGAAATTTAGAATTTTTTTGTTTCCAAACACCAACTCAATTAAGTGGATTATGGATGGAAACGCTAACATATGAAGGCCTAGTACAGACCGATTGAGTATGACATCTAATGTACCAGGGAAGTTTATGTATGTACCTGGCACTCCTTGGTAGCGAGGTTTCGCAGATGTCCTGTCGGACAGTCGAGGTCGCCGCACCGCTCGCAGGGATGTCCCCACGCCACGCCCACCGTGGCACAGCACAGCTGCTTGGTGCACACGACGCCCTCCAGCGCGCCCGTGCACAGCGCGCCCCGGGTGTCCGTGTAGCAGGGGCCTGTAATACATGCAACACGACAACGTAATGACTACATTCCTGTCGACTCGCGCTCAGTTATTAAACTTAACAACTGACAGCAGATAAGAAAAATAGGTTTGACAGGTTTTTAAAAACTGTTCTAGTGTGATAGATATCTGAGATTAACACAGATATCTAGGGACCCTATAGAAGTTGTATATTTTGCGTTCCATTACATACAGCGCAAGAAAAAACGGAAATAATAAATATCATTAAAATTAAAATTAATTGCGGGATACCGCAATAAATTAAAATGTTTGAAATAAATTAAATACATACAAATAATATCCTACATATAAATAAATGTCATCGTGACGTCACCTGCTTGTAAACTTTGTTTGTTGACTACTGTCTACACGCAACTGTTTACAAGTAGTTGGCGTCATCAACCATCCAGCCAATCCCAGTCGTTTATGATCACGTGATCAAAGTAGACAAACATTCATTTTCTTTGTCAAGTTTCTCTTAAAATGTCAGACTAAATAGTTGGTAACCAAATTTCATATTCAATACGATTGCCATCAATAGGTCCTACATTTTACATGCTGTCAAAAATATATTTTCTAGGACCCTCTTCACTAAATTGGCAAGGCAATAAACCGCTGATAAGAACTTGTTGATCAAAATTATTTATAACACCTAACACGATTTATAAAATCATGTCGTATCCGTACTATATTCCAGCACATGGGATGTATCATCGACGGGGTGGTGTCTGGAGCGCTTGTGAAACGTCGTTGCGAGAAGAGGGCTAGTCTAAATAATGGTGAACACTCCAGGTGATGGAGTTAATGAGCCAGCGAGGTAGTTTAAAAAAGGGTAGTCTGAAGCTGTACATTTATAGCACTAATCTGTGTTTACGTAAATATGTAATGTATTAGTTTGTCACATGTCTACTGTACTGTACCTGTCCTTCGGTCGATCTCGCACCGCGTCCCGGACAGCCCGTGGAAGCAGACGCAGCGGTCGGGCGCGATGCACCGTCCCCCGTGCAGGCACGGCTCCCGGCAGATCGCTGTTAACAAACAAACGCCGTATTGAACAAAAGTTATTTATAGGCAAGCATATACTATCCTGAAGAAACTCAACGAGACAACATCAGGCGGGATCATTGTTAAACTTGATGCAGATGCAACAAGATGTGGCAGTCGTCGGGTTGATAAAAGACACGTTTGACCATAAAATGTACATCCCTGTAGTCATGCAAATACGTTGGCATAGCTAGGTAGGTTGTAGTGAGTAGTGAGGTGTACTCACGCTCGGTGCAGAACTCCCCGCTCCAGCCGGGTGCGCAGGCGCAGGTGCCGTTGGTGCACGTCCCACCGTTCATGCAGATACGACGGCAGCCGCCGCGGGTACGTACTGAAAACAATTAGCGACCCAAAAAATTATTTTGACCGTTTTATCAAAATCAAATCGCTCTTTATTTGTTGACAAGTAACTGAAGAAATGATTGATTTTTCAAGCTTTACTCTACCCATATTTTCAAGATAGGAGACAAAATTGAGCTCTTGACAGAGAAACGCAAATCTTGTCAAGTACCCGACACGTCAGACAAAGTAATCAGGATATCGTGTAACCTGTCTTTCAATACTTTAACTACAGCATTTATTTATTCCAAAACTTATGTAATTTTTTGGGCTTGGGCGTCCTTTACTCGAAAACCATTTAAATAAATGTATATACAATTATTATTATGTATTTTACAAAATCGTGTAACCAAACAAAACATCAGTAAATAAACAACACCTAATATAGATTTGGATGCAAGGTGACCTCAATATTAAATACGACGAATCCCCTTTACGGATGAAGCCAAAGGTATCAGTGTGGGTGGTTGCACACAAAGATTATAATAATCTCTCCTTTACATATACGTAAAGTAGGTCGACAGGTTGTCCTTGAATTAATTGAAAAGGCTTTCCGGTACCAACCCAATGTCAACTTTGATTTACGAAAAGGACACCTGTATTCAGTTTGGTCACGTTTGGGTTTGACATACTTAGTAAGATACAGGACTGACTTAGACTCAACACTGCTGAAAAAAACTTTTAGAAATAAACTGAACCCTTGCCGCTACGCTATTTATATATTATATACGCTCATGAGGCAAATTTTAATAGAACGAATAATATTACCCAAAATATTTCGCATTTGTACGTGATCAATAAACTATTGGCTTATGAAATGAATATATAAATCACATCATAACTGAAGGCCGGCCGAGTGCTTTCTTCTTTTGTCTTTCCCCGGCAGAACAGTAGATTCCAACACAAAAAATATAAAAATAAACATGTGCTTCAGTAGTCGACGATGTCACTTAGGATAGGAATGAGAGGGATGCAAGGTTCTTCACCTGGGTAGGGGTAGAGGCCGCCATCTTGCCCGCAGGAGGGCGCCTCCACGCCGCCGGCGCAGCGACAGATGTTGGGCGCGACGCACGAGCCCGGCGAGCCGCAGTCGGGACGACACAGCGCTACAACATAAACACAACAAAATTCTACTTTTCTTCTGCTCGCACAATCAAATAGCTGGAAAACGGACTGGAGTGGGCTCGATCGCTAACCCAGGATAGCAATGATGTTCCACAGTATATATAAGGTAAAGTAGTACTCACGCACGACACACAGCAGAGAGTTGGGCCGGGACGTCCACCCCGGACAGCAATGCGTGCTGTTCCGCGACCGACACACGTGCGGCCTGCGGACATCACAAAATATCATTACCTTAAAACATTCAAACGCACTCTATTACGTTTCGTGTTTTTTTACCTACAAATGACGTACTAAAAGGTAAACTAAATCGTTAATCAACTATTTCAGGTATTGCCGACTGTAAAAAAAGCGCACAGGACCGAGTGCACTGTGTATTTTTCGAGATAGAAAGCATCATATCCTACAGAAAATATTTTATTTGTGTAGCAAACTTTATTTAAATCTGTTCAGCACTTTATGCGTAATTGACACAATATAAGCCTTTGATTGTGTATGCCAGACATTTTGTTAAATAAATTATATAGGTCTATGGAGTCAGAATGGATATGAATGTGTAAACTTAATACAAACTTAAGAGAAAGATGATTGACATTGTAAGATCACAATATAAAATCAGAGATAGAGGGAGTTCTCCAAGGGAGTGTGCTTCAACTTCAAATGAATGTGCACCATCTTTAAAATAAATTAGTATCAACTTCACCATGTTCAACCGCTACGGACGGACGGTATGGAAGCTCTTACAACGTCGTAATTAAGATTAAGATATGTCTGAGGAACAACAGACTCTTTGTCCATGACTTAGATGTTAGATGACGGCATCCTCTCCCGGAATCGAGGGACAAATATCTCTGTTCTAAACATTTACGATAGTCACTCAAAGCATCTATATCAACTGTTTAATGCGCAAAGACATGACAAAACAATGGACATTCACTCGGTCTTCTAGTCTTCTGATGTTAATCGACAATAAGGCCGTAGTACAACCGCGAACTCTACCAGAAGCCTCAATTTTAATGGGGCACTATGGGCAGTTGAATTTTCGTCTTGTTGTTATTGTTCTCGTTCGTAGCACTAGGTTAAGTGGGGTATCATATGAAAGGTTTATTATTTTATTAGCTGCATAATTTTTGAATTACGAGTATCATGAAAAGTTTGTGACAAAATACCATTCCGCTAAAAAATCTGTAATAGTAGTGCCTATAGTAGCAAACTTTTTGTAACTTTTACAGGACAATCTGCACGGGGTTTCTATCAAATATTGCTTTTGAGAAGTAATTAATCAATTAAATAATTAAAATTAATAAATAAATAAAAAATCTTGAAAAGCAAACTTAGTTGTGTGGTCGAGAAAAAACACCTCATTTCAAGGTATTACTTTACATAGCTCGGAGCCGTTGTCGCCCGAGTCCAGCTCACATTTGTCCGGTGTTGTTGTTTTCTAAACGCCACCGATCACATTGCAGTGATCATGTACGTAGACTAGGTCACAGTGAGCGATGGCCGCGCTCCTTGCCCGTGTAAGTGTAACGTCATCTGTTAAGCAGTGGGGCAATGGGACGATTTGTCACGCCTTTTCATGTCGAGGATTAATGCGCGGAGGGCAGAGGTTATCTCGTCCCGCGGCTCGCGGCGCTGGACGGCCGCAGCCGGCGCCGGCGCACAATGTTGCACGGACATAACTACCTGTTGTGTTGAACATACATAGTAATCGCTTCCGTGTAGACATAATAAATATGCTTTATTTGTAGGGTTCCGTACTCAAAGGGTGCCAAACGGGATACTGTTACTGGGGGACGCTATCCATCCGTTAGTCTGTCACAGGGTGTATCATTAGAACCGTAATAGATAGAAACTTGAAAAACAACTAATAATAAAGGTCAACAAATCCCTAAACAACAAGACCATAAAATCGTTTCTGTGATCTACGTCACGGTTTCAGATTTTTATTGTTTCCACAATAATGTTTTAAGTATCAATATAGATAACAATTATGTTTGATCAGAATATAGTATCTCTGAATGAAAAACAGAATATGTGTTGTGTCACTTTGTGAATTAATAATCTCATACAATCCTCCATACAACTACAACTTATAAATCTTCATAAGTAGAGTAAATACGAGTAGGCACCTTCTAGATCAACGCGTAACATCGTCGACCTCATCGTCGCTTAACATCAGGTGAGATTGAGGTCAAGCGTTGGTCTATCTTCTATTAAAAAATCTCAAATTCATGTCTCATCAGGAGGTGGGTAAATTCCACCGACAAAACGGAATACTATATATAAGCCCTGAAAAAATTCTAGCTTCTAATAACATTTTTAAAAGCAAGTGTTATCATACTTAAGATCAGTTGACATTAAATATTAAAATGATCGATCATAATAAAAAAAATGATGAATTATTATGACCATATTTACATTCCAATTCAATTCAGGGAACCCCTGGGCACGAGCATCGCTCACTCTTAAAGACAAAGTTCGTACACTTGGCCTTCATCTCGTTGACATTACTATCAGTTCTGATAAGGACGTAAATAGAAACTCGCTCCGCCCATGATCTGATGACGAGCTCAGTACAATTTCTTGATTGGCAAAAACTTTCTACATTCACCTAACTACTCTGGCTAGCTACCACCAAGAGTGAATCTACCACCAAACACTTTTAACACCACCATTGTGTTCTGTCAAGTACTCGTAATTATCAGAAGTGCCATTTTAAATTGAGAACTCCGTGTGAGAATGTTTCCACCCTGCGTCTGAATGGTCGTTCGATAGGCAATACAACTCAAATCACAATCCATTATCCATTAAAAACCTACCAAGGGCGTGTCTGTCCAAGCACAGATTCCGGGGCATTGGGATGGCATGGGATACTAAAGCTTGTAAGATATTTACGGCTAACCTGAGGTAACATAAATATTATGTAATTAAATGACCTTAAAGTGTGATATTTTAGCGGACAAATAAAAGTGAATTCGACCACCAGAACTGTGGACCTGAAAACTAGGAACAATGCCTGCTGCCGAAACAGCTGTCGTGTCTGACACACTCTACTAACTGCGGACAGGTTTCAAAGATAATAGAAAAAATACACAACAAAGTAACTAAGGTAAGCGATACCACGCGATACCTTGTGTACCATTTTGCCGCGAGCTTCTGTGATACTCAAAATATTTCGCAGAATATGGACCACAATTAGACAGGGTGCTAAAACTCGACTGCTGGGTGCCTAAACCGACATATTTGGATTTATTACTAACTAGGTATGTGCGTATACCGTACCTTATAGTAAAGGTAAATATACAAATTAGTTAGAAAATTTGTCCGCAACTTTGTTCACGTAGACTTCAGAAATTATGTCACTGTTTCAGATTAAGCAAATCTACTTCTTTCACACTTTCTTTAATAAAATTCTGGTCTGTGTTACTGTACCCCTGCTCAGGTGATCGCCTGGCACGAAAGAAGAACCAAATCATTTCGTACTTTAGTTAGAGCTATCAGTTTTCAGGGGTTATGTGACGTAACCAACATAGTTCTTGGACAAAACTTATGTCCAAGAACTATAACTTAAAGAACTTCAAGATTAGAGATATCAACAAATGTTAAAGTTATACCGCATTTGCGGAGAGATATTGACACAATTTTTCATTGACCACCAAAGTTTCACTAGAGTTAAGTGGTCAGTCTCCTCTTTCCGTTTCTAGAGCACTTGATTTCAAGCAACAGTTCAGATGACAAGACTTTTGAGCGTGCGGTCTCGGCTTTAGAATAGGGTTCGTTTCATCCCGTGGAGAGAGGCGACAGTACACTAGTGGAGATGTTGGTTTCCCAAAGAAGTATAACGACTTCAAAAAATGCGGTCCTTAAAAAGCGAACGTTTATCTTGTGTGCTCTGTGGATCTGGACTTTTGAAAGCTACAGTCTTCGCAGCACGAATGAAACTTAGTTTAAAATGTGTGCTAAATGACAAGGTAAAGGTCCTGTGAGGTGTTAAATACGAGTACCAATGTGCCTAGTATCGTCGTATTCATCACACGTCCTCGCATGCGCAGTGCGGACGACGGACGGACGGACGCTTAGATCGGCAGCTAGATGCATCGCACACATTCTTGCACCCCGTGACTGACATCCTTTACACCTGATCGCATTCATAATTCCTTGATAATATTCTCATGCTCTAAAAAATATTTGCGTTACTTAGCCGTTCGCGTATCTACGAACGAAAATACATAGTTACATTAGCTTCACCCGATCCAGGGGCAAAGTTGCTTGAAGTCGACAAGTGACAGAAACAAGTCCTGGTTGAGAGACATCGGAGAGAGAGCGGGATCGAAAGTACCACCGAGCTCATCAATAAGGCGAGTTGACAGACAACCTTCCAATCATGATTCAGACTATGTATCCAATTAGGGGATTTGCCCAAATCACCAGTCTTGGCAACAAAATTGCTAATCGCTTTCAAATGTTGCTGTTACTCGTACATACTGAACAATCTCCATTAGCCGCCTTTTATGACACTTGGTGGGTGAAAGGTCCTTTTTCGTTTTTACTTGTTTATCATACACTGGTCTAGCTGTCAGTTGTGATGTGATTCATACGGCATCGTCGTCGGTGTCAGTTAGTTTAGTTCGGCGGCTCCGTTTGAATATAGAACACATTGCAGTGACCACTCGTCGAATTTACCATTAGAAGAACTAGTACCTAATCTGTGATCAGTTTCCTGAGGCAAGCCGTGAAAGGCGCATTTAGGTTTTAATGTGAAAAGTAAAGTCAGGTCCACAGCCAGTCTACGAATCCACCTGCCCACTGCACTGGTTATTAAGTATGTATCGCCCATTTTGTTATTCGATCGTATTAATATATTATTTCCAACTCGGCTATTACGTTTCTTTGGACTGATCCCGAAACTGATGGTACGTCCCTTTAGTACAGTACTGACCCGACAAACTGTGTAGTGGCTCGTTCGTCCAGTGTCCGGGGCCCCCGCTGCCAGGAGCGCGGGCGCGGCGTGTGCGCCTGCGACGAGCGCGCCTCCCCCGCGCACGCGGACACCAGCGCCAGCGCAGCCAGCGCGCGCATCCACGTCATCGTCACACCATCACCCTGAAACAGCACAAACTACCTGAATTACACTGTACCAACATACAAACTATTATAAATGCGAAAGTAACTCTGTCTGTTACGTTTTCACGCCCTAACCGATGAACCAATTTCAATGAATGGTATCTCGTAAAGTTTTGATTCTCGTGTTCTCGTATTCTTGAATCGTACGCATGATAATGATTACATGATCTTGGTACGACCTTTGCATAATTTAATAAATTAGGAACATAACGTGATTGTAGTAAACAGAGATTGAGCTATCATATCAACGCAGGCAACTGCATTGTTAATGGCTTGTTGTAAAAACATTTGGGTCAAAGTTGGGTCTGCCGCACTGACCCAGTTTCGCAAAAACCCCGATAATCCCACAAATGAAATATTGTTAAGATAACTTTTGGACGCAATCAGTTGCATTTTCTAGAACTATGTTGAATGTAATTAACATGCCAAGCTGTACACAATTAAACTTGTTTGTGAGGTCCAATAAAAGCTGCTCATATACATTTACACGAGCATTGCAAATGGCTTGAAAATGCAAACTTTGAGACTTCTTGATGATCCAGCTTACATTCTACGTTCTTATCTAATAAGTGCATAATAACAAGCACACGAAGTTTTTTTTTTACCGCAGCACAATTTTTAGCACGAGATTGAGCAAAAAAAACACACAAAAAAACGTTTCTTATTTTCGTGTACCCCCCTCAGTTTTTAACATTTTGCTATTATTATTTGTTGTTATAGCGGCCATAGCCTCTTATATAGGCCACCAACTCTGTGAAAATTTCAAGTGTTTACCTATTACGGTTCAAAAGATACAGGTGTCGGACGGACGGACGGACAGCTTAGCTAGGGTCCCTAAAACATACAAGAATCCCCAAATAGAATATAGAGCAACAGACTCAAACTTCATATCAATACATCTTCATTAGGTAATTAATTTATAGATGCATCTATGCGGAGATAAGGGGTCCGGGGTGCGGAGGGTCGGGGTGCGAGAGGGGGTCAAGTAATCTGTGCCGAAATGATAACGGGGGCCGACGACCCGAGCACTATTGCACTACACGACACTCTCCGCATACGGGGACTATAATTAGGTAGCTCAGACTCTGCGAGATGCGTCTGCGCACTCTGGTGACGTCATATGCTTCAGAGACCGTACGCAACGTAGATACCAAACACAGGTCTTTATACTGACACTGCTTCATTCCTTCAGGACAAGAAACCTGAAGGCTAGGTTTCTTTTTCATCGGTTTAGTTAGTCCATTCAATAGTCAAGGACGCGTAGGAAACATGGAGATCTTTACGAAGACTTCATAAAGCTATCGGTAGTAAGTAAAGTAAGTTAGACCAGAAAAGCAAGTTTTAGTGAAGTTCAAATCTCATGGTTCTTTCTTTCGTTGCGAGAAGTCTTTGTGAGGGGTTTTTCAGCAGCCATTTATTGGTGCTCTATAAACCACATTTATTCGAACTAAACACGATCCGTTTAGAGATTTCAAAGAGTCAATAAAACGATAAAAATATAGTTTTATTTGAGTGCGGTGCGAAAGGTCGTGCGCGCGTTTTGAACCCGTTGCGGACTTCATTCAAGTACGATTAGTCTGGTAATGCGCGCGGTCGATATTACAATCTGACACAAATATATCGCTCATCTCGGGATTACGTCGAAGTGGATAGCGACGTAACGGGCGAGTTCAAACACAGATATATTGATATACTGACGCGATGTTTTTTTTACAAAACTCGCTGACTGTAGCGTAAATATATCAACAGCAGCAAAACCAACTCTGAAGTGAGTACGCAGTCACCCTCGGCTCGCGGCGCTGTGCTAACGTCACCCTATCAATAAGGATATCCCTGAAGATCCCTACAAACATTACATAACACAATGATATTCGGTGAGTAGGTAGGTAGGTATATGTCACCTATCAGTGGGTGAGTCACGTCGTCCCGTGGACGCGGACGCGGCGCGCTCGGAGTCACCCACGCGAACACGAGCGCTTCCTTACTAGACCGACACGACGTCCCTCGATGGATAACTAACATAGCTATTTAACTATATGGTTTTAGATGCTTTAGGTAGGTCATTTTCTATGTACGCTTGGCTAGCTACCACCATGCTACCTCAGTCTACCGCCATACTGCCGTGTTAATAACACTAGCATAGCTAACGTCACATTAGGCTGAAGATTATGGATTCCTATTTACCATCCAACGGCTTTATCGTCACCATCAGATGAGATAAAGACCAAGTGAAAACTGATCAAAAATATTTTTACTGGGATTTAGAGATACAATCGAATAACGAGCGATTGGGACCAAATGCCTATACAAGTTAGTTGTTACATGTGGCGTATAAAGCAAAGCCGTTATAGCGTTTAGATTCACAACGGTGCTCTGACATACGTAAGAATGTAAGATAGGTCACACACAAAAACTTTCGTCGAGTTTGGGCTGTAGTATAATTACTCTAACATCGTAGGAAGCTTACGAAGCGGACTCGTGTCCGTGTCGTGACGATTCGCTACCACCGGCAATCACCCAGCCAAGCTTGGTGGCCATGGCAAGTCAGTTAATCGTGGCAAACTATATTTTATCGATCACTGGACTGGTCCGGCTGAGAAAACTCTTATGTAACGAAATAGTACACTCGCATAACGAATCAGCTAACATTCGATGAAATCATTGAACGGCACGAAATAATAACACCAAAGTAAATAAATCCCGACCTCGTCTATAATCACATTCAGATATCCTCTAGGAAAACATAGGTCCTGCCGGTCCGTGCGTCCGCCCGTCCGACAAATGAATCGACCTAATGATGCGAGAATGGACGAGCGGTAACGGTTGTTCGGAGATAAATAAACTCCCAGTAAGATCTCACGATGACCGAAGCAACGCACGGGCCTGCAGTGCTCTTATCACTCGAGTAGGGCCGTTAATAGATTCCTCTTTAAAATTACTAAGGAATGAGCTTTTACTTCTTTTTAGGGTTCGGTACCACAAAAGTTAAAAAGAAACCAGACTCAGAAACGCATGCAGGTATGAAATTGTAATTCATAAAGCAAATGTGCAGTCTCTTGGACCTGTGAAGAAATCAAACTTCTAAGTCAACGCAATAAAAATATACAGCCAAAATGCCGCATTCGACAAAGAAAGAATCAAAACCTATACAGTACTTCCCATTAACCTAGATACTTGAAAGTTTCAAGCAAAAGCAAGCAAGGCACACAGAGAGGATCACCACCAACATCATCATCCACAATAACAACTTATTCATAGTTTATAAATGAATTTAGAAGCCTGTATGTACTTTATATATATATTTATTTATTTTTCTGTTGTCTTAAACTAAAATAGGCTAATAAGATAAGAGTCCAAGAGGATCGGCCCTGCTAGCTGAAGCACAGGTTCCACCTAGTTCGGCAGCAGTGGCTAAATTTATGTTAAAAACCTAAAGCCAAACAATCTTCTAACGAATAGGTAAATTTGTATTTATTTTATATAACTACATTTAAGTCAAAATTTTATATTATTATTATTATATAATTTACTATTACAAATTGTTAAAGCGCATGTCGTAACATTATTTTGAATGTGTAAATTAAAATTGCTCATCATTTTTATGCAAGCGGTTATTCCTATAAAATATTAGAACCCTGCGTGCGCGAGCACAACTCGCACTTGGCCGATTTTTTAAACATTTCTTTAGCCTCCATCAAAAAGTTCGTGCTCTCGTTCGAGATACCGTGTCAAATGATAAATAGCTCTATCAAATATTTTTCGTTACGCCTGATACCTGTTTCTAATATAGCCCATCAACAAGTAATTCTAGCCATGCGGTACACACTTGTCCGCTCCATACAAATCGATCACACGCTGTGACGTAACGCCGTGAATTGGTGGAAAAAAATACCAAATACACTGACGTAAAGCAAACCAAGTTTTGCTAAAATTGTTTGAGATTCATTAATAAGTTCTTCTGTATAATCATCATCGATTCTCTTTCACTCCAATTCATACTTGACATTTTATCAGCAGCTGGTCGATCGACGATCTCAACAGGCATATAATAGTTGGGAAATAGCTGTAAAATGTCAAGTCAAATACATAATACAATATTGAAATGAGAATGTCAGATATATTGTCACTAACGGCATTGCTGCTTCCCATTTTTCTGGCAACACCCCTAGATGAACATCCGCTCACAGACAAATATGCGAATTTGCAATTTATATGTACCTATTATAAAAATATTGGTTACTCAATTCAATTTCATAATTTCTATAAAAATATATTGGAATTGAATGAAGCGCATGTTCGCAACTATGTACCCATAGAGCCGCCGAGAACCCCGGCTAACTCGTAAACATTCGACAATTTTGGCAACATCCGACTCGCAGTAAAGCTATAACTACACCGGCGGCGGCACCGAGTGAACCAAAATACATTTTATTGCTAATCACGGTCCACCATTCCTGTCGCACACGGCTCATGATGAGAGTTACTGTTGATATTCATTACACGCGATTAGGTGCATATCCATATAAGAAACAATTACATGCTGCGTTGAATCAAAGCACTGAAAACTTTTTAGTGACGTTATTTTAATATTATCACCATGGAATTTGCAAACAATATATCGTACGTAAATCGGGTTTACCTTCAACTGGCTTTCGCCTGCGACTTTAGAAATTATTACACTCTACGGCCCTTGATCGTTGTTCCGTAAAAGAAGTATAAACCAAAAAAATATACGGGTTGAATCCAATTACTACTACTACTACTACTTCTACACAAAATGTATTTTGATCAAAGATAATTGATACAGGCATTCTAAAATTATGCAAACAGAAGAATATATTTATTCACAATGACATCAATCCTCCATAAGACCATCAACGATTGATAAAGGTACTGAAAATCACTGTCCAATTAAATAACAATTGTAACGTAAGCAAACGTTCGCCAATTCAGTTGCTGATGTCAAGTGTAATGTCAGAATTGATGCGTGGTGTCAACAAACGATGATGTATGACGGGCGCTGCGGTGCGCCGGGCACGCGTTTGCAACGCTTTGCGCACGCGCAGCCGTGCGAGGGACAGAGATAAACTAGCAGCGAAAATAATCACCAGTTCCAAAATAACTTTATTATTAATTTTAACATTATATACATATTTGATCCAGTGTATATATTCTACAGTTACTCCGTCTTCCTGAAATCCAAAATAATTTCGCATTCTTTTGTAGTCATCCAGGCCAGCGGCTCTTAAACAGTGTAGACCACAGACCACTAAATAAATCTCTTGTACTTTTAAGAACCCATCACACAATATCATACAATAACTTCAATTTATTTAATAGCAAATACCAATTCGAGGAACCCTAGAGGCTTTCATAGGGAATTCATAGGTTCCGTGCAGTCTTTAAGCCCTCCCTAAGTCCCTGCTCTAGGAAAATTGTACGTACGGGAGGCTCATGTCTTTCTATCTAAATAAATTCCTAGTCTTTTCCTGTCCTGTGTTTGTGCCCTCTGCGCCGGCGCACCGCGGCGGGCCACAAGGCGGCCCCAATTGAGCAGTTATTAACTCGATCCTTGCTGTAACGAGGCAGCTGCAGGCAAACAAATTACAACGAACACCCGCCATCACAACGCAAGCAACGCTGATGCTCATTATAATTTACTTCCTAAAATCAAATTGCCGCACGCACGCGCCGTCGCCGCTTAATTGATATATGGATTAATGGCGTCCATTGATGATGTCGTTTTGTTTTACGGAAAGAGCGTTGTACGCATAAAAGTGAATTACAGATTGTAAAGTATAAACACAAATACATACTAAGAATATGAATTGCCTCAACTATTCTCTATCTGGACATTTATTCCTTCTCTCAAGCGGCCTACGCTTGTCATGGCGGTGAATACCAAACTGATGCTAAAATTGAGATACCACCATAATTTTGAAGTAGTTTCAACTCAAGTAGAAACCTAATTTAAAAGCTATGAAGTTTCGGTAGCACTTTGTACGAGTATGAATAGAAATTAAAGAATCTAAAGACGGACTGCACAAACGCAACCAAAACTTGCAGATAGTCAAAAAGAAAATATTTATGATGTGCACCAGTTTTATTATTAACAGAAACACGTCACAATGTTTTCAAATTTGAAAAGAACGAAAATAAGAAAGCCCCTTGTCCAATTGACTTGCTGATCTAAAGATGAGATGAAGATCACCAATAGATACAGTTTCAATAGACTAAATATAAAGAGTAAAAGAGAAAAATAAGAGAGTCCTTTATCGAGAGCAGCTCTCAAAAATTCCTTGCGGGATACCAATAAATCGTGTAATAATTAATCCAAGGATACCGAAACGAATGTTTCGAGATAGAGAGTAATTAATAACCCCGGAGCGAGCCGACAATTAGGAATGTTCATTAATAAGGCCCGGGAGCAGCGGGAGCGGGAGGGATCAGCTCTTCCTACATTTTGACAAGCGCAATGCGACCGCGTCGTACCTATCTACCACAACGACTTTTATGGTTGAATTACCTTCCTCATCCATTGCTTTTTATAAAGCCCTAATTGGCTTAAATACTTCAAAAGAAGAAACTCTACACAAAATCTGTCTAGTGTATTTCTTTATTCCCTCGCACCCTAAACGGCCATAGGACAGCTACGTAGACATCGTTGAACCACCGGAATGCAGACGTGATATAACAAAAGTTTCACAAACTTGGATATAAGTAATGTCAACATGAAGGCATCGGAAGCAAATCGTAAAATCACGACTATCTGAGCGGGGCGTGCTGTGCAGCGCGCCGGGCAGGCCGTAAACCCGCGCACCTACAGTAAACACACGAAACTAGCGTGTCAGTGACCTCGCTCGCAGGCCAGCAGACAGCCAGGCGCCAACCACGTACAATGACATTTGACATTGACAGTTTGACAGCAGATGATTGATGGACCGATAATCCCGCGATGTCTCTCTCTTTTAGGGCCACAGTACATTCGTCCACTTTATTTGATGAATTTGGATTTGATTAAAGTCATCATTTGCCATTTTCATCAATTTTGCTGTCTAGTCTGATATTTGATCAAATATTTTTGACATTATATATTACCTTTTACATAGAATTAGTTTGCAATTGGCCTTCATCTAACATAATGGTAAGTGACTAAAGGCACATGCACCACCCAGCAGACTCAAGATAATAACGCGCTGGCTCTGCTACCATTCGTACAGCGCATTCTATCATAAACAACACAGACTTAGGTGGCAGACTTAGATAATACGGTGGTAGCTAGACAAGCAGACATAGAAAATACCATAACACCAACCAGAGTACCGACAGGTAACGCACTGCTGGGAACCGAACCCGGATCCCCTGAATTATGGAAACAACTGTGTATCCATTCGGCCAGTGTAGAGTTTAACAGAGGCAGAGGATCTAATTAACAGATCAATAAAAGTGACGTCAAAATGACATGAAATTACTTTCCTTTTTCCGTTTTCTCAAACTTGTCCTTGTCAAATAGATTGGAAGATTTGCATATGTTAAATATATTTCAAGGCATCATGGATAAAAAATCATCATATACATTGGATGAATGGAATGGGGCCCTTATTCACCTATAAAAACTAGTTTCGTGAGCAATGCCGCTGCGCTATCAGCCGGTAAAGTTCGAGAGTGCACCTTTAGTTGTCCGTAACAACGGCTCGGAAATTGTATACATGTATATATGTCAGTGGCATCATGGAGAAGACCACGAATATTGCTGAGTACCTATATTACACAACGACGCAGCCAAAATCATCATCATCATCAACTGCATTAGTCCTCTGCTGGACATGAGATACGCTCATAAAACACTTCCTCGAACGAGATTGTCAATAATGAATTTTCATAATGGGTTTAGTGATCATAAGTAGTATAGCTACATTCTGCTGCCCGTATTCTAGAGTTGTATCTGAGTTCCCTTTTACGACCACAGTGGGATAGCATGGTCTGGTCCTGTTCTACAGCCTGCGGCAGTCCACTGCTTGACTTACGCCTCTCCCAGAGTGCGCCACTCGATTCGGTCCTCTGCTCTCCGCATCCATTTACGTCCGACTACCCTACGTAAGTCGTCCACCTAGCTGGGGGACGTCCTACCCTACGTTCGCCTAGGCGTGGTCTCCACTCGAGGAATCATCTGCTTCAGCGGTTGTCGGTTAATCGTCAAATATGAGCAGCCCACTGCCACTTCAGCTTGCTAGTAATTACAATCCTATCAAACACAGAGTTAAATTTCAATATTAACTAATCAAATAATATTTAAATCATACTTTCAAAAAGTTTCATGTGGAAAAAGAAGGTAGAAACACTAAAGTAAATATGCACTTTCTTCCTCATCGCGTTACGTAGGATAAGCATACGATTTATGAACACATTGATAAATAATCAATTATCAACGAAAACGAATACACTCTAAAACATCCTTCTCTGATTGACATACCAACAGGGCACACCACCAATCAGTTTGTAATTGGAGACGTCGATCCCGTTGATGCTCTTGACTATGCAGTATTGTATACCACTAAAATTGAATTACCACCAGCAACGGGTGACCTACTAATCAATAATAATATCATAGGAAAAGACTTGCCGACAAGTGCGCGGCGCCGCCGTCGAAGAATCCACTAAAAAGGCACTAGATAAGATAGAGGGCCTCGTACTCATTAACTTAGAACGACAGCTATGAGGGTGTCGCTCCGTTACCGGCGTGATTGATGGCAGTGATTGAAGACTGAACTGATTGATCACGCAGGTGCCGGCGACGATGGCGGTGCGGGGCGGTGCGCGCAAACAGCCGGCCGGCCGACCGCGGCAACGAGCTCGTTGACACTATTTATGTATGTTAATACATTGTGACACTAGGGTGTAGTGACGACGCGCTTTTCAATGAAATTCCTTTCCGGAGTGAGGGGCGGCGGGGGAAGGCACACTCGGTAAATTGGTACCAATGTTACCATGACGATACAGTGACACTCAATCTGTGCAGATACTGTTTCGTGTCACACTTATATTTAAAAACAAAGTTAATAAATTAATGTATGTCTGATATGAGTATATTTTCATACTCACTTCCACAGTGTTGTTAACTTAGAATAGGTGGTATTGCTTATTGCATGTAAATTGATACATTTTATAATGGCGGCTAGACGTTCCGTCGGCTTTTCTAAGGGGTGAGGCACTATATGCTAAAATACAAGTTTTTAAACTTAGTTTAGCTGCAGACGCTTTAGTATGTAACTATTCTAGCCCAATTAGATTTAAGAAAAAATTTTGGACACTGTTATAAATAAATTTATTCCTATTTTTCTGCTCGCGCTGCCCGTGCCTGGTTTTTGAATAGCTTCACCCCATTTCATCCCGTGGGTGTCATACAAAGCGACTGAAAGAGAAAATCAGATGGACAGCATCATCTACCTATGTATCAACAACATGTTACTATGACAAGTCCTACTCTGCTAAAAGCCCGCACGTCATGGCGACGCTGGTTATATGGTGTGATGCTCATATCCAAAGTGGATTTAAGCAGACGATATTTATCATAACTGTTAGACAGAGATTGGTTATATCAGGGTGTTCGTGACGCAAAGAACTCATGATAGATATATAAAAACGTTACTTCAGTAACTCCTCACAGATAAAGACGATCTGATATATCATTTTCAGCCAGCAGACACGCGTAAATTATGCTTCATTGCGTTTCAGAATATGACGTACTGCAATAGGATTTCTTAGCTAATACGCATTCAAATGTACAAGGAACCGTCATCCTATTCTTCAAGCTCGAGTGATTCGACGACATTGACGTAGGATTTATATACGTACGAGGGGCATACCGAAATGATCGGGAATATAAAACAATACATACAGGAAATAACTAAATTTATTTTTATTGCTTTTCGAAGTATTCTCCGTTGCAGTTAATGCACTTTTGCATTCGTTCGAACCAATTATTATAGCAGCAATTCCAGTCCGAAGTTGACATGGTCAAAATCGTCGATTTGTATGCTTCCACTGCTTCTTCTGGACCTTGAAACCGCTGACCACGCAATAAATCTTTGATTCTAGGGAATGTAAAGTAATCATTGGGACTCAGATCAGGGCTGTATGGAGGATGATCCATTAATTCAACGTTTTCCTGCTTCAAAAACTCGCTTGTTTTCTGAGCGGTGTGAGAGCTCGCATTATCGTGATGGAGGATTATGCGTCGTTTCGGGTTACCTCTACGGAGTTCGGATATCATCTGTGGCAAACAAACCGTTGTATACCAATCAGCGGTAACCGTTCTCCGTTCCTCTAAGGGAACTGTGACTACATGTCCTGTTTTCGCGACAAACGAAGCGACCATTTTCTTCGATACGCTGCGCTGCGGGGACAACTTTTGTTGGCTTGATCTCACCTGCGAAGACCCAGACAGCCGACTGATGCTTTCTTTCTGGCTCATATGAATAGATCCATGATTCATCACCAGAGACAATGTTATAAACTGCTTTTGACTTTCCTCCGTTGAAGCGTTGCAGAGTAGACCGGCACCAATTGACACGAGCCGCCTTTTGCTCTTCGGACAAATTATGGGGCACCCAGCGGGAAACTAGCTTTCTCACTCCCAGTTCACCATGTAAAACAGTTTGTATCGCAGTCATACCTATCCCTAAAGTAGCCCGAATCTGCTCATATGTAATATGTCGGTCATCCTGTATCATTCGGCGCACAACAGCGACATTTTCTGGTGTAACCGCTGTTTTTGGCCGGCCTGTGGAAGGTACGGTGCCAAGAGAAGCACGTCCACGCCGGAATTCAGAATACCAGCGATATATTGTCGTCTGGCTAGGCGCTTCACTCTTGTATATAGATATAAGCTCAGCGAGACATTGTCCCTGAGATAATCCTCGTCGAAAGTTGTAAAAAATTATGGCACGGAAACTTTCTCTTGTAAGCTCCATTTTTTTATCGACCTATCAATTTCAAACTGATATTGTTCTTTAAAAAAAATTTTTTTTTTAATTCTGTCAATTGTATTCGATTTTCAACTAACCAGTGTTTATTCATCAAAAAGAGTTTTTAATCTAATTAAATCGAAAGTACTCGATTACCGATCTTTTCGGTATGCCCCTCGTACTTAGAGCACAATATATTCTAAAGATGTGATAATAGTTGCTATGACAAAGATTTGAGGCCAAAACGAAATTCTCAGAATAAATGATCAGCTTGCACGCATCGGTCAAGTTCAAACTGTAAGCATCGTCGGGACGAAGAACTTTAGAGCAGACTGGAAGTTTACCGCGAGCTATACCACAATTTGAATGGAACCCGATCACCAAATCGCTGTTGTAATGTTAGTACCTGGGCGACCGACCTTTGCTCGGAGTTTTTGGCCTAAAGTAAGATTTACTTTTTAATTCGGCTTAATTTTTTAAATAAATACCAAATAAAACGAAGTACCCGACCGGGATTTGAACCCGGGCACCTATGAATGTCAATCATGTGCCTTGTCCGCTTGACCACGACGCTTTTGCCCGAGCGTGTGAAATTAGTGACCATATTTTGCGACGAATAATGCGAAATCAAACGCATGAAAACTCGGAAACACGCATTTTCCCATAAATAAAACTAATAACATAACAGAGAAATCGTAAGAAACCTTTACAAGATTGCCGGTGTATATAAATAAATATAAAAGAATTGCTCGTTTAAAGACAAACGCAGAAAGACATAAGATATGTTAGATACTCGGCTACGAAGGCGTTAATGTATAAGTGCGAAAGTTGTTTGATCACCGAGGGAATCCCTCTGACCCAAAAAAGGCCACGGTGGCAGTAAAAACACTGTCAGTGCGATAAAACTTGGCCTAATTCCCACTTTTCATTGTGAATCGACAAGGGCCTGTTAGGTAAGATGTTGTGGATACAGAACCACAGCACGGGCTGATCAAACACTCTGGAAAGCGCCCTTGGCCCGCTTGCTCCCGAGCCGGCTTCCACAGTTCAACCGGCGCGGGCGCAGGCCACTGTGGCAGATAAACACATTACACTGTTTCACTACACTCCGGCCGCTGGTTTCGACATCTTACTATCGCTGCGAGACAGACAAATAAAACGAAATAATTTTCTAGTCCGGATCCGAGTACTTTTTGGAACATTTTGACTTATTCATTGCAGTGATGTTAGCTCAAGATGTTTCTTTTGAAGAAAGAATTTTATTCAAATTATAACATACGAGGGGCATACCGAAATGATCGGGAATATAAAACAATACATACAGGAAATAACTAAATTTATTTTTATTGCTTTTCGAAGTATTCTCCGTTGCAGTTAATGCACTTTTGCATTCGTTCGAACCAATTATTATAGCAGCAATTCCAGTCCGAAGTTGACATGGTCAAAATCGTCGATTTGTATGCTTCCACTGCTTCTTCTGGACCTTGAAACCGCTGACCACGCAATAAATCTTTGATTCTAGGGAATGTAAAGTAATCATTGGGACTCAGATCAGAGCTGTATGGAGGATGATCCATTAATTCAACGTTTTCCTGCTTCAAAAACTCGCTTGTTTTCTGAGCGGTGTCAGAGCTCGCATTATCGTGATGGAGGATTATGCGTCGTTTCGGGTTACCTCTACGGAGTTCGGATATCATCTGTGGCAAACAAACCGTTGTATACCAATCAGCGGTAACCGTTCTCCGTTCCTCTAAGGGAACTGTGACTACATGTCCTGTTTTCGCGACAAACGAAGCGACCATTTTCTTCGATACGCTGCGAGAGCGGACAACTTTTGTTGGCTTGATCTCACCTGCGAAGACCCAGACAGCCGACTGATGCTTTCTTTCTGGCTCATATGAATAGATCCATGATTCATCACCAGAGACAATGTTATAAACTGCTTTTGACTTTCCTCCGTTGAAGCGTTGCAGAGTAGACCGGCACCAATTGACACGAGCCGCCTTTTGCTCTTCGGACAAATTATGGGGCACCCAGCGGGAAACTAGCTTTCTCACTCCCAGTTCACCATGTAAAACAGTTTGTATCGCAGTCATACCTATCCCTAAAGTAGCCCGAATCTGCTCATATGTAATATGTCGGTCATCCTGTATCATTCGGCGCACAACAGCGACATTTTCTGGTGTAACCGCTGTTTTTGGCCGGCCTGTGGAAGGTACGGTGCCAAGAGAAGCACGTCCACGCCGGAATTCAGAATACCAGCGATATATTGTCGTCTGGCTAGGCGCTTCACTCTTGTATATAGATATAAGCTCAGCGAGACATTGTCCCTGAGATAATCCTCGTCGAAAGTTGTAAAAAATTATGGCACGGAAACTTTCTCTTGTAAGCTCCATTTTTTTATCGACCTATCAATTTCAAACTGATATTGTTCTTTAAAAAAAATTTTTTTTTTTAATTCTGTCAATTGTATTCGATTTTCAACTAACCAGTGTTTATTCATCAAAAAGAGTTTTTAATCTAATTAAATCGAAAGTACTCGATTACCGATCTTTTCGGTATGCCCCTCGTAGATATATACGACTAAGTCACTGATTGCATTGTTACCGGCAGTAGGTACCTAATATCAAACTTAGTTAATACTCTACAAAAAGTGAACGATGTTAAGATTTATTAACGTAAGTGACTTTGTGTTGTAAATGAGAAATAAAGTTATCTCATATAATAAAATATCACCGTCCAAGCCCATAGCAATTACACAAAAGTCAATTAGCACTATGTCATAGGCAATAACCCGCGTCTGAGACATAAGGACGGCGGTGTCCGGGCGGGCGTACCCACGTGCACAGAACATGGTGTTAGCATGAGATACCATTTGTTAGAGAGATTAATGTAGTGGTCGACATTGGCCCGAAACAGGACGTAATACCCCATTGTCTTCCACCAGTGGTCTTTATGTCCCACCAGACGGTTAGCGGTGACGAATCCAGCGGTCTTCAAACTATGGTTCAAACGTGAAGGACTCATTGAAAATTCCAATTAAAAGTCATGTTTACCAATTTTTTTTGTTAAAGCAAGTCTGACCGTTAGACTCAGATGCACACACACGTTGAATGTCCCGGGTTCAAGGTGGAGATATTGTGAGACTTTCCTCGGTTTGGTTAGGACATTGCAGGCTGACTGTCTAAAAGGTAAGATGATTCCGTGTTTCGTTAGTCACGTTAATCCCTTGTTACCGGTTACTATCTACGACAGGTAGTAGCTACATGAGACATGTCACAGGACTATGGCGGCACAACAACTCCGACATCAAGAGTTTGTGAGGTCGGTCATGGACCTTACAAGTAATTCACTTGCCTGTTTTCTAATAATAATAACACCAGGATAGTCCTAATCAAACCGGGGAAAGTTTCACAAAGTGATTTTTACATCCCCAGCGAGAATCAAACCCGGGAATTCCGGCGTGTGTCACGAATGTAACGTTCTGACAACTGCGCCACGGAGGTTACATCTGACCAATGACGATCAACTTGACACCTTTAAACGACATTTTATAAATATTTTTATACATACAGACACAGACATATTTTTATAAACGGTCCATGCAACAGTTTGAACACCTCTGACCCAGGGCAGTACTTTAGTGACGGCTGTTAAGAGGCACTAACACTAACTAGTTACTAGTCGTTAAGCACCATTGTCACTTTGTCATAAAATATTAAGGCTCTAAACTATTGTCAATTGTAACATGCGATTGCGTAAGCGCTATTCTTCTGTTTGTTGTATGTTATGAACAGGCGGTAGAGTTCAACATATTCAACGAATGAAGGCACCGACTTCACTTTATATATATTCTTTGTTTTTGTCTTCATCATGACAAATAACACATAATTTAATTAATTTAAGCTTCAGAATGATTCAAAACAATGCCAAACCACACGCATAAGTTTTAATTACTTTTCTTCTGACGGTACTTTATTATTGCATTGTGATCTGATGTACGCATTTCCAATTAAGACAAACCCAACGAGCCCAACAACGAGTTTATCATGTGTAGTTTAGGAGGTCCTATGACCAACTGCCATCTCCATCATAAGACCAGCTCGATGAAACCACGGCATTGCATTGTCACTGAACTGACATAAGTGAACACAGCATGGCAAAATGTTATCTAAACAAACATTCATACAAATATTGCGCGAGAAATAAAAGATTGTAAAAAAACTAATAAACACGCAAATATAAAGTACCAGGAAATAACTACATTTCAAAGCTACAGCGCAGATCTATCTCCGAATGCTTCGCTAAGTAGTTGTTTGATGATACTGAAACGTACACCGCCCGCCTGCGCACGCGCTTCCTTCTCGCGCATCAAAGACCACTCTGTACTTCTTGTACAAAGTATGTTCACGATAGCACGATATGGGATACTTGGCGTAGTATCATTTCAAGTCTGCACCTATGTGTAATGCATTTGATGTTATGACTTCAGTTCCATACCTATAGCCAATGGGGATAGTGGACGACGGATCTAAAGTTATGTTTTAGCCGTACGTTTCCATGTTCAACATTAAGATTATTTCTTTATTACATAGGCGACTTACTTACATTACTTACGCGACGATTTGCTTTTAAGTATGGTACACGCTTCAGTAGAAATAGCCTATTCACTCTGGCCTTGAAAACATTCAGGTTGTAACGCTTGGGACACAGAAACCAGCAGGTATTTCCACTCCTTAGATGTACGCGCAATGAATAAACGAAACCCTTCGTGTTACATGGTCGAAAGTCAACTAATTAGGGGTGGCACTCAAACGTTCATCAAGTTGATCGATCGTAAAAAGGGGGCGGTGGAATTAGATCGCGCGTACAAAAGCCTGTCGAAGACCGAAAGTTCCTGTCATTTGCAAATTTATGTACGAATGGTAAAAATCATAACCATTGGCTTTTCGGTGAAGAAAAACATCGTGAGGAAACCTGCACACTCCTGATAAGAAATTCACAGGTGTGTAAAGTCTACCAATCCACACTGGTGCCGCGTGGTGGACTATGTCCTATTCACTTTCTGTAGGAGAGTATACGTAGTAGTAGTATAGTTGATGATGAGTGAGCTTTAACCAATGATGGCACTAGCCATGGCGACGTGTGACGTCATACCGTGCCGATGTTGGGCCGGCGGGCGACGCGCCGTGATTTAAACTTGTAAGGTCTCTGAGTGTGCTGCGTCGACACGCATATCGATTGTAATTGTAAGATTTAATTAGATTTGTTTACACGTCCCGCGGATGGTTGCGTCGGGTGCCGCGCGGCGTGTTGCGAGGCAGCGGTGGTCAGGTTCCGATGTAGGGATTACGGGTGTCAGTGACAGGTCATGGGTAGGATATACTCTTACGTGGTGGGGCGTCACAGTCAAAAATACGTTGTTATCTCAATCGATTGTACAAAAACCGGTCAAGTGCGAGTCGTGGTCCGACCGTACAATATTTAACAAAAGATCGAATCTGAATTTTTAGTGTTCTTTAAGCGGTTCTAGTTTGTTTAAAAACAAGAATTCATTTTATCAATATATATGTTACTTGTAAATTTGTAGGTTATGTTCCCCTCGTTTGACAAATACACGAGTGGCAGCGACGTCGTCCCAAGAACTGTCAAACAAACTATTGTTGGAATCTAGATGGTCAAGATTTCCAACAGAAGACAAGCGTTCTTATTGCAAAAAAATCGAGGGAATATAATTTTTCCATCTAGCTCCTGATTACAGGGTTTGATCAGCTCGATGGTGCCAAATTATTGTATTGTCATCGGAATTACACATAATTGCAAAGTTTCAAATCGCTACGACGTTTAGAAGTAGCTTTTAATTGACTTGATAGATTTGTTTACATACATACTCGTACTTAGATAGATAGTTAAATACAAGTTCGTTTATTATAATACAGATTTTATTTACTCGTTTGTAAAAGTAAAAAGCCACACTCTCGCACCGAGGGTTCCGTACTTTGGAAATAAATATAATTACGTACGCAATAACGGTTTTTTAAATGATTTAAAAAATATACTGCTTGTCATAGAAAGGGGCGGTTTTATACCAATCGAACAAGTAGTTCCTTCGTTGGAATTCTGAAATCCACCCAGACAAAGTCGCGGAAGGAGTTTTACTATACTTCGAAATAAGTAGAAAACTATACACCAAACAAAAATATATTATATTGGATCCCTTTGTGATGTGATGACTCGCCCTCGTGACCACAATTGAATATTCAGTTTTTCTGAAAGCTGAACTTTTTTTAAAATTATAAAAATTATTTGTGAAATAAATACATGAAACCATAAATATGTGAGTTTATGTTGCAATGAACACGATACATATACTTTTTATATTAAAAGTGGTACATTAAATATGGTATAATTAAGTAATCAAAACATTATCTAACTAAATAATGGTTAAATATAGTTTATGCAGAACAATGCAGATAAAGTTATCTTCCTATTATTACAAATTTACAACAGCTTCAATGTTTATAAAATCATATATCGTATCAATAACAAAACTACAATTAGGCGTATATCTATAGTGAAAAACGTTAAAACAGCGCGCGTCATAAAAAAATATTATTTTGACATTTCGTTCGCCATTTGTGAAAATCAAAAACAATTTCAATTTTTTTTAGAGCTGATTAATAAAAGTAAGAAGTAGATAAGTAAACAACACGGTATTTTCTTCGATTTGACGTCATCAAGCTACTGAGACTATTGTTGAATCTGACACGAATCCCCAACCCACTGGTAGTTACGACGGAATGAAGAAACAAACATACTCACGAACAATGTACACACAACCCCTCCTGCCATGACGAGATGTGAGGTGACGTGTAATGCACAGCCTCCGTGCTATCCGACATCCGGTGAATATACAATCGTAGGTTTGAATGGTGCTCACCCAAAAGACTCAAGCTAATAAAGCAATTTGACTGGAACCCAACAGTGCTATTAAAAACTGCTGTTTGGAAGATTATTTTATAATGGTAGCTAGCAAAATGGGCAAAGGAAAGTCCTTACCACAAACCTATACACACTGCGGGAAATTTATCTCGCGGAACCTCCGTGTCCCAGTAGGATTTCGAGGCAAGGAAAAGGACTTGCTATTCCAATAAATTCCCCCGGGGCTTCTTAAATATATCTTTTAACCGTTCTTTAAAAAGAGTCACGGCTAACAAAAATAGAATCAACTTTAGGACACTTACTAGAAATGATGATCATAGTTTTTTTAAATGATTTTACTTTTAAACTTAAGTTTACTGCAGGAAGTTTTTAAAACACCGATTTGTTTTATATTGCGGCGTGAATTTAGTTATATGTCACGATGAAATGCCCATAATGTTCTTTCACTAAAAGGCGATCCATGTGGAAGCTGTATTACCACTGTTTGATACCCTGGTTTTGGAAATAGTAGCATTTTAGTAAGTACATGTATAATTATTGTAAGCGGTTTCAGCGTAGCCACCAGACTATGAAGGCGTTTAAATGTCAGTTCAACAGTGTAGCCAGTAGGCTACCAAAGCGGCGACTAAAAACGAGTCAAAAGCAGAAAGCTGACAGACGAACCATTCTATCAGCTTTAATGTGCACACTAGCAGTTGAAGAGACATTCTCACAGTTGTTAAAGTTGGGAGCTTTTACGGTAATCCCTTTTATGACGGTTTGATTGGCCCTTACTGCTGTCTCACGCCTCCAGCCTCTCAAATACAAATTAACTACGAATGGAAAAGCCCTTAAGATAGATTGTGTTTATACTATTTTAAAGTGAAGACTCATTCGCTTTGAGTACACTAAACGTAATGTAGGACAACGTCCAGAAACTCCTATAAAAGAGTTTCAAGTTCAAACTATATAAGAATAATCACTATGACCATTGTTTCCAATACGACTACGTAAAAAGTATGGTTCATTTCTGTGCAACATCATCATCAACAGCTTATATACGTCCCCACTGCAGGGGCTCGGGCTTACTCTCCTACAGGGAGTGTATGAGACATAGCCCACCACGCGAGCCCTTTGCGGATGACTAGATTTCATTCACACCTTTGAAATTTTTTCTCACGATGTTTTCCTTCACCGAAAAGCCAATGGTAATGTTTTTATTATTTGTACGTAAATACGAGTACATAAGTACATAAATACATAAAAGTGACAAAATTCAAATTAAGTAAATAATATGGCCGGGGATCGACATTGAATGTTTCCCGGCTGATGATAATGACGATAAAGGGTATAATGAAATGTATCACATATGTCTTAGGTCTGAATAAAAATAATATTTTAATGAAAACACACACAGGTCATTGCACAGACATGACTCATGGCTCCTGATACACTTCTTTACAACGGAAAACTTAAAAGCTGACATCAAAGACAAACACAAAAGCAATTAACCTGATTATGAACAAACATGTGTTGTAGATTCGCCCAGGGACGGCATAGAATCAGTTATTGTTCATATTAATTTTTAACAGCCAAGTAGAGCGCTGACAAAGCCTGCGCGACATAGATCTAGCCCACCCCGAGTTCCTCTCATGTGTGCTAAGGTCGGCATTAACAATTAAATAAGGCTAACACAAGTTTACACGGGTGTACGATTATTGTAATGGCTTCCGAGACTAATTTCTCGATTTCATGGCACACAAGGGGCAAACTAGAGCGACCAGAATATGAAGCGAAGTCGTCATTCTTTGCTCTCGTAAACTGATTGAACATCCAAACGATTTTAACGCTTGTTAAATTAATGTCTGTTATTAAAATTTATAGCACTTCAATTGGGTATTATGTGTTCCTTAAGATTTAATTTGAAATAAATAGCTTTGAAATAAGAAGCTTGTTGTTGGTGAAAATACAGACGACGACGTAAAGAAACATAGTAAACCAGAACGAAACGAAGAGCTTTATAGGTATGAGTGCAATTACCTGGAATAAATAATTGTCCCTTTTACATCTAACATTAGAAAACAGCGACGAAGAAGACGACGTAATAAATATGAAAAATACACTTGATTTCGATGTACATGAAACACAGCCAGAATATTTAGCAAATCAATTAGTCATTAAAATTATATCATCCAAATTAAAAAGCAGAATGCAACAATTCGTCTTTCTTATAACCATCACACAACTATCATTTCAACTCGATTTCATTTATGATCTACTCGAAGTGAACTTGCTAAATTGTAAGCAGTAACTTTTCAGATCTGATCACAAAAACTCACGATAAGTTAATTCAACGATTTTCAAGTAGGCAGAGAAGCTCGTGATAATGTCGTGCAAAGAATAACTGAGCATGTACAATTTAAAAGCAATAAATAACTAAATCATGTTCATTCACATAGTCATATCCCAGTGAGCAGAGATATGAGTCGGAATATAGGAGATTCCCACACAAGTGAATTTAGCGGCGGACGTGATACGTTTCGCTGTGATTGCGCAAATGACTAGCCTTCGTGCTGTTCCTACTCCGATAACACCACCAGCATATTGGTTAACCCTGGCCCTATTTACATATGTTTTAATATGTTTAATAACAGTAATAATTGTAACAGTTCTGGAAAGTTTATAGCATACTTTCAAGATCAATCTAACGAAGGAGAGCTTTTCCGAATTACAAGAAATTGTGTGTTCAAGTAAATTAATGTGGCCTAATAGTTGATCGTGAATTTATTAGACGTGATTAATATAAGGGGAAATTGAAAATAAGCATAAATAAAATCACAAAATATGAAAAATACAGTTGTATCTTATAAACCAATAATAAAAAAATAAAATGGTAAATAAGGAAACTAGTCAAAAAATTAATAAATTACGTAATACGATACCTATCTAGCTCTATGAGACAATAGACAGGCAGGATCCTTCCGCTTAAGAATAAATAATCAAATTTAAATGTAAAGAAGAGTATCCTTTACTTGGGAACACTAATTACCATGCCACTGGTCTCCTGTCGGGATGTTCACACAGGCACAGCGCGGATACGACCGGGGTAGTTCACAGAGGGACACAGCTCTCAGGCTGCGGTAACAAGGAGCGCTCGCGACGACGGCACGCTCCAGACTGACAGTTGAAATCGCGAGCTTTATCAATGGACAAACATTGAAAACGGCGCGCGCGCACGTTTGCCCGTCCACTTAGATCGATGGTGCTTCCGTTACGTTATTAGTGGATGTTATTCTTTACCTAAATGTTTGTTTATTGCGCTCGTTTAGCGGCAATGTTTACGTTTCGTTAGTTTCTTTTAGTTAACGACGGTGTAGCTACGTCCGTACGAATCATGCGTTTACCTTTGATTCTGTTACTTTATTTCCGTCTCTATCATCATCGCTTACTTGTATTTCGAGTTTGGAATCTAAGCTTTCTGCTACATCATCAAAATTAGTGATTGTGATTATAAACCTCTGTTTGTAACCCAATGTCTGTTTCGGTAATATTCCCTTCATCACCAACTTCTTTATTGTCGTTATAAATAGCACCCTTATGAATTATCACTGTTACTATCTTTGTAAACATTAATTGTTTTCTTTGCTTACCTTTAGGTATCTTACCCATTCCCTCGAGTTTCAAAATGGCAACATCAGTTCCTAATTATTTCTTCTTTCTTGTAATGAGCGTTATAATTGCGAAGATGACAAGTTTACACTGTGTTATTTGTTCAGCGACTCAGTACAGCCTGTTGGAATGTTAATCCTATGCACTCACGCGCCGCGGGCAATTAGCTCGTACACATTACTGCGGATGAATTATAGTGTATCGCCCCATGTGTCGATATTTATGTATATTAGAGTCGTAATAGCTTTTAAATAGTAATCTAATTTTCTTTACCAAAACTTTAATCGACTTTATTTGCTACAGGATACGTGCAAGTAACATTTTATCAAACATTGTCACACATAAAGAAAATAATTGATTGTTTATAAATACAAATAATCAGACACATTATAAGGTTTAGGGATTTCCTGAGAAAAGAAAAATGCACTGCCAAAACTGTTCCAGTTAACTTACCTAAACAGAAGCCGGAGGCACGGAGTCAGTGAAGAGTTCTTCATGTAAGTCCAGAAGTAAAATCTGAAAATAATAAAATTATATTTAAAAATATGCACGCATGTGTTTATATAAGAACTAAATCAGACTGCCGATAGAAGTGAAAACTAAGTACAAACTGGTAACTTGCGGTGACAATGACACGAGTTCCGCGATTTTTCACACAAAAAATGCTCAACGCGCCCAAAAAAAAATTCTGTCCAAAACTGCTATGAAAATAAAAACTATTAAACAAAGTCATAAAATTTTGCCAAAATCAACAAAGGACGATTGATTGATATGGTAAATTCTTTGATGGCAAATTTGGGCCTCACTATCCAAACATATTTGAAGTAGGTGGGCAATAATGCGAGGCGTGTAATTTGATCTCCCAAAACAGTAGGCTCGTTGTAACGCCTCACTGGACAAGATTTATAGGCAAAAACTATGATTTAGACGACAGGTGGAAGGACGGTGCTAACAATGATTGCATCAAAACATTATTCAAATGTAAACACAAACTTTAGGTATTACAAATAGTTAGACATTAAAAATTACTTAAATTTTATTCTGAGAAGGTTTCTTTGCAAAAACTTCAGTTAAGAGACCACGTAAGCTCTGCAGCAAATTCTCATATTATTTACAATATAGAAGAAATTGAATTCTTACAACAAATTAAGCAATATAGCAGCTATAAGTAGTGGTACTGCTGCACTGGAAGATGTTTTCTAGTTTCTGAACTGGAAAGGACTGGGCATCAACATCAACGGCGACTACATCACTCACCTTCGATTCGCCAATGACAGAGACATAATGGCAGAATCCTTGGAGGACTTGAATGCAATGCTCAATGAACTCAACGGAGTTTCCAACAGGTAGGTTTAGAAACAATTAACATGAAAAATCATGGCAAATGTCCATGTTGCACCTATGCCGGTAGTGGTTGGGAACACTACAATTGAAGTTGATTCGTCTACAACGATCGATGTACCTGGGATAGATCGTTTCGCTAGGTACATAAGTCCGACTTCGATAAAGAGTGACCTCTTATTTTGTGACCGAAGAATCTAACTCGGCTTGGCAGCGTTCATGAAGTTACGTACAGTGAAGTCATCCAAAATACCTCAGCGTCTAAAGACAAAAGTCTTTAATCAGTGCGT
This sequence comes from Carcina quercana, assembly GCA_910589575.2. Lineage (NCBI taxonomy): Eukaryota > Metazoa > Arthropoda > Insecta > Lepidoptera > Depressariidae > Carcina > Carcina quercana. The sequence goes on from OU342443.1 coordinate 580,839, forward strand.
GTTGCCAGTGATGACATACGGAACCGAAACGTAGTCCTTTACTGTGGGTCGAATAAACAAGCTCAAAGTCACTCAGCGAGCAATGGAACGAGGTATGCTCAGAATTTCTCTACGTGATAAAATCCGGAATGAGGAAATCCGTTGACGAACTAAAGTCACACCGACATAGCTCGACGAGTCAGAGAGCTGAAGTGCCAATGGGCAAGCCACATCGCTTGAATAACGGATAACCCATGCGGAGTAAGAGTTCTCGAGTGGCGATCACGTACCGGGAAACGTCTACCGGGCCGTCTCCCTAATAAATGGATGGCGTGTGTAATATGTGGCGTACCCTGGAGAAGGCCTATATCCAGCAATGGACGTTTCCCGGGTGAAAAAAAAAGTAGTTAAACGAGGTGTCTATACAATTATGTCTAGACGTAGCTGTTTTAACAGTCCTCATTAAAAAAATTCATAAAATCGAAACGAATAGGCTAGTTGACTAAATTTGAAAACTTGGCTAATTATATACTTTAATATCTATTTTATCCCAAAAAAACTATATTTTAAAGAAAAATCAATATTTACATTACGTATTTTGTATTTTAAAAAAGCCATTTAGATTTCCCTCGAAAACGCTGAATAGTGTCATGGCGTCTTGAATGACGTCACAGCTCGCGAAATAACCTGCTCTGTGATATGAAAACGTCAACAACAACAATGATGTTTTGCGAGGCGTGACGTCACACTTTCTTGCGCCGCGTTCTTCGTGTTCGTTGTCACGTGACCTAATGCCTATTTTTTTCGAATTCATTTTCTAAAAATATTAATAATCTTTAACTTTTTTGAGAAATATACTAGTTTTTTCTTATCTTCGTCTCCTTATTTATAATTAGAAACTATAAACCAAGCAATTTGTTATTAGTGGAAACAGGCCTATTCTTAGGTGCGATCAAAGCAATGCTTTTAAAATAAATAAATAAAATCATTTTGTTATCAGATGTCAAGGATCCATATAATTGTTAGTACTGCTTATAACTATGTTACTAAGTATATGTCACTTTTGTTAGAGATTTGTAGCAACGTGTATAAACATTTGCATACCGCTGCAGATCGAATTTATAAAATAATATTTTTTACCCATTTTTACCATCATTGAACCAAATAATTTATGTTTTTCGAGTCGCAGAGCACCCGCGAATATGTTCAGGAGTAGTCCATTCGAAAGGCGAACAGATCTACGTAGTTAGTGTACCAGCTGCACATGAAGTTTGCGAGATAACCCTGAATTGACCTTCTACGTTGCAACGATGCGAGAAAAACCTGCGCTTGCGCACTTGCGCCAGGTGATGACCATTGTATTGACATGGAAAATGTGTTTTTAGCGCTTATTGCCATAGAGTAACTCCCCGGATTGCAATGTTGTAGCTCTATAAGAAAGGCATTATCAACAGCCCCCTTCATCAAGGACCCCGATATCTACTGGTGAACATCATCATCAGCCGTAAAACGTCCACTGCTAGACATATGCCTCCTCCATGGTATGCCACAATGATCGGTCCCGAGATACTTGCATCCACAGACTATCCGCGACCTTAACTAGGTCCGTTCTTCAGGCGATGTGGCGACTGGTCAGCATCATCAACAGCCTATGTATTGTCCCCACTGCAGGGGCTCAGGCCTACTCTCGTACAGAGAGTGTATGGGACATAGTACACCATGCAGGCCTAATTCAGATTGGTAGACTTCACACAACTTTGAATTCTTTCTGAGGAATGTGCAGGTTTCCTCACAATGTTTTCATTCCCTGAAAAGCCAATGGTAATTATTTTTAATTCCAAATAACAAATTGGAACTCATTGGTAGTACGAGCCAGGATCGAACCGAGACCTCGATTGTTCAAGGACTGATGCTCTACCCAACTGAGCTACCGTAGCGCTGTCTGTGACTGGTGAACATATCTTCCCTATACATGCCTATATCTTGCCTATGGTACAACATAATGGCCAGTACTCGTATCGGTTGATTTCATCGACTTTTTAGCGAATCTACCTACCTACCACGACCTTTTTTTACGAAGGGGAATCTTCAAAAGATACCCGACTCCTTAGGGGAAGAGTCGGAAGAGAGGGAAGAGAAGAGTGAGATTTTTACTCACTAAATCCCTTCGGTGGCCATCCGCTGCGCATATCAGGGAGCTCTGGGTCCTCCAGAGGAACGTCGCCAGTGCTCCCCTCGCGCGATGTTTGACGACCTACGACCTACTTGAGCCTACGTATTCCCTCATTGTTGAATTTCTTTTCGAGAAATCCAGTTTGCTTGTCACATCCTCAATATTTTCCTACGTTTCAATACAACCTCTTCAATCAGAACACACCTAATCTAGACTTGTTCTAAGAGCATTAATAACATCACCTTATATCACAATAATTGAGACCGTCAAACAACGCCGGGGGGCTGTTCAATACCAATCAATAGTAATCTGGTTAGATTGTCTTCCTGTCGTAACACACGCGCCTCCCACGCCTGGCGCTGTGACTCTAACGACTTAATCAATCGATAAACGACGTGATTCATTTGTTTATAATCCATTCTCAACAACTGATCCTACATGGTAACATTACGCATCGTTGTCCACATTACAATAATGTAATTTTACAACACTGTTTCGAGGACGTGCTGGATCTAAAATTCAATTTGAAAAGCATGAGAAGAACTTTAAACTTTCTGCTAGAAGGAAAGTAAACGATATCTGCAATTCAAATGAATAATTATTAGGTTCATGTTTAAGAGTTGACTTTTACAATCAATTCGGTTCGGCGGTTTGAAAGAGATATGTCTTATCGAAACAATATTGAAGCCTAGAATTACTGATATTTCACAAGAAGCAATGTGATAGAGGCAGATGTGGATCCTGAACCAACCGAGCTACTTACATCGAACCTATCGCAGCGAAGGACCATTGTGATGAGGCCACCAGGACTGCCGAAGCCCTTATCCTGGCAGACGTTCGTTCTGCCACTACGGGTATTTGCACAAAGTTTGCCACATCTGCATATCGAGCAGTTGTTCTGGTGTCGCGGCGCGGCGCGGGCGCAGGCGGCGCGATGCCCCACATCCAATGTTGATCGTTCGTCTCATGGACATGTGTGCACTGTGCAGGTGTCGACAGTTATTGTCCTTACACACCATTCGTGTTACCTACTTACTAATGCTATTCTTTTGTACGTTCAGACTAAACTTACAACCTGTACAGAGCGATTACATCAGCCATAAACGTTTTAGAAGTTCTAGACATCAGCTAAAGCAATAAACCATTACGCAAATGTTGCAATCCTCCTTTAGATATAATATAGAGAAGACAATAGTTCTGTCTGTCTGATAGTTGTAGTCTAATTTTGCACACCAGTGTGTAATTATTAGAGTACATTAACCCGCCCGTTTGGAACCGTTTGAGTCAAAATGTGTCCGAGGATTAGAACCCGCGTCATCATTGTACTGAGCCAGCAGCTGTATTAACTGGACCGGTTGAAATGTAATACCTTGGCTATTTCGAAGCCGCAGCCTGTATGGGCGGCAGAATTTACGACAAGTGCTGTTTGGAAACTACGCATAATGCTGTACTTGATAGCTAGTCTAGTTCTAATATATTCCATGTTCAAAAGGAAAAGTTGCTTGAAATCCTTGAATAAGTCAAGCACCCAATAGATTTTTATAGCTGTTGAGAGTCAGACCCGAAACCAGTCTCTATCTTCAAGAGCAAAAGATGGGGTCTTTGCCAGTAGCAATGCAAGGTTTGGTAGCACCCAGCAACTTACCACGACTTTTACCAGATCAGTTTCTGAATTCAGTGCTTCAAGCAATGTATCAATTATTTAAAACTCATTCATCAACAAATTCCTAAAGATTGTTAACCCAAAGTGTATGCCCAAAGTAAACCTTTCTAATTTTATGTCTCACATGACGTAGCCGGTGAAAAATTCGCTCATAACACCAGATTAAAAGCGACAATGTGCGATAAGATTGTGAAATTGTTACTATGTAGATTACTGGCAGGCTCCGACGCAGGCGCGCGGCCGTGCCACAGAGCTCATCTAAAACGTAGCTCTTTCATTAGTAAATGATTGCCTTTAAACTGGGCCACTTATTGGCGCACCGCGATTGCTATACTTTGTAACAGCTTCGTCTGCCCACACGCATATGCGTTCTTGTTATGGACTTGTGCTCAGTGATCCCTGCTGATGCGGGAAGCATGACCAGTACAACCTATTAACTAAGAACATATCTAGATAGGATAACTACCTCTATATTGAATAATAGCATTCATGTTTCAGCTTCAAAGGATCAGCCCAGGTTTTTTTAATAACAGGAATTCGATCAGAATGCTTTTAGCATTATCTTTTAAATAGAACTCTGGCTTTGATAGGTAATTACCGAAAAATACGAGATCAGATCATAGTGCCGCGAAATATATATCATAGCCATACAACTTTATAGTCAGCTAAGCCTTTACGAAGCGGATGGTCCATAGATGGCGTTTAGAACAAATCGAAAAAAGTGTGTAAAAATGAATATTGTGATTCACTATGAACTGTGCTATGACATTCCGCGACATTACGATCCGATGCCGTATAGCTAGCTACCCTATTTTAAATGATTTCAATAAAATAAATGTAGTACGAAACTTTTATCGGCGAAATCACCATAATGAAAACCACACACGAGTATATAATGTTTGCATAGGTACACTCGAGTCCACAAATATTTAACCACTTTAGCGCCACGTCACAATCACCCTTGCTTGTTCCTATGCAGTGTGATGAGGGAAATATCAATTATTAAACGTTGACTACCCTAATAAAATCCAATGTGGCGATCTATGAGGAAGTGTCCAACGGTGGACTCACGTAGCGGATAATGATAAACAAGAGCAATATATGTAACGCCAAATAAACAAAAACTTTACAAAAAGTGATTAACATTCTATTCTGTTCAGCTTTAAACGTTGTAGCTAAAACATGATTAGACATTACCTCTACTTAGTCTACCTTATCTCTTGTTCCCAACCGAGAAACAGTTCTTAAAATTCGCCAAGCTTTCCTTTCATCTTTCAAATCACCATACGAAACACCTGTGGAAAGCATGACCGATTTCAGTTTTGCTAAAATAGTTGCTCAACCAACATTGTTAAGCAAAATGGATGGTTGCAACTTGCTGGGAACCGTTTGATCTGTAACTTGATTAATAAGTTGGTAAAAAATATCTTCGTGAACATACAAACCCGGGACTGAATCGAGGAGATGGTGTGCTGCAGGAGGTAAGGACTGGGGTCGCTCATTGCTCACGGCCGCAGGAATTGCTCTGCACGTTTTGACGAGTCCAACACATTAAAAGGGGTAAAATTGGGTCTGATGATGAAGCCATATCAAATCGTATAGATATTTGCTCTCACGCGTCTCATGCTACGCAAGCAGGAAGTAGAAAGTGGAAGTCTTCAATGAAATCTAGTGGCTCACTGGGTTTGGCTCGACGGGTGCAACACACACTTGGTGATATGGGTCTAATGATGAAGCCAGGGAAGTAGTAAGTAACAAAACCATGTGTTTAGTTTTTTCATTTTTGTTAGCTGGAATATCGACTGCAGAACGTCAGAAATCTCCCTCATAATATATCGCCACATCGGTTCCGTGAAGGGCTCTACCATAATCATCCATGTGTGCGACCTATATTTTCATGTAGTCAGCATGTGTGGGTCGTCAGCTTCCTCATAGAGCTAGGGGAATTGTACGCATGCCAAATTTTAAGGCAATTTAGGAGCAATCAAACTTTAGCATTCATAATTTAGCAGCAATCATGACTCAGTTACAGCGAGTTGTTTTTAGTGTGTCAGCTGGAGACATGGGTCTCCAGCTGACACATGCCAGGAAGGCAAACCAGTGAGGTTAGGGCTTTAGACTATAGTCAGGCATTTAAAGCACAATGAGAGCAATGAGAGCCAAAAAAATTAACGATCACATTGATAAAATGTTGGATCTACGAACGAATTACCGTGTGTAAGCTGGCGACCCGTGTCACCAGCTTACACATCTGTATCTTCGTAATTATTCAAGTTACGATTATGTATTGTACCTCATATTTTAGGGCAAAATAGCAGCGCCAGGCGCCAAAATTTTCGAATCTCTAGTGCTAAAACTGTTTGAGCTACGAGCCGATATGTGTGTGTAAGCTGGTGACATGGGTCGCCAGCTGACACATGTTGTATCTCTGAAACTACATAAGTGAGAACTTCGTTTTAAAGATCAGATGAGACCATACAATAGGAGCGTTCACGAGTCAAAATTTCAAATCTCCTGGCTGTCTAGATTCAAAGTTATAAGCAAAAAACTATTTTCCCGCCAAAAAATTCAAAATAATCGCACGGACGCCGCTGAGCTGGCCGTTGCCGTTCCGTGCGCTACGCTATTACAATAGAGTTTCAACTTAGCCGTCATTGTTTTAAAATTCATTTTAACCTGCACGTTCGTATCGATTCAATTGGTACATTGAGCGTGTTAGACCAGGAGCCGACTGAAATAAGCAATGGTATACTACCGATTATCTTCATAGAGAGATTACGAACGATCTTCACCAAATTTGAGGTCTAGCTAGAATCTAACCCTTCACCGTTAGTGCATAATTCAAATCTACTAATTTGACTAATACGGAATCAAGATTTAGTTTAGTAATGAATCAACATATAAGAAATAACACTTTATAATAACACTGTATGGTGTGTGTGATATAACACAATATAAGAGGTATATGAAAATAACTAAAAATAAATGTTTGAGAAATCTATATCATGTTTTATTCAATAATTGCTACTGAAAATATACTAAACTAGCTTCCGCCCGCGACTTTGTCCGCGTATACTTCAGGATATATTCTACTTGTTCGATAAGCATAGAAGGCATCTATCTCCATTTCCAGCATAAGGTACAAAATAGTGTTTATTCTGTTACGTAGGCTAATAGTTTAAAGAAACAAAAGAAATTTCAATATCTGACGTAGTACATTCAAATAGTCTTCACACTAATATTATAAACGCGAAAGTTTGTATATACGAATTACATATTCTATGGTCGGTTGCTAGGCAACGCGTTTTTGTTATGCCAAAATTTCCCATGTAATCCCACTAATATTATACGTGTGATTTTGTACAATTTACACAATATGTCTTTATAAATTATAGCCTATATGTTATTCTGATGTATAAGCTATATTATTGTATAGTTTCATTCAAATCCATTCAGTAGTTTTCCGTGAAAGCGTCACAAACATCCAAACATCCAAACTTTCACACTTATAATATTAGTAGGATATCGAGCTCAACAATTGTTGATCATATTGATATAAGCTGTATATGTTGCACATATACCTCTTATACTATGTTATATCACACCGTAAAGTGTTATCCCTACTAGTCCGTACTTTCCCTACTATCCCTACTAATATTATAAAGGCGAAAGTAACTCTGTCTGTCTGTTACGCTATCCCGCTTAAACCTCTCATCCGATTTTGATGAAATTTGGCACAGACAATCTTTAGACCCTGAGAAAGAACATAGGCTACTTTTTAATGCGAAAAAAGGGTTTTGTCGAAAGGAGTTGAAAGGGGGGATGAAAAGTCGTATAGAGGTATCGATCGTTATTTTTAGAGCTATAAGCTTGAAACTTATTTTTTAGGCTGTTGATCGATATAAAGTCCATAAAATTAGTTGAATACTAATTCATTTAGGTTTGTTTTCGGTGGTTACGGTTGTCGAAATAGTTTAACACCTCACCGATAGATGGCGCCACCGTCTAGATAAAACGTGATATTGAAATTATTTTACAGCTCTATGTATACCTGGAGCCTTTCAATTGATGAGCTAATCAGATATAGTAAAGCATGAGTCTGTTTGACATCCATGCAATTGCACAGCAATCAACAAGGAATAAAAATAATGCCCCATGAAAATTGGTAAGCGATTAGATTTCAAACAAAGGAAGGATTACGTGTTTCACGGATATATAATGGGGATTAAATTTTGTATGGGAACTCTGTTGTTTTTGAAGTCAATATCATGAAAATTGATACTCAGTGTTATGAACTAAAAATAAAAATGACGTGTTTTAGCATTTTAAAAAATCCTGCAATCCAATCTAATATATTAAATTTTCGTGTCAAGGTGTTTATAGTCGCACTCCTGCGAAACGGCTTGACCAATTTTTTTTGTTTTTTACATATATTTGGTAGGTCTGAGAATGTTGCACCCTCTTGCCCCCACCCCCGTATTTTGTTCGCGATTTTAGAATAATGGTACGTCATCGACAGGAAGTCTCGCGTCAGTTTGATATTTTGTAGTACTACGCCATGTAGTTCTCACGGGATAAAACCTAAAGTCCACGCGGGCGAAGCCGCGGGAAGAAGCTAGTTTCTTATATGTTGATTCATTACTAAACTAAATCTTGATTCCGTATTAGTTAAATTAGTAGATTTGAATTATGCACCAACGGTGAAGGGTTAGATTCTAGCTAGACCTCAAATTTGGTGAAGATCGTTCGTAATCTCTCTATGAAGTTAATCGGTAGTATACCATTGCTTATTTCAGTCGGCTCCTGGTCTAACACAATGTACCAATTGAATCGATACGAACGTGCAGGTTAAAATGAATTTTAAAACAATGACGGCTAAGTTGAAACTCTATTGTAATAGCGTAGCGCACGGAACGGCAACGGCCAGCTCAGCGGCGTCCGTGCGATTATTTTGAATTTTTTGGCGGGAAAATAGTTTTTTGCTTATAACTTTGAATCTAGACAGCCAGGAGATTTGAAATTTTGACTCGTGAACGCTCCTATTGTATGGTCTCATCTGATCTTTAAAACGAAGTTCTCACTTATGTAGTTTCAGAGATACAACATGTGTCAGCTGGCGACCCATGTCACCAGCTTACACACACATATCGGCTCGTAGCTCAAACAGTTTTAGCACTAGAGATTCGAAAATTTTGGCGCCTGGCGCTGCTATTTTGCCCTAAAATATGAGGTACAATACATAATCGTAACTTGAATAATTACGAAGATACAGATGTGTAAGCTGGTGACACGGGTCGCCAGCTTACACACGGTAATTCGTTCGTAGATCCAACATTTTATCAATGTGATCGTTAATTTTTTTGGCTCTCATTGCTCTCATTGTGCTTTAAATGCCTGACTATAGTCTAAAGCCCTAACCTCACTGGTTTGCCTTCCTGGCATGTGTCAGCTGGAGACCCATGTCTCCAGCTGACACACTAAAAACAACTCGCTGTAACTGAGTCATGATTGCTGCTAAATTATGAATGCTAAAGTTTGATTGCTCCTAAATTGCCTTAAAATTTGGCATGCGTACAATTCCCCTAGCTCTATGAGGAAGCTGACGACCCACACATGTAGTCAGCCGCCACGCTGTTGGACGTAAGCCTCTCTCACAGATCGCCACGTTCCACACTTGACAGGCGGATTGGTCGTAATAAGTGGATATATATTAAGATGCAACTGCACATCACATGGGATTTTTCTTAGACTCCTTTCAGGCCACGGGATGTCATTGTGTGATTCCATTTTAAAGTCAAGATCACAACACGTGCCAGTCTGGAAAGAAGCTCAAGCCAATCACGAACATCCTCGCGATTCAGACTAACGAGATGTTTGTAAGACCATGGGTCGGTGGGATACTTAAAGTTGAACCTAAAAACACATGTAGAAAGTACCTCGCCTCGGCGACTGTTTCCAAAAAGGCTGTTACCTAACCAGCATCATCCCGCGGCTGCGCTCGCGCTCGTCTCGCAAACACGCCGTGTTTGTGTACCGTATCTAATCTGTTGTTTGCAGCCTCCTTACCGGGCTGACCTAATTACGAGCGAACCGTGCTCGCTGCGCCTTCCGATATTCACAATTTTGATTGCCTACTTAGATTAGTCTAACTTGTGTCAATATTGCGTTACGGAGATGTCTTTATAACAATTTTAGGAAAGAATATAGTCCACCGTCGCTTGATTCTAGGGCACAGCGCCTCATTAAGTTTGTGCTACGGCCTGTCACAGGCTGAGACTATGGATGAGGGCATGAACAATCAACAACAACTCCTAGTAGATAGGAGGATGGTTGTTTCGCTGTCACTATCTGTACCGCAATGTCACGTGCTTGCTGCTGCTTACGAGAACAATATAATATGTACATTTCTACAAGTACATCTACACATACATACATTTTAACATATTCAGTTAAAATTCAACATTTGATCAACATTTAAAAAGAAACCGCCTCTGTTGCTTATTTGCTACACGTTTGGTTTTTTTTTTACAGAGTATAGATCAACGCTTGGCCACGATCTCACCTGATGGTAAGCGACGATGTGGCCTACGATGGTGCGCGTTGGTATAGAAGGTGCCTGTTCACCCTCGACTTGAAGACACCCAAGTTATAGTTTTGTACGCTTACCGTCCAACGGCCCTATCGCCACTTGCCATCAGATGAGATGAAGGCCAAGTTAAAATCCAGGAATTAGTAATTCCACGAAGAGCCCAAATTTCTAGAGCGTCACTGTTAGCCAAGAGCGTGTCAGGGCGGGTAGTCACATAACAACTTTTAGTTACATTATTCGACATATAGTGGCATTACGAAAACAACTAGGAACATGTACTGTTGCGGAGTTAGGAATGGCGGTTCCGACGATAAATGTTTCATACTAAATTACTGTTACAATAATTTTAACCGACTTCAAAAAAAAGGAGGTTATCAATTCGACTGGTATGGTTTTTTTTCCTTTTTTTTAATGTTTGTTACCTCAGAACTTTTTGACTGGGTGAACCGTGTGGTCCCATTTCAATTTGGTCCAGTTCTGACAACGACATCCATGAGAAAACGATATAAATCTTAATTTTGTCTTAGTAATAGTAGACTTTTAGGGCAATTGAAGTCGGTTTCCAGTTCTTTTTGAACGCATTTACTTGTTTGTATTAGCTGGCTTTGAGCAGCAATTGTCTAAAAATAATACATCGTAATATAATGTCGGGAAATGACCGTTGACATACAGCTTCCCAGTACATCACAATTTTCATTTTTACAAACTATTTTTGATTATTATTCCAAACGCCACCTAAACAGCCGATGGCCCCGGCTGCGTAACGGTTATTGCAACTTACAGAACGTCAATGAAATTCATTTTGTGTATGGGAGCATTCTCAACGAATTCCCATAACAGTAGAGTTTTTTTATCTAACGAGTTTCTAGGATTACGTGATGCCATATATATCAATTCTAGCCAATTGCCGCTATCTATGATTCCCATTTCCTTATCTGAACCTAACCATTCTATATTACAGTACAATCACACTGCTATTACATAAATTAAACGAAGTCTGCGAGCAAACACTGACTGATGTGAGATAATATTTGCTACATATAATCGCAACTGTGTGTTCTGCTGACATCATGCTGTATTTAATTCATTTACTGTTACATTTTAATTAAATATTGTAGTTTTGTGAGAGACCTTGCAGCAGGACTGTTAATTTTGCTGTTCCGTATGATCTCTGGTACAGTTTCCGTTTTATTTTAAAGAGTAAGTTGATATCGTAATCCATAGCGAACACGATTATAACATTCTTCATTTCTGAACAAAATGAGCCCAAAGTTGAGGTAATTACTAGTATTCCTTGAAGAGTTCCGCTTTCTAGTTCCTGGCTTCATCATTTTAGCCCCTTGTACTGGGATAGAAGCTGTGGTAGCTCAGTTGGGTAGAACAATCGAGGTCTGGGCTCGATCTTGGCTCGTACCAATGAGTGTCAATTTGTTATTTGGAAATTATTGGACAAAAAAATCATTGGCTTTTCGGTGAAGGAAAACATCGTGAGAAATCCTGCACACTCCTGAGAAGAAATTAAAAGGTGTGTGTGAAGTCTACCAATCCGCACTGGTCCTGCGTGGTGTACTACCCAAGTAACACAGTGAGGCAGTATAATGGCTGACTTACGGCTTTCATGTATCGTTTTAGCATTATAGCTAGGCTTTATATCAGTTTTATAAAAGTTTATACGACTACTGTAATGCTAATTTGGGCACAAATTAACCAGCTTTTGGTTGTTAATCGGCTGTTTAATAGCATTACAGAAGCATTTAATAGCATTACACCAGCATTAGTATGGTCCATACAGTTGTTGATAGCATCACAGAAGCATTATACGAGCATCATTATGGACTAGAAGCATTATACTAGCAATGTTTTTGTTAATGAAGCGGCTAATCGCATTACAGAAGCATCAAACTAGTATTAACATAAAAATAAAAGCATTGTTAGAGTCCTTTAAGTGTTCACATTTAGAACTTAAATGAATCTTATATTATTGAAAAAACATCCTTAATGCCGCGGCCCTAGTTTTAAAATAATAAATATGTCCCATACACTCTCTGTTGGAGAATAGGCCTGAGGCAGTGGGGACATGTAGATAAATCCAGTTGAAAAGTTTATCTATCCACCTCCTGACTCCAGGGTCAGATCAGCTCAATAGTGCAAAAGTATTGTCATCCGAATTACATACGATCGCTTAGTTTCAGTATGATACGATTACGCCAATTAAAACACAAGTTGAAATTGTTTTGCTAAATTCGTTTACAGACAAGTTACACGTACAAATGAACCTAAAAACAACTTTTTAAACGCCTCAAGCTAGAGCCACAATCTTGGAATGTTAAAAAGAACAATATTTCCTGGGACCTCCCTCATAGACAGGAAGAAGTTAAAAACCGTAGAACAAAGCTAGGAAGACTACAGACATAAAGCCGTTAATTAAAGACCCCAAATGTACATAATTCCAGTGCTAAGCATAGGTGTGCAAACATACAGGTATCGCCACCTGTGAAGTAATAGAAGTTATAGAAAATGTGGAGCAATTTGCATAAATACTCGTACATATATATAGATCTCTGTCATCTCGTCATCTACTTGAATAACGTGGACTTTGAAGAAAATGTGTCTATTATCGAAACTCGACTGACCGCCTACTTTCTTTAAAACTTTTGAAAAGCTCTAAATGATACAAGAACTAGGGCACAACAGAACGTGTTGTCACATCGAGAAGACTACAAGGTAAATTAAATACATTAAGACGATTGATTTAATACATTAGCAACGCACAGTTAACGATAATTAACAAGTCCTTCATGGGTTTTAAGCTGCTTAAATAAATTAGTCACCCATGCGCCTGCGACGCGGTGTGCGACGCGACGGTGACGCAGGATCTGTACATCTGGAATTGTAGCTCATGGCCGAACGGCTTGGACATGCCTAATGGACTTATCTTTTTAACAGTATCAAAAACATCTTAATCTTTCACCTTCCTCATCTTCTGAACTTTGGCTGGAACTGGAACTCTCATTAGTGAACGTTGGCTGTTGAGTCGTACATTTTCATGTCCGTCAGGAGTCAAAAAAGTTTGGTGGCAGTCGAGAGTCCCGCCCCCACGAATGTTTAGTAGCCAGGACTTCGTACTGGAACCATCCTATCGCTTTTTGAATTTAGCAAATTGTTGCAAAACCACGCATCCCTTTCATGACCCAGGACGTGTCGTAGCCCTCAACAACATTTTTCATTCCACCTTTTTTCATTACATCCACCTCCCGAATATACGACTACTTTTACGTATGTTAGGTTCTTCTCTTGTTGATGGATTCCTCGCACTGAGCAGGTTTTAGAGAATGACCACATATATTATTGGTTGCCCTTCCGTTGGCTTCGCAAAGGCTGAGCGCGTCGTAGTCGTCCGGGCACTTTGGGCACAACATCAGATGTGCTATGGTCTGGAGCGCCGCACCGCAGTCGCACTGAACCTGCGACTCTGACATAACTTTTAAAAGAGGTCCTCCAAGCTGCATCAACGATTTCCATATCGGCCTTGGTGGTGTATAGCAGGGTGATATGGTGGCAGGTCTTCTGCCGGCTTCACATACTATTCGGCATCTCTCGCGCTATAGTGAGAGACCGTCAGGTATCCCGATAGAGCTGTTTCAGCTTGCATTAACAGCGGGTAGCCATTTGCGAAGTGACTCGCATCTTTCTCCACGGAAGACCAGGATTAACTGCTGCGGTAATAAGCTGAGTGACTTTTTTGGCATATCACGATTTATTTTATCTAGATAAGTTAGCTTAAGTTTGGTGAGCTGAAGTAAAGTTTTTTCTTTCTGTCTTTCTAGTCTCTGAAGTGACCATCACCATCCTTATACGATATATCTTTGTCACGATCTACGCCAGATGCATATGTCCAACAGTGGACTTCTCCAGCTGACATAGAATGTTAGTTTCCTATAGCATCGAGGTGGCCAGGTCACACAGATACACATCCAATGTCTTCATGGTTGCGGAATGCAGAATTTTTACAGCACACGATTAAAATTCTCCCGCTATCAGCCAAGGCTTTCGAATAGCGATAAAAAGAATAACATTCATTGCGTTGGAATGCGACCTTAATTGCAGATGTTGAACACTTTCCGCGGAACAGACTATTTGTTTAGACTAGTGCTTGCCTGCCGATCCGCCTCGGCGACTGCTTGGCTTCGTTTTCTTCAGTATTATTTAATAAGATGACTTACTGTCATAAGTCAAAATGAGCCACATATTTAGATAGTCACAACTACTCTCAAATTATCTTCTGGGCTTGTCTGGACATCATCGCTACATCATCGCTGCATCTCCTGCTGCAGCCTATGCTGATACAGGTATATTTCGGCGTTACAGTGCAGCTCCGACATATCTACCTATATTTCAGTATGAACTTAGATGTACTGTATTTATGCCGAATATACTATTTTTGGGTTTTCGGTGAAGGAAACCATCGTGAGGAAACCTGCACACTCCTGAGAAGAAATGCAAAGGTGTGTGTGAAGCCTTCCAATCCGCACTGGTCCCGCGTCTGGGATATGGCTCATACACTCTCTGTAGGAGAGTAGGCCTGAGCCCCTGCAATGGGAACATTGATGATGATCCGTGACCTAACGACTACACTTTGAACTAATAACCTGGCGATCTCGCGGGTTGCAGTCTCAGTGGGGGTACCTGTCGAAACTCCATTTTATCTATGTAAGTCAGCCGCCAACCAGCACTGTTAATTGGACTGTTGTTTCGGTAAGAAAGGTAGCTCATCCAACGGCCTTATCGACGATTACTATCAGGTAAGATGAAGTCCAAGTGCAACCCATATTTTACCCATATATGTGTGTCGTTTGATCTGTAACCTATATCAAATGTGGCTTGTGGGGTTATCTTCTCAGGTATCCAGCCGGCGGAAGTGTATCGGTGTTAAGTCGACTGCGACGTTATTTTTACATCGGTAACCTGGTCACGTCACTTTACTAGGTCCTCGTTCGTTTCATAACTGATGTGATGCCACAACCAACCATGCTTATCAACACGTGAGAGATGACAAAACTATAACATAGAACAAGTATGTAGGTGTAGAATATGAACATCGTAGAGTGTATGACGTGAGTTCCCTCTAAACCATCATTGCCTTCCCGTTTCTCAATCGGGGTTGGCTACCTAAATCCCAGCTATTGGCGGTGGAACTAGTTTAGTTTTACTTGCTAGATTTTTGGTGATTGAATTGAAATGATTTCTGTTAAACCGTTGTACATAATCTAATTTGTACCGCGCTTGAGAGCGTGAAACAAGATATCCTACCGTAACCACAGAATCAATAATCGTAACGCAAAAGATCGCGTATGATTGATTCATCATCAACAGAAGGGGCTCAGACCACCACGCGGGGATAGGTAGTCTTCACACACACCTTTGAATTTCTTCTCAGGAGTGAGCAGGTTCCTCACGATGTTTTTCTTCATCGAAAAGTATAAATGATTTGTTCCTGCCAATGTTATGCGAGCAAAGATATTTTTGTGTTTGACCGTTCACACTATGCTACACAGCGAGCGTTTCCAACGTTGGAAAAAACAGCCAAGTGCGAGTCAGACTCGCGCACCGAAAGAAAATATGAATAATTAATTTACTGAAAAATCTTAAATAATGGATACGGTAATATGCACCCAAAAATGTTCTACTGAAAATGTAAGTCTGATTGAATCGTGAAAAGCGATTGTATTATGGTAACTACAATAAAATTCTGGTTTTCAGATGTATTGAACTGAGCTGAGCTGAACAGTGTAGAGCCTTGCTTCTTGTCAAATTTCAGGAAGACTGCAGACTTGTGTACGCCTTCCTAAAAAGGGTACCACAAATTGCAATGATATTCTAACGGTTCCTTTTAAGGAACACTACATAAACTGGAAGACCGCCCAAGTACAAGATGATACAAGTCAGATTCGGGTTCCGCACCTTATTAGGAAAGCTAAATAAATCTTAGAGAAAAAACGATATGTAGGCTTGCGAAGTACTGCCATTTCAATAGGGATAGTTGAAGGGATACTTCTTGTGGGACAATTCTCGCTGAACTATGAATCTGAGCCCACTCCCGTCACCCATGTAAGGAGGAGACAAAATCCGTTTCATTGTATGCCCACTGTTGCCCCCGTTGCCTGCAGAACATCAGCGACTAATGTAAACGACCCGCTGCGGCGGATGTGCGCCCGCGCGGAAAATACTGCAGCTCATTATGTGTAGTATACCTACCTATTTGATTAATATACAGGACACTGATGTAGTATAGTGACCATTATAAAAATGAGCTTCACTCATAGATACTCGTGCCCAGAAAGTATTAGTTTGCTATGAGCACATGGCAAATGTGAGCAAATGGCAAATCACGACTTTTTAAAAGACCTTCGATTGACCACAATTTTGCTTGATGTTAAATGATGATTTAGTCTAAGATGACGTGGCACGGGCCATTTCCACTTCAACTCACTGAATCGTCGAGCTATATCGGTGATATAGTTATCACGTATAGATACCGAGCACAGCTCGTTCCATTGCTCGCTGAGTGACTTTGAGCTTGTTTATTCGGCCCACAGTAAAGGACCACATTTCAGTTCCGTATTTCATCACTGGCAACACTGGACCGACGACCTGGTAAAGGATGCAAGTGGATCGGGACCGGTCAATGTGGCATACCATGTAGGAGGCTTATGTCCAGCAGTGGACGTTCCCCGGCTGATGATATGATGGTACAAACACGCTTGACTAGAAATAGCCTGCGCACTCCGGCCTCTAACACACTTATTTAAAAGACTGCTTCATTAAGGTCTCATTCTGTGTTGGTCTGCCTAAACTGTGACGATGATTGAACGTTTGTGTTGAAGCCATCGAGTATTTCTAGATATATTAACAACGTAATTCGTGGCCGTGTCCCAGTGCACTTTGCACATGCAGATTGCACCGCTCAGTAAGTAATGAAGATGGAACGGTTCCCTGCCGGCCGCGCTGCAAGCTGCTCACGCCCTGGCAAGACACAGACTGGCCACATGACAATTGTCGATATTATTGTTTTATTACAATAATAGCGGAGTTTATTTACAGCCTGCTCTGTCTACCCGACTGTTGCGGACAAGGTGACTGATAATGTCTCCACAGTCAGGCGACTTATACCCAAGGATCCAACCACACGCCACTTTGGTCAATCTTTTCTACAGGAATTCGTTTTCAAGTTTTACTTGAATTTATTAATAACGAGACCCTCAGAGGTGGATTATTTTCTTTAAATGGGACCAGCCTTTGAGAGAAAGCCGGCAATTGGCGAAGATATCGAGTAACATACACACACAAACATACAGTCAAATTGAAAACACATTTTTGGATGTCGGTTAAAAGAAGATAAACATTAAACCGCCTTCGTGGTATATAGCGAATACAAAGTTGGAACCAATATATGTCTAGAATACGATTCCCGGGTCTGGGACATATCGATAGGGGCTCAGATTTATTTGGCGGTAGGGCATGTTCTCGCTAGCAATCACCGTGTCATGTAGCTCTACCACTAAACACGTTTCATTGTAAATAGATCATCGCTTGTCCACGCTCCCACCTGATGGTAAGTGACGAAAAAGAACAAAGCCAATTCATTCTTGATGTTTCTGGGTGAACACTTTTCGATCCTAAAGCCTTATAATTACTTAAGACCCGGTTCAAAGAAGGTCAAATTCAAGCTCGGTTTTTTTCCCATCGCCCCCTAGACGCAGTCCACACTCCTGCGCACGTGCCTCGGCCTCAACACGGAAGCCAGCCAACTACCTAGATCTTGATTAGCCAATCAACGGGTCTAGATTACACTAAGTGATCCAATCAGCTACCACAACGCAGGTACTGACGTGAGGTGAGATCATCATTTATTAATAAATCGTTCCCAATTAGATATATGATCCTATGATTTCTTGCTCCGGCGCAGCGTATTTAACTTTTCCTACAAAGCCCACGTGTTCGGTACTACTCCACGTCCGCTCTCGTCAACTGTCATTCATTGACATTCTCACAATGACATTTAGCATACCAACCCTTAGACACACGAGACAATGTGTGTATGCTATACCGCATACACTACAGTTTTGTTAACTAACACAAAGTAAGATGAGAGTAGTATTGTATTGCTGCCACATTCAATAATATATGTATGTAATATAGAGACATATCGTTTGTATAGAAAGTTTATGTAAATTAATTTTCAAGAAAGATATTTTATGAACCAAATCTCGAAGTATTTAATACCTAAAAATGTATTTTTAAATGTATAATGGGTTGTATACTTCAATGTAATGTAAACCTTAAATTGGCCTTCATTTCACCTGATGGAAAGTGACGACAGGGCCATTCGATGGTAAGGATATTAGCACAGCTGTTTGGCGGCAGACTTAGGTACCGTGGTGATATCTGTACATTTCTCGTACGGAGCGTCCCACTCGCACTTGGCAGGTTTTTGTAAATTGAAAGACTTATTTTCAGTGTTGCCATTTATTTTCAGTTAGGAAATTTTCAATACCTTACACATATAACAGACTTAAAATAAGCTTATATGTAAAAATGTACAATGGTGAATTCACATCCATTTAATTTGAAGATGGAGACGTTTAAATTAAATGACTAAATTATGTATGACTACATAATAATTCTGGTGTTTCCATTTACACCCAATATTTGGCAATGGCAACATCCGCCACAGAGTGGACAACTACTATGCCAGAGCCACGGTGATGGCACTGACTTATAAAATTTTTGGCCTTAATTGCCTGCTTTAGCATATATTCGCTAATGTCAAGCAGTTTGCTGGCATTTGACAGTAGATGTTCAGTGGTTCCAACAAGTCATATTTGGTGGAACT
Source organism: Carcina quercana (assembly GCA_910589575.2). NCBI lineage: Eukaryota > Metazoa > Arthropoda > Insecta > Lepidoptera > Depressariidae > Carcina > Carcina quercana. The sequence continues at coordinate 600,136 of OU342443.1, forward strand.
GCAACTGACAGCTGTCAAAACCCCTCATTACGTCACCCCAGGAATAATTATCCTGTTTCTACATCACGTTTTAATATCAATAACATACTGCTTGACTAGCTCCTGCACTCGATTTCGTCCTCGTGGACTTCAGAATTTATTTCCTTCCTCAGACCTTCAGCTATCCCTATATATCAAAATCAAGTCATTCTGACTCTCCATTACGTCATGAAGAAGGGGAAAAGAAATTCACTTTTGCATTTATCATCATGTATTTTTATATAACTATGGAATGAATGAATGGATGGAATTCGATATTCATAGAATTTTCTGTTTTAATAGAAGCATGCACATACAAAACAAAATCGATAAAAAAATCCATAACCTTTTATGGAGCTCTACACCTATGCCATCCAGGCCTTTACCTAGATTGAGTTTTAATACTTATTAAAATAATTATAAGCCTGCTTGTTTCATGACAACTAAGAGAAACGAAGATTAAAGAATGATTTACTTCTACTTTTTCAGTCAACACACCACACTTATTTGTCTTATATAGTTTGGTGCCAACCACTTACGACATGGCGAAGATTTGAATGAGCCAATCAGCGTCGACTACTTTCATATTTGGGCCAATGAGCTTATTACCACAGGCCGTCGAACGTATAACGTTTGTACACACGCACACGTGTGATCCGACAACTTTCTAGCGGGGAGAGGTGAGGTATCACGAATCGGTGGGGGGCGGTGGGGGACGGTGAACGTCCGTTCTGTACATAGTACTATATTAATCCTGATCATTACTTCAATTATATGGTTTGTATTAGAAATAATGAGCACAATCGTCGCCATATCACCCCTCGTTCTTGAGCATGTTGACCTCGTTCCCTCGGAAGCTGAACACCTTGAACTCACCGATCTTTTCCCCGTCCTTGTACAGGTACATCTTCATGCACGCGTCGCAGAAGAACGCCGGGTCGAACGGTACGCGGGGGCAGTTCACCACGACCCACTTGGCTCCGAACTCGGCGCACGTGGTGCAGTACACCGTCTGGTTCTGTGAGAGCATCGTGTGGCAGGGGTAGGACGACGCGCTCAGCGGGTCCGTGGCGTTCAGAACGCGGATCTCGGAGAACACGAACAGGTGCTCGCAGCTACCCTGGTGGACGTACACCTGAAATATTATATTAATATTTATTTACGACTAAATTACTTTAAAACGAGCGAACGGACTAATGTTATTCATGCAAAGGTGATTGCGTTTCGCGAATTAAAAACTGCAGCTTTTTTAAATATATTTATTTTTGAGGGTTTTTACGAGCTGACAACCTGACCATGATGAAATTTAGTACGTAACGGACGTCATACTTATAGCATTCTATTTGCGGTAAAGTTACAACGGGATAAATTCTCAGGTTATAGGAATCAATGCAAAATTTAATTGAAAATCATTGTAATATTCCTTTATAAACATTCATCTATATAGTTGCTAGTGATTGTTACCTGGGGTCCGTTCTCGAGATATTTTAGTTTAAATATTTTTTAAAGAAATATTAGAAAGTAAACTGTTAGTGAGATGAATATGAAACAACTTATCTTCGTTTTAGATTTTGATTCATTGCAGCCACACGTTATCAATGTAGTTTTATACATAACACATACAAATAAAAAATAATTTTTCAAAATCAAATCATTGTGGCTTTTATTTACTGTCCAGCAGTGGACTTACGTATTCGCAATGGGGAAATACGTAGAACAAAATCCATCGATAGCTCGACGAGTCAGTGACTTGAAGCAGCCTACCCATGTAGTTACTAAGGCCGGCCACTTCAACCAAATGTCGTGATGACGGTGGGAGACAGTGAACGTCCGTTCTGTACGATCGTTCTCTTTATCAATTGTGTGAAGAATGTAAAGTTGGGTACTGAGTGAGGCAGGCCCGAAGTTGAGGCGGCCTCGGCGTGAGCCGTTCGTGCCGAGGCAGCCTCAATCAGTACAACTGTTCAATGAACTGCCTTTAAAAATATCAATAGTTCCAAATCCGTACAAGTTAAATACGGACTCGCGCAACGAATACTCGTTGGAATACTCCAATCCATGAAAAATGCATGAAATAGGGCTGGCTAATTTACCCGACCGCATAACTAAGTTTGCTTGACATAGTTTCTTGATGATTTCTCTAAAATCTCTCTCTTCTTATGGTGTCTCTTTCACACATAAAAGTCTGAACACATTAATGTTACTCGCTCGATAAAAGTTTCATTCTAAATTTATGTTGTCATAATCTTTTAAAGTAGAACGGGATGGATTTGTGCAATAATTATCTAAAAATACGAGTAGGACATCAGATTATAATGTCGAGAATTGATTATCATTAACATACAACATTCTAGGGAATTACAGCAAACTATTTTTCTATTATTGTTCAAAGCGCCATCTAGGGACCATAGCAGTAACAGCTATTGTAGCTATCTATAAAATTGCGTGATAACAGTTTCCACTATCGAGAAAATTTTGAAACAATTCTTTTCAGGTTCTATGGAGCTACATCAATTTAAAATTTGGCAATGTTGGCCATTGTGATTCACATTGACAATTATCACGTCGCTGATATCACATCAGTCCGTGGCAGATCTATAGATGCGTATGCGTGTGTTGCTTACCTCTGGATGTCCCAGCTTGACGACGAGGTCCTGAACTCGCACCTGGCTCATGTCCTTCACGGGGTACACTCCCATGGACCGTCGCGCGGCCCACTGCCGCACCACGGCGCTGGTGTCGGTGCACCCCGGCCGGGTGTCCACGTAGAACACGTTGTTGATGAACAGGAACCCAGACGGGAATATGTCCTACCGGACACCAATACAGGTACACTGTTACTATATTTTTTTTGCAGAAGGTTTGCAATCGGCCTTCATCTCACCTGATGGTAAGTGAGAGAAGTGCGTTGGACGGTACTCGTGCGCACAAAGAATCCTCAAGCTAATGAGTGATGAATTGAATTTCATACCGGAATAGACTTAGGTAACATGGCGGTAGTAGAAAATGCCTTACCACCAACCCAACCGAGTACCAACAGGTACCCCCCTGTTAATCGAACCCAGAACCTCCAGATTGTGAGTTCATACCAGCGGGATCGTTAAAAAACTCACAACGCCCCATTAATATTAACTCCATATTAAGGAGCAATTAGGAAGAGGAGCTGATGATAGATCATTTCTCTATAGAAACTTGACAGTGACTCTGCGCGGGGTGAATGACATGATGTACTTCGCTACGCCCACACGCATCACAGAAACAGGCATTTCATTAACATGTGCAGTACCTTAGCGGAGGCTTGGAGCGGGTGCATCAGCCTATCGGAGACGTCAATGCGCGCGTCGACGTCGTTGGCGCACACGAGGCGGTCCCGCAGCTCCCACAGCCACTGCCGCCCCAGCACCACCAAGTCCCGGCTCAGCACTGAGTGACGGCCACGCAATTGCTGAAGATGATAATGGGACGTGGGCACTTTATACTCATAGGTACTGTGATAACATTAACATGTTCAGAGATTGAAAACTAGGAATAGAAAATATAATGGAAGATTCTATCATAGAAGTCCGAGAAACTAGTGACGAAGAGTCACTAAGTGATGTCAGAGTCATTATGATGAATAAAATAATCTTATTCATTTCATTTATAATAAACCTTAATTCATTAGGTTACTCTATTCTTCTTAATTTATTAAATCTATATCTACTTGGTATGTGATGCCACATCACTAGAAAATTGCCATGTCAACCTGTTGCATGTAGTATGTACTAATACATAAAGTTTTCTGATACTCATCATTAAAAATTAATTGAAGCACACAAAGTAAATGTTTCTGATAAAATGTATAAATAAGCTACTTACTCTCTCCCTAGAGCAATAAATAAATGGTCTATAGATGCGAAGCCGGAAAATGAGATCCTTGCCGGGCTGAAGGGGCTCACTCGCTGTCACTACTTCCTCCTGAAACATAGCAGGTAGTTACTCACACAATCTTATTCATATATGTTAGACATAATGAAAAAATTATAATTTGGAGATGAAATTTGACAGCAGTATGGGTTGAGCATTAAATTGTCTTTAAGTTTAGTGTCAATGTTTTGTTTCTTCAGAGCTGTAACCTGTAAGTCTTGCCCGCAACCTTTACCAGGTCGTCAATCTAGAAAATGCCTTCCGGTAGCATTTACCTTAACAGTGGAGCCGATGATTACCAATGTGTGAGATTGCTTGCTAATTGTAGTGATTATGGCAAATACCTTCAGAAAGTCTGACATGGCATGGCTCATGTCCAACATGGGACTTTGATGATGCTCAACCAGAATCATAAATGAATAGCTCACTGGCTACAGTATCATTCAAAAGTGTAATACAACAGCGCTCATTAACACTGCTGTTTGGATGCAGACATAGATAAGGTCAAGCTAGTCAGGCAGAAAAACAAATAAAATACCCCACCAACAACCCAAACTTGTTGATCAAGCTAGGAATAAAAAAACTGCTATACTTTGGAGGTTAGAATGTTATACATACCTCTTGATGAAATGGTATTAACCGTAGGCCCCTGTACTTAAATTTCTTCTGCCAGTCATTTACTTGGTTCTGTTGAACCAAGATTCTGTGCTTTTTAACTATGCAGAGTTGTTTTTCCTCTTGTGCCAGGGACTCAGCTGTATGAGGTATCTGAAGCATGCAGTCAAAGTCATCTGACAGGAGAATAGTTGAAGGTGTCTTCGTGAGCATTACTGGTTCTTTGCCTGTCCTTAAGTTTTCTGGACTGAAATGAAAAAAAAAAATTTTTTTTAATGGTCATGGATCTATCATTGTCAATCAGGTCAATATAAATTTATTTCTGGGAACTTTTGTTCAGGACCATTGTATGTTTTCTGTACTGTATCAACAAGTTTATAAAAAAATATCTGCAAGGGAAGGTATTTACCATCATTAATAATTAATCATTAACAACTATCACTGTTTAATAATGCTAGAAATATTGATTACCTGCAAAACTTAGCGATATGTTCAAATTCCTCATCAGTGATGTCTTGCCCGACAAATTCTCTAATTTTATTATTTTGAAAATCTTCTAACTTCTCTCCGGTCTTAGGTGTGCCAAAAATTGGTAAATATTCAAAAGCTTCTGTGAGTTTTGTTGCAATGATCGGAGGAGTGACCAGGTTAGAGGTGACCTTATACCACTTGGGACCACTGTCTGCTGTATAAATGTTCACAACTCTACGTTTTCTAGACATCGGGTCAATAATTGCAGAATCTTCACACATATTCCTCGGTAAAGAGTTACCATCACTGACTGTCACCTGTGTGTTTTCAGACACCTCTGTAAGTTTCTCAACTGGAGAATCATGACAAGGAGACATAATAGGAGCAGTTGATACATTTTCTAAATCATTCCCAGCTAGATTACATTCCTTATTTTTTACAGCTGGGGTTGGTTCATTTTGTGTTGAATTTAGCACAGTATTACTATCACTTATGTTTATAGTGTGTGACTCTTCAATATTACGATTAGGTATTGGTGTTGACTTTAACACAGTTTTGCTATCACTTATATTTGAAGCCTGAGACTCTTCGAATTTAGGAATAGGTTCATTTTGTGTTGAATTTACCAATGTATTACTATCACTCATTATTGTTGTCTGGGACTTGTCAAAGTTACAATCTAAAATCTCTGGAATACCCACTTGAGATACGATAGCATTAGGTTTGTCCAAACTTAATTCTGTACTTGGTTGAGCCAACTTAACCTTCATAATTTCTGCAGATGATGACTGATTTTGATGTTCTTCCATCGCTTTGTCCATCGCCACTGAGCTCGATTGTGCGTCTCGTTTGGTCTAGTGTTAATATTTGTCTACAATCCCAAACTCAAGTCACCTGTCGCTGTGCAATCGCTATGAGTGGTAACAAAATAAAATACTGTAAGTTTTTAATAATTATGTTTCTTGTTTAAATTAGACTAAAGCAAGCAAAGAATATAATCAAACTTCAACTTCAAAGGACTAAAGTGACATTTGGTGGGATGCCACCTTCTCGTTAAGTGCTGTGCCGTGAGTGATCCAGTATGACAAATATAATACACGTTGAGTAATTTAATGTAATTATATTTCATTTTAGCAGGAGGCCTATGTCCAGCAGTTGACGTTTCCCGACTGATGATGCTTTAATAGTATAGTTTACTATCTTAGATGTGGACTGATCAGTGAAGTGCCTAAAATTGCAGTATTACAGTTGAAAATTCTCGTGCTGATAGAAACAAAACGTGTATTTTTAGGTTCAATTTATCAAAATATCATATGATTTTCAGTACGATCTCGGAGTAGCGATCGCACATGAGTAAAAAGCCAATAGTCGTAAGAGTACAATTTTAATCGTTCAGCCACCGTTCAGCCGCCGCGGCCCATTGAAAAAATGGTGGACGCCATATAAAGAACTGAACATGAACAGTCATGTAATATGTTTATTAGCATTGTTTTATCATCATCTTTTAGAAATAAATCAAGGAGTCATGCATATCAAAAAGGTTCGATGAATCGCTGACGAATGAGTCAAATACAACACTGTTGCACAACGCTAGCAACATTTAGCCGTTGACTGCTGGCATTTTGGTCCACCTAATTAAAAATCAAGTTTCACGTACCATTTCATATGCTTGCATTGGAATGTGTAGTGATTAAATGCTCCTAGTGTCGGAACTAGCGATGAGCGTTGAATGAACGAACTAGTTAATTCAACCGTTGACGTAGAATCAACGATTCAACGGTCTACAGTTGAACGATGGACTAGTTGAATTCGTAGACGGCTAAACAAAAAGTCCGTGTCGACGCGCAACGCAACGAGACGACACGTTAACACGGTCGGATTACTTAAATTCAACCGTTGACGTAGAATCAACGATTCAACGGTCTACAGTTGAACGATGGACTAGTTGAATTCGTAGACGGCTAAACAAAAAGCCCGTGTCGACGCGCAACGCGACGAGACGACACGTTAACACGGTCGGATTACTTAAATTCGTACAGTCGTTTGCTATCCACTCAATAACGTCGTAAATGGCTCGACTTCTAACCTAATTTGAACTTTAAATGCAGAATCAGTAAGTCGAAATTTTAATGCGCGATTTAGAGGGAGTTAGACCTATTACACTTAAGTTGATTCTAGTCGAAGGATGGCAATAGGATAATTTCGCGAGCACAAATGAAACAGCGTGCTGGACTGGCTGAGAGAAACCGGTTTATTTGAGTAGATGCGCGCCGTGATAGTTGTCCCGCGAATTTCATATTTATGTAGCGGGAATAAGAGTTTTAACATGAAATTTTCATGTCACAAAGTATAATTTGTTTACTTTCTTTTGTTTTGATATTTTCAGTAGTGGGTTTTTTTAAATTTTAAATATCATATTGTAACGAATTATGTGCAAGACTAGAAATTAATTTTGGTAGAGTTCATAGTTCTAAAATTATATTCGTAACCAGGATTAGTATTGTGTTAATTATTATTATTAAATGTAAATAATGATAGAATTTGAAATACATAATTTAATATTAATTAACTGTTTTGTAAATAAAACTGTAAAATACTGCAAAATACGTGCTGTAAAAGAAAATGTAGGATGAATTAATAATAAATAAAAATGTTTATTTGTAAGCCTTAAAGCAATCAATAATTAAAAAAAAAAACCTATCTTAAAATTTACTCGTTGAAACGCATAGTGCGCAGTACACCGCGTCGCGTGTCGACGGCATTTCAACTATCCACACCGTCTAATCTACTTAGACCGTCGCGTCGTCGTCGCGAAGACTACAGTTGACGCATCAACTAGTCGAAGAATTTAACTAGTTGATCGACTAGTTGACGAACGGAAATTAACGGTCTAGTTTCGTCCACGACAAAATCGTCAACGACCCATCGCTAGTCGGAACTAGTGTCGGAATGCCGTATCAAGAACAACACGTAATGACATTTACAATGTACTCTGTGGTTCACTATTTATTTTTCTCTAAAAGTTTTTAATTTTTTGTAATTTTTAACCAAAGCGCAATGGCAGACACACGTACGTGGCGTGGCGTGGCGGGCCAAAACCATATCGGTTTCATACATTTATTATGGTTAGAGACACATTTATGTGTCGTGCTTGCGTCTTCTAAGTAGACTGTGGTGTCGTGTCGTGACTCTAATTTGTTTCTCACTCGCTCTCCATACTAAATTTATGAAGCCGATATGCTTCTGGCGACGCGAGTTGACACGACACGATAGTGTGATTCATTATTTTTACATAGCTTTTTCCAAGCTTTTTCATTTTTGCTGTATTTTTGCTCTTCATAACTGTGTGTGCATGTGCTTGCCTGTCATGGCCCATTGTCGAGATGCGGCATAAAGTATGGTGGAGACCACAGACTAATATATGTACCTATGTGGAGACACTGGAGACTATTCGAATGCGTTGCGTTCAAATTAACTTAAAGAATTGATTGTCGATTTGTCAATTTGCTGTCATAACAAACCCTTCGAAGTTTTATTTATAATTTTATCTAAAAAAACTTGGATTTAATCTCACAATGCTTACTTTGTGGAATTTATTTGAGGCTTCTTTACTTTGTCTCAATGCTGTTTGTGTTTTACATGAGGAAAGATTCATGCAAAAGAGTAAGTACAGTTTACAACCTCTCACAAGTATTTTTTTGAATTAATTCATTTCTATCAGTGATATATTTATTAAAATACTAATTTGAAATTAATCTTTGTTTCAGTGGGATGGGGAGCTAGTCAGAACCAAGGATTTGAAGATCAGTCTTCTATCAAGTTTCAAATCTTAAACCTGGTTAGATCTATAAGGACTGTGACCAGAAGTTAGTATCCATCAATAATCTCTAGCTATACATAGTGAATACTTATTTGATATATCCTCACTTTGTAATTCCATACTAGTCGCACGGAACCGGAAATAAGTAAAGCTCTGCCATGGTCTGCTGTTCATACAGCCATATTTCACATATGTTGAACCATAATTAGACACTTGAAATTTTTTGTGGCCATTACAGTAGCAAATAAATTTTGGTAAAGTAAAGGCTTCATACAAGCAATGGGTTCATTTCAGTGTTTTTGCTTGATCTTGTGTAAAATATTTTATGGTGGCATGGAACCCTTCAAGTTAGAGAATGATTTAGTTTTGTTGAAACAAATCAACTGAGCTGTATATTTATGTTTAAGTCTGACAAGTTTGTACGAGACCCTCACTAGGGGCAACAACATTATGGAGGCACGAGTTCCATATCTTTTGATGAAGCATTTAGCTTTTTCTGTTATTATATTATGGAGTGGAATTCCCTGCCAGCTACTGTATTTCCCGAGCACTAAAACCTAGATGTCTTTAAGGCCAGAGTAAATAGACTACTGAAATAGTATTGTGCGGGGCTGCGCAGTCACATTTTGCTGTGTCAGCCCGCTCGGTACAAAGCAGGGCACAGCAACTGCGCGACACGCACCAGTCCCTCGCCCACCTCTCACATGTATAGCACGCGCTTGTTATTAGGCGTAAATAATTGTACTCAAGTATGTAATAAAGAGACAAGTGTGAGACTAGTGTCTTTCCATTACCGAATTCCACTTATGAACATGCATAGACATTGCACCAGAATATAAAGGGAAATATGCAACACGAGCCTTAACAGTATAGTATAAATAATAATGAATATTTGAAATAAACCAGGTTGTCTGAAACAAATTAATAAAATTAATAAGTTTAGTAGTTGCTGTAATAATCAGCTGTGGCAGGTGGATGGATGGACAGACAGACCAGGGTGAGATATTATAAGGGTTACATTTCTGTATCGGCTGTTAGGAACCTTAAATAAGTCTTAACCTTAAACAATTTAAAATCAGACATTGTCTAGAATTATCCATGAACATACATAAATATTCCAACGAATTGTGCACCCTCTCCTTTTTTAAGTTGGTTAGAATACGACATTGATTTACTAGTTTGGGCTAGATTTTTATGTTAATTTAATTAGGAAAAATTTATTTCATGTGTTTAGATTATTTCGTAAATTTATTTATTTAATCCATTAATTTTTTGTTTCAGTTCCTCTGATCCTTCTCAACATATTAACAATAATATTTAAATTACTACTGGGATAGCAGCAATGTATACAGAATACAAGACGTTATTTAAGACAGTCTTATTTTTTAAACAGGATGATGTCTCCATGGTACGATAGAATAATACTTCATACTTTAACATTGAGCAATAAGATTTATTTGTTATATATTTTGTTTTATTGTATTTCTTTAACACCCAACAATGTAAAGAAAAGAATTTGATAATGAACAAAATTATCCATGATAATTAAAGTACTAGATGCAGTATTAATATCTAATCTATGGTACTAGCTAAAGTACATGTATATTGTATGTGTATTGTGTTGTGTGTGTTCTTAAAATAATAAAGTTGTGTCTTTGTCTACATTGCGATGCAAGTAAGTAAGCTGTATATCGAGGTATGTCGACTCGGCTTCGCCTCGTGCCTATAATAAACCGGTGACTTGTATATGGATTTGCCTACAATCAATGGGCACTACTCTGATCTGATCAGCTCGTACACAGGCTTTACGAGAAAAGGCGTAAAAAAGTTAAACGATTTGTCAAAGATTGAAAATGGTGCTGCACGCAGTCTGACGCAACTTATTTCTAAACTAGTTCACGACAAATAGCTCTTTGGTGCTGCATAGTGCACCACACCAAGTTGTATAGTTATTTGAGAAAATGATATGTGTGGGTCGTCAGCTTCCTCATAGAGCTATGAGAATTCTACGCATGCCAAATTTTAAAGCAATTTAGGTGCAATCAAACTTTAGCATTCATAATTTAGCAGCAATCATGACTCAGTTACAGCGAGTTGTTTTTAGTGTGTCAGCTGGAGACATGGGTCTCCAGCTGACACATGCCAGGAAGGCAAACCAGTGAGGTTAGGGCTTTAGACTATAGTCAGGCATTTAAAGCACAATGAGAGCAATGAGAGCCAAAAAAATTAACGATCACATTGATAAACTGTTGGATCTACGAACGAAATACCGTGTGTAAGCTGGCGACCCGTGTCACCAGCTTACACATCTGGATCTTCGTAATTATTCAAGTTACGATTATGTATTGTACCTCATATTTTAGAGCAAAATAGAAGCGCCTGGCTTCAAAATTTTCGAATCTCTAGTGCTAAAACTGTTTGAGCTACGAGCCGATATGTGTGTGTAAGCTGGTGACATGGGTCGCCAGCTGACACATGTTGTATCTCTGAAACTACATAAGTGAGAACTTCGTTTTAAAGATCAGATGAGACCATACAATAGAAGCGTTCACGAGTCAAAATTTCAAATCTCCTGGCTGTCTAGATTCAAAGTTATAAGCAAAAAACTATTTTCCCGCCAAAAAATTCAAAATAATCGCACGGACGCCGCTGAGCGGGCCGTTGCCGTTCCGTGCGCTACGCTATTACAATAGAGTTTCAACTTAGCCGTCATTGTTTTAAAATTCATTTTAACCTGCACTATCGTATCGATTCAATTGGTATATTGAGCGTGTTAGACCAGGAGCCGACAGAAATAAGCAATGGTATACTACCGATTAACTTTATAGAGAGACTACGAACGACCTTCACCAAATTTGAGGTCAAGTGATAATATAACCCTTCATCGTTGGTGCATAATTCAAGTCTACTAATTTAACTAATAGGAAGTCAAGATTTAGTTTAGTAAAAGTAAAAAGTGTTTATTTCTTAAATAACTTTTACAGAGTTTTGCAGGGGCCTTCCAGAAAGTAGTCTTTCGACACTTGTGTTGGAAGTGCACCGCGTCTTCCAGACGGATTTACACAGTATTATTTAAAATCTTAGTTCCTATTTTAAGTTTGCTATGCTCATATGTGTGTGTGCGTGTGTGTGTGTGTGTGTGTGTGTGTGTGTGTGTGTGTATGTGTGTGTGTGTATGTGTTTGTGTACATTCATATTTATTATGTACATAAACGGTTAATTTTGTGACTAAATAATATATTTAGGCGAACCCTAGATTGGATCTCTTTGTTGTTCTTCGGTCTGTCAAGACCCCTTTTTTAAGGAATGCGTGAATGCATCAAGTTGAAATTGATATCAAATACTCAGGTGTGCAATCCCTTATATCAAAGCCGTGCATGACGCATATTTTTGATTGATCTATAATCCTGAAATTTGCCAAAAAAACAAAGTTTTATGGGACAAATATAGGAACCCTCGGTGCGCAAGTCTGACTCGCACATGTCCCGTTTTTGATATTATGAAAATCAGACAAAGCAATGTTAGTCGACTTTTATAATAAAAATATATCAAATCATAAGATTTTTATTCATTTGCAAATCTAAATTTCTGAGTATAAGCAATAATTTTTATTAAAATGTGCCAATATTGTTTGCAATTTCCATGAAAATAGCTATGAATAAAAGTTTAAGAAATACAGCCTATGTCATTTTCCATCCTTTTCCAAACTACCCCTATACAAAAAATCATCATTCTGACTCTACGTTACGACGATAATAAAGGACAAACAAACAAAATCACTTTTGCATTCATAATATTATTTTATAAATAATATTAGTATGGATTGCTATTGAAAATACACTAAATACCGAGCTCAACAATTATTGATCATAGTGATATAAACTGTATATGTTGAACATATACCTCTTATACTATGTTATATCACACCGTAAATTGTTATTTCTGATAAGTTGATTCATTACTAAACTAAATCTTGACTTCCTATTAGTTAAATTAGTAGACTTGAATTATGCACCAACGATGTAGGGTTATATTATCACTTGACCTCAAATTTGGTGAAGGTCGTTCGTAGTCTCTCTATAAAGTTAATCGGTAGTATACCATTGCTTATTTCTGTCGGCTCCTGGTCTAACACGCTCAATATACCAATTGAATCGATACGAAAGTGCAGGTTAAAATGAATTTTAAAACAATGACGACTAAGTTGAAACTCTATTGTAATAGCGTAGCGCACGGAACGGCAACGGCCCGCTCAGCGGCGTCCGTGCGATTATTTTGAATTTTTTGGCGGGAAAATAGTTTTTTGCTTATAACTTTGAATCTAGACAGCCAGGAGATTTGAAATTTTGACTCGTGAACGCTTCTATTGTATGGTCTCATCTGATCTTTAAAACGAAGTTCTCACTTATGTAGTTTCAGAGATACAACATGTGTCAGCTGGCGACCCATGTCACCAGCTTACACACACATATCGGCTCGTAGCTCAAACAGTTTTAGCACTAGAGATTCGAAAATTTTGAAGCCTGGCGCTTCTATTTTGCTCTAAAATATGAGGTACAATACATAATCGTAACTTGAATAATTACGAAGATCCAGATGTGTAAGCTGGTGACACGGGTCGCCAGCTTACACACGGTATTTCGTTCGTAGATCCAACAGTTTATCAATGTGATCGTTAATTTTTTTGGCTCTCATTGCTCTCATTGTGCTTTAAATGCCTGACTATAGTCTAAAGCCCTAACCTCACTGGTTTGCCTTCCTGGCATGTGTCAGCTGGAGACCCATGTCTCCAGCTGACACACTAAAAACAACTCGCTGTAACTGAGTCATGATTGCTGCTAAATTATGAATGCTAAAGTTTGATTGCACCTAAATTGCTTTAAAATTTGGCATGCGTAGAATTCTCATAGCTCTATGAGGAAGCTGACGACCCACACATGAAAATGATACTAATAAGTTGACTGATGATCAAATAAAATTGATATTTTTTTAAATGTATGATGGGTTTGCACTTGGCCTTCATCTCACCTGATGGTAAGTGACGATAAGAGTTGATAGTAAGCGTGCGCACCCATAAGCCTCAACCTAATCAGGCGCTGGCTCTGCTACCTTTCATACGGAAACACAACAGTGCTATTACAGCCACCACAGTTTGTTTGTAGACAATACAATTACTACGACCCTGATAAATCAGACGAGCGCGCGATTGTTTTGCAATGTTCGCAAAAATTCGGCTTGAAATAATAAATTAGGAACGCATCCATAAAATTTGTCTATGGAAATTACCACCACCACCCGGCCCGGACCCGCCATGTTTTTTCTTTCCAGAGACTAAGATAAACGCCGGCCTTTTTCCGTCCGGGGCGTCTGTTGTTTCATCACGGAAAATTGGTAAATGATGGCAGCAAATAATTATTTTGGGTTTACCCATGGCGGAACCCAATACGGGTAAGTTAATCTTCTTTCTGTTTGTAGGAATTACGATATTGGGGTCGGTGCAGGCACCCGATTAGTAGGAGATTGATGCTTACGCAGCCTTGTGCTCGTGTTGCTTTAATCAAAATGGCGTCTGATGTGTATTGATCGTGTTAATTTGGATAAAGATTTTAAATTGGAGGAATTGAGGAGTTGTACGTATTCTTTCAGCGCGGCGACCGCAGGGGCTGCATATGGGGGCCAGACGGGCTATGCGGTAGCCCCGGCAGCCACGGCCGCGACGTACGGCACGCAACGCGCTGCCGCTACGGGGTACGACACTGCATACCAGGCGGCCGCCGCTACCCAAGGTGCGTAACTGACTCAAATTATTTATTCCTTTTATTATATGACATTAGTATCAGGTTTAGAACTACTTCAAAATCTATGAAATGTGACCGATGAAATGGGGTGATTCCACATACAATCAATAATAATGCTACGTTTGATCTGATTATTGATAACCTCTTCCACGGTACTTCCTGGACTATCAGTGTCCTTTGTTATGGTCAGTGTCATCTTCGGGTTTGTATAAATTGTATTCTATTGGTAGGTAATATTTTCTGGATTGGAATTTTTCTTGCACATTTAGGAAATTATATTTAGTTTTTATTATTATTTTATATTTTACCAAACAAACAGAAACGATTTATAATTATTAGTAACTTACAATATAAACTGGAAACTAACATAAAATATTTAAATTTTTTATTATACAGTCAAAACCTGATATAGCGACATTGAAGGGACCCTATAGTTGCCGACGTTATATCTGATAGTTGTTATAAGCAATACACATTACTACATACAGTTATATTAGTTTTGTAGTTATATTATTATAGGTACATATCTATCTAGTATAGATATAGGTTATGTATGTGAACTTGTTGTCAAATGAAATGTTAGAAAGAAATAAAAATATTTATTAAGAAATAATTAGAATACAAAATGTACTTAGCTGCTTACAGTACGGGTTATAAGACTACACTAGTTTTTAAAGTAATCAGTCATTTTAGTCTGGGTTTTTTAGCTCAGTCTCAATTTTTTTTGCATTTTACGTTTCATACTCCTCAAGGTAAGAGTATCATCAGTATTAAAGTCATTAAAGGCAACAAATTTTTGCAAAACTGTTATAGCGTTAAGAGCCTCGGAAATTGTTGTTGGCTGAATCTGTTCTTCAGGGTCTTGCTGGTCTTCGTTTTCGTCGTTAGTGTTATGATTGTTACTTTCAGCAGTCATTTAGCGCACTAAACAATTGGTGTAAAATAAGCAAGGTCAAATGAAGGAAGAGAATGAATGGTCATACCACTAAAGCACTAAGTGGTTTCAATCAAAATGACTTTGTATATTATTTATATAAATTTTTATTTGTGATTTCATAAAGAGTTCAAACTGTACCTACATGTAGTGCAGGTTAAAATCTCGACATTTTAGGGTTCCATGCTCAAATGGGAACCTTTTTAAACACCTCCATGGCCTGCCTAACAGCAGTGTTTACAGCACTTGTGTTTTGGTATCGAAGGTAACAGAGCCAGCACCTCTAGTGGTTGAGGCATCTGGAGGTAGTTACTTATCACACAACGGCCTTATTGTTGTTAGCCTTCTTGTGGTGTCCATAATAACAGTTTGTTGTGCCTTTATAGCCCCATTTGTACAACAACTCTGAGCAGCATCCTAGTCCTGTTCAAAGTAGAATGTGTTTACAAACTAATTTGATCTTCAGGTTTTATCTTGTTTGTCAACACTTGCTTATTTGTTCAGGACACAGTCTAAATCAAATAATATTAACAAGGAAGTCATACAAAAAACTTAGTCTCATTAATAGTAACTCCCTACAGAACACATCTATGTATGATATTCATGTAATTGTTACTGTAGGTAGCAGTGGTTACAGTAGGTTTAGGTAGTTAGGTAGTAGGCTTGTGTAGCAGTGTGGGATTGAGTTGAAGTGTGACGGAGGGATGTTTGTGTTAGCAGCGGCTCACGCGCACGCGCACGCTGCTGCCGCGGCGGCGAGCGCGTACGATGCGAGCAAGTCTGCGTACTACCAGCAGGCGGCGGCGGCGTACCCCACGGCCGCGCCGCCCCAGCCGCAGTACGACGCAGCCGCCGCAGCCAAGCCGGCGTACTCCACGCCCGCATCCTACGCACAGGTTCGTTACCTGCGAGTATGTACACACATTAAAACAATAACTTTATAAAGAGTAATAGAATCAATGATTTATGAAATGGCATTCGTCCATAATTTAATGATTCGTGGGTTTGTTTTATGAAAGTTTCTGTACAAATATCTACTTAATTCATGCAGATTCAATATTTTTCTACACATGATCAATTTTGATCGTTTGTAAAGATTTTCTGAAGTAAACTTCCTTTCATTAATTATTGATTCTTACCATAATTTTTAAACAACAATATTTTGATTTGCTCCATGGTTCATCAAAGCAAACTGTCTGTTAGAAACTTCACGCCTCCCAGTTTTAGTAGGGTCTCGATTTAAAAGAAAATGACGAGCTATGTGTGGTTGAGGTCCTCTGAATCACTGATGTCTAACTGCCTACATACATGCTAAACTTGGCGATTATGGGAATTTTTCCCTGTTGTGGTGGTGGTTTTATAAGGAAGAATCTGGTCGCTATGGATTATCAACAAAATATAAGTAAACTGATATCCATATACATACATAGTTTGATGGCAATTTTGGTAACAAGGAAAAAATCTATCATTAACCAGACGTAAAGCTAGTTGATACCCTAATGAGCATCAAACCTGAAACCTCTGAAGATAATTAATTATAATGATGTAGTCAGTAAGCCATGCAGTTTGTTCCAGTATTCTGGACGACACCCCAACAGGATTCAACCCTGAAACCTCTGAAGTTTTACTTCAATGATGTAGCCAGTAAGCCACAGAGTTGGAAGTATTCCATCCGAGGTTCAGCACATATGATTGTATCCCAGACACGAATGCTAACAGCAAAATTGATCCTCGTCGCAAGCTTTGAATGCCAGAAATAATAACGGGAAATAGCGAGGCGCCACCGCACCGGCAGCGGCCGTGCGCGGCGGCACTCATCAATCACATACCATGAAATGGCAAGTTGGCGAATAAATTGGACCTCTGCCAAATATTATTCATACACAGTTTCTTTGAGAGAACTTTGTACTGCTTGACAATTTTAAGAGAATTTGCTTTGATCAACGACATGGTATTTTTATAGATAAGGGCATTGTGCAATACAGTAATCATGCATTTGTCAGTATGTATGGAATAATTTGATTAATATTGATGGGGTCAGCCATAATCTGGTGTCCACTGTTGGACATGTACCACCCTCTTATTGCCATAATGGACATTCAGTATGTCATTTTTCATAATCAATACAATGATTAATGATTGTAGTTTGATGTTGATGCATTGGTAGACTCTGCCACCCATCTGAATAATTGTTCCTGGGTCATGGACATATTGACTTCATGGGCTGGGAAATTTCCATTTTTCCGGGATAAATAGTCTTGGTATACCTCTCTGTTTCGTAGGCTACTAGTGTGCCATATTTCATGAAAGTCGGAGCATCAAGCTAATACTTTCTCAGTTTTAATATAAGCCTTATCTATTTTAATACATATATTGTGTGTTGTCGCAGAATGTTATAAACGTTCAGACGGGCGCGCGGGCGGGCACCGCCGCCAAGGCTGCGTACGGCGGCGTGTACACTGCGACCACGGCCGCCACCTCCTACCCCACGCAGCAGGCGTACTCGGCGCCCGCGGCGCAGCCCCCCAAGCGTGAGACACTACACTTACTACAACTTTATAGTGACGTGAGAATGAACAGACAGGAGAGGGGTGGGGCACTTTTAGCAGCCTCTGTGGCCTAATGGAAAATTTTTGCACTAACAATCCATAGGTCCTGGGTTCGATTCCCAGTGGGTAGGTTGGTGGTACTGCATTTTCTATGTCCATACCATCCAACGGCCTTATTGTTAGGTGAGATGAAGGCAAAGTGCAAAATCATCACACATTACAAATCTTCACAGGGATTACTGAACGATGTGCTTAAAATATCACAAAAAAATTAGTATTGTGGTTAATTATTACACCCAACAACCCATTCATCAAAAAAACATTTAATAAACTATGTTTCTTAAACACACTTTCACACCACACACCCTCACACCATACACACACACACATCTAAGTAGTTTATAAGTGAAATGATATGTTAAATTTTTTTGTAAATAAATACTATTATCATTATTTATTACTATTTCTAAATTGAATACCAAATGTTAATTTAAATTATTTGGAATATAATTTCCAGGCTCCAGTTCGCACTAGTTCTTTGTTTTAAAACTTTGTAGAATATTATTGTCAAGTCTAGTAATTGAGTTAGACTTGTTTTGTGGTCGACATTGTGACTTTTAATACCATTGTGTCGTCATCAAACACTGATGACAGAATAGTCCATAGCTTAATGCTTTAAACATAGTGGTTAAATGTAAGGTGTGTTATATGTGTGTAGAAGCTAACCGGACCGCGAACACGGCGTACGACACGGCTCTCTATAACGCAGCCACCATGTACGTGGCGCAGCAGAACAAGACCGGGGGAGGCGGGTGAGTTGTTACATATACTACTTACTTTTTAACCGCCTCCGAGCCATAATGTTTACAAGCTAGGACTTGGGGATTTTGTTCGGAATCTCAAATCTGTAGTTCAGAATCTCTTTGGTCTCTGCTTTAGCAAAAGACCGCCTCCATGGCCTAATGGAGGTAGGGCATTTTCTATGTCCACCTGGCTTGCTACCACCATGTTACGTAAGTCTGCCATCAAACAGCAGTGTTATCACAGAATTAATATAGTACTACGTACCAGTGGCTAAGGGTGGAATTTTGGCGAAGGGAAGCCGATCCAAAAAAAATGCTTACCGCGTGATTCAAATTCGGCTTCAGAAATTCTCAGTATTTCTTCAAATGGGAAGATGATGAGGCCCCACTTTCACCATACAAAAAAGCACTGATGAAGTAGTGTGTCGAGCAGCATTCCATATGAATTAAAGCCATAATGGCACACAAAACTTACCGTATTGAACGAAATATGCAAGTAAATCACCTTATAAACACAAAAAACAGCACATGAACTTCGAACTAAGTGAAATACTTTCTAATCCGTCACATAAAAAACATCAATACTAACAAGCATTCACGCAACAAATGGCGGACAAGTAATGTTTATTTACTTCCAAACTTCCAAACTTCCAAATCGATATCCAAACGGAACATATCACACGCAAATACGCCTAAATAAAACAATGTGACTCGCGATGAAACTTACTATCACAATACTACTTTTTAAATTTTGCATTGTTATAACACTATTAACTTGCTAGAAAAAATGTCTTATTGGCGATGTATTTTCTCCTTACAATTATGGTTTTCAAATTACTAGCATTATTACTCTCTATCTCGCTCCGCATAAGGCGTTCGAAAGAGAAGAAATCGAGTAGGCCGACGACCGCCGGCTTATTTCGTGAAATAAAAAGCGACGTTTACTACGAGAGCGTAAGAGGCAGAGCATTAGTTGACACGGGAAAGTTTTGGCGGGCTTTGACAATTTATAGAAATCGAATAGGCCGACGACCGCCGGCTAATTTCGTGAAATAAAAAGCGACGTTTACTACGAGAGCGTAAGAGACAGAGCATTAGTTGACACGGGAAAGTTTTGGCGGGCTTTGACAATTTATAGATATTGCTTTTTGATTGCGCGCAGGCGTTTTTTGTAGTAATGTTTTGAGCGTATAAAAGTTAATAGTACATTACATTAATGATATGTGGAAAGGATTTTTGAAAGGTAAGCCGGTGGGAATCGGCTTGTATGGACCCTTCGCCACTGCTACGTACAGAAAGGACGCCCACCACCTCCCACTGATCCGCTATACCTCACCTCTCCCCGCATGAAAGTGATCCGCTCAAGGATCGGTAGTATAGCGCTTGAGAAAACATGCGCGTGTATACAATACAACAGCTTATGATAGCTACAGAGCGCGTGACAATAAAACGAAGGTCACGCCTATCCCAGGCTGGACTAATAGAATTATTCCTAGTTGCTAATAATAATAAATAGGCTGGTGCTTCACCTGATGTTAAGTGATCACGTGGTCGAGGTTAACTCGTATTGATATACATTGTTGTTACTATAGTACCGGATGGAAGAACTACAACAAGAGCGGCGTGGGCGCGCCCCAGCAGCGCCGCCCCAAGCCCCCGCCCAAGGCGCAGCAGCTGCACTACTGCGACGTGTGCCGCATCTCGTGCGCCGGGCCACAGGTGACCACATACAACCATCTGTTACACCAGCATACACTTGCTGCCTGAGCAAATATACGCAGCAATAGTTTTAGGGACATTCTTCTAGGGGTCTGAATTTGATCAATTTTAGGTGTTGAAAATGTAGATAGAAAAGTATTTAACTGGTCTCAATGAATTGGCTACTGGGAATAGGGAATAATCAACCCCAAATGCGATGTTTTCAGTTTCTATCTTACGATGTGTTTTATTTATTGATAGAATGACATTGCATATAAGTAACTATTCACTCTGGCCTTGAGAAGATGCCAGTTTTAGATAGCGCTTTGCAAACATAATAGCTTTTTAAACGTTGTTTGGACAAGTTGTTTAATGAGAATATTTGTGTTATGTATATGTGTGTGTGTTTGTGGTATGTATCCAGACATACAAGGAGCACCTGGAGGGCCAGAAGCACAAGAAGAAGGAGGCTGCTGTGAAGCTGGCGGCGGCGGGTGCCAGCG
Source organism: Carcina quercana (assembly GCA_910589575.2). Classification (NCBI taxonomy): domain Eukaryota; kingdom Metazoa; phylum Arthropoda; class Insecta; order Lepidoptera; family Depressariidae; genus Carcina; species Carcina quercana. The sequence continues at coordinate 621,251 of OU342443.1, forward strand.
CGGCGAGCGGGCGCGCGTCGGGGAGCTCGTCGCTGCGGTGCGAGCTGTGCGACGTGACGTGCACGGGGGCGGACGCGTACGCGGCCCACGTGCGAGGCATCAAGCACCAGAAGGTGGTGAAGCTGCACACCATGCTCGGCAAGCCGATACCGTCCACCGAGCCAACCAAAGTTGGAGTTGGTGAGTCACATACATACACAGATATACAGGCTACAGATTGTATTTGTTTCAATTTAAGTTACATTCTACCTACAGCTTGCACATAGTTTAAATTTAGGTTTAACGGAAATCCGCACAGAATGCTTCCATACAAAATTTCTTTTGCCATAACCTTTTAAACTATAATAGCTGTCTTTGATAAGTAATTACGAAATGAATTTCATTATCGTACAACTTTATCGTCAACTACCCTTATTTTGGACACTTCTGCTGCAACGAATACAATGCTGAAAGTATTCTCAAATATATCAACTGCTTTCCAGAAACTATTTTAACTGAATTGAAGCTATAACACGCACATGACCCTGAGACAAGATGCTTGTAGAAGACATTTGAACTAGTTCCTCTCTGTTAGTTAACTAACCTGTAAAGGTGGCGTGCATAGCACCTTGTGTCAAAGTCATAGATTTGTATCTACTAAAACTTTACGATTCTATAGTTGGAAATATCTTTTATAGCTTTCAAAATATGTTGGCAAAAAATGAGTTTAAAACTGGACATATTTGCTTAGTATGTTCCTTCATGTAACATCACCCGTGAGTATATAATTTGTTAGCAGTAGTACCACTATAGAAATATAATTTATAGAAGACAATATTCCTCAAACATTATCATCACGAAACTACGCTGTTCTATTGGAACTCAAGTAACAATCTAATGTTTAATATCTAAGAAACTTCATAAGCCTTGTTTATGTCTGCCATCTTGCGTTTAGGTAAACCTCTTTTAACGACGTTACAGAATCTGTTTGATGGTTATTAACAAACGTGAGAACACGCCGCAATGTACAATGGTATATGTATCTACGTACGTACCAGATATGGTCTCCAAACACGATGTATCGATCGAGTGGAGACGATATTTGTACCCGCACCTGTGGTCACCAGCCGATGCCACTATATCATATCTGTATCACGCGCTAAGTTCACCGTTTCTTTCGCTGAGCGAGTCAAATTCTCTCTACGATTCAATACAAACTAAAGCAGTTTCAATTATTCGGCACTCGGTACAGATATGGCGTGTGAATCTATGGGCCCTTTCGATAACACATTCCAGAGTCAAAAGTCAAAATAATTACACATAGAATGAGCGAATTATACGAATCTCGTAAAAACTATCGCAGCGATTGGGATTATTAACTTGTCTCGTAGAAAGGGCTCAAAAAACGGCGTATCGTTATATAAAGTGCTGGTTTCATCTCGAAAGTCAATCTGACATGAGGTAATGAGAGAAAATTTGACTTTATCAGCGAAAAAACCGGTGGGCGGCACGCCGAAGATAGCTTTCGTTGCGTCCGGTGGTCTCAGTACGGTGAAGGTAGAAACCACCCCGGCAGACAAGGAGAAGGAAGGTGAGGAGAGGGAGGAGGAGGTGGACGGGGAGCCCGAGGTGCAGCCCGTCGGGCAGGACTACATCGAGGAGATACGAGGCGACGACGGCAAGGCGCTCAGCTTCAACTGCAAGCTGTGCGACTGCAAGTTCAACGACCCAAACGCCAAGGAGATGCACATGAAGGGGCGACGACATCGTCTACAGTACAAGAAGAAGGTAACGACTTCACACACACTAACACACGGTTTACAGACAGTCGTTTTATACATAGGAGAAATAGTTCAAGGGTCGTATAGGTCTCCCGCCACGGCCGCGCCACTACTAAGGCTTTTTAAGAGAATAATCGATTGCTGTTATTTGTCATAGTTACAGAATATTGTAATCGGACTTGTTTTATACCTGACAATGAAAGGACCATTGATCCTGAGCTACCCTGAAAAAGTAAACTGAAATTAGGGTCTGTTGTTGCCTCTAATGAAACTCTAGGTTTATTATAAACGAAACTAAACCACGACGGCTATAGCGATACATATATTGAACATACATATAGCATTTCTATAACACAGTAGGGCCGCCCCGTCCCTCCATCATGTTTCAACACGCCCAATGATTACTTAGTAAAAGGTTTGAGGCGTCCGTCGAGCCTGGCGGCCCCGCGCCGCCAAGAGATCCGGCCGCCGCATGATTACAACTCGCAATGAGGGCCTGCTGTTGTAACATCAATGGAATATCTTTGACCAGCGAGTGACAGCACTGTTGCCACAGACGTTCGATTTCTGTACATCGATACATATTTTGTTAATGCGCATGTAGAGTGGATTCGCGTATTCGCGACATTCAAATGGAGATCATAGTCCCTTGTCTGAACGCCGATGATGACGTGAAATCAGAGGCCAACTGAATTTGCGAACGGAAATCACTTTTTTTACTCGAGGACACTGACCTGTGGTGTATGAGACTGTATAAATAGATGTTTTTTCGTATATTTGAGCGTGAATGACCTTTCGGTAGAGACATTTTATTACCTACTATTTTCTCGTCTGACTTGATAAGATATGAAATATTGTGTCAGGGATAGTATAGTACTTCCTCTTCGTTTACTTCAGAAATTATCCAATAGATGGTCCAGGATAAAAGCCTATATACTTTGCAATGCCCTATGGTTACCGGCTTGCCAAATTTCATTAAGATTGGTTGTTTGTTTGTCTCACAAGTATTTATTAGATTAGTGTTGTCCGCGTCGGTCGTTTCCCACTATCGGAGGCGGCAAATCTCGCACTTGAAATGAACTTTTGCATTCGTTCAAACCAATTATTATAGCAGCAATTACAGTCCAAAGTCGACATGGTTATAATGGTCGATTTGTATGCTTCGACTCCTTCAGAAATTTTCTCTTCATCATCATCAGCCGGGAAACGTCCACTGCTGGACATAGGCCTCCCTCGTGGTACGCCACATCGACATCAGAAATTTTCTCTTGTAAGCTCAATTTTATCGACTTCCAACTGATATTGTATTTTAAAAGCGTTTTTTATTTTCTATCAATGGTATTCGATTTTCAAATAACCAGTGTTTATGCATTAAAAAGTGTTTTTAATGTAATGAAATCGAAAGTACTCGGTTACCGATCTTTCCGGTATGCACCTCGTACAAACACAATAGATCTATACAGGTCGCAGTGACTCGCAGGACAATAGGACTGCGCCCCTCATGCCCAAATTTAAAAAAAACTCGTACAAACGAGAAATAGACAAAAACAAAAAGATCAATAATAAAATAAACAAATTTAAAGAAATAATATTAGTGTGACGTCACGGTAAATACAATAGTGCGGTTGCTGTCATTGTCATTAATTATTATATTGCTAATAGTTTGTGTTAAGTATAAGTTTGTATGTAAGCAGTGTTGTATGTTGTATGGATGTGTGTTTGTGTGGTGTCGCAGGTTCAGCCCGACCTGGAAGTGAAGGTGAAGCCGTCGATGCACCAGCGCAAGATCGCGGAGGCCAAGGCGCAGCGCATGATGGCGCGCGACGAGCTGTGGGCGCGCAGGCGCATGCACGACGTGAGTACGCTCTGGTTGGCGTATTCTGCAATTGATTTCACTTTCGTAACCGTTTTTTGTATCTAATTTCTAAATGTCAATTTTTGGCTGCTAACACCTGGCGACAATCGGAACTGCTGGCCTAGTGTTCTAAAGAATGCTTTCCTTTTCATTACTTCTCGTTACATAGGAAATTTATGAGCTTTTTACAGCTCAGCTGGAAACAGTTTGTAATTTAATCAGAAACCCCCTATAAATAAATCTATCATAATGCTAAGTTTCTTGTCTGTACGAAGCTCGTAGCTAGCAAAGCTCGGAAAACTAACAAAAATAACATAATTTCGAAACCAGTTTCGAAAAAAAGCAATTAAATTTCGTTACCAGTTTCGGACATTTTCAATGTTTGTAACTGATACTGCCTTTTATATTGTTAATAAAATACAAATGTATTTGTGTATCAGAGCATGGAGGAGGAGGAGCGCGCGTACTGGGAGGGCAGCATGGAGCCGTGGTGGCCGCGCGGGCCGGTGCCGCCCCCCATGCACCACCATCACCACGTACGTACCAACAGCTCATACACGAGCACGAGCTACTAGTGCACGCTTAATATACACCGACCGACGACACTGTATGATATAAAGGTGACAAAGTGTGGGGTAACTTTTTACGACGGGTGTTCTAGGAATTAAGTCGAAGTACTCAATTTGTTTTCACGATTCACCGTAATACGAACATCTGAATTGCAATACGTACATGCTTCCTATCGTTTGAAATGATTTAGTATCTCCTTCAAGACGAGTATCGCCAATTTCATATTGATTGATGACCTCGGTCTCGGTCTCGATGGTCTCGGCAGTCAATATGAACAGCTGTGTTCAATTTGTGAGATATAAATAATGGTATGATGTTTGTGCGCCAGGGTATGGGTATGGGCTACGGTCCGGTGGGACGTCGTATGGAGACGTCAGACGACCGTCACGTGCTGGCCAAGCACGCGGAGATCTACCCCGGGGAGCAGGAGCTGCAGGACATACAGCGAGCCGTCTCGCACACGGAGAAGGCGCTCAAGTCGCTCTCGGACGCGCTCGCCGACCAGGCCAGGCCCAAGGTACTTACTGTCGAAACAATAACTAACCTACACCTACAAGTTTGTCATTGACTTGAAAGGAAGGAGCTACTATCGGAAGAGCTCACACAGCCTCGACGAGTCACTGAACTGAAGTGGCAACGGCACACGACGGACACTCGGAACAAATGTCGTGATATCGTCACACATCCAACGAATGACGTTTGTATACGCGCGCATGTGTGAGTAGGTAGCACGCGACATATGTAATGTTCGTCTTTTGCGGGGGAAATGAGGAATCGCGGTTCCGCGGGAGGCGGTCAACGTCCGTTCTGTACATAGTAATATATTAATTAATGTGGCAATGGGCAGGCCACATCGCTCGAAGAACATATACCCGATGGGTAGTAAGAGTTCTAGAGTGGCGACCACGTACTGGGAAACGTCTACTGGGCTGTCCTACTTGGTGGACCGATGACCTAGTTAAGATCGCGGGGAGTCGCTGGATGCAAGTGGCTCGAGACCGGTCACTGTACACTCTAATACAAAAATGTGTTTCTACGTAGAGTGTTGAGGGAAATGTCAATGAAGGTGAATGTGACATGGTGCAAAAGTGGATACCTATTTTTGTACTCGACTGTACCATGGAGGAGGCCTATTTCCGGCAGTGGACGTTTCCTAGCTGATGATGATGGTGATGCCACAATCTCAACCTATTCGTTCGTTCATTATAGGGTCTGGCTCCCGAACAAGGGTAAAAAAACAACGTGACAACTATTTCGATATAATAGGTTTAGTAGTTCAAATATCTCCAATGTGCTGTTGTAAATTGTTTCAGGGTCCAAATATAAAGAAGGAAGACAAGAAGGATGACAAATCTGACGGGAAAGAAGATGGCCGCGACAACCAGCTGTGAGTACATCGGCAATTGTTTCCTTGTTGTTCTCCCTCCCCAGGGACCGATGTTGATATCGTAATCGAAGGATCATGGAATTGCATAAGAGACCTTTACACTTGTACAAATTGAATTTCAGCCGTGGATGTTCCCCCGATGTTTATGATATATCTAAGTATATATTTAAATCGTATGTCCACCATAGCTCGCAGAGTGATTTTGAGCTTGTTCATTTAACCAACAGTAAAGGACCACGTTTCGGTTCCGTATGTCGTCACTGGCTACACGCACTGAATAAAGACTTAAGACGCTGCTCGTAATGCTACGTCTGGAATATAGCTCGATGAGTCAGTGAGCTGAAGTGGAAACGGGCCGATAGGGAGTTAAAGTTCTAGATTGAGTGAGGCAAACGAGTACCGAGCCGCCCCCTGATAGATGAACCGACGTTCTAGTAAAGGTTGCGTGGAGTCGCTGGGTGCAAGTGACTCGGGACAGGTCAATGTGGCGTACCATGGAGAAGGACTATCCAGCAGTGGACGTTTCCCGGATGATAATCTAAAATATATTGTGTGATTTAGATTCTCGTTCATGGGTGAGGGTGAGGCTGCGTCGGGCGGCGCTGGTGCGACGAGCGCGTCAGAGACTGGGGGCGCGTCCACTACGGGCACGACGGGCGCGGCCACGGGGACGGGGGCTCGCGCGCTCAAGGGCGTGATGCGCGTGGGGCTGCTGGCCAAGGGTCTGCTGCTGCGCGGTGACCGCGACGTGCAGCTGGTGGTGCTCTGCCACGACCGGCCCACCATCACCCTCCTTAAGCGAGTAGCCGCTGATCTGCCACACCATCTAGCCAAGGTCAAGGTAAGATACATGACCTTACTCTTGGTATAAAACTAAATACTGTCCGTAGAGTGAGAAAATAAGGTAGTGTTCCCTTTAAAAACTACAATTTATTTCATACAGCAAGAAATAAATTAGTTTGTAAAATAGTTGGATTCTAAAATTAAATTGGTGGATGGCAGAGCAATCTTCGACTAAAGTTAGGAGAGATATTTTTAGAATTTTTCGAAAACTCCTAGTGGTTCCTGGTCATAAAACTGTTGAGAAACACTGCTGTACAATTTGTTACATTGCGTCATATTTATAATAATACAAGAACAGTTTAATATGACAATTGTTAAAAGCTATCCAGTTGTAGTTTCATAGCAGTCTATGGGTGTGTAGTGGGTACAAACATATATGTTGCTATCTCCACGTGTTGTGTGCAGGGATGTGTGGACGAACCCAAGTACAAGGTTGAGCTTCAGCCGGCAGAGGGGGCGGTGCAGGTGTCGGACGGCACGGTGAGCGTGCTGGTGTCCCTCACGTCGGCCGTCATGCGCGAGCCAGCCCCGACGCCCGCCGGTGAGTGAGTGTGTGTGCACGCCGAGGTGATACAATGTAAAATAAATATCTTATTTATATCTGTCTCTGATACGCAACGTTACACAAATCTGCGGCATGTCTATCTGTACTATATTATCAAATTTAAAAAAATATATCCATAACATAAAATTGTATCCAATACGTCTTATCTTTGCTGGAAAAATATTTTGTTGTTGGCCTTAGTTTATGCTCTTTAAACTGCTGTAATGTTGTATGTACTTCTGTAATAATAAACTGTATGTTTGTAAAGTCTGCCACTAACCAGATCTTTGTTGCAATGTGTAAAACGAGGAAAACGGCACCGGAATTACACAACAACATTCCTGACTTATGTAACATTGCCTATCAGAAACAAATACAAATAATATTTTAATTTTAAACTGTACTAGCTCTGGATAGAGTTGTGAGAGACCGTGGAGACCTGGACCATGGCTGACGTCGTCCAACCAACCACCCGCCCGCCCACTTCCAACGACAGAACAAACTATCTCAATAGTCGTAACATACTCTCTGCTCCGTGTATTTTATATGTATTTTACATAATTTTTGTTTGTTTAATTGATGATGAATAATACAAGATAATTTGTTCAATAGTTTCACCGCCCCCGGGCACATGTTCACTGATTATTTTTAGGTGTGACTAGGATAAGCAGCGTGAAGAAAAGGATTTTTGATCATCTCTATATCACGTGGGCGGCCCGCAGTGGTATACCTACCGTCCGTAACGGAGCAAACATAACATGTATCTATTTATATTTAACTATTATACTTTTCTGTTTGATTTATCCCGTATTTGAACCATCTCTGTATGAATCGTAAGGATGTTGCCCTCGCACCTATAGTCAACTCTTTATTATTTATATTGCCTCTGTCGCAGTGATACTTATAATGTAGTATATGAGCCGGGGCGGAGGGCGTGTGTGGCCTGGGCGGGGGCGCTAGGCACGTCCCGGGCGACACACGGCGCCGCCACCGGCGCTGCGTTATATCGGGACGCGATTCGCCCCTCGCATAAAACCGCGCCCCGAGTCAATAACGTGCCGGCGAGGCTCGCTAGACAGACGTAGTAGTAGGGATCGCCGTACCGATGTTTGCCCCGTTCTGATGGTCGCACGATGGTCAAACACCCTTTGTGTTGTTGTCGCTAGAGGAAGGCGAGATAAAGCGCGACGACAAGGACGTGCTCCCGCGGCAGAAGTGTTTGGACGCGTTGGCCGCCCTACGGCACGCCAAGTGGTTCCAGGTACATTCGCCACTTTTACACGTGTGCGCACTCCGCGGGCGATGAGGGCGGGAAACGCACGCCGCCCGCCGCCCACCGCCCCGTCCACCCACCGTGGATGGTGGCTCGCGACAACGATCCAACACACGACAGCAGGCAGACTATCTTTAACGTTGCACAGATAGCGACACTTTGTTCCTTGTTTGTAACTATCATGAAATGATCGTAGAGTAGGGGATCGTTTGTCGCCGGCCAGCAAGTGAACGGGGCGCGGCGGCGGCGGCGCGCGGACCCTTTGTCTACATTGATCTATCCGTTTGCACCACGTCACTGAGTAACTGTCTCGGCCTCTGTCGGAGTGCGCACGTATTTATTAGTCACATGTTTGTTTTTATTTTACCTTGAATGTAGTATTTTCATTTGATTATATCCACTGAATATGCTGGACCCCCATGAACATGTGGCTACAAGTGCTTTTATCTGTGTCAGTAAAGCTGCGTTTCCGCTCGCACTTTGTTAGCCGATGGGAGGTATCGAGAAACGCAGTTTCAGTAACTAGTGAGCCACATTTATTGCTCTGTTTCTTTGGAGTTTGTCTAGTATGTTGCGTGCAGTCAGTATGAAAGAGTGGAGCAATAAATTGTGCATTCCGCGTCCGCCGGACTGTCTGTCCGCGCGGCGGCGGCGCGGCCCGGCGCACCCTCTCACTAGCTCCCTGTGCAGGCTAGAGCCGCCAGCCTGCAGTCCTGCGTCATCATCATACGGATCCTGAGGGATCTCTGCAGGCGCATACCGAACTGGATGCCGCTTAATCCATACGTGAGTACTATTTATACTTTATAGTCTTATGCCATGGATTCCACAAAACTCATGTGAAACTTATTGTTGAGTTAGCCATGTCTAAATATTAGTAGCGATGCTTTGACATAATATAATTTTAAAAATGGCCTTGCCCCCCCTTTATACGTTAATAATTGATACTTTGCAGCATTTTGTGGCTAACTTAAGAGGGGCTAGCATAGTGTGCGAGTACTGTAATGTTCTTGCCAAACAGATAAATAAGTTAATTGCATTTGTAGAGTTGGTGAACATAAAAACTAATTTAGCAACAAAATTGTGAAGGCTATTGTCATGTGCGCAGTTGAATTAAGAACAAAACATCGTTCACGTATTGGTTCTACTCTATAGACCCTGATGGCTACTTGGGTGTTTTAAGTATTGAACCTTTTATAATTAAAGAGTTTAAAAGTAACTGTTCAGTATAAGTTTGTGGGAACTGAACTGATCTTGAACAAGAATATGTACACTCAAGTACAAAACTATGTTTTCAACATATTTTACTAACAATAAGACTATTACACATACCTCGTACTTACGCACGAGACGCACGGTGATTGGACACAATGGGAGAGTATTGGACACTGATTGGACCGTTCAAGTTCTCACCATGTCATGAGTGGTCGGAACCAAATTATATAAGACAAATAAGTGTGACGTGTGGTGGGAAATTGTTGGTACTGTTGGTATTCGACTCGTGGTTACGTGATGTGCGGTAGCAGGTATTATTGTTTGAGTGATCCAGTGCTGGCGGTTATTTTCAGGCGATGGAGCTGCTGGTGTCTGGCGTGATGCAGTCTGCGGGGGCGGCGCTGTCCCCCGGGGAGGCGCTGCGACGCGTCATGGAGGGCGTGGCTGGTGGGCTGCTGCTAGAGCACGGGCCAGGGCTCAGGGACCCCTGCGAGAAGGAGCTGGTGGTGAGTTTATGCAATCTTACTTGATGACAACGCATATTGATTATTATACAAAAAATCAAAATTTTTAACCGCCTCCGTAGCCTAATGGCTTAATGTTAGAGTCACAATCCCGGTGGGCCCGGGTTCGATTCCCAGTGAGGGTCCTAACGGTTTTGTTGGTGGTAGGACTTTTTCTATGTCCGCCTGGCTTGCTACCTAAGTCAGCTGCCAAACAGCGATGTAGTGTTCCGGTATGAAAGGTAGCATAACCAGCGCTTCATTACTTACCATCCATACGCTTACCATCCAACAGCCTTGTCGTTACCATCAGGTGAGATGAAGGCCAAGTGCAAACCCATCACACACTTAAATATTTTTCATCTACATCTACAATTAATGTTTGCTGCGCCCTTACAGGGTGACACCTGCACTGTAATATATTTGTAACATCTTTAACATGTGTGACGTGCAAATAAATAAATACAATGAACAATAAAGACATTCTGACTCCCCGTTACGACGTGAAGCAAGGACAAACAAACTCACTTTGGCATTTATAATATTAGCGTGAATTCACACATTAGCATCGTAAGTTCTGTGGAACATGAACCTCCCATATAGATCGACACGTTCAACGTTCTGAGGAGATTTACCGTATCACCAAGGTTGATTGGTAATCACAGTAAGATGTTCTTTGTTGCATTAGTAAATGATGATCCTACATATTTTTCCCTCAAGCCTTTTACTTTACCCCTCCGTCGCTAAATATAATATACACTGAGGGACGACATGGAGGTAGTCTTATTCTAAAGCCGAGACTACACGGTGAAACATGATGGTTATTTAGAACCTAGTAACATGTAGAATTTTATCCAAACTTTTTCTTTTTCTTATAAAATAATACATAACCTCTCTTTTACTCATCAACAGCTTCTCATTCCCACATTAAATCGTAAATCGCAAGCATTCTTACCCTTCCCAGGAGATGAATTTCAGAAAATCCTTGTAAATTCAAGCTTGTATCGAAAGTTTCGGAGATATAGTGATGAGTCAATCAATGAGTGAGTGCGTGGTATTTTGCTTATATATATTCAGATTTGTGTGTGTGGTAATGAGAACACTGGTACATGCTGGTGGATGGTGCGAGTATGCGGTATATAGGAGTTGTGTGTTGTTTCAGGATGCTCTCGGCAACATGCTGCCGCAGAAGCGCGAGGACCTGACTGCGTCAGCGCAACAGTTCCTCAGACAGATTGCTTTTAGACAGATTCACAAGGTAATTCACTAGACTGGGTTATTTGATAGTTGCATACATTTAGTTTTCATACAGTTTGGCATTTTTTTCATCTCCTCTGATCCTCCTGTTTATAATGTAATTTATTTTATACATAGAGTCATGTGCTAACGTTGCAGATATATTTGCACAAATGACTAAAGTTCGTTTCAATCCAATAAAAATAAGCTTAATCAAATAAAGTTACGTCAAATTGTAATATCGTATGATTTAAATGACATGTGTGTCGTTTCTGTTTACGGTTTATTTTATATTGAAACGAACTAAGCATCTTTATGTATTGATATAATGTTGTGTGTGTGGTTCCTTCAGGTCCTGGACATGGAGCCTATCCCGATGCCCAAGCCGAAGTACGCGACCGGCGGGTGGAAGTTCCCGCGCAAGCGCAGGCGCTCCAACACGGACGCAGAGGCGGAGACGCCAAACGGTCAGTACAGTAGGAGGTTCCCATCAATAAATGTAGACCATTCATCTAGCATTGCAATGGCCTTCGTTGGATCTCTGTTACGACGGAATAGGACGGGGTGACAGGCGCGTTGTAAAGTAGCGTGACATTGGCGTCAATGACTGACCTCAATACATTGTTTCCTATGGAGGGGATTTACAATTAATCATGGCTCTTGGCAGGCCAGGCGGGTTGGTAATACACGGGACGTCTGGCCTTTGAGGTTCCTCCCACGACACCCTAGACTAGGCATGCTCGAAGCTATTGTTCAACCGACTTTAAAAAAGGAGGTTCTCGATTCGACTGTATTTTTGATTGTTTGTATATTACGCGATTTTACTGATTTTGTTTGTTTAGTAGATCATACTTCAGAGTTGGTCCCTTATAAACTTTATCGAAATAACTAACTATATACCCCGGTAATTATATCTCGTAATGTAGAACATTATAGGGATAGATAACTGTGGACTTTTAGGGCAGTGAAGTCGGTAGCTTAGTTCTTTTTGAATGCATTAATTATTAATGACCAGAAGTGAACAGTGCTAAGAACGCAGTTATATAGATTGTACATGATGAAACTGATGACGAGTCGTAGCGCGCGGGGAGCTGCGTGCGAGGCGCGCGTGCTGCGAGTCCTTCGCGGCCGCGGGCTCTCGGGCGCGGGCCCCGCGCGCCCTGACGACCATGTTGGCTCTGATTGCATATTATATACCCACAAATACCACATAGTATTGTATATCAGTCACTATACATTCACTATTCTTTTCAGGTGAGGGCAAAGTGGTGAAAACTGAAGAGAAAGCGGACGCCTCTGAGAACAGCGCGTCCGTCAAGAAGGAATTTTAAACGCCGCTGACCTCTCGATGCGAAACCCGTACTGTCGCTCTATATGTATACTAACTGTAATAGTGGCTAGTCGTTCGCCAGGTCGATTGTTGTCCGCGCTCCGACTCACGAAGCTAAATGTAATGCAACATTGTGAGTGCACTGAGACCCTCGGACGACCTTGGGTGACGCGGCTATACATAGTATTTTTGTCTCAAAGGTGCAATTAGGTCTAAAGTCACTACATATGCTTGGCATTGTGTAACAAAATTGACTACTACAATGAAATTGACATTAATGTCTATACGGTCGCCTTTATTTTAGAGCTTTTCTAAATGAATCGATGACTAAACCGCGAGTCCGCATCCAGTTTGACGGTCGTTATATTTTATATAAATCAAACAAACGTCTTTGATGTGTTTCCATGATCTGTCCAAAAAATTAAACAAAGATTAACCCGATATACCTAAATGTAGTGTTTAGCGTAGGTAGAATTGTAGACTATATGATAATGTATTCTAGGTATATACTTGTATGTGAGACTATGTGCTCGTGGTACACAGGTTACTCTAGGACAGTATTCTTATTTGTTGATTTAGTTCCTCGCGTTCGTTGTCGAACCCTTAGTTTGTCTGCTTGAAAGCAGTATGTTTTAAACATTGATTTATCTATGACTAGGAATATTAATTGTAAGATGTATTGTGGATTTAGAACACGTCCGTCAGATTCCGCTTTCGTCAGATCACTTTTTCCATATAGGTCTGAATTTACAGATGTATACTAGCGTAGACTACAGATTTTGCCTTAATATTGAAATATGCAATGTAACATTATCTTGTCTTTGTCGATCTGTAAGCAACATTTCAGCCAAGTCTGTTCAGAAGTTTCAGCATGATTGTGGTACATACTTACAAACTTTCACATTTATTATATTAGTGGGATATATGACAACATTTTTAACATTTTGTTTTATTGGTCATTAACTAATCGGATTAGGAGAGATTTATATATAATTAACTAATATTAAATTATGACAAAAGCGCAACCTGACGAAAGGGTCATTAGAGGTTATCCGCATCCGTTATTCGTGAGGAAACCGAACTGAAATAAGAAAAATACCTGCTTCTGACGAAAGAGGAATATGACGGACGTGTTCAAAATGTTTGTGTTGTTTACATATGGAGAATATGTATGATCTGCAACTACTCTACTAGACAAGTCAGACATAGCTCTTTGCTATCAGGAAATCTTGAGTGTGATGTATATGGTAATCATATATGATTTATTAGAATTAGGGTATTATATTAGATAGATTATAAATAACATTGAAAACAAATTTAGGTTGGGATCCGATATCGAGAACCTCATTTGTTTCAGGAAATTTTATTTTGTATTCATTGGGAAGCCTGTACTTTAATATTTATGTCAATAAACAAGTGACGAAATTAATGTTTTTTTAAAATAAAATTCCCCATTCATGTTTTAATACTCGTATAAACATAGCGTTTCGGTTGCCAAAAACCTTGGCGCTGGGTTAAAAAGAAATTTTATTTTTTACGCCTTATTTATTACTAAGGCCTATCTTCATCAGTGGAGAGACGGGCTTGTCAAGGCAGCAGCAATATACCTGAGCGAACAACTTTCCCAAGCTAGAGTGAATCACGTGGATCAGGCTGGCTGAGACAAGTCTTCCTAGAGATCCCGCATCGGTTGTGACGGCTGAAAACCTAGGTTTTGTCGTTTGTGACGCTATCCATATCAAAAGGTTTGTGCCGCGTATTGTGACGGCATCCGAAGTAGAATCAGTGATTTTGATTCAGTACTTCGAGAAACTTTCAAAATTTTGTGACCACCAACCAGCCCGTTTTGGATTTTATCGTTTTTTCTCGATATTTCACTAATGACCACGCTTTAGACTGATTTTTTGGATTTAAACGATATGAGGCTGTCTGGACCTTTTGTTTTGTTCATACTAGCTAGGACATAGAGCAAGATAGAACTAGCCACCGCAGCATGAAACGCGTTATAGTGAAATATATATATTTAAAGGTGCAGGAGAAGACCATATTATATGACTGAGGTTTTCGTTATGAACAAAATAATTTTATTAAAAAAGTGAAATTTCCTTAGTCATAACCAGTTATGACATCTTAGTTACGAAGGGATTTGATGAGTATCCAGTATAGAGATTCAACTTGAAATAATATTTGTACCGCAGATTATATATCTGCTTTTACTGTCTTAATTTCGCCATACAACCAATGAGGGCTTTGTTCAGTATTTTGGAGTAATTAATGAAGACGCAATTTGGCAGTTTGTATAATTTATTCAACTATTTTATTTCTTTGTACAACAATGAAAATAAAAATTTCTTGTGTTCAATAAAATAAAATGCAACACAAGGGAAAATTTATCAAAAATGTGACAAAAGATCATTCATAAAAACAAGTCCCGTTAAGACTGGGGCATTCCTTTGTTTACAACAATATTTTACATTTACAACCCATCATTCATTATTATATTACAAGACACAATTACAATAATATACGAAGAAACGTCACGCTTAACAATTTTTGAAAAATAGAAAACTAAGGCGTACATAAAAACGATAATTTTGTAGCATTTTATTTTTTTGAAACAAAACCATTAACATACAGAAATAAAATTCACAAGTAGACTTAGACAACTGTCGATTATCCACCACGAGTCCTCATGTAACAAACACAAGTCTATTACAAGAGGCATTGGGAAGTGGATGATGTCAAGCGAACATCATACGATCCTTCACAATGGACATCGGAGCTACATTACAAACTGCACAGCATTATATTAACGTTAAATAGAATTTGGCAGTGATCACGACCGCGCCATAAACCCAGCGGCACACCATCGAGGTAACGTTTGAAGAAACAAAATGATCTAGTAAAACCTTATCTGTGACAAGGTTTCATAGTTTCAACGGATTACAGATTACAGGAGAGTGTTACGAGCGTCTCGTGGTGCCGCCGACGTTTATGGGGGTCTATTAAACAACATCTTTCACACAAAATAAAGTTACAATATTTATTATTATTTTATATTCCTTTATATATATTATCATGTGCGAAAACTTCGCCACATCTACACATTCCATAACGTTTTTTATTTATTTAAAAATCTTAAATTTTGGTTTAAATTGAGCAAGAAGCATACAAATATTTCGGCTTCTCCCATTGATTCAATAGAACTGATGTAGAAGAACTAAGTTTTAACAGTTCAGCGACCCACTTCATAGTTCTATAGAACTAATCGAAGTTACCCAAATATTTGAAGATATTAGAGCAGTATATTTGAAAATTGATTGCACCGAGCTGTCCCGCACCAAGGTGAGAGCAAAGCATACTCTGGAAGCCGGCCGTGTGGACACCCTACGGGTTGATGCGGTTCACTCGATCGCTCGATTCACAATTATAATGATAGATTGGGATATTGTTAAAATTGAACTTCTTGCAGAGAAGTATGCAGAATACAAAAAAGTTTGCTTCAAGAGGCCAGTGGTTTGGCTTGACTTCTTAAAGCAGCGTCGCGTCTGTGTGAACAGACTACAAATCGTCCTTAACGATGAGACACAAATACAAACCCACTATCTACGAGAGCCTGGTGTAAACATACTTGATAGACTAATATCATTAAACTTATTCTGTTAAAAGATGAGTTGGTACTTCTGGTGCACTGTTAGAGGCACCTACGTCCCATGATCACGCACAGAACCAAGCAGTGACCATCTAAAGATATCGAATATAAGAGCAAAACGCCTACGGCACGAATCTACGACGAGCCCGGGTAGCCTGTCCTAACAGATGGGTAGATTTTCATTCATACAGACATTTTTATGTATTTATTTATCTTTAAATAATCACATGTTCTGTAGTGTACCCTATATCGTAGTTTGGTCTTCAAACAGTGCGTATGAAGCTGACGTTTTAACAGAAGTTTATCAAGTAAATCTTATATCCAGCTATTTTTGGATACTGATTTTTGTTTTTGTATCTACTGATGTTTAGACGTTTGGGGTGCATACAACGGTTCCCAAAGGGGGAGGTGGAACCGGCTCGTTCCCCCGCGGTTCGGTGTCGTCCGGGGCACGAGGCCGCCGACGACAACAATTTCAACAAAAATAAACGAACATGCATTAAAATCGGCAATCCGATCCAAGTCAAAAATATTTAAAAGAGCTTTTGAAAAGATTTTCATATTTTTTTGTGCATTTTTGAAATTTTTTATATTTATTTTTTTGTATTTTAATTTTTTTTTGGTGTCGGCTTCATTTATTTTTATACCTTTTTCAAAAATTAAACAGTTTTTGAGACACTTTTTATTAATCTAATTAGTTTTCTTATAAATAACCTAGCTCGTTTTATATTCATAAATTATTATTTATTGTACTTTTATATTCAGCTCGGCCGAGTGCCTCTTATGTAAAAATCGATATAAAACTTATAGATAACGCTTATAAAATCGCCAGGCATTTAACAATTCAATATAAAAGAGATAACAGTGCGTTCATGCGCGCGGGACTTGAGACCGGGTCGGGGCTGCAGCACGCGGGGTCGCGCGGCACCCGCTTTAATACTTTATAATTTCATATAATACGATTGTCGGTAACGGCGCCCCACACGTGTGGCGGCCGAATGGGGACAGTCCCTATATAATGCTCAATTAATATCGATAGTTCATTTCGTCCCAGTTACGGTTAAAATGCATTCGATGAAATATTTTAAAATGCAATATACAATATAAGTTCCGAGCTCATTTTATAATATACAATGATGCGGTGGCCCGATGTTACGTGCACAGGAGCCCCGGACGACCAGCCAAGGTATACTTGCGTTTGTACATAACCTACGAGATATGTAGTGTCCCTATTTCAGCCCGCTAGGGCTGCAGGGGCCCTCGTATATTCTACATGGATCGAGCACAGCCAAGCGGCAGTATATACAAATAAAGCAAACGATAGCACCATCGGTGTGTTCAACACGTTAAAATTTAGCAAACGGTAACTCTTAGCTGCAAACATCTACCGGTAGCACCTTAGGTTCGCATAGTTTCACAGTCTGTACGTACATCCGAACGGTCATTACTATCACAGAGCATTCCACCTACCATCAGACCCGCGCTACACCCAGACACGCCCTTGACAGGACACGCCTCACATCTACTCATATACCATAATATATATATTTATCTTTTTTTGTCATTTACTCTTTACTCGTAACAAAACTATTTACATAAAACGTTCACGAGCCTGGAACAATCCAATATTTACTTTTCATTTATTTCCTTTCTCTCCTTCCTTACTATGTACAACGTTTAAATAACTTACAAACAATATATAGTTACAAAGGAACAGGGCGCGCCGCTCGCGCTCTCCACAAACAAACAATTTTTGTCGCTACACAACTGTATAGTATTATGTTGCCGGTTCGACCAGCCACCACCGTGCAGTATCACTACTTGCCGTTCACTTCCACACGCACCATTCACTCAACAACAGCACGACTGGCTCGCGGACGCAACACTCGAACAACCACTACATTCGGAAACACGCGGCAACGTACAATATAAAACTATACAACACACGACATGACACTATGGAATGTAAAACATATAATTTTTCATAGTGACATCCTTCCGTTCTACTCTAATAGATTAAAACTATTTTATAAATAACATAAATATTTTTGTATGCTAAACTAGGTCAGTAACCGTATAGTGGAGGTACCCGCCCGCCTACGAACTAATGACTTGAAGGCAGAGCGGGGTGGGGATGGGGAGTGAGGGGGTCGGGGCGGGTCGGTGTTGCCACTAAAGTACACACAACACTAGTGTAATCAGTCGCATGTCACATGGCGCGTGCGCGTGCGCCGGCGCGGGGGGGCGGACATCATCGCGGCCACGCGTCCGCGAGGCGGCGCGCGCTGCAGAGCCGCCGGTGGCTCTCCCGGAACGTGGCGACGATCTTCTCAAAGGTCTCCGGGTCGTACACGGAGCGAGCAGTGTTCGTCAGGTCGAACGGCTCTGATACAACACACACAGCACGTTGCAGTACAATACAAACATCGAAACATTTACTCAGAATGATTGACCCTTTAGAACTCGTACGTATTATAAAACATCGGAGTTTCTAGCCAAAAGTAAAATTTTCTTTTTAATTTGGCTTTAAAAATTTGGATAGACCGAGATTAGAACCCGGCCTCCTGTGATTGTCAATCTTGCGCCGTGGCCGCTTGACTACGATGCTTATGCCGGAGCGTGCGAAAGAAAACTTTAGGAAAACCCGAAAACGCACGTTTTCCCAGACATAACAATAATCAAAATCGATTTTGCACCCCCGAAAACCCCCACATACAAAATTTCAGGGAAATAA
This sequence comes from Carcina quercana, assembly GCA_910589575.2. Classification (NCBI taxonomy): domain Eukaryota; kingdom Metazoa; phylum Arthropoda; class Insecta; order Lepidoptera; family Depressariidae; genus Carcina; species Carcina quercana. Next base: position 640,153 of record OU342443.1, read on the forward strand.
TTAAAATACACAAGAATTGCTCGTTTAAAGGGTTAGATTCCCGGGACTTTTTAAACATATTTGAATGCAGTCCAAATAATTGTCATGTCTTGAACAGGCATGTGATGTCCACCAATCCGCACTGGTCCCGCGTGGTGGACTATGGCCCATACACTCTCTGTAGGAGAGTAGGCCTGAGCCCCTCCAGTGGGGACGTATATAGGCTGTTGATGATGATGATGAATGCAGTCCAAATAATTGTTACAAGATGTCACATAACTTGCAATGTTTGTATGTAATGTATGTTTGTTTAAGTCAAATCTTGACTATAGATTCCGGACGTCAATAATACAGTCAGTATAAAAATAGTGAATCAATGTATCAGGTGTAGTGTGTACCTTCAACGCAGAGCAGCTTCCACTGGTGGGGGTCGTTCTTGTGTGCGCGCGCCGCCCGGCACTCGGCGACCGGCACGCGCGCGCCCGCACGCACCGACACCGCCATCTTGTCGTAGCTGCAAGTCACACAGTTGTGCTTTACTACTCATACTTCACTTCGCGAACCACTTCTTTTTCGTTAAAAAAAAACCTAGTACTTTTTCTTTCCCAATAGATTTAATGATACACAAACTAATATTATAAAAGCGTAACAAATTTGTTTGTCCTTATTAAATAAGGACAAAGCCGTCGGAGAGTCATAATGACTAGATTTTTTTAGAGGGTCGTTGAAAGGCCTAAAAGGACACATTTTTATTCCGCTAGATTTCTCGTTGGATAACTTCTGAACAGTTGGACGAAGTTAGAACAATTTGATTCATTGGTCCAGATCACATGCATTCGTTATCTGTCAGGTTTCCGCAACTCTACGTCAGGTGTTTGGGTGGTGTGACTGTGAAGTCCACTGGCGCTGATCGTGCTGCACTGTATACGTACGGGAAGTCTGCGTAGTATCTCAGCATGTTGAGGAACAGCTCCGCGAGCGTGCTGCGGTTGTGCGTCCGTCGGGAGTCCCCCGCGCCCCCCGCGCCGCACGCGCGCGGCAGCACCGCCGGACTGGTGCCACCTGACGACACGAGACACCCTCATATCACTACTATGTCAAAACCATTGATTGGATTGGATTGGTGATCGCAGTATGATGTTGTTGTTACATAAGTAGAAGCCGTTGCCCGTCTCCTGAATAGTCTTAGCTTAGTTGCCTTTTTTTGTCTAGTCGCCTCTTACAACATCCACGGGATAAGACAGGGTCCTAGGGGTCTAATGAAGGTCGCGGGAGTTGATGAAAGTGGCAGCATTGGACAAGGCATATGTCCAGCAGTGGACGTTTCCCAGCTGATGATAATGATGATCTCACACACTATGTTATTTTTACAATAAAATTTTGTTCGCCTTCAGTAAAACCAGCGATGCGTCGACCCTCGAATGCGACATACGTTGGTGACGTAATGAGAGATGTATATAGTGCGACAACTTACACTGCAGGTAGTGTATGACCATGAGTGTGAGGGAGTAGGAGGACAGGGTGCGTTGCCGCGCGTCGTTGATGTTGTGCGCGCGCGCCCACAGCTTGGTGAGCGCGACCAGCGGGCGCACGCGCCAGTCCACTGCGGACAATACACATCATATACTCAACACAATAAAAATATTAAATAACATTCAATTTATTACTTTATATATTTATCCATCCAAAAATATTATGCTTTGTCCTACACCCAAAGTTTGTCTGGTAGAGATAGCTGTTAGCGATAATACCGCCTTTATTTTGAGTTTAATGTTCCATTTTTATCATGCGCTGTTCGTTTAGTTAATATTTGTAGTAGTTTTCTTTCGCCCATCTCTGATTTAAATGTCAAAATAATAAATAAATAAATGGTTGCTTATATAAATGTATAAATCTTAGCGAGAATGTGTATGGCGGCAGATTGTTGATTGATTGGCAAGTAATCAAGTAATCTGTACATTTTCTACAAACATTAGCCTATCTAATTTTATAAACGAAGTTAATCTAGACCGGTACATGCATGTATGCTAGTACTCACTGGTAGAGAAGCAGTAGAGCAGATTAGTGTTCCGTATCCCGACCACGTTGTTGCAGTTGAGGTCCACCTCGAGGCCGGTGCGCTTGTCCACCAGCTTCAGGATCGGAACCTTCGCCTGGATCAGCTCAGCCTCCAGGCCCGTGTAACACACACACACATAACAACATAAGATTACCAACGTTGAAGGACATACATCGGGTATGGAATTTAACTGCAAAGTTTGCTTTGCTTGAGACGGGCCGCTTGCGCGATTTATACTACCAGTGGCGCCCTCTAGCGCTCGCGGAGCAAAACTACAACGAAAATGTTTGGTGTCATGCGCATTCGTTAGTTCTTTCTTTCTTGGTTCGTCTTCGGATTTCTTCATTACGGATTTTACGTAGAGATATTCAGCTCGTTCCATAGCTCGCTGAATAACCTTGAGCTAGTTTATTCGATTCACCGACATATCTTGACGAGTCAGTGAGCCGAAGTGGCAATGGGCAGGCCACATCGCTCGAAGAACCGATAGTAGATGCTGGGCTGTAGGGCTGTTCCCCTACTAGATGTTAGGTCGCGGGGAGTAGATGGATGCAAGTGGCTCGGGACCGGTCAATGTGGCCTACCATGAAGGAAGCCTATGTCCAGCAGTGGACGTTTCCTGGCTGATGATGATGGTTCTGTACGGAACCCTCGGTGCGTGGATCTGATTTGCACTTGGCCAGTTTTAGTTGTGATTTCATTGGCGTGTACTCGTGTGACACTCACTAGGATCAAAGTTCCTGATGTACCCGAGTATGTAGTTTAGGTGCTGCAGCGCGTGCGCGCGGGGGTCGAGCGCGTCCGCCGGACGCACGTACAGGCACAGGTCCATATCAGACGACTCCAGACCGAACCCGGACATCGTCGAGCCAACCACGTACAGGCTGTACCGGGGGAATATCGTCTGGGGGACACAACACACACCTGACTGATTTACGTACTCAACACTTGCGTCAGGGCCCTGCTCTTCCTAGTTAAACAGTTGATACAAATATAAAACCACTTGAGGGTGATTTCACCGATAAAAGTTTCATACTATAAGTACATTACTGCAGCAGCCAGCAAAAAATACATCGATGGACGAACGTGCACGTGTGAACCGAGGCGAAGCCGAGACACACATCTATAAGTCCATCAATGCCTACTTGTGGCCAAGGCCAGTAGTTTAGTACTCAAATAATGCGCGGAAATGAAAACTAAGCAGTACTCAGACATAACTTTTAAATTACTATTACTTTTCAAATAAACAGTGAACAACAATTTATGTAATGTAATGCTCATTTTCCCCCTCAATAAATAGCTTAGCAAGTCAGTTCGAAATTGAAATAAAACCTTTGATTAGTTACCTCCTTGGTTAATGTTTCGGAGTAAAACATCGTTCCATTTTTAAATTATACGACGGATTTAAGTTTACATAGTAATTTTATTTGGCGGCTAAAACACAATAGCAATGGATTGGAAAATAATACTCAAATTTGCAAGAAAGTTTAGTTCGTAAAGTGGTTGTAATATGAAATACCTTGACTGTGATGTATAGATACTTCCACAGGTTGATCTTCTTGCGGTATGTCTCTTCCGTCTGCTGGGACTTGACGAACTTGTCCCACATCTCCTGCGACAGCGTGTCCCATTCCGAGCCTGCAACATTGTACACCGTGCACGATCATTGCAACGAAAATATCATTTTAAATAACAATTAACAATGTCACTTATGGTCTAAAATAACATTCAACCAACTGACTAGATTCAGGTAACAGGTGGTAGCTAGCCAGGTAGACATAGAAAATGCCTTACCACCAACACAATGGAGCACCGATAGGTATCCCCACTGTGAATCGAACCTGGGACCTTCGTATTGTTAGTCTAAGCGTGTAGCCATTAGGCCACAGAGGCGGTTAAATATGATTTCTGGATATTTTTCCCGATCGGAATATAACGGGGTCTATATCCTGTGAACTATCCCTACCTACACGATCAAGTCATTCAACTCTCCGTTACGACGTATAGAACAAACAAATTCACTGTCGCGTTTACAATACTAGTGGCTCCATAATTCAACTTTCAGCGTAATCGAAGCAGAAACCGTATCGAAATCGTATATCATATGGCGTAGGTATCCAGTACCCCCTTTTTACAACTTTTTGGAGGAAGTATGAATCAAAAATCCCCGACGATTACAAAATTCTATAAAAATGATTAACCTATATACCAAGTTTCGTTCAGATCGGTTGAGAAATGCGACCTGTAGAGGAAAACATAAAAACACACAGAAAGTAGCGTTTTGCCCCCCGGTAGTGGAAAGCGAGACATTTGTTCGCTTCGCTCATTCGGTCAATTAGTATGGAAGGTAGCGCGGCATCCTATCCTATCATAAATCAGAGAATTATGTTTACAGCCTGTTACATACGATCCCTCTCTAATTAGATCATCACCTTCCTCTGCTACAGAGTGTATGGGCCATAGTCCATCACGCGGGCCCAGTGCGGAACGGCGGACTTCAAATGCCTGTTCAAGACATGCAGGTTTCCTCACGATGTTTTCCTTCACCGTTAAGCAATCGGATAATGTACTTGAATTGAAAAACAACTCCTAGGTACACGGCTGGATTCGAACCCGGAACCCTCAGATTGAGAGTCCGCGCCTTATCCACTGCGCCACCGACGCTTCTATTCTTATGTATCTTATTAGATATTTACTCTTATACATCTCTTCTCTTACCATTGCCAACAGACTGTTGTCACCCGCTGAAGAAACAGACAGTAAAAATGATACATATTTGGTTTGCATGAAGTTTTAAATTTGTTTTGTCCAATATTTCAACAGCTGTTCTTAGTTAAAATATACGTTTATAAATTTCACATGTTAATGTGGCATGAGATATATAATTTCTATGAATAATAATAATTTCACAATTGTATGTAACGATTAGTGCACTGAAGTTTCATTCAACGTTTGGTCCCTGAGACCGCGTGGTCCGACTGCTCACTTCGATTAATCGGACCACGCGGAATTTTTTCTCCGCGTGGTCCGATTACTCGGACTATGCGGAATTGAGATTCCGTGTGGTCCGACTATAGAGATACGAGAACATTTTACCGTCGGATCGATCGACTAAATAAATCTAACTGTGAGAAAGACAATACAAATTGGAGATTTATTTTTAATGTAGTATATATCTATCTATCGAGGGTTATAGAAATGTGGCTATTATCGCGGGTATCATTTTTTCGTGAATTCTAATTTTGCTAATACACTGTTTTTAAATGTATATAGAAAATACTTTATATCATTCTAAAAATCTGTTTCAATATTTCAAAAGTTAACTGCCCATATCTTGACATACTGATCCTAGACTTATGGTGTCTTTAGCAAAGTCAAAGGGCTCGATGAGATCTTCATTTTTGATGACAGCTGTCAAACTTGAAACACTCATATCTCGGAAAATACTGACCGCACACTAGTGGTGTCTTTACCAAAGTCAAAGGGCTCGATGAGATCTTCATTTTTGATGACAGCTGTCAAACTTGAAACACTCATATCTCGGAAAATACTGACCATAGACTAGTGGTGTCTTAGACAAAGTCAATGGTCTCGATGAGATCTTCATTTTTGATGACAGCTGTCAAACTTGAAACACTCATATCTCGGAAACTAATGACCGTAGACTAGTGGTGTCTTAGACAAAGTCAATGGTCTCGATGAGATCTTCATTTTTGATGACAGCTGTCAAACTTGAAACACTCATATCTACTAATGACCGTAGACTAGTGGTGTCTTAGACAAAGTCAAAGGGCTCGATGAGATCTTCATTTTTGATGACAGCTGTCAAACTTGAAACACTCATATCTCGGAAAATACTGACCGTAGACTAGTGGTGTCTTAGACATCAAAATGAAGATCTCATCGAGACCTTTGACTTTGGTAAAGACACCACTAGTCTACGGTTAGTAGTTTCCGAGATATGAGTGTTTCAAGTTTGACAGTTCGATATATTTTTATTATTTAGCTAAAATAAAACTACATTGAAATCAAATCTCGTATTATTTTTGTCTTTCTCACATTTAGATTTATTTAGTCGATCCGACGGTAAAAAGTTCTCGTATCTCTATAGTCGGACCACGCGGTCTCAAAAAATGCTAGTCCGCGTGGTCCGATTGAGCAGTCGAACCACGCGGGAAAAAAATTCCGCGTGGTCCGAGTAATCGAACTGAGCAGTCGGACCACGCGGTCTCAGGGCGTTTGGTATATACATCGCCGTACGAGCCTTACACTGTACCAGCTGTGGTAGCTCAGTTGGGTAGAGTGTCTGTCCTGGAATCTTGCCTTGTAGTTACAATTTGTTATTTGGAATTTATGTACGAATGATAAAAATCATTACTTAACATTACATTAATCAGGTGAAGGAAAACATCGTGAGGAAACCAGAATACTTCTTAGAAGAAATTCAAAGGTGTGTGTGAAGTCTACCCATCTGCACTGATCCCGCATGGTGGACTATTTCCCATACACTCTCTGCAGGAGAGTAGACCTGAGCACCTTCATTGGGGACATATGTATGCTGTTGATGATTGATTACAGATCAACACGAACGGTATCCGTGGTGCAGTTTACATTCAAATGCGCAACACGCACATTCCGGGATCCATTCCCAGTACGGTCATTATTGAGACCATTTTGTACTTTTTTGAGACTTTCCCCAGTTTGTCAGTAAAGTATGATGATTCCGTGGTTCTTTAGTCATGTTAATCCCTTGTTACCGGTTACTAATCTACGACAGGTAGTAGCTACATGAGACATGTCAGAGGACTATGGCGGCACAACAATTCTGACTCTAGGGTGTGTAATATAGAATTCGCATCCGCATTATTGAGTCCAATATTGTAGCCAAGGAGGTAGTAATATAGGGCAATTGCTCAATGTCTCTTTTTCAAGCTTTTTATGTCTCAGGAAGGAACAGGAATCTACAGGAAGACCTGTAGGGCTACATAAAGGCCACAAGATACTTTTGTCACACCATTTTATTATGCAGAATTTCGATATCTCTTGATATCTCCTGGCCTTTTTATGTAAGCCCTCCTGGGATTATTATATCCTAAATCTATACCACAAGGCATCTATGGCACCTATACACAACGAATATTACTGCAGTCAAAGTTAGACAAACATACATGTTGAAATGAAGATTTTGAGATTTGACAGTTCAATGTAGGAAAGTACTTGAATGTACTAATGGGTGGTACTGACAAATACTAACGAATACTCACCATTGAGCAGGTCGTCTGGCGTGTACTTGACGTGGAAGGGGTAGGTGGCGTTGAGGTACCGCTCGGGGGGGATGCGCCGCGCGCGCGCCTCGCGACGCGCCCGCGGCCGCCACTCGCGAGCCTGCCCGCCCCCCGACACCCGCGACGAGCACGCCTCACCTGCACACAAACAGTGTTTTGTACACCCTCCTGGCAAAGCAGCAGGATTTCCATGTATAAAACTGGCTCCAAAAGGCAATACAAGTGAAAACTGTAGCCCATCCTTTACTATTAAAATCCTTAGGATACAAGGTATCAGTTGTATTCAGAAAATTCTATTTTCAAATATTTTTGATTATCTATGAGTGAGTAGGTACATGGCCAGTGACACCTGCAGGTATCCAAGGTGATGCTCTTAGGTCTATGTATTCCAATTCTGTGCTTCAATATTCAATCAAAGTTAATTCAACATACATATTTTAAGTGAGTTAAAGAAAAGCTAATTAATTAGCTGCAGTGTTCCTCTAGTACTAGTACACAATGACCTAATTCTGGTGTGGTAAGAATGGGAAATACATAATATTTTTGGACTGATAATGATGGAAGTTGTGTGGGTGTCACCCTAATACTACCCAAGTCTTTGCAACAAGCATTGTTCATTGAAAAATCACCAATAGCTAATACTATAATAATATATTATATTGACAATAGCAATCAAAAACCTACTATTTATTGTCATTTCTGTATGATTAAACTGATTTGGTGATTATACTATTCTTGTTTTACATTAAAACAACTTTAAATATTAGGTACACTTTCAAGTCGTCTTTATCAAAGTTTGGACGCATATTTTAAAAATAAATATTTTGTGGAGGTTGTAAAATATTTATTTGTTTACTTATCTAAATAAGTAGCAAGGCTACATCAGTTAGATATTATATGTTATCTAATGGTGAGTGTCAGTGAGGCCAGAAAAAAGTACAATACACAAGTAAACTGTTTAAAATACTCGAAGTAGTTATTTATCATTGGGATTTCCAGTTTGTAAATGATTGGAACATGTTAGTCTTTCCTAGCATACAAAATAAATAGCCAAAAATGGAACAGGGTACTCACAGAAAATAACCACTTTAAAAAATACCAACCAAAAAATGAAATTGCTAATACATGTAAAACTCGATTTTTCACCTCATATTTACATGAGATGAATACTTATGAGTTTTTTTATACAAATTATAATAATGAAATAAAACAATATAGGTAATATAGTTGAGATAAAGTTGATATTGTAGGTGAATTTATATTATTTGATGTCATATGTCTTACCTTTTTCCCCAGATTTGTTGGATCCGGAGGCGTTGCTGGACAGGCTGGAGTCGTCGGACTCGTAGCCGAAGGCGGAGTCGAGCTTATGGTGTCGCGGGTGGTGGCGGCGCGGCGCGGCCGGCGGCTCGGCACGCCCCAGAACCTGCAGCACCTCCAGTGGGTAGTGGCGCGTGCCACCGCACTCTGCCCCGGCCCCGTACATCACGCTGGCCCCTTCGCTCATGGCTCTCCCCGATCTGCCGGCAGACTAGTACATTCACACCCCCGCTCGGCGCTGAGGCTCACCGGCAAGACCGTCAGCCGCATACCGACCTGTATTCCGAGCGTGAAGTTTGATGGCGTCCGAAGCTCGCGAGCGACTATTGCGTCATGCTATAGTAATAAATTAATTAAAGTACGGTGCGACGTCGATACCGAATAAATCTAATACGTTCACTGGGCCACCGAAATTCGAGACGATCCGTCTACTTCTGTCTGTCTTCTTTCGATGGCGGATCCGGCCGACTGAGGTGGCGATATGATGCGTTTCGCTGGGCACTCACCGTACAGTAATCGAGCTATTATTTTCGACGCCGATAATTATAAATCTACCCACGAATCAAACAAATCTATAAAAATTACTGAAAAAGATCCGCCATCACTTTTAGAAAGCAACACTGGCGACATCTGACGGCAGTCGGCAAAGTTGCACACGTGATTTTAGTTTTTATCAACTTCAAAATTGTGTGTTCCATTTTGAGCCAGTACTAATTTATAATCATTCATTATTTTAGAATCTGCTTCAATGTATTAACAATAACTCGGTAAAACATATTTTAGTTGTTTATACTTTGTATTTTTCTTTTACACTTTTCTATATTTTTTTGAAACCTTCGTAAAAGACCGAGAAAGAAAGAATTTTCTTTGACATAAGAATTTTTTCAGCAGGCAATGAAACTAACTTTGTAAATGACAGCTTGTTTTTATGAAATAATTTTAGCAACAAACTTACTTTTATAACAAACTAAAGAAAGCGAACTAATTGGCTGGACTGATGTAAGGTTCACATTACACTATTTGCCCCTTTATGGACTTAGTCTTAACGGGAATCCACTCAGGATGCTTAAATACTCAAAGAACCACGGGTGGGATACAAAAAATATTTGGCTAAAGCAGTATCTTAATCAGACCATTTCTCGATAAAATTACCCACGCTCCAGCCAAGCCTAAGAGTCATAATTAAGTTCTTTCTTTTCTGTTCTATGTTATAAGATAATGGCAATAGAAATTTTGTATGGAAGCCTTCTGAGCGGATTACCGTTAACAAAATTAAATATGTATGTACTGTGATAGGAAATAGGACCTTAGCTCTAACTCTGTCACAATATTAAAATGTTGCTAGTTTATTACTTCGAAAACAGATATTTTGAAGAAAAAATTTTGACACACACGTAGAATTGTTGGAATTTTCGTCATAAAGTCATGAAAATTAGAAAATTACGCTAAGTGATTATGGAAAACACTAAGTAGATTCCGATATAAATACTGCAAAAACTATTTAAAAAGTGATGAAGTTGGACAAGGACTATGTAACCTTACTAACATTAAATGAACACAGAAACAAACTTTGTCATCTCATTGTTTGATTTATAAAGTTATCTCTGTAATCAAGGTGTTTTGATATGTCACATTTCAGTGATCTTATGGACGGTGTTCCCGTTAAGATATCAGAGAAATACAAGAGGCCTCCTAGGATAGAGCTGCCGTACTGTGTTGTTGAGTGTCCTCTGCGAGCTCAGAATGTGGTCGACAACTTGCAGTATTGTTCCACATTCGAGAGGAACGTACTTTCGAAACTCAAGGAGCTCAGGAGTGCGAAAGAAACGAAGAAGAACGAAAGAAAGCATAGACTGCAATTGTTGGAAGAAGCAAAACAAAAGAAACTCGATGAAATAGCCGCCGCCGAGGCCGAAGAGAAGTTGAAGCAGCTCAGTGTTTCCGAGGTGTCTTATCCCAGCACCGAGGAGATCAGCGCTCTGACCCCCGACGAGAAAGCTGATAGAACCTGTGATACCACACTAGACAATAGTCCGGAGCATGTTGATGTCGCTGTAGCCACTGAAAACTATCCCTGTCTCAATACTGAACCACAACACAACATACTGCAGCCGATACTCGTGCCCGCGAACTACCCACAAAGTAGCTTATTAGATGATCCCGACCCATTACAGGAGTTGAAAATGCAACAGACCAAATTTAGTAGAATTCCACAGCACCGTAATGTAGAAACTTTGACGTTCAAAGACTTTGAGAATGATACTTCAAGTCCTTTTGACAATGTTGAATTAAAAACTATTAATGACATGGAGCAGTTGGCACAAGTGTTGCAAAGTGAGAGGGAAATGGTTGTCAATTGTCCCTCTCAACAGACATATGTTCCAGAGCAGATGTACTCTGGGCCCAACTGCTCCTCACAGAGCCAGATGTATCTACCCAATGCTTACATAGAGCAGCCGATACAGGGGCCCAGCATGATGTACTCACCACAACACTATCCTGTTTCTAATGGCTATTATGTACCAGACAATTCCTGTGATAATATTAACATGTATATGCCAAATTACCCTTACTATGTTACGACTACTCCTTATGCTGTGGAGCCTACATACTATGGCAATCAGATGCCTCCGGAAATGAGCCAGTTGGCGAACGGCTCTAATTACATTCCTGAACCATATTATTTTCAATACCCTCAAATGCAGATGCAATATCCTACTGTGCCCTACAACACACCGCAGCCTCAGAACAGTCAAAATACAGAGAATCCTTCACTAACATCACAAAACACAATGAAGTCTAGATCAAGAAGTGTTCCTGACATTGTCAATGAGTTGAATGAGGAGTTAGATTCAGCAAAACGTAGAGCTAATGAGAGGTCGTATAATGCAAGTCCGGCTCCTAAGGCAGTGCCACGGACATCCTCCTACAGTGAAAGAAAAGAAGAGAAGAAGAACAAGAGGAGGTCTGAAAATCTACCCAATCCCTTTGAGAAATTGACTCCGGCTTTAAAGGATACATGCAGAAAGATACATGGGATGGGATTCCCATTAGACAGGGTTTCTAGAGTGTGTACACTTGTAGGTGATAGTGATAAAAAGGTAAGAAAAATGTAAGATTCATTCAACCAAAGGATTTATGAATACTTCTACCTGTGAAATGTTTTTTTTAAATATTGGAACCTCAAAAATAAAGATAAATCCCTTGATTGAATGTTGTAAAGTCACACTGAAGTATAGCTATAACAAAAAATTTCCAATTGGATTGTTCAAAAAATTTATAGTGATTTATGTGATGGCTTTTGTTATCTATGGTTGAGTTGAGTATGGAAAGAAACAACATCTTAACCTATCAGCCGAGATAAATCTCTGTTGATTCATATCTGGCCGATAGCATAGATAACACTGGATGATAGAAAAAGGAAAAAGTTTATTAGTTCACATGTGTTGCAAAAAATCATGACTTAAATAGTAAAAATATTAACCTCATTTACACCTGTAAAGGCAAGATTTGTAGCAACCAACATGCTGAAGCTTCAGCCTAATGAGCCGCTGGCTATGCTACCTTTCATACCGGAACACAACAGTGCTATTAACACTGCTGTGTGGCGGTAGACTTAGGTAACCTGGTGGTAGCTAGCCATGCGGACATAGAAAATGTCCTACTACCAATAGGTACTCCCACTGGGAATCAAACCTGGAACCTCTGAAATTAATATGCATCTTAAATTGTAGAATATTTTCAATTGACTTCAAAAAAGGAGTATTTAAAATAACACAAATTTAAGGGGGGTTCCCTTATAACAGTCATGATTTTTTTGTCATTTATAGGTAATGGTACGGAACCCTTCATGCGCAAGTCTGATTCACACTTGGCCAGTTTTTTCCCTCAGTCATCTGTTACCATGCCCAAGGCAAGAGATGGGATGATTCTGTTCTGTTGGCGATACCACGAGCCAATAAATGACTAATACTACTAATAAAAGGGACAAAATGTGTTAAATTTATTTTATGTTGAACGTTTATGTAATGTCAACTTAAAATGCTATTCCAGATAATAGAGGGGCTTCTCATCCTTGGAGAGCTGATGGACCTGGGATTCTCTGAAGGCCGGGTGACAACAGTGCTTGCCAAACATGCGTTCAATAGAGATAAGGCATTGGACGAGCTGGTTTCCTAACTAATGCTGCTAATCCTTGTGTTTAAAGGTAGGGCAATGAAATGCTTAGTGTTATGGAGTCTAAACAGGTTTGTTATTTGAAAAGCATCTCAAATTTGTCTCATATATTTTTTTTGCTTGTCATAAATGTGTCCTTTTAATAGATTAATTGCTCAGTGAAGGTGTGGCAAGTTTCCATTTTTTTAAATAACCGATTTAGACAAAAATACTACTCAAGGCAGGCTCAAGAGCTTTGTTTGATCTATAAATTTTTTGAAATTGCCAAAACTTATCCTCCAAACTTCAATCATAAGTAAGGGTTGTAAAAATTAGAAATTTTAAAGTAAAACACAAATGAATTAGAGAAAGGTTCGTCTTTAAAGCATTAAGCAGCAATAAATATTGTCCTATAAATTGTGTCAGTTCACAAAGGTGTTTCAAATCCTGCCTGCAGTATGTGCACTACTTAAAAAATCAAAGAAGAACCTATAGATCGATAGGAAAATAATAAATTTGCATTTTGGGAAGAATATTTTTATTACAAAGTAATTATTTATTTATACTAAGTCGAAAAGACCGAACGTCATTTTATTGGCGCCATTTTTATTATTTTGTTTAAGTGTTGCCACTTTCGTGAGTACTTAAAGTTTTTGTAAAAAAAGGTACATCAAAATATTCAAAAATGGCAACAGTTTTGTTCGATAAATTCAAATTCTGAAGCTTTTTACAATTACATTACAATACAGTCGCGGAATGTGTCTTTTCTATAACTTCAACAATTGCCTTACAATAAACTGCCAATTCCAAGCCAATTCTAAACTATTAATGAAATCTATGCAATCGTGTCTCTGTCTCAAACTGATTGCACTTGTTACTTCTTTTGTACATCTTAAATATCGTAGCCGAATAAGATATGTCTAAAAAAATTACAAGTGTTTTTAGTGTACACAGCTTAAGCAGAATGACTATTTTTATTGATAAATATGCTGAAATACGAGTAGAAATGTGTCCTCAAATATAATAAAACAGAAGAGATTTTAAAATATCATAATATATCTAGTTGTAAATAAAATTATGTCGCTTTATAGTGTTTATAGAGAAATGAGTGATAAAAACGTATTAGATTTATAAAATTTAAATGTACTTTTATAAAAAGTTTGTGTTTGTTCGTTTGTCGTAGTGTATAGATGTTAGAACTCACGGTCGTGTACAATTGTTTAAACTTAGCTTACAAATTAGTTACAACAAACCAGCTGATGATAAGCTATCAGTGGCTGCATTTATTTCAACGTTTATTTAAGTTTATGTTCATACATACACCAACATATAACTATAGGTATGTTTAATGATGTTGATTTATGGACGCGTTTCATGGAAGCCATGATTAATGCGTTCAAAAATAACTAGAATCCGACTACAACAGCCCTAAAAGTCTACAACCCCTACAATATTCACCTTTAAGAGGTAGAATAATCATATGTATTTGGTTTTTGATGATTTTCTCTAAAAGTGCTGAATCGATTTCGATTATATGTATATGGGACCACCTCAGTATGCTCTATAAATATATTCATCATTTTGATGAATAAAAAATATTCATCAAAATCGATTCATAATTGGCGGAGTTATCGCGTAACATACATAAAAAAGTCAAATTGAGAACCTCCTCATTTTTTGATGTTGGTTGAAAAGGGGTTGAGATTTGAGCTACCTTTCTATGTTGTATGTTACATCATATCTCTTAAACCACTGGTCGTATTTTGACAAATTATGTGTCATTAGAAGCGTCTTGTTTGTCCACGGGTTGTAAGCTAAATGACGTCACATAAAATCCAAAATGGCAGCTTGTAGGGGACATAAAGTGCTAAACAAACAAAACGATTAAATAAAAATTCAAAATATCGTGTTTAGTTTCAAATGAAAGTGGCCTTGATGAGTACATTCCGATAATATAATCATATGCCGATTTCATGTGAATCATAATTTTGATTTTTACACTTTTGATTTATTCTTCAAAAAAAGTATCTGACAGTTTTGAAAGCCTGTAAAAATCTTCCGCTGGCTGTCAAATGGAGTCCAGTTCTTCAATAGCAAAGAGCTTCTATCAGAGTTCTTTTCTTTTGGTACTGCTGTCTGTTCACCTCAGTATGTAAGCCCCTTGTCACAAATCACGTTGACACGGTTGGATTGGCAATCGCAGTAACATGTCAGTGGTACACATGTCCTGACTCATCACTGGGTGACAAGGGTATCTATTAAAAAGGCTCAAATCACCCGAGATACTAAGCGATAACTTTTTTAAATAATGAGCTTCTAGTCCTACATGGACTATACAACTGTATAGCATTAAATTATTGTACAAAATATGATAATGTTTGTATGTGTTGGTATATTTTTTCATTAGTAATAAATATCAGCACTATTTATTTAAATAATATATTTGTTTATATTGTGAATACAATGTGCAATTTGTTGTAATTATAACTTTATTTTTACACTTAATAAGTACCAAACTCCAAATAGGATTTCTCTTCGACTATCTCTACTTATGAAGATTATCGAAATATGATTTTGAACGCTAGCCGCATGTGATACAGTAAGTTTTCTCCTGTCATAGATGAAATTCTATTTGGATACGGAATACGTCCAGAAGGCAGTAACGGATTGAGTGAGGCGCGGAATCCGAACAAACGAATTTAGATCAGAATACACTGAATATAGAACACATTATACCATCCAACCACAAGGCAAGTTTCAGACAGCAAACAGACCAATATGTCTCATAGACTTTTGATTCCGACCACTTACATGGCGATAGAGCCGGCCAACGGCCAATCAGCTTGCATTATCTTCCCCCTGCGCACGTTCATTGGTTCCGTATGTCACATGGCTGTATATTTGAAACTGTAATAGGAAGACATTTGAAATTTTCACATTGTGTGTATTATTATGGCCACTAATAACAACAAATAATAAAAATATAATAAGTTACAAATTAAAAGTCCGTGTGAAAAAGAAATGTGTATTTCTTGGCCGGTTTTTATGTAATTTAAAATGAAATTTAGATTTATAACCTACATAGCTATAATTTTCGATTCATCAGACACTACCGTTTGCCCTCGACTTCGTCGGTGTGGAGTTCACAAATTATCCAATAGGAATTACTAGTTCGGTGGTGGTAAAAAGTAGCTTATGCGCTTTTTCGGTTCGTTAGCTAGTAAAAAATCAAGACGTTCGGACTCGCCGTTACGACACAAAGAAAAGTCTAATAAACTCTTTCGCATTTATATTATTCGTACGGATTAGGATTCTAACATCTATATTAAAATTATGTCTGGAATGGAGTATAGCTGCGACACTTATTTCAAAGTCGTAAGGGGCTCGAAACCAAATACATTTTCGATATTGTGTATTCAAATGATCAATTTAATAAAACCCTTCTAAATTACAACTTTATTCTTAGCTATAATAACAGTTAAATGGTTCATAGATGGCGCTTTGAACAATAATAATCGAAAAAAGTGTTTAAAATGAAAATTGTGATTCACTGTGAAGTTGTATGTTAATGATACTCATTTCGCGACATCACAATCCGATGTCATATTTTTAGATAGTTACTACACAAATCCAGCTATTATATTTTAAAAGATTACGGAAACAGAAATTTAGTATGAAACTTTGATGGAGGCGGATCGCCTTAAATACCTATTCACTCCACAATGCACTTTCCCCAACACTCTGAACTGAATTATATTTATTGTATAAATATGAATACTTATTATTCTTTACGCGAGCCTTCGCCATTGTAGCATATTTGAAAGCGAGCTACCTTTTTTGGTCCATTGTATGCGAATAGGTTAGCTTAATTTGTTGTGGTGAGATCTAAAAATATAATTAATTTTCCCATACGTGTGTAAAAAAAACAATTTATGAGGCGTGACTTGGTTATTTTGTTGTAGTTTTTGCTTTATACAGTGTACAGTATTTTAATAGAAGTGTCAGAAGGGAAATAATTACAATGAAGTTTGATATTCCTATTTTTTGTGACACGAATTATTTACATAGATAGATAGATAGATAGATATAATATTTAGCTAGAAACAGATACTACGTGCGTTGCAAGATTTTGTTTAATTTATTTAATTATTATATTAATTAATAAATGAATAATGTTAAATTGTAATTGACAGGCTTGGGTAGAGCGAGCCTAGTTTTATATACAGCTTCATGATGAAAATAATGTATAAATAAAAATGTTATTTTCAATTACATTATGTATTATTTATACCTTTATTAATTTTACCTAAGTTTGTCGCCAAAGAGTGGTATAAGACAGGTAGCAGAGCACGCTTGTCATCCGGCCCTATAGTCACTTACTATGAGATGAGATGAAGGGTAAGTGAAAAACTATTATACATAAATATAAAATTTAATAATTTATTAGTAGGTACAGTAGCTCATTTCAATAATTTTTGATAAAGAAGGGAAGTTTGCTGAGTATCGTATTAGTCGGGTACGCAAGCAACAGTGCGCCCAAAGGTTGTTGCTCGCATTGCGCCACCCGTGGTACACGTGCAGGCTGCTGACGTCAACTCCGGCCACGGCGCAGAATAACCAGGGGAGGGTGCATGCGGGGACCCCCGCAGTTGCCAACCGTATGCCCATTTTGTGCATACGCGAGGAATGTTGTACTCAAAGTCAAGTTATGCGCTATTATTAAAAGATAAAATGTAATGTCGTGGAATGTGTACTACAACTTTAAATTATACAAAAGGTGGAATAATATTTGATAATGATATGAAATATATTTAATAATAATAATATTTTTATATATATACAAAATGTTCTAATTTTAAATTTCTCAGACACGCGCGTTGATGTCTTTTCATATTGTCCCTGATAAAAGTAGAAGCGAAACGTTTTCGTGCTGTGGCAATTCCTACTGTTTACGGGAGGTCAGACGCACTCCTGTTTTGGAATAGGATGTATGTATGTAACCATCAATACTGGTACTGGCTCATGGTTCCTTGATACTCGTAGTAACAGGGGTGGTTCCAATGTTGAGAGCCACTGGCCCGAATAAACCCTGTTTTCTTACGCACCTGTTCTGTGACAGCAGCGTCCCGGACTGGCTGGGGCAGGTAGAAGGCCGGTCTTTTGTGATTGCTGCCTCGCATACGATGCGCTCACATTATATTAAATATTTTTCAACAAATCTCTCGTCTACCTGTTACAAAAAAGATAGTCAAGAGAGTAATTATTTATTTACTATGTATGATGCCTGTACGCTTCAAAAATCTAATTTTGGTTTGAACATTTTAGGTGATAATTGTACATAAATTACTTGTATCACTAGCAGCTGTTGATGTAGCGAAATATTTGTTCTAGGTTAATAAAAAATAAAACTGAATCAATGAAACGTTATATTTTAATTTCAGTAATTAACTTATTTATTCTTTTTAAAAAGTAAATGAAAAGTAATTTTTTAAAAAATGACTGCGTAATTTTTATAAAATTTTATGATTTTGATATACCCAGTGTCACTCTCGCAGTAAATACGAATCTGATGACACCCCTCAAGCTTAAATCCGTCGAGCCAAACAATTATACATACATACATACTATCGAAAAACATAACGAAAAATATCGAAATGTGTATATCTGAAATAAAGACTTTTATTATTATTTATTATTATTATTATTATTATAACCCTCCTTCTGGCCCAGTCGGGTAAAAAAAAGACGAGTGACAGACATGAAGGTAGAATAACAAGAGGAATAGAATTAACAACGTTAAAAAGAATAAGTGACCGTGACTTTAAGAAGTGTTTGTAATCTGTTGTCTGTTAGCTTCCAGCCCCAAATCAGACGGTAATTGTATTTTAATGCTTTATAATCCGACACAAATTGCTATTGTACCTCGCCTTTTAATCCGGAGACGAAATGTGACATTAGCACAGTTTACTTTCCTGCACTATTGTCACATTTCACCCAGAAAGTTTATCGTAATTCGCGTCTTATTACACCGCTCGTCAATGTACACTCAGCTTTACAATGTTAACGGTAGAAGTGTTCTCAATCCGCGAGGGCACCGCACCGGCTTTGATAAGACGTGCTTTAGTGATTGGTGCTCCGTTTACTTTTGTAGGTCAGTGTCGAGAGGCTAAAATAGATCCGTCACCTATGTGGGTATTTATAAAGTGACGTGGTGCGTGGGAGTCGCGGCGGCGTGTCGGCTACCTGGGTGAACGGAGCCCGGGTTCGATTTCCGGGAGTGTTGCATATTATACTGTTATCCAGGAAGTTATATCTGCGTGTATGGTTAGGTTAGGGATTTAAGGAGGGGGTAGGTTTAGGAAATTAGGGATGACCTGTAGTACGATCTCTTTAGGTAATAACTGAGTACTTTATTATATAGCTAACCCAATGGTGACAGAGACACACTATACACGATCGAACAAAGGTGATTCCGCTCCATGACACGGGAACCGACCAGCCTTTTGCCTGATCTGTCCTGGGGCCAGCCATTCCGGACCTGATGCCCAGCAAGGTCTCATATTTGTGCTGTCATCATTTAATTTACTAAAATTAATAAGGATGATAATGATCCAAATGTTTCTGATCAGTTTTTAATTACCCGCAACTGACATTGAGAAATGTAGGTTCAAAGATTTGAATCAGGCATCTTCTCATGAGAGCTGACTGCGCAGGAGTTACGTGTTCGTTGCGTGTCGGTGTTTACAAAGCAAGCAAGATATGTTGACGTTGGCAATTAGGATGTTGTTACAATTCTTCAAAAACGATACAGTACAATGACGTCGGCTGCTCACGCCCAAATGCAATGATCAAGGGCGTTCCCGTTGCAGCTATAAATAAAACCAATTCTAAATTGCAGTGTTGCAGTAGGTAGGTACACCACCTTGCGGTTTAATTATTCGTATTCAGCTGTGCCGGACATCTCGCGACTCATGTAGGTAGAGAGAGGCGCGCCGCGGATCAGCCGCGTCGTCGTCGTAATCAGGTAATGTTGCGGCTTCCGCGGCAAATCGCGTAGTTCCCGGAGACAGGAGTTCCGCAGCGCGCTGACCGCCGCCGGCCGACGCGAGACAATGGAGCACACCCGGCTATTGTCGCGGGCGCGGCGCGGTGCGGCCAGACGCGATGAATGGGACAAGTTCACTCGGTGCGGCCTACATTAGTGGTCGCGACAGGGACGGAGAGACGACTCTGTGGCGCGGGCGAGACAGAGAAGTGCGCGCGGACAGTCACAATTACCGCTGCTTGAGTTTTGTTGTGAGCCGGCCGGCCACGCGCAGTCGGTCGGCGGGCGGCGCACGCGCAGAACATTCTCACGCGGCGCCGGCGCTCGCTCGGCGGAACGTAACATGAACGGCTCGCATTTCGCTCCGCGCCGCGCATCGCCGCGCTCGCCCCGATAGTCGATCCGCGATCGTATCATCCGCGACAACCGATAGCGCGATAGTGGCCCACCGTCGCGGGCGCACCCCATGTGACCGCTCCGATGGGAGCGAGACGTGAACAAAAAAGCCGCCCGCTGATGTCTACCCCTGTCGGCGACAAAAAAGGGATAAAAAGACTATTCCCGGAACGCGCACATGTGGACGCCGGGTAACTGTGGGGTCTCTCAGTGACGCAGGATGCCGCGCCGGGGCAAGTGGATGCATCTGGTGGCGGGCGTCGTCGCCGGTGTCACGCTCGGCGTGTTCCTCAAGCTGTGTCTGAAGACATCCTCGCGCACGTCGCCTGAGGCGTGCACGCAGGCGGCGGGGGCGCAGGCCCCGGACCCCCTCGCACTCATAGACCTGCGACCAGACGAGACAGTCGAGAACTCCAACAGGACGCTCCTGTTCGTGGGGGTGATGACGGCGGAACAGTACCTGGAGACACGGGCGCGCGCCGTGTACGACACGTGGGGGAAGGAGCTGCCCGGGAGGATCGCGTTCTTCAGCTCGGAGACGTCGCGCGCACCGGGCCTGCCGCTCGTGGCGCTGAAGAACGTCGACGACAGCTACCCCCCGCAGAAGAAGTCGTTCTTGATGATTTTGCACATGTATGAGAACTACGGGGACAGGTTCGAGTGGTTCATGCGCGCAGACGATGACGTCTACGTCCGCGGGGACAAGCTGGAGGAGTTCCTGCGCTCCGTGGACAGCCGCAAGCCGCAGTTCATCGGTCAGGCGGGGCGGGGCACGGGGGCGGAGCGCGACGCACTGGCCCTAGACTACAACGAGAACTTCTGCATGGGCGGGCCGGGCGCGCTGCTGTCACGGGAGACGCTGCGCCGTGTTGCGCCACACGTGCAGTACTGCCTGCAGCACCTGTACACTGCCCACGAGGATGTCGAGCTGGGACGATGCGTCGCAAAGTTCGCCGGCGTCTCCTGCACCTGGAGCTACGACGTGAGTGTCTCACCTTACCTATATGTAGATGTAATGATGTTCATACACGCAACGCATGCCAGGTTACGGTCAATCATTCAATTTTCAGCTTCATAGTAATACAGCGGCGTAACTAGGGTGGTAGCATGAGAGGTTTGGCATCCCCGGGAGTCGTTCGAAGGGGACCGACAAAATTATTAAAATCAAAAACTTTCCTAGAGTCGTGCGTGCTTGCTGTTCGACTATTGAGCAGTAAGTATCCCAAAAGACGAGAAAAGCGGCCGTCTAGCTTCAAACCTGATAATATAAATATATTCAGCAGTGGACACAATATAACACCAGCAACATAGGATACAGTGTATCCAGATAATAGTTGCCGTTGCGAAAAGTACTGTATTACCACGTATTAATAAAAAAACAAATCTTAGTAGGGAAGTACTATTTGACACAAATAACTTTGAAACAGGAGCTAGCGATATGGTCCCTCTCTAAGCTACGCCACTGTAGAAACACGAATACGAGTACCTATGAGTACATTGCAACCATCTAGAAGTCGGTCACTGCAGATCCTGTTCGGAGCCAGACTTGTGCCACGAGAACATTACCTCTAATGGTATTTAGGCGGCGCTCACAGGCCACATAATATGATAGTACTAATGTCGCACACTTCATGTGAGGGTATTACAGTAACGGGTTACTTTAACGCTCGACACACATTGTTTTGGTCGTGCTTGCGTTCCAGCAATCATTTTATCGTTTTTTGGCCGTTTCAAATTATTTAAAACTCTGGTGTTTTTGTTCCGTGCGCTCGTCAGGCACGCTTGATCTTACGTATTACAAGACACTAGCTTGAAACAAATCTCTTTCTTTTTCGTTGATATTTCCGTCTGGTTTCACTTTATAATCCAACGTTGTCCAATTTTATTCTTCTTGTTCTAGAGTTGGGCTTTTAACATCTATAGATGTAATCATTTTCTATTTCACTTATTACATTGTCGACATTCTATCTTTTCTTTAATTGTTCTTATGCCCAGAATAGATTTCCCTTGTTCTGTGTTCTGACTCGTTGAAAGATTCCTCGTGCCCGGTTCTCCCTTTCCTATTTTCGTTAACTTTCACGTAAATCAGTTGAACAAACAGTTGAGACAGAAAGTTAACGGTCTTGTTTCCACGGTTTCTCAATTTGTTTTGTGCCAGCAATTGGATAACGACGCAAGTGGTACGTACGGTTAAGTAATGCCAGTGTTAACATCGACTTGCTTAATTGTTGCCCAGTATTAATTGTTGTTGATTGTAGTCTGAAACAGAAACAACGCTTCAGATTATAATGCCCTTAGCTATTGAAACTTTAGACGTACTTATTTTTGAAAGAAATGGGTTTGATGCCCATGAATCTGCTTGAAGTTTTGATCAGAGAGAGGTCGAATGCGACTTCTTAAAGACATTGGTAGAAAATATACTTTCTGGCTTGTTTGAGTCAATGTGTGTTTAATTTAAAAATAGATAAAAGTGAGTTTCTGAGAAGAAAAAAAAACACATATTTCAATCATCAACAGCTATATATGTCCCCACTGCAGGGGCTCAGGCCTCTCTCCTACAGAGAGTGTATGGGATAGTCCACCACGCGGGACCAGTGCCGATTGGTATACGTCACACACCTTTGAATTTCTTCTCCGGAATGTGCAGGTTTCCGCACTCAATCAATTGCTAATTGAACAGAACAAAATAAATAGCATAAGAAAAGAAAATACGGACAACTAATAATAAAAGAAAAAATATAAGAAAAAAGATAAGGAAATATAAGCATAGTAAGTTTATGACAGCGGTCCTGGGTCAAGCAAGAAATATTGAAGGGGTCAGGAATGTATATTTTAATGTAATAATTACATGAATACGACAGGAAATATATGATAAATCCATGATAATCATGTCCCATTAGAAAGTTTATCTCGTTTGGAAGATTTTTACGGTTTTTATCGAAACATATTGTTGTTAAACTGCTTTTTGTTGTAAACTGAGTTATATTCAAGGCGAATTGTATAAAAACTTAATGGTACATTAAATTAGTAAAGCCCAAGGTCTAGTAGAGACTGTTTGCATTGATTATAGAGTTTAATTCCGCAGTTGGTATACTCTGTGGCGTCGCTTGCGCAGCTCTTCTCTTGACTGACACTTGACAAGTTCACCAACAATTCTATATTTAGCAATGTCCTTCCTGTTCAAAGTTCCGTGGTATTTATAGAAACAATTTTAGTTATCGAACAGAAGAGATATGTTAAACAGTACATGATTGCCAAATTCATAACAGACATAGTTCCGAATGTATATAAATGAAATGATGCAAATGTCATTATCAAATAAAAGTTCTTTAATTTTTGAATATTTTGATACAGTTTTTTTTGTACAAAAACACAATATGGCGGCAATAAAATGACAGACGTTTTCCGCACGCATGATTTTGCCCAAACAAAACTCTAATGAAATGCAATTTTAGTATTCTTTACTGACTACTATATTTTTATTGAGATTTTCTATTGATTTTGATAGTATCCAACGAACGCAGGCCGTATATTACTCTAAAGTTATTGCCTGAATAAAATTGGTAATATGTCTATGTGAACCAGATTCGTTCACATTTCGGAGAGCCCCCTTATGATCACAGAAACACTCCTCGCTTGCAAACCGGTTCGCTGTCGACGCCGCCGAACCGAACGTTGTCCAAGAGAAGAAATTCACATTGTGTCGAGGAATTCGCATAAAAACTCGTCCCTACCATTTACTTGTATCTGACATTGCAGTGTACAATGCATTCGGGTTTCATCTCTCCGTGGTCACATGGAAATTCTAATTCAATGTAATTATTTTCCACCGACACGTTATTTTCCCAAGGGAGGTCAGTAAGAGAGAGGCGTCGTGCTTAGCCTGCTTACAAGAATAATTAAACAACAACAACTTCAATTAACCGAACTTCAACTTCAATTGACCGAACTTCAACTTCAATTGACTGAAATTCATCTTCTAATGAACCGACTTTAATTGGAAACGAATAATATACTCGTATATATAATGTATAGTAATGTTTGTTAATATCTATAAATAGGACAGTGCAGACTAAATAGTTAAATATTTTACTAAATCAAAATTTTTCCGTTTGTTAAATCAGAGATGAGTTATAAGTTTCCAAGAAGTTTTAATGCTACAAACATACATAAAACAGCTAAAATGTTACTGTGTCCATTTATTTTTATAACTAGTATTTTTGCTCACGACTTCGTACGCGTGGACATCAGAAATTATCCATAACTATTTATTCGAAGAAGATTATAAGCCTATAGTCTTCTCTGTTCCTTCAACTGTCAGTATACAAAAAATAAAGTCATCCTGACTCTCTGTTACGACTTACAGAAGGGACACACAAACAAGTACAACAACTTTCGCCTTCATAATATTTGTATGAATTAGTTATTGTTTACGTACACCATTGTACTGGAGCACTGTTGACACAGTATATTTTACATTCACCAACCACACCATCAGTGGCATAGGTCTACTGCAGGACATTAGCTAGTGTTCTACTATTCTGTGACATTAGTTCCTCAACAACATCAAACTAGAATGACAATGACGTCACATTCTGACGCAGAAAATGATTAACCATAGTCTGTTTAAAAACAGACCGAAAAACAAGCCGCATATGTTACGGTGTTACTGTATTTTCAAAGGACCACTAATCGTATATTGGGAGCAGAATACCAACTAAAAAGAGAGCTTCTGTCATCGTCGGGTCAAGTTTCGTGACAGACCGGGAATCGTCACATGTGTGAACAATTAATATGATTTATTGGTGCCCCTTCCGACCCTTTATCGAGTTCTTGGTAAATTATCTGAGTTTGGAAGCGTTTGTTGAGCCAGGGCAGTCAAACATTACATGCGACATCTGTTAAACAGTGAATGTCTGTTTTTTATCCACTGATACTTGATCGATTCAACCTTCCAATGCACATAACAATTTTGGGTTTGGTTTGGAGCACATACATGTATTCAAATAACTGATATTTCATTTTTATTTATGGTGCTCGTATGTTCCCAAAATAAATCAAATACTTGTTTGATAATCGATACCTCAAAATGTTTCTATGGCCACCTTCCGTATTCACGTCCCAAATACACGGATAAACACTTGTGTTGTCTGTAAATCTTTTTATAAATATGTCGATATGATAACACGGAATTTTTCTGTATTATCAAACGATAAAGTCATTTTGTAAAGAACATTCGATAAAGTCGCTTTTAATTTAGACATTACTTTAGTGACGCATTGTTTTTTCTTCAGTTCTTATAAAGTAGTAAGGGAACACTTAGCGTGGTGATTGGGGCAAATCTCCGATTGTTTTTAGTGGGGCTCAAGCTCAGCAGCTGATGTTGATATTTCTGGCATTAGTCGCCCTCATGCATTGCCACGTCGTTCTTTGAAGGGATTTGCCATAATCATTGCGCTTGATTATGCTGCTGCCCATCTCCCGATGTCTTTTACGACACCCACGGGATGACATGGGATGGTCCTATTCTTTTCTAAAGACGAAACTGAGGCAGAATCTAGGGTCGTTATATTTCTTAGCTATAACATAAAACTAAGTGCTAAGCACAGGTTGTAAGTGGTCTTGGAAAAATGCTTTGTTTGCTTTCTTTAGTTTACGTAACGCCAAAACCCGTCTAAAAAAGCTAATGTGAAAACATCATCTTTCCGTTAAATGACAAAATGTAAGTACTGGGTTTATTTAAGTGTGAATACACCACTAAAATAGTCTCCATCACCGGAAGTCCCAAGTTCGATTCCCAGTGGGGGTACAGTACTCGGTTTGGTTGGTGGTAGGTTGCTTTTTCTATGTCCGCCTGCCTAACTACCACCGTGTTATCTAAGTCTGCCGCCAAACAGCAGTCTTATCTCATTATTATGAGGCACGCTTGAGGCTACGGCCATATCGTCACATTTTTTATTTAGTGCTTACTTGTTGTAAGGTTAATTTGCCAAATTGTGCGTTCATATTATTGTTTTCGTATCATCGTCAGTCTTTCTGTTATCAAAACTTAGTAGTATCGTATGTACTGCATACATAGTGCGAGTGTGTATATTAGTTTAAACAATTGGGTGTCTACTCGGAACATTCGAGAGTGCATATTTATAAATAGTGCTTTAAACTAACACAGACGGGTATACGTAATTATTTTGTGCATTAAATGAATGTCCGCGAACCTGTTATCTTTCATTATAGTGTAAACATACGGGCGGATATAATTTCTACACGGCAGCGGTGTGTGAGCTCAATACAAGCCCCGCAATCTCGCGGCTATCTTACAAAATAAACTTGTAAACGAGGGCTGATGCAGATTTAATGTGCAATGTGATATCTCGGAATTTATGTAGGTGGTTTCAAAAGACCTGGCTATGAACGCATCTGCTGGAACGTCTTGAAGGTAACGCGTTCAAAAAGAACTAGAAACCGATTTCAACTGCATTAAAAGTATACAGCTTACAAACTTATATGGTTTTATCATGGTTGACATTGTCAGAACTGGACCAAATTGAAATGGGACCACACGGGAAGCACCACCTTTCAAATAAAAAAGCATCATCAAAATCGGATCACTCTGGAGTCACAAGCAGTAGTGCTTTTGATCTTACAGGAGTCAAAGTCATATATACATTATTAAAAGCAAAATATAAAATTAACTGGCGTGGAATTTGTACTACAAATTCAAGGTACACAAAAAATAGGATAGTATTTCACAGGTATTCAATTTAATAAAGCAAAATGATCATTTTTTTCTGAGACACGCGCGTTTATATCTTTCGTGGAGAGTTTTGTTTAGAACAAACCATCTTCACCCTCTCTTCACGCACCAAAATTTTGCCTCCAGAGTCGCGACAAAATCTTGCCAACGTGTTGCTAATATTGACAAAAATACTATTATCTACTATCTTTGGTGTAACCATCACCTGAGATACGTCAAAGATCTGGTGACGCACGTCAAGGCGTGTATATACGGGGAGGGCGACACACGCCCGCCGCGAGCCGGCACCCGCAGCGTCTGTGGAGGCAACTCGAACTCATTATTTATTTATTAATGTCCGACCTCTGTGAAACATGTCTGCCGTTATTATTCACCAACTCATTTAAATTGTACACATCTAACTGCTGTAACAGTTCTTTTTAGTACACGGTATATCATGTTATGTAGGTATTTGTTTTGCAAGAAGTTTATTGAAGTTTTCGTTTCCACTTCCGTCTTCGAAAGATTTTCTTAATTGACGCCACGTTGACACAAATGCCGTAATTATATTGGACTTCAATGGACTTGTTACGCCCGCCATTGCCACCGAGTTCGTATTGTTATATAATTTTTGTAGAAAATAATATTTGAGTGCGAAATAACAATGGGTCACCAATTATTATTAGGATGTATGCTTACCTGTATAGTTGTTTAGGTCAAGTTCCATAGGAAATAGATTAATAAAACCTCATTGATTTGATTTAATCTAATTATTGCGAGAGTTTATCAATTTCTTATAGTATATAGTAGGATTTTAAGTGTGTTTTAAGTGCAGTTTACCTTGTCGCAGGCTCGTGGCCTTGAAGACAGGTTATGTGCGTGTTACAATGGACAAACAGACACGAAATTCGTCACGATAAGGGGCGCTGTAAACCGTTTAAATTTTGTTAATCTTCACATAACTATGGTCGACAAGCCGCGCGTGCGATTGTAACGAATTAATCATACCATCGCCAACGGTGAATTTTAGAGGAAATAGCTTCTTACACTTTACTAATATTTACTACTAGACTCGATTGAATCAAACGTGAAGGCGTGCCGAAAGTTTGATATTTGGCAGATTCACAGTTAATTTGTCAGCCTTTTATATTTTTCACGCTCTGTTCAACAGAATCGTGATGTTTTGAAGAAGATTGTATTAGTAAATTAACATTTTTGCAAATCAAAAGACATATATTTTACGCATTACTTTGATAAGTACAGCTTGGCAAAAGCTACTGAAAGCCTCTGAAAGCTACTAGTGCTTGACAGCAAAGAATTTTTTTAGCTACATCTGTCAAACTCTTTTTTGCCAATGTGTAACTAAAGCATATTGTACTACTTACTGTCTATGATACAGATATCACGCTAATATTTTGAACCGGAAATACAAATTGTTCGTTTGTTTGTTACCTTCTAGAGCGTTAAAGACACAACCAATCATGATGAAATTTGGCAGGCACGTAGTCTATGGACTGGGTAAGGACATATGTACTTTGCTTTTTACCGTGGTTCACAAAGCGGTTCCCGTGGGATAATTCCAGAATTCGGCGCAGATGAAGTCGCTGGCAACCCGCTAGTTAAGAAAACGTGATCTCGGAAGGCACGATGCGAACTAATTCAGAGTGAGTCATGTCATCTGAGTGATTAGTGGAGCGCTGAACTGAACCGTTCCGAAACTGGGCGTGGTTTTAACTAGACTATGAAGTTAACCGTTTGGTTAATGACATGTCGTGCTTCATTGATTCACTGATGCTTTGAGGGGGGCGGGGGACATTATTGCGTTACTGTACCTATCAATCAAGTTAGAAATTGAAATCACTTAATTACCGATTGCTCCATGCCATCCCAGAAAATTTCAGGCGACCTCTCGATGCGTCTCTCATTTATCACTAAAATTTCACTGCGATTTTCTGGATAAATGAGTAAAATAAATAATATTAACCACTTAATTATTTAATTTGATTATACAGAAACCGGATTACCCTAAAAATTACTCACACATTTAAAAAAAGGGTTCAAAAACATTAATATATTAAGACGTACATATTTACTCATAGGAAACCACACAAGATTCGGCTTTCTAAATCATGTGGTCAACTTGATGTAAGTTTAGTTTACTTCGTTCCAAGTTCAACTGAATACAAAACATCAAAGGACAAAGGCTTGTACAGAGTATTGTTTAATGAATGAACGACTGCGGCGACCCTCGACCTTGGTGATATCTTTGCGGTGATCAAGGGAGATGACACGAGGACACAACGCAGAGTTCAATTAACATACCTCCCGAAAATGTACATTATTTTAGTAGCATTGCTTATATATATCGAGGCAAAATCAGCGAATTAAGTTTCTGGATCTTCTTTGAGATTCGCAGGATCTTTCAGCGTCCTATAGTATTACGCCAAAAAGTTGTACTAGTTGGAGCCCGCGACTTCGTTCGCGTAGACTTTATTACCGTAAGAACCGTTCATAGAATTTCTTTATAAACAACATTGGTAGTTTTCCCTTCGGGGGCTAATATATAAAGTCCTGAAGCGTTACTGACCCGCGAGAAAGCAACATAAAGTTGGCCGTGTAAAAAGCAACCAGATCTCAGGTCTACACCGGCAGCTTTCAGTGTCTGTCCCTGCGACTAATTTATTGTCATTGCAAAGCAAATTGTCACAGGAAACTGTGCGCGTTTAAACTCAAATGGGAAATAGTTAATAACCTACATGTAAAAGACTCTAATTATTGCTAGTTGTAGGTTGAAGTTTCCTAGACATAATGATATATCCTTCACTATTTCACATAATTGCGGTATCAACGACCTCAGCGAGTTTGTTTCGTCTTCGGTAATTGGTCATCGTTATATGACACGCTCGGCTCGATGCGAGCAAATTATATTGACAGAGTACATAAGAGGATGTGTGTACCATTGTCTGCAGTGTAAATATACTTCTCATCACAAAAATCTAAGCACCTTGCAAGTTTATGTTTTGTAAGGATTATCAGTAAAACCTATGAAAATTTAATTTGATTTTAGAACATTAACATTAGGATTTGATAACCTCATATTATTCACTACTAAACGACATTTGACATATATTCCTGAATATACACATTTTTCTGATAATCCTTACGAAACATAAACTTGCAAGGGGTTTCGATTTTTCTGATGAGAAGTATAGTTAGTATTTATCATCATAACCAAGCCCATAAGTCCACTGTTGGACATGATCCTCACTCATAGATCGACACATTTTGCTCTCCATTAGGGGGCTATCTATAAAGTGAATTGAATACAAGTGTAACCATTTTGTAAAAATGGGCTGCTTTTCCAACGCTTGACAGGCTGCTTGGTGATCGCAGTAAGATGTCATTGTTACATAGGCAGATGCTGATGCATATAACTTGAATAGTTTTTCTCTTAGTCGCCTCTTACCACTGCCGCGGGATGAAAAGGGGTGGTCTGTTTATGTATGATGTGTGTGCACTTGGCCTTCATCTCACCTGATGGTAAGTGACGATAAAGCCGTTGGATGGTAAGCGTGCTCACATATAAGCATCAACCTAATGAAGCGCTGTCCGTGCTACCTTTCAGACCGGAACACAACAGTGCTATTAACACTGCTGTTTGGCGGCAGACTCAGGTAACATGGTGGTAGCAAGCCAGGCGGACATAGAAAACGCCCTACCACTCAGGCCACGGAGGCGGTCTTATTCTAAAGCAGAGACTAAACAGATTCATGACTATATCATGACATGAAATATCCCACCAACCAACCTGGTAGGATATGTATCTTATCTACGCCCGACTCACTGGCCACCATCCGTGTACAAAAACGATTTATAATAAGCACGCTTATATCACTCGAGGAGATTCAAACACATTGTGACTTTGAATCACACCTTATTTCATTCATTCATCTTGAGACACATTCATTACTCATTATCACTCGGTTGATTATGCGTTTATCATTTCCGTCTGGGGCCTAATCGTCTAACTCCAACACCTATCGCGATACCTTTGAAAGGTATCGGGATCGCGATCGGGATTGCGACTCTTAAATGGTATCGTCTAACATTCTTAATCACAATCGCTTTCGGAACGAATGAAATCGGCGCTTGTTGTCGTTGTGATTTTTCATTATCCTTAGCAGGAAAGGCAATGGTCTTTAAATCTTACAGCCAGTTGTTTAGATGTCTTAAAAGGCAACGATCATTAAATCTTACAGCCAATTCTTTAGTTACCTTAACAGGCAATGGTCCTTAAATCTTACAGCCATTTCTTTAGTTATCTTAAAATATTTTTATCGCTGGTTTTGGTATCTTTTTTTACAAAAATTGCTAAGGTTTCATTTCATCTAATAACTAAGATAGCCTTGGTACCACCAGTGGTGTAGAAAGTTCATTTCCGAAGTATATATAATATAAATTATATACAAATATTATATTGTGGGTTCTCATCCATTCACACATAGCACAGTAAACAAGCAGCA
The DNA here is from genome assembly GCA_910589575.2 of Carcina quercana. Taxonomy (NCBI): domain Eukaryota; kingdom Metazoa; phylum Arthropoda; class Insecta; order Lepidoptera; family Depressariidae; genus Carcina; species Carcina quercana. The sequence continues at coordinate 671,648 of OU342443.1, forward strand.
CAAATTATTATTTATTATCTACACAACAATAGTCACCTACAGTCACCCATCATAGCTAATTTTGAAGAGATACCATAATTCTCGAAATAAATACAAAATAATTATTTACGTACGTAACGTATATTATCTTGTTGATTTTATTACTTATTTAGGCAAATAATAAAAACAATCTGAAATCACTGAGAGTTATAAATAAAACATCAATTTATTATATTGTGCGTCTGAATTTCTTCTTCTACGCGAGCTATCAAAATAGTACTTGCTGCTAATTCAATTGATAGAACGACATTAAAACTAAATCAATCATTATAGTTATAAAACAATGATAAACTTGCGAGAAACATTTGAAAGATTCGAGGCTAGTGTTGAATCTTTCATTTGACACTTGAGAGTCGCTTTGAAAGCAATTTCTAGTTGTCAAAAAGTTACACGGTACCAATTTTATGTCAAAATTACGATTTCGTTCATTCATAATCTTTCAAACTCATGATTAATCGCTATACCTTTCAATGACATTTAGCAGTCGCGTTTGAGCGGTGTGAAGTTCGTGAATCATCTTCAAACGTCAAATTCAAAGGGATCGTGATCGGTGTTGGAGTTACACGATAAGGCCGCAGGTGTTCCTGGTTGCTCGCTAGCCCTGGCACGTCACATCGCTTGCATTCAGAATTATTAATCAAAATGGTAACCGTATTAACATGCAAGCAAAACTTGTATTATTGATTCGTATTCGATACAAAGGATTGATCCTGGTATCGAAGTTTGTGGATGCTCAGGTTGTTCGGTGCAGTGTATATTTTCAGAGTTACACGGACTCAATTATTTGTATAGCGATTCTTTTTACGAACTTCACATCTTAGAGGATTTGCTGCTGTCAAAGCGCCCATACAATCGTAGTATCGTCATATTTTGAGTAATAAGCGATGAAAGTCAATGAAATTTTCAAGACACAATCTAGAACTAAATATCTGTGTCGGTGGCGAGTCAGATTTTCGTAAAGTATAAGCTTTCAGAGTTACAGGGCATCAAAGTATTGTATTTTTCGGTAATAAAAAGCCCCAACTTTGAACCTGTTTTACAAGAGTATGAATCAATATAGAACAATTTGGAAAAACCACCGACATCTGAAATTTTATTAATAGACTGTATTGAAAAAATGGCTACATAATATACTGTATCCTTCAAATGATCCCTGGACTACGAAACATCCAAATAACGGGTGGATAACTTCGCGTAGTGTATGCTGTCTCACCGTACGCGCTCGGGTAGGATAGGGCTCGGATAGGGACAGCTACAAAACAATGCAAACTTGAACGCGGTCACGTGCTCTAAACAGACAATTCTCTTAATTATCCGACAGTAAGTCTTTGTTAGATCAGGATAAAAAGTAGACCTTTTCCGATTTTCTAACCATCCATACAGTAATCAAGTCACACTAACACTCTGTTACGAATTAAAGGAAGGACAAACATACAAACTCACTTTCGGGTATGGATCTGTATCATCACGTGAAATAGGTTCAATATTGTTTGATCCAGATACACTTCGTAAAGTCTTACCTCGGACCATGAACTGTGATTGAGACTTTAATCGGTTGAGGACATAATCTGTTGACTAACGATAAGGCAACTCGCGACGATTTTCCAATGCGATGAAACTGACATGTTCTGACGTCACGGCCGGCAGGAGTCGCGTTACATCTGACACAGCGTGCGTGTGCGCAGCTTGCACGTAATGCACTAATGAGTTGTATTTTTTTTAAAACGGAAACGTGGAGTCTAAAGGAAATAGTGGAAGAAGAAGGTGGTTGGCACGGAACTTAAAGTCGGATCGTCAGGAAGACAACTAGTGTTTAGAATTTATAATATTAGCGACATAATTTCACTTCGTGAAGTCGTTGAATGTGAATTGCACCCAGTAGCATCATTTCGAGGACAGGAACTTCCGCCATGACAATGATGAGAGCAGTGTTTGTGTCTTGATCACTTTGATATACATGTTGTGGATGGTTTCGTGAATGTTTTTCTTAAATGTGTGATATTTGTTGAGCGATTTATTAAGTACTTTTAACCAACTTCAAAAAAGGAGGAGGCTATCAATTCGACGGGTATATTTTTTTGCCTTTTTTAAATGTTTGTTACCTCATAACTTTTAAATGGGTGAACTGATTTCGATGATTCTTTTTTTATTTGAAAGGTGGTGCTTCCCGTGTGGTCCCATTTCAATTTGGTCCAGTTCTGACATGAGAAATGAGAAAACGATATAAATCTTAAATTTGCCTTAGTAAAAGTAGACTTTTAGGGCAATTGAAGTCGGTTTCCAGTTATTTTTTTTCTTTTTAAGAGGATATGCTGTTGTCAAAGCGCCCATAAAACGTAGTCCAGTCATATTTTGAGTATTAAGCTATGAAAATCTATGAAATTTTCAAGACACAATCTAGAAACAAATATCTGTGTCGGTGGTGAGTCAGATTTTCGTTTAAATATATACTTCCAGAGTTACAGGGCGTCAAAGTATTGTATTTTTCGGTAATAAAAAGCCCCAACTTTGAACCTGATTTACAAGAGTATGAATCAATTTAGAACAATTTGGAAAAACCACCGACATCTGAAATTTCATTAGTATACTGTATTAAAAAAATGGTTACATAATATACTGTATCCTTCAATTGATCCCTGGACTACGAAACATCCAAATAACAGGTGGATAACATCGCATAATGTATGCTGTCTCACCGTACGCGCTCGAGTAGGATAGGGCTCGGAGAGGGACAGCTACAAAACAATTTAACCTTGAAACCGACCACGTGGTCTTACCAACATAGCCTCTTAATGTATTTATCGAAGAAAAGTAGGCACGAAAAGGAAATACACTTCTGTTCACAAGAACCATCCATTTACATAGCAGCTGTATGTTGAAACTTAAAATGCGTTTTGGTAATGGCTTTAAAGCATCGCTTTGTTTTACCGAGAACCTTTTAGGGTTTATAGGGCGCCGGCCACTCGCCGGCCACTCGCCGGCCACTCGCGGATAACGCTCGGCATTCCTGCGTATAACTGACGTAAATGTGCGCGGATTACTGAGAAGTGTAAACAAGAAACACCGTTGTTCATCTAGTTTTAATCTTGTTTAAAAACTCTTGCCGGAACGGAGGTCGTGCGGTATTCATACACCACGTAGTCTATTTTGACGCCACGTTTCTTTTTTATCTCAGTGGCCTTATTTTGTCTTTTTTTTTGCCGGCTCTCCCGGGTGCTTTGTAGTCAAATCAAATCAAAATCGTTTATTTGCATTCATTTACAAAGGGTCAAGGGTTTGGTATTCGGATCTAGATAGGGTCCATACCCTTTCAGGGCATAGCAAAATGTACACAAGTCGAATTTTATACAATAATCTAAAGCACAGATAGTCAAACTTTGATCTTTTCATATTTTTTACTTTTTCCTGTGTTTTTACTGATGAATATAGAAATAATTTGTAATGTTAATCTCGTTACATTAATAGCACACTTCAAACGAGAAATTCTCTCTCTCCGTATGTTTGATGCCTTTTCCTAGTTGTGGTTAAAGATATTTATTCTCAAAAGAAATAAAATTACATTTCACTTAATGAGAACTTAGAACTAGAGCAAATAGATTAACAGTAGATAATATTCTTAATATTAGTGGGTAGGTACATACACAAAAAAAATAAACAAGACGCAAAATAAAACAGTCGGCGGGTATTAATTAGCGCGGGCATTGCATAGCAGCGGCCAGTTGAACAGGGTCGGATTAGGAGCTATGAAGTAATGTAAGTTTTAAGTTGTTTTTTGAAAATATTTAAATTTTTCGATTCTTTTATCTCTTTTGGTATTGCGTTAAATATTTTCGCTCCCATACACGTTATATTACTTCTGCCATAATTTGTTCTAGACTTAGGAATATTAATATTGTCAGCATTACGAAGTATTCTTTTGTTGTAATCTCTATTTGTTTTGAAAGTTATTTCAGAATGTATTTTGCTTTCTAATTTTTTTTTGATGAAAATACAAGTATTGTATTCGTAAACGGGCAGTTAAAAGTCTGCACCAATTTTAATGAATTTTACGATGCATACACGTAATCTATGCCGACGGATTGACTCCATTTTCAACCGACTTCAAAAAAGGAGGAGGTTCTCAATTCGACGCGTATGTTTTTTTGTATGTTACGCGATAACTCCGCCAATAGTGAACCGATTTTCGATCGCTCATTGAAAAAAACAACAAAAACCAATTTTTTAAGGCAATTGAAATACTTATGTTTGTTCCTCCTCGAAGATATTTGCGGATATCTGCTGTGAGCTTTTTTAATACTCGACAATCATGACATATGAAATGAACGACGCAGCGTTGGGTCTCTCCCGTCTATCCCGCTTAGTTCAGCCATGTCATGGCCAGCTTAGATTTTTTCCCGAGTCGGACTCCTTCCCTCTAAACTAGCCGCGTGGTTTATGGAAGCTCCTTAAGCATACTCGTTCAGGGTAGTTGTGGATTGCGATACGCAATGCCAGTATGTGTCTGAGAACAAGTCACTTCACCAGAAATGTGAGGGTTTTGGGTAATTCTGTGATTTTTATCCGACTCGCTGCGGCAGGAAAATATACGTTATTTGACTATCTCGTCGAAGAGTTCGTTTATGTAGGTAGTAATATTATAATTATTCAATGTCAAGATATTTACATGTCAAAGATACATATTTTAAATTATATTTGTTAGTACACTTAGATTAGTAATAAAAATAAACCTACAACCTAAGGAAACACGTAACCTAACCTAACTAGCGTGGATCTGGTCCCGATCCAAAGGTCCCCATCACACTTGCCGCGTTGCCACGTTGGATGGCAATGGAGATCCTTTGGACCACGAAAGATCCCGATCGAGGATCAGAGCCCCTCTCCCTCAGGCGGCGTCCCAGTTCGTGGACAAACGTCTAAGCCTCTACACACCACGGTCCCCCCGTCTCGACAGCTCGACAGAAATTATAATCGTATGCACGAGTCCACTGTTGGACATAAGTAAATTGTTTAACCCTAGAGTGGGCGCGCTATGAGCATTTTGCCGCCCGCGCTAAAAAACCTTTAATATTTTTTAAAATAACTAGCCGTTAGACTTGCGCTTCTTAGTAGCTGCCCCCACTCTCGTTAGCAACGTTTGTCGAGAATCTGGACGCCGTCAGTGCGCGGGGGACCGCTGGAGAAGAAGGTTTCTAACATCAGGTGTCGCCGGGCGGCAAATTGCTCACCGCGCGCCCACTCACGTAAGTAATATTGTATAATGTATTTTTTGCAAACTCGAAATGTTGACTATATTTTATGGTGCATTAATAACTTTTGCTACTAAAAATATGTTTGTTTTAGGATTTCAAAGAATTCATTGATAATAATAAATAAGAATGGATAGAATAGAAGCTCAAATTTTGTCTTGGCTAGAAGAAACATCTGATTTTGAAGATGCTAGTACACACATCGTTGAAAATGAAAATATTTCAGATAGTGATAGATCCACTATTCATAGTGAGCACAACACGGAAACAGAACAGTCAGCAGACAGTGACGCTTCGAACAATAAAGAATCTTATTCAACTGTTGTGTCTTCCGAAATAGCACCTACACCCAGTTCAGATATGAGTAGCCATCAGCCTCGATCTCGTCGTCGTAAACGTAAAATACAACCACGTGGTGATAAATCTCCAACATGTACGTCCAGCGATGATGATGAACCACTAGCGCAACTACTTCGTCTCAGAAATACTGTATCGTCCCCGCAGGCAAGTACGTCAGCTCAATCTCAACTTTTATCTGTTACTCCAGCTTCTCGGCGACGACATACTAGAGTTCCGATGTATCAAGGTAAAGATGGCACGAAATGGCTTATTCACCCTCCTTTACGACCAAATATCCGGACAAGACAGGAAAATATTGTAATTGGCAGGCCCGGAGTGAAGGGTGAGGAAGCTTTGAACTGTAAAACACCTGTAGAATGTTTTCATTTGTTTATTACCGAATCAATGATTGATGATATTGTGTTATGTACTAATACATACATAAGAGCTAACCAAGAAAAATTTTCCCGTGAGAGAGATGCAAAAGAAACGAACAGAATCGAAGTGAAAGCTCTTATCGGATTACTGCTGATGGCTGGTCTAAAAAAGATGAATCACGCAAATATTCAAGAAATGTGGGTAAATGATGGGACCGCCCCTGACGTTTTCAGGGCAACTATGTCTATAAAAAGGTTTTATTTTTTACTTAGACATCTGCGATTTGATGATATGAACACCAGAACAGAGCGTGCTACTCATGACAATATGGCAGCTATGCGAAATATTTTTGAAAAATTTAATTCATACTGTCAAGAACATTATCAAATCGGAGAATATTGTACTATAGACGAGATGCTGGAATCCTTCAGAGGTAGATGTAAGTTCCGGGTATATATGGCCAATAAACCTGCCAAATATGGCATAAAAATTTATGCACTTGTTGATGCGAAATCATTTTACACTAGCAATTTAGAGGTGTATGCTGGGAAACAACCTCCAGGGCAGTTCAATGTTGATAATTCAGCAAATGCTTTGGTAAAAAGATTATCCCAAAATATCCTCAACACTGGCCGCAACATCACTATGGACAACTTTTTTACTTCAATACCTCTTGCTGATCAGTTGCTAAATGATCATAGAACGACTATTGTTGGAACGTTACGTAAAAATAAAAAAGAAATTCCACCAAATTTTTTGAACACCAAAGACCGGGCGAAGCCATCTTCAATGTTTGGATTTGGCGACAGGAAAGTTTTACTATCTTATGTTCCAAATAAAAAGCAAAAGAAAATAGTATTACTATTATCAACTTTGCATGAAGATGATACAATCGATGAAAGCACCGGGCCTGCTGCAAAACCTGAAATAATAACATTTTATAATAGTACTAAAGGTGGTGTTGACTTGGTTGACCAAATGAAGGAAGAATATTCTGTTGGGAGGATGACTCGCAGATGGCCAATGAGATTGTTTTTTTCAATGTTGAATATTGCCGGTATAAACAGTCAAATTATTTACAAAGCCAATACTCAACATTTGATGCTACGTCGAGAATATTTGAAACAAATTGCTATGGAACTTGTCAAGCAATATATGACCACAAGGTCTTCTATAGGCACTTTAAATATTCCTTTGAGGAACCAAATTGCCCGCTTTGTCCCAGTAGAACAAGCATCTTCTTCAAAAAAGGAGGGCAAATGCAGCATATGTCCCTCAAAGAAAAACAGGCGCACGAAAAAAGGGTGTTCCAGATGCCAAAAGTTACTGTGCAATGAACATTGTACATATCTTTGTGAAGACTGTTTTGATAAAGCGTATCCTGTAGATTTAGAAAATATATAATTTTGTTATTTTTTTCCATTTTTTTAAGTATTAAAAAGTATTATGTAGCATAAGAGAAAAAAAGTCAATAAAAATATTAAGTTTTCTAAAGTCTTTTGTAAACCAAAGTTTATAGAACAAAGTTGAATAAATATGTTGATTAAATATTACTTACTGTTTATTTATTTAAATCCTCAAAGAAAAAATATTAAATTGCTATATTACTAGTCAAAATGGTCAAAGAAAATGAGGCGGCAAAATGCTCCCCACGCGCCTACTGACGTTACGCAAAAAGACGCGCCCACTCTAGGGTTAATAACATTCAATTATTGTTCTACGTGATGAGAAATGAGGAAATCCGACGAACGAATGTCACCGACATAGCTCGACGAGCGATTGACTTAATGGGAGTGTTTCTAAAATTAATCGAAGTCTCAGGTAAAAGTTAGTAAGTAAACAAGAAGTGGGCAGCGAGCAAAAAGGCCTATACTCATCTGCAACAGAGGCCTTACGGAGGGGCTCTTACTTAGTTAGGGCTCCATTTAGGACACTGAGAATATCGGTCGCATTTTGTAGGTCGCATAACCTGCGAGTATCTGCCACACGCGACAGACAATACCTCGCTAATATAAACGGAGTTATTGTCTATTGAATCTCGGCGATCACTAAGGTATGGCACACAATGGCGAATAAAACAGACGTGTCTAGATGAAGATGACTCGTATATGTATATAAAATGTAACTGGTTTAATATTTCTTTATTTGTCATTTCTTTCTGTCTTGACGGAGGGTCAGAATGACTTGAGCTACTTTTTATCTCCATTGAGCAAGTAGTTGCAGCGGGATCCTTTACGGAGACCACGTGGACGAAGTTGAGGGAAAAAGCTAGTTTAAAAAATTAATTGATATACTCTTATTGCTAGGGGAAAATAGCGACACCTCTCAAGCTGAAATCCTTCAAGCCGTGTACCTGAAGTTGAAGTATGACTTCAGATCGTGTGAAAGAAATGTTCACGCAATCGATAAACAATTCCAGGCGTCGCAATAAAGAATTAAATCCTGTCTGGATATATTTTAATGCCTCTATTGATATATGCAGACCGAAAACACGTTACAGTTTTTAAGTTTTGGCAAAAAAACAAGGACTTCTCCCGCCTGGCGGGGTGTAACATCATGTAATTAAGGAAACTCTTGACAGCTGCGAAATTACCGTCGTAATGCGATCGGATCGTTGGTATAAAAGCAGGTTTGCGCAGAAACTTAAACGTTTTTTGTAAGCTTTTATTATATTTGCCAGAGTCAGGTTGTTGGCCTCTACTCCGAGGTCTTTTTGTAGAGATGTGAGTCGCAGGCACCGCTTGTTCATCCACGTTCTTATGCTTAAGGTCTTTTTCAACCGACTTCAAAAAATGAGGAGGTTTTCGATTCAACTGTATGTTTTTTTGTATGTATGTTGCGTGATAATTCCACCAATTATGAATCGATTTTGATGATTCTTTTTTATTTAGTTGATAGGTCCAGAGGTACCATATAAAATCGAAATTGATTCAGCGCTTTTTGAGCACAAACCAAATGTACTCAGGTAGTTCTACCTCTAAGGGTGATCATTTTAGGGGAATTCATCCCCTTGTCTAGTTCATTTTGAACGCGTTGATTATGAATCGATGCTTTTGTAGTACTTTTATCTTTTTATTCTTTTCGTTCTTTCATTTTTACCTTATCGTAATTTGCTAGAACTCATTTTAAAACGTTTCTACGTTTTGGTCTCAAAATATTGCTTTAGCATGACTTGTTTGTGGCTTTTAAATTTGGTTCATCGTTGCCTCAAACATTCGAGGAGTTTACAAAGGGTAACTATAGGTTTAAACCCAACTTACTCCCGCTTTACACATTTATTTTTTCAATACTGTTGTAGTGGGATTATACAACAATATTTGACATTACATTCTGATATTTTGGCTAAGCTGTGGTATCAGATCATCAACCCATGTGTTCCAGTGAACCTTACATACTATGTTGGCAAATAAATCTAAATAACTCTTATTTCTCAATTCCATGAGATGATATTCCAAGAAATATAGTGTGTCATTAACGGACATTGTCAGAAAGGCACTGCAATTATGGAGAGGAAAATAAACAAAGTTTTAACAACAATGTATTAACATTTCATTTAGATGTAAGTTATATGTCAACGATAAATCATTGTCATTATATTTATTTTAATAAATTATGATTTATTGTTAGTATTTGTTTTAAATGTAGTTACGCTTTGTATTTATTTTAATTGTAGTTAAGTCATATTCTAATTGCAGATAGGAAAATTAATTATTTGTAGTTTTATTCTTTTGTTACTCGTAAGTTTCCAGACATTTTATTACTTATTTTCTTTAATTCAAATCTTTTTATATTCAAATAAATATCCAATAATAATGTTCTTGTGCCACATTACAAAATATTGAGTCGAATAAACACAACAAACAATCAAACACACATACAAACAACCTCTCACCCTAAACGCATACACCTACTCCGTTCCGTCTTGGGTAAAAAATGAAACAGAAAGTTACGTATAAAAAACAAGTAACAATGTCAGTTTCATAAACACGTGTGCCAACCAGTAATACGTAAATAGATGATGCAGATTGATCATTTTTACCGAATCATTTCGGTATATATTGAGACCAATGAACAATTAACATCAATTAAAAAGTGTCGTCTATCACTTTTATGTGTATTTGCCTCGTTGACTGTCCGACTCGTGTCTGACCTGCGGTCGGCCGTGCAACGACCCGAGCGTCAATGCCTTCTTGTTATTACAAGAAATTGCCAATCCTTGCATTTGAGCAATGACTGCTGCGGGCTTCCAGTGAAAGCTATAATATTAGCGTCGGTCTGCGAAATTTTAGGTGTCAAGGTGATATTTAATTCATAGGGGAATATCACAATATATGTATATTTAAGTTACATTGCATGGGCAGGCCACATCGCTTGAAGAACCGATAACCGGTGGGGAGTAAAGGTTTCCGAGTGGCGACCACGTACCGGGAAACGTCTACCGGGCCGTCCCCCTACTAGATGGACCGACGACCTGGGTAGAGTCGCAGGCAGTCGCTGGATGCAGGTGGCTCGGGACCGGTCGATGTGGCGTACCATGAGGGAGGCCTATGTCCAGCAGTGGACGTATCCCGGCTGATGATGATGAAGTTACATTAACAAAATAATCTTACATTATCTAATTTTGTACAAAGCAATAATAATGTCACCTGGAGAGAGAGAGAGACTACATCTGTCGCACAGGACTGCTCCTTTGAACAGACTGTATGGTCAATTGGTTACACCATTTAATTGTAAATGTAACCAAAACATGGTTAGTAAATATTTTTGGATTTGCATACATATTCACGTAGCAGTGACAATGTGGACATGTGTTTCCTACGTCTACAAAAAGCCGATTTGTACACATTTACTCATCATCATGTACAGGCTGTGGTAGTCGTCGGTCCATCTACGAGTAGTAGGGGGACAGCACGATACACGCCTCCGGTATGTGGTCGCTCCTCGAGAAGTTTTACTCCCCATCGGTTATCCAATCTTCTAGCGATGTCCGCTATAGCTAGGCGCATATCTTCGCTCCCACTGGACCACATGCCCGCCAATATTTGGCGCCACACGGCCCGGCTCCCGGCACCGTGGTCATCAGCGGGCTCGTGTACTGGTGTAGCGACAACAAACTCATTATTACAGTTTTTTGCTTCCGTCCGTCTGTATGATCCTTATAATTACGGACAGCTCGGCGAAGCAATTTTCTAACCATGCGTTTTGCTTTATTTTGCATACACTTTTTTATCAGACTTACTTCAAGTTCCGAGGAGGCTACTGAATGGCTAGTTTATATATGTAAGATGTTAATGTATTCCCAAATAGCGACATCGATTTCAACCGCAGGTCTTTCACATTTTACGTGTAAAATATGATGATTTCGCAGTGAAATGGGATATAATCATGAGGTATCTTTAAATTCATGTGTGTTCAGCCGTGTTTATAGCTCTTTCGCGTTATCAGAAATAAGTATGTCTAATGAATTTGCGAATTTATCTAATTGAATAAGCGTCGGTGGCGCAGTGGATAAGACGCGAACTTTCAATCTGAGGGTTCGGGGTTCGAATCTAGCCGTGTACATGTGAGTTGTTTTTCAATTCAAGTACATTATGCACACTCCTGAGAAGAAATTCTAATGTGTATGTGAAGTCTACCAATCCCCACTGGGCCCGTGTGGTGGACTATTTCCCATACACTCTCTGTAGGACGGGGACCCTGCAGTGGGGACGTACGAGTATATAGGCTGTTGATGAATGACTTTCAGTCTCCTTATACTGTGGCCCGAGTTTTATGGCCAAATGCGAGTCGGATTCGCATGTGAAGGGCTACTAAACTATTTTCAGTATCCCTTGAATTTTGTCCGCGAAGCCGTGCCTATAGGTACATAACAGTACGCCACACTGACTGCACAGCATGACTGCAACTTAACTACAAATGAACTTATAAAACATTTCAAAGCATCTTCTCTTTTAGTTAAATTGAAGCGTAATTATCAATTAATGAATTCTGCAAAGTACAAATTGAAACATTGGTAACGTGACCCTTCGCTAAATATTTGCAAATGTTTGTAATTGGATAGTTGGATGCGTGTGCGCAGTGCCAGTCGCACAATCGTCGGCTGTTCACTGTTGAGGTTCCTTAGAAACGAGGCTCACAGTCACATGCCTCTACGAATGAGACCGCAATAACGGCACATCATTAACATAGTACTACGTAGTGCCTGCCTCCCACCGATCCGCAATACCTCACCTCTCCCCGCAAGAAACTGACTCAGAAAATGATCGTTATGTATACTACTACTTTTCTTCTTCTTATGATGAACAATTCTTGACGCTAACGATGTACGACCGATAACTTAGTTGGCAAAGCGTTCGCCCCGGACTGGCGAGAGACGCAGGTTCAAATCACGCTCGTGTTGATATTATTTTCACTATTTTCAAAATTAAATATACTTTTTCAAATATTTAAAATTAAAGTCCTTACGTAATTTAATGTCACTAAAATCAGTCAAAATGTTTAGATGGCTGTTGATTAAATTAGTCTTTATCGGACATGGGACAATTAATTATGCTATCAAAATGTGATCAAAATACTAAGTGACCTTCTCTTAGTTCCGGGAACTTGTGAATTCGTGAGTATTTAACAAATCGCATAATGCAGTATTAATCTCTGATAAGGTATCTTAGTTTGCGATGTCTCTGTGCGCCGGTGCATTTCATGTTCAAAGGCGCCGATGATTTGCTATTGCATCGATTTCAATGTATCTCTAGGTATATCGAACCATTAATTAAGCAACACTAATTTGGTTAATTGAAAATAAATGTCGAGATCTTGATCTGGTTACATCTTTAATAAAATACGTTTGTGATTGTTCGATAGCGGCTCGGTGAGGTTTAGCCGCGCTACATTTGCAAGTGATAAAAATCTCTTTGAAAATAACCTTATTACTTGAATAACTTTGGATGAGCACGCTTCTATAGCAAGGGCAAGCCCATTGTAATTTATCAACCGCGAGTAAGGCCACAGCTGGCCACGAGCGTCTTAGGTTGCCATGTCGTAACGGCTTTCTAAAACATAATTTTAAAAAAATATGAAGATTTTGCGCACTGGAAATTTTTCAATATTTTGTAAAAAAAAAATAATGAAAATTTTGAAAAAAATTGTTATGATGCTATTACCGATTGGATTGGCAGTAAGATGTGTGACACAGGTAGATACTACAAGGCCACCCCCATTTTGCCCATTGTCGGCTATTGCGACGACGCCCTTTAAGACTGAATTTTGTCTGACTCCGCGATCTAATGGCTACACGCTTTGACTAATTATCCTGAGGTCCCGGGTTCGATTTCTAGTGGGGTTACTTGTCGGTAATGACTTTGGTTAGTGGTAGGGTATTTTCTATGTTCGCCTGGCTAGTTACTATGCTACCTAAGTCTGCCACCAAACAGCAGTGTTTACAGCACTGTTGTGTTCCGGTATGAGAGGTAGCAGAGCCAGCGCCTTATTAGATTGATGCTTATTACCATCAGGTGAGATGAAGCCCACGTGCGAACACATTATACATTTTTTGAACCCACTGCTGGACAGAGGCCTTTCTTACACATTCGAGTTTTGCTTCCCACCTGGCCTCAACGCGGTCTCCACTCGAGGACCAGTCTGTTCTAGCAACTGTCAGTTCTTAACCAAATATTTCGGCCTCCATGGTGCAGTTCTCTGAGCGCTAGACTCAGATCGCAGCACACACGGAAGAAACTTATGAGAGAGTTTGGTTAGAGCGTTGCAGGTTGAATCACCTGATTGTCTGAATCTGTTCAGTTTTCAACTCTTACGCCAGGGTTTATAAAGTCGGCTATCGATATTGATTTTTCAAGGTACACAATAAGAAAAATGAGAAGTAAATATGTCATTTTAAGACATCAGACGGTGCTATTCAATAGCACGTGGCCACGGCTTGTCTTAGTACTATAGTGAAGTGAGGAAGCTTCATCGCATCTCGTGCCGGTTGTAGATTGCCGCATCCTCGCGTGAGACGCTCGTCTGTCCGCCATCACATCACACAAGTGGGTGCTTCCTGAGACGTAGCTCTCTTGATTGCCGGAGACAATCTCAAGCCGGAGCAGTTCGGGGACGATTTACTTGTCGCAGTATTTAGATGTCGCACGTAGGATACAGACAGCGGAAGCTACAAATTTGGACAACAAAGACATGTTTGTTATTGTTTTACTTTTAAACTGGGGTTCCGAATCCAAATGAAGTCCTATTGTTGAGAGAATTCAGTCCGGTTGTCAGTTGGAAGCTTCTAGATCTGAAAATTTTACCTATTTTGTGATTCCGTGGCACAAAGTCAAAAATAATAATTTCTATTTTCTACATATTTTGTTACGGATATACTATGAATACGGTCATTTATTCATAGACCATCACTAATACGAGTATCTTAAAATTATTTAAAAGAATAAATTAATGCAAACATAGGTCTCTGTTGACAGGGAAATAATTATTTTTTTGGGTTAATACTATGAAACACCAAACCTAAATTTAGAACCCTCCACAGGCGACTCATTACTCAATGATTTGTATTTCATAACGGTGTCAAACTGTGAAGAACTGACGAAATCATACAGGACGTGACGGAAACTGAATAAACGATTTCCCGGAAAATACCTACTGTTTGGTATACAAATAAAGATCTTAATGCTAGACTATTTTAATCCCCAAGACTCTGTAACCTGTAAATAATTTAAATATATATTTGTCTGTAACGTACATTCTTTATGTATTTCTTATATTATTATGTACCTATACTTTAGCGTCATGTGAAAATTGATTGGAATAACAGTGACTTTGAGGTATCGATACAAGCAGAATAACTTCGAGATGTCGTGGTCATGAAAATGGAAAGACAGAATTCTAAACAATAACAAATTTACGCGTATCGCGTCACGGAAAAACCCGTTCGTATGTAGAATGATTTATCATTTAATCCCTCTAATACAAAACTAATTCATGGAAATATAAATCGCTGTGATGTAATTCCGTAAAAAATAATTAGTATCTAAGTCGGATATTTATTGTATAAAATTAATCCAAGGATTACCGGTCTGGGGAGTAGAGGAACCAGTACCTATTAAGTGTAATATTATATGTATCTGTAATGTCAAATAATGTACTGGAAGTCGACTGTGTCAGGTCTTATCTTCAGGAAAATTGATTTAGTATGAATCCGCACTCAAGCTGAGATCATCACCAGCCAGGAAACATCCACTGCTGGACATAGACTCTCCATACCACATGGACCGGACTCGAGCCACTTACATCCAGTGATTCCCCGCGACCTTTATTCAAGAAATTATTCGGCCAACAGTAAAGGACCACGTTTCGGTTCCGTTTTGTAAAATTGACATGTATGTTTTTGAAATATTTTCAATTTGATACCTCCCAACGCGTGTCTGAGAAAAATCTTGAGTGACAGACATATTATATTAGGGTTCATTTTTTCCTTTTGAGTTACGAAACCCTAAAAGATAAATGAAATAAAACGTAATACGAAGAAAGGGACTAATGTAGATAAATGTAGGGTAGTAGATAAAGT
Organism: Carcina quercana; assembly: GCA_910589575.2. Classification (NCBI taxonomy): domain Eukaryota; kingdom Metazoa; phylum Arthropoda; class Insecta; order Lepidoptera; family Depressariidae; genus Carcina; species Carcina quercana. The sequence goes on from OU342443.1 coordinate 687,224, forward strand.
TAGAAATTATGCTAATATGTAATAGAATGACGGTTTGAAACAAGTTTGAATTATTATAATTGACATAAGTATCATGTCATTCTGTTAGCATATCTGCCGATACTGCCGCTGAGAGCGACAGTTGCGATAGACACTCGAGTTATCAATTTTGCGAATTTATGATAAAATCTGTGACTTACCAACGACGATGCTGTCTTGAGTATTTGAATAACATGTGTTACCGACGATAACATCCGGTGCAAGGGCTACCAGCGACATCTATATGAAGAGGCATGACAAGTACTCCAGCAGGTGCCCGCGACGACGTCAAAACATGCAAACTTATTGTTCGTTTAAAATCTGAGAGGTCAACTGTTATAAATAAAACTTAAGCAGTAAAAAGTTGCTACAGATTTACATGTAAAACAGCTCGTAACATCGTTGACCTCATCGTCACTTAACATCAGGTGATATTAAGGTCAAGTATTGGTCTATCTTCTGTAAAAAATTATTAGTAATTGCCATACAATTTTATAAGTAAAAAGTTATGAACGAATGAAATTTTTTTACGGTTCTGTAGTCAACAGAATACTCTGAAGCATAGTCCATGTCCGTCTGTCCGAGTTTCACTAGAGGACTCATAATTTTTTAAACTCGTCTATTTCATAGTATCGGGTAGATACGTGCTAACTTATCCTCGGATAGGATAACGAATTTGAAAGTAAAACTATCATAGATTGTCGACCAGCGTATAAAATATACTTTTGATAAATAAATTGTATATAGTACGCATTGTACGCACGTATTGTGGTTGGTAACTACGGAACCCTACACTGATCGTTGACGATACACACTTGAACAGCTGGTTTGCTTAGTTTCTACAGATTTTATGGAAGTGTAAATTGGCATATGTCGGTAATTGACGTCTGTTATAAAATCAAGTCTTCTTCCGCAATACGTCGTTGCGTTGGTTTATCTTTTTGACCTCGAGGATTTCGAACTATACAAGGGTATATATATATATCTTTAACTACTTTAAATAGATAGAAAGAGAGGTAGCCGTGTGAGCAAGAGAACACATCCCATGTGCGGGTGTTGCAGAAGGCGATTATGGGTGATTTGCAATCACGAAATAGCCTGTCAAATATTGGTTATTGGAAATGTCCACTGTTCTTCTCTTCTTTCAGCAAAGTTAAAAAAAAATCATTCCATTCAAATCAACGCCAACAAGCTGAAATACTACATCGACTAACTTCAATTCCGCGTCCCTAAAACGGTCGTAAACTAAAACAAGGTGTACCGCGCAGTTGGGTCGTTAGCGGTGCGCTGGTCGTAAGGAAATTGCGGACGACCACTTAGCGGCGGGCCGGCCGGCATGCTGCGCGTTCACTGCGCGCGCATGCAACGAGCTTTCAAAATTAGTATTTGTAAATAGGACTGGGATAAGCGACACTTAGCTAGGAACTATACATATTGTATAGCGGTAAAACGGTTATGTAGAAATGTGTCACATATTTAAAGTTTACTTATTTGAAACGGTGCATGTCCCCTGAGATGTTCACAGTCACCGCATATGATACCCACTGGAAGACATGGCTGGTTTATGCTTGAGGTAAACCCACAAGGAAAACCCTTTCTTTATTCAGTCAGGCCGGTAGCAATCACCGCTGAGCTTGAGCGTTAGTCATAGATTAAACGAGTGGAATCAAGTAAAAGATCGATTGAAAAAATATTAGCTCTGTAGTTAGAGAGTAGTACAGAGTATAGCAACGCATATTAAAGATATAAACAGAATAGAGAAGCAGTCGAAGGCTCAGTGATCGGTGAGGGTAAAGATAAAGAAAGCCAGCCCAAGTTGACGGCAAATCGTTTACTTGTAGAAGGAACTTAATATTACCATCCCGAGCAAACTCTCTGCATTTAACAAGTGCTATTTGAGCCTAGACAAATAGAATCAACTAGGTCAACTGGTCTAGAGCTCATAGAATTTGCGCCACGATGAGTTAAATGGACACTCCGTTCTCTTTTATTGAGACAAACGGCCAAACGGCACTCAATTCTGATTTGATTGTGTTATTTCAACATTTTGCGACTTTGTTGCCATAATCGAATCATGTCGGGAAGATTGAACCTTCTGTAGGTTGCGAGACGTGGGCTTCGAGAGGAATAAAATGCTCGTGAATCTGTCCTCCTTTTGTGTAGGTATTCAATCGGTTGTAAACTATCGTATACTTGAAGCGGTTTCAATATTACATGACGTCGTTGGCTGTGTGTTTATTTATTAGTTAGTTAATTTATAGAATCAATGATGCGAAAATTATTCATTTGAAGATCGATAGCCAATGAGGTGTTGATATGGAATATGCAATATATTTTTCATCTCTTCCGTGGCCTAGCTCTGATTCGGAGGTCGCAGGTTCGAGTCACAGCGTTGTACTCGTTCTTATCTCAGGGCGGGTTTATTACAAGATTTTATGTTCTATGTTAGTTTTTTAAGTCAAATCTCGCAAGCAGAATTAGCTAATGTCCGAGTGTTGAAATTTGGCATGCCTATGTAACATTAGTGGCAATGCAAAGTACCATCGAGGTGATCTGATGATGTATACGGAAGGTGGTCATAGGAACTCCTGAACTACACATGATAAACCCGTCGTGTTTGAACTCGTTTGTTTTGTCTTGATGGGTACTACGTAGATCCGATCACAATAAAGCTTGTATTAAAAATATTTTTTAAGAAACCGACTATTTACCAACATTTTCATAAACTAGTCGCTTCTCAGTAGTTTGCAACAACTTATGTGTGCCGTCAATTATAAACACTAATAAGTCCTTATTAATGTGATTCTTCTGATCGATCACGCTTCGTCACGCTTTTACGTCGTTAACGCCATAAACTACGAGTATGTACCAATTTCATGTAGTTTGTATAATCTCCCAATAAGTTACAGTAACATTACTCTACTTGAGAACAACTTGAGACCAACTCGAGTCGGTCAGTGAGTGGGTGGGAAGCTGGATGTTTCACTGACCTAGTCGTGAGACCAGCGATACTAGAAATGTCTCGAGAAAGTACTCTACTTACTCAAGACGATGTTGGCGCTTTTGGGTCATATTATGTGCCTTTACGTCATAAACCTTTAAAATGTCATGTAGATAGTAATTTGGCAGACAGCCGGACAGATGGACCAAACTGACGGAAACAAAAAAATTCACACGACTTTTTTAAACACACCAAAGTCAATTATAATATAAGAACTTTGCAATATTGTTGAGGTAGGTACTGTATTATATCGCATACGCTTGTCAATAATATTAAGTATGTGTACATTTGTATGTTTGTACATAAACATTGTGACAATCAAGAAACACGTTGGTAAACATACATTAGTCATTAAGTGGGCACAAATATGTAAACATTATTTAAAATTTAAACAGATACACATAAAACAGTCTAACGATGGCTTTTATCATTCAACATACATGATATGTATTCAAATAATTACATTACAAAAATAATTAACCGCTAGAGTTTTTCGAGTCGGCTAGCTCAAGTGGCAATGTGCAGGCCACATCGCTTGAAGAACGGATAGCTGCAGATGGTGTTTTGGAGTGTCGACCACGCCACCATCACCCGTCATGCCCGCGGTAACAAACGCTATCAAACATTGTTCAGTAGATCACCCATGGTTTGTTACAACGGTAACGTTTGTTACAAAAAATGCGCGCCAACGTCGAGCTCTCAAAATTGCGTGCGTTTTCTTTTTCTTTAGTTTGATCATAGATTCCCAACAGGGGCGCTACCACCCCTTAGTGGGCGCTGGAGTTTGTCGTGGGGCGGTAGCAGGTATAAAGGCATATATGAAAATGAAATGAAATGAAAATATATTTATTTCATAAACTTAAATTATCTTATTATACTTTACGCTGGATAATAGGATGCGTTTTTCACCCGACTGCGCCAGAAGGAGGGTACTGATTTTTCTAAGAATTTGTATGGTCTTTGTCTGAATTAAATATTTTTATTATGTTAAAGAGGGCGTTGGGAATCTATGCTTTAGTATAAGTAACGTTTTTGTCTTGACGCTTTAATTTTTTTAACACATGGATGTGCGCTCTATGCGATATGTGTAACGGAGTCTGTCGCCACTGCGGCTAGGTGAACACTAGAAGGAAATGGTCAGCAGCACCTACCCACGTAACCACAACATGTTACTGCGACCAGTAATCCACCCGCCGGGCGTGGTGATCATGGTGGTGACCTAGGAGCATTTAATGTGGTGACAGTGATGGAAAGTACACCTTGGCGTTTATAGGGACAACATAGGACTTATGTAGCCGATTATGAAAATGGTGAACACCTAGATAGATCAACTACCTGGTGAAGGTCAAGGGAACCGCATAATAATGGTTCAGAACATTGGGCGTTTTACGGCTGATGTGATGATGATGATGTTCAAACTTCAAATGTAAGTGATTTAAGTTGTTGCACCAAAATGTACAGTTATTCGAAGAAAGTCAATGTGAAATGTCAAGGATCGTGGCAGCAGGCTGCGCCTGCGCTGTGATTATCGCGGGATTAGCACACAATGGCCAGACGTCATAAAAACTGGTCTCTGCTGATATTTATACTCCGTGACATTGCGACGTTTTCACTTTCGAAATCTAGACAGCTCTACGAGAAGCAGATTGTTTTATTAAGGATAATCGCTTGGTTAACCTCAGTTTCATAACCAGCTGTTACTGTTAACTCGATGTGTTCATTGAGAAACATGAAGTCCAAATGAACTTTGATCTCAACTACGCACATCAAATCTAGTATACATTAGCCAAACAATAGTTAAATTTCAACGGACATCATTACAATGCTATGATTTTTAATTGAGTTATAAAAAGCACATAAAACCGAATTTTATTAGATCTCGCCACCAACTTGTTTCGCGGTCATAAAAGCTCTCGACCGCTGCACTAATTCAATAAACAGTACGAGTACGTGGGCATTGATTTACAATCTAAACTAATGTAGCTAACATAAACACTGCAATTGGGTCAGCTTTGAACACTAGATCCCAGACTTATTACCATCTGGTTTGCTGTAAAGTGCAGTGAAAAATATGCGCAAAATATTTTGTTTAATATTTGTTCAGCGATTGTTTATTATTAAGTTCAGAAGATTCATTTTGAAAGTCGACTATTTCTGAAATTAATTATTTTCTAAAGTCGATACGTAGCAGATCCGTAAATAATCTCTTTCTTTCTTTGTTTTCCCCATCTTTTAATCCCCCTTTCCCTCCTTTATACTACTCTTTCTTTTCACATCTTCTAGAACTGTACTAACAGTTCCTCTGTCATCGTTTCTGCCATATTTTTTTCTGTTTTCCTTTATTTAAGTTACACTTTCTTTTGAATCCTTCCAGGACTGTACTTAAACCGCATAATTATGCGGAGCTTGGACGTTTTTGCTGGCATACTCGTACATTTCATGAAACCTTCATATGTTGCCACTGTGCTTGTGTTGTGTAACCTCTACTGTACCTAGCTGCTTCTACAATCTCCCTTGACAACGTAGTATTAAAATGCGATATGGAAACAGGAGTTTATCAAATTTACGTAAATATATGGGTGAGTACTCGTATATCTAAATGAGAGTTCAGTAATGGCCACCACGCTATCTACGTATGTTTGGAAACGATAACCGTACATACCTACGCAGTAATTAATACCTATATTACGCAGGCAACATACAGGCACTAGGTAGGTATCCGTGCACAGCAAATGTGGCAACTTTTATCAATTTGATTTCAATAAATTTTAAACAAGGTCAATGGGTCAGGTCCAGTCGTAGATACAATGATTTCAATACCCGTAAACACGATTTTATAGCTAGGTCTCTTATATTTCCGTGAAAGTCAGTACAGTATCACATTCATGATAAAGTTATTGCCAGCAAAACTTATGTAAATACGCTAGAAAATTTTTAAGTTGCGTCCGCAATAAATTGAAACAAAAAATTGTCTTTATGACACACATCTGTTAAATTACACTGTTAATAAACACATTTACTTTTTTAATTATTGCTTCACTTGCAATATTCATATCTACAGTTCTTTTTTTCAAAAATAAAAACAGTGTGTGACATGAAATGCAACACTCATGGTCATTGGCATTCAGTAACACCCTTAACACGAGATAGATTATTAATACAAACGAACATTCTATATGGGGATTTGCTGAACCAACCAAAATTCCATCTTTGTTTTTAACTCTTGACCCCACATCTCGTAATTCTCACGCCCTTCGTGCGTATGTATGTGTGTCACATATAAATATGTCACTCAGAGACATTAATAGATACCGTGGGCTATTACGATACGATTCAATTCACAATTTATTACACATAACACCCATCGTATGGCTCTAAACATTAAATCTACCATGCCATACAACGTCCACTGAAGTACACAGTTGGAATTTAAACATAAATATTAATTTCGTGATGTGCCATGCCATATGCTATTACGGCATTCGCTTAAACATTACATTGACAAAATTAATCATGAAATGCAATGAATCATAACTGCAATAACAAAATGAAATGAAAAATGATTGTAAGTCATGAAACACAGCTAAATAAGTCAACTTTAGGACAATCTCATTTAAAACTAACCCCTTTTCAACACGACTCAATAGTCATAGAAATTTCAACTGTCTAACTATCACGGTTCATGAGATACAGCCTGGTGACAGACGGACAGCGGAGTCTTAGTAAGTAGGTCCCATTGGTTACGCTTTGGGTACGGATAACCTATATATTTTCTGAGCGTACTCATTTCCTTTGATACAAAATTGTAATTTTTTTTGTTAATGCTTTATGGCCACTACATGCTGCCATGTTGGATGTTATGTGACGTAATGTATAAAGTACGATAAGTAGTTTATGAGATATTAGAAAACCGATGAACATATGCAAAAATCATTAACTTCGTATATGATTTGAAGTAGCTACATCGGCCATGTAAAGTGACAATTTCGTCAAGTTATCACCGCCCAGTGACCTCGATTATGATTTACGATGACTTTATCGCTCAAACAAAGATTATGTACAGTTTGTCGTCATTCTTTATTTTTATTTACAATCGTTTATTTTTGGCATTGGATACTGTTTTAATTCCGTTTTTTTTTCAGACCTTAATCTCTCTATATCGATATTTAATACTCTGGCATTAAGTATGACAGACACATTTTCATATACTAATTGATAATCGTTACTTTGCGGCGTAATTGGGCCTAATTATACTAAATACATAAATTTTAGATATGTATGACAAAAGTATATGTCTGCCCTAAACCATTGAATAGAAGACGAATACTTTATACGATTCTGTAATACGAGCAATTAAGATGAAGAAAGGAAGATAATAACCAAGAAATAATACCAATGATATACTCGTAGCTAAGAAAAAAGGTTTCCATGTGTCGTAGACAAGACGGCGCTGTATTATAAGATGTGTTGATTCATACGCTTGGCTCAGGAAATCCTGACACACTTTGACAAACTGAATAACTTTGTCACTATTAATGAATGTACTTTTAATATATGGTAATAAATTGGTACTTTGAAATAAATAAAGCTAATAAAATCTAATGACAGATAAGATTAGACGGGATTAGTTTATCTTCTAACTGACATATTTTAGAGTGTCAAGGTCGTTCAGTTTTGTCAAAATGGGTCAGGATTTACATAACATTACTATACGTGGATGGTGAATGGAATAGAGAGAAGCACAATAGGAGTTTAAAGAAAAGACCGAGTAAAACTGAAATGTATCAAAAGTAAAACAAAATTTAAGAATGCATACACGACATACAGGTGCTTAAAGTGGAGATGGGCTGGGCATATGATGAGAGAGAAGAAGGAGAAATCGACGAGACTAATAACTGAATGGCAACCACGAGATAGCAGAAGAAAAAGAGGCAGACAGACTAGAAGATGGGAGGACGACATCAGAAAAGTGGCGGGTCCAATATGGACTCGCATAGCGAAAGATAGAATATAGTGGAAATCTTTAGAGGAGGCCTATGTCGAAAGACAAGCTGAAATGCAGAAACGACCGTTTACCGATACTTAATTTATGTAAAAAGATAAGTAACTATTATAAAGTAAGCATATTTGTAAGAAAATTGTAAAACATTGTAAAATTAGTTCAGCAATAAAGGCTATTTTATTTTACTGTACGTGAACTCATTAGCATATTGGAGATGAATATAAATTGTGACAATCAAGACACATATTTTTGTCACAAAACTGTGAATTTACAATAGTGCGTTAGTTTTGTTTTGCTTTATCAAATTTAGAAAATCGCGGATGTTTACACCTATGCATTTTTCAAATGTTTTGTAGTATGATATGATGGGAGTCAACATTTTTTTGAGGATAAAATATCGTAATGTTTACACGAATTAAGTAGTGTGAGTTGGATATTTTTATTGTGATCAATCTTTAGAGAAAAATTGAAATAAGAGTGCGGCAGAACCGCGGGCAAGGTTACATATAGAATCCGCAATCCTCCTCAACTCTGCATTGTGCATGTGTAAACTGGGCTTCATCTCAACCGAACAAACTCCCACGCAACCAAAAATTACTGAGAAAGCAACGAATCCCAACGGAAACGAGCAAAATTCTACATCATCGACTCACTTCCGGCTTAAAGATTCTCGTACTCACTGTGAGAGCGTTTCCACATTACCGCGATATCGGTCTGTGATTTTGACAATTCCTCTACCACATTGAGCACTCATGCACACAAACACCAAAGTAAGACTTAGGTATACGTAGGTACTTACATGGTGGTAGCTTCATCATTACGTTTTGAGATCCAGCTGAAAACAATCGTAAAATAGCAAAAGGTTGTACAGGACAGCCGTTTCAAAATGTTTTATTGCTTTTTAGTCTGTCTCCTTCACGCAAGAATAGCCTTCTCACACGCACATATTCTGTGGTATATATAAATTTATGATAGGAAAAAATACCCGACAACAGTTCGAAATGTGATATGCAGGTACTTCTTCATAAATTACTTCTTTTTGATATAAAACACAGGGGGTTTACATGCCCCGACCGCTCATTGCTATCGTGGAAGATGTATAGAGTTTGGCTCTACCTCGACCACCCTCTACCCTTCAATAATCTCGATATCATATAGTATGGAAGTGTTCTTACACACCATAAAAACCTCAGTACCCAGTAGTCGGTAATATTACAATGTACTCGGTAAAGTAAACCATCGTGACGTTTTGTTTACATTGCGAATTATCCGCGACCTGCGCCGGCGCCGCAAGGATCTTTATTTCGGGACGTACTTCTTTATTTGCTCTGGTTCTACGGGGTATGGTACAAGGTCGAGTTTGTTTCGAAATTTTGAGTTGTATGTACAAGGGATGTTGATGAATTTACTAATTTCATATAGGAATTCACTATATTTACGTCATATTTACGATTATTACCAGTATCCAACCAATGGTCTGCAGTTATATATTTTATCGTACTTGTGGGGAGGGAAAATCAACTGTCTAAGGGATAAATAAATAACAGGGGATGTAATACTTGCGCCTGTCTAATTTAACTTACTGCATACAGAATATCATCAATATTTAGTTTTTTGAAATCTGTAGAATTAACCCCTAAGTAGGCGATGAATGTTTGTATGAAATTTCGCTTTTCAAACAACAAAAAAGCAGGAGATTCTTATTTCAACTGTTTGTTTTTGTTTTGTAATTATATGTGGATAAGGCGCGGAATCTCAATCTGAGGGTTCCAGGTTCACATCCAGCCGTGTACCTAGGAGTTGTTTTTCAGTTCAAGTACATTATCCGCTTGCTTAACGGTGAAGGAAAACATCGTGAGAAAACCTGCATGTCTTGAACAGGCATGTGAAGTCCGCCGATCCACACTGGTCCCGCGTGGTGGACTATGGCCTATACACTCTCTGTAAGAGAGTACCCCTGAGCCCCTGCAGTGGGGACGTATATAGGCTGTTGATGTGATATTACGTCAGATATTTGCCAATAGAAATAAAAAACAAGGAGACAGTATAATAAATGTAACAAAAGAATCCCGTCTCTTCCAGATGCAGACGATTCTTCATCACAACGGCAGCGGCGCGGCTGCGTACACCGGCCGCCTCAAGAAGAGAGAGGTGCATCGCGCCATCACGCTCCATCCAGTCAAGGATCACAGGCAGATGTACAGGATACACTCATACTTCAAGGTGAGGCTCTATAACCATTACACGAAGTTCTCGGTCGCTTGCCTGCATCATGAGACACATCAGGGGTACTGACTCGTACTCCTGAGGACCATTACCACCTCTGCACGGAATACGTACCACAGAAAAATTGTTTTGTAAGCTGCATTCTGCAAGTCTTCCAATCGTCTAGTTTAATGAGAAACATCATCCTCAGTCACATCATTACTTACGAGTATCATAAAATTAGTTTAGGCTAGCAGAGTCTTTGTTTTATTTTATTTTAGACAGAATTTATTTAATTCTGTCGTTCGCCAACAGTCACTGTTTAAATAAATTAGTCGCTGTTTACATAAACTAGTCACTGTTTAAATAAATTTGTCGCTGTTTAAATGAACTAGTCGCTGTTTAAATAAATTTGTCGCTGTTTAAATGAACTAGTCGCTGTTTAAATAAATTAGTTGCTGTTTAAATAAACTAGTCACTGATTAAATAAACTTTGTAGCCTTTGTTTAAAAATTGTAGCCTGGGAGAAATACTGATGCCAGCAATGCGTTCCACTCCTTGACTGCGTGCATGATAAAAGTTGAACCAAAATAGTGGACAATTGTGACAAGAACTGTGGACAACCCTGTTAATCTTTTATTTTCGTAATGTACTAAATTATATGCACCAATAAAATTAGAGATATGTCCATTCAGTATTGTAATGTATATAGCGATTAAAGACCTAATGCCCTAAACTGTATAAAGTTTATCTTTATTCCCTGATCGTTCCGATAGTGATAAGTTTTTATACCGGAAATCCAGTCTCATGTCCGCCATTTCTGAAAAGGCCAACTTTGGCACCAATTTATGTAAAGTATGTAATTTTGTACTCTTTTTTTGTGAATGTCAATCTCTGCTTTTTCGGATGTTTGTGTTGTTTGATGTTTTTAGGACAACTCTGTTTAGTAGCAGAACGATTATTAAGCGCATTATGAACTGGCTCCTCGTGGCTCCTAGATGGTTTTGAACCTTGGCTGAGAGGCAACATGAAACACAGATGCACGTGCGCAGACGCAGGACCTACACGCCCGTTTGATGGCGCTTGCGCACCTCGCTCGACAACAGATTTGTTTACGTCAGCTTTGATCTCAGGATAGCTACATTCGCAGAGGGTCTTGACTCTTGCTATTTTAAGATTAATTGTCTGTTGCCATACATAAACTGATCGTTTCGTATTTTGGATTCCGTTTGGTACCTCGCGCTCTTCTATTCTGAAGTCTTCGTTGTCTGTTTCTGTCTTTCAATTAATTCTATTTCGGGTGCCAACAGCTATATAATAATGTTAATTTTGACAAATATTTCACACAAACAAAAAATCAAGACCTCTATTAACGTTAGTCATATTTTTAAACTATATTTATACTTGTTTCGAAAATCGGCGCAAGCGTATAAAACCGCCTCATTATCTTGAGTCTTCTGGGTCAGCATGCTTTACATCTTACGGCCTATCGTCACTTACCGTCACGTGAAATAAAACCCATTATTCTTAAAAGTCGCGGTGGTGTAGGTAGTTTACAATTTATTGTTCCTTCTGGCCAGTTTGTACTATAATGTTTCCTGATCCAAGTGAATTAATAAATAACTATGAATGATGTCTTCTCTAACCAATACCATATGATGCATTATGTACAAACGTCATTCAAAAGTTCCTCTAAATGCGTTCAATGCACCGTGCGCAGTATCACTGCATTATCTTGTTACCTACATCCGAATTACTCACGGACACAACAAATAAATATGCGTCGGTGGCGCAATGGATAAGGCGTGGGCTCTCAACCTGAGGGTTCCGGGTTCGAATCCAGACGTGTACCTATGAGTCGTTTTTTACGTACATTCACGTACATTATCCCATTGCTTAACGGTGAAGGAAAACATCGTGAGGAAACCTGCATGTCTTGAACAGGCATGTGAAGTCCGCTAATCTGCACTGGGCCCGCGTGGTGGACTACGGCCCATACACTCTCTGTAGGAGAGTAGGCCTGAGACCCTGTATTGGGGTCTCAACAGGGGTCGCAGGGTATATCAACCTTGTGTCTGTAAACAACTTTGTTCAATGCAATAAACAATTTTGATTTGATTTGATTTGATTGGGGTCATATATATATAGGCTGTTGATGATGATGAATATTTGAAGTCCACGCTAACGAAGTCGCGGGCAATCGCTCGTTGCTGATAGATCGACCATTGTAGCTATGTAGATTATAAAATAAAGTAAAAATAATTCACTTTTCCCCTTCCTTCCCCTTTTTGTGTACGCTGGGGCGTCACGATCAAGCTCGTTCATCGCCTCCCACCGATCCGCGATACCTCACCTCTCCCCGCAAGAAAGTGACTCGCCACCCACATATGCGCGTGTGTACAGAAGACACCCGTTCGATGTGTTGGAATAGGAACCGATATCACGACATTTGTTTGAAGTGTCCGGCCTGTGACTCAAGGCACGCTATTGTTTCACCATGTTCTGTGTCCTCCATGAGTTTGACCTCAGTGTGAATGTTTCAGAACCTGCACATGCAGGAGCTACGCGAGCGCTCCGTGGACCTCCACCGTGAGATCTGGCGCTCGCTCCGCGCGCTAGACGTGCCCCCGGAGCTGGTGGAAGATTACCAGCTGCCAGGGGGAGTTCCACTCTTCCCTACCAAGATCGGGGAGCCAGGGTATCTCGGAGACAACAATATTTTAGGTATGTAACGATATGTTGGCTATCCCTCTGTCAATTTTATAAAAGGTGCTTACGTATGTTTGTAAACTGTCTGCTTTGGGTTATCAAAATAGTAAATATTAACCCTCATGATGTGAATTCGTCCGTCTTTCTGTATATCTCAACTTATAAGAGACAAGTATTAATAAATAATGGTTTTCCACCTTAATTACTAAAACAGTTTTGTTATGAGTTGTTTTGTTGTTACTCTTATAGCAAAAGTGATGTGAACATTTGACCACCACAGAGGCAAGTAATTGCAAAAAAAGAATTTCAATTTTTCTGCATAATTTTTGATTAATGATGAAAACAATACTACCATTTCTTCGTATATATTTCAGGAAAAAATAAAATAAATAAATCAAATCATCAGAATTGTTATTGTTTTATGTAAATCTCTCACGGAATTTAAAACTGACTTGGCGAGACGCCGGATTAGTTTTCATTCATCGTCAGCCAGGAAACGTCCACTGCTGGACAAAGGCCTCCTTCATGGTACACCACATCGACCGGTCCCGAGACACCGGGTATCGGTTCTTCGAGCGATGTGACCTGTCCATTGCCATTTCAACTCCCTGACTCGTCGAGCTATGTCGGTGACTTTCGTTCGTCTACGGAATAGTTTTAGTAGTACGGAAAAAAACACGTCAGATTACTGAATACAGAAGAAATCGCACATTAATATTACAGAACGGTGTGGAGAATATATGCACTAAAATCGGTCTGGGTTATCGCAAAATATATAAAAAATAACTTAGTCCAATTGTTTTGTACCCTCACTAATTCATTCGCCAAATTCTATCAAGCTTACGTCAGAGATGAAAAATATGTTAAACAATTTATTAGGGCACATGACGGTTGCAAAACCGTGCGTCACTCAATCTATCCTGAGTGAGCTCAAAAATGGCACAGAATATCAATACAGAGATGAAAGAGCCTACCTATCACAGTTACCAATAACGACCCGCCTTCACTGAGAGACACAACGTTCGACGGACTCTCAAGAACTGTGTCACTGGATCGCACGCGCATCGGCGATATTGGTTACATCTCGGAACTAGTTCAACTCAAACAACAAGTATAGAGACAATCCAGGTCACTGTTGAACAGTAAACTGACTTGCGATGGTATAAACAAGCCCTTAAGGACACAGCTTTGCTGGGATGTCATCTGAATTTGGTATTGTGATTTGCAATGAAGTCCTCTAAATCTACATGGAAGAAGAGAGAATCTATATGGAAGAAGAGCATCTATATGTCGATCTTTTTTCAGAAAGGGAGACCTCCCGCAGTGAAGAAATACCTATATACTTTCGATGTCGAATTTAATAGAAGAATGTTTATGATATTATACTTCTGTGCTGCATTCGCGAGATTTAGTAACATGTAGTCCGTTATTTCTACGTACCGCACCGTCACACTGTTTAGATTCTTTAAAAATCAAACAAAAAGAATTTTCCAAACATTCTTATGAATATATTGTAGGCCGCTATATATACTAGAGTTGTCAATACTGTCATTCGTTTTTCGTGTGTCGCACCGTTAACACGCCTTTATTTAAATAGTGAAATATTGTAAATTATAGTGGTTATATATAAAAGAACTAAAAATCAACCTCAATTGCTTACAAAATTTGTTTTTTTGTTGATTTTATCAAAGAGCGGATTAATTAATTTCGATAAAATTTATACAGGACCATCTCTGAAGTATGTTCTACCAAACAAAAAAGAATTATCAAAATCGGTTCTCTATTTAATTTTGCGGAGTTATCGAGTAACACACATACAAAAAAATACGCGTCGAATTGATATCCTCCTCCTTTTTAAAGTCGGTTGAAAAGCGGTCTCACATAAGCGAGATGACTATCATGATGACATCTTTCACTACCGGAATAGAACACAACAGCACGATCTATGCTGTTTGGTAGCATAGATCACATGGTGGTCACTTGCTAGAAAAGAGTATCGACACTGACTACGTAGGCAATCGAACCCGCAACCTTCGGAACATCAGTCCAACTGTGAAGTTATCGGCATGAGGTTATGATCGTTCCCACACGTGGAACCATACCGTCGTAACACAACAACTGTAACAATGAAGACATTAAAGCTACAATTCGTAAAATTATGTGTGCCCACGTACACACAGCTGTTGAAACAAGCGAACAATATTTTCGATA
Source organism: Carcina quercana (assembly GCA_910589575.2). Lineage (NCBI taxonomy): Eukaryota > Metazoa > Arthropoda > Insecta > Lepidoptera > Depressariidae > Carcina > Carcina quercana. The sequence goes on from OU342443.1 coordinate 702,370, forward strand.
GTTGACGATTGACAAACAATACCCATTGTCAAACTAAATGTGTGAAATTAACAGCAGAGACACGATGACGGCAACGTAGCATCATCTGCTATGGCGTTGTTTTATCCTCATCAACATGATAGATCATCTATAGATCTGTTACATTTAACCTGAACTAGCAATTTCGCAATAAAATTAACGTTATCCCTCTCGTAATACTTCCATTCTAAATTTATGTACCCACCCATAATCTTTTAAATTAGAATAGCTGGCTTTTGTAATTACCTAAAAATAGGAGATGAAATTATAGTGTCGCAAAATAAATATCATTAATTTACAACTTCATAGTTAGCTACAATAGCAGTTACGCAGCTAATGGTTCATAGATGACCTGACCTGACCTGACCTGAGATTCTTTTAACAATAATCGAAAAAAAAAGTGTTTAAAATGAAAAGTGTGTAGAATCTCTGTATGTTAATGATACTCATTTCGCGACATCACAATCTGATGTCCTATTTTTAGATAGTTACTACACAAATCCAGTTATTATATTTTAAAAGATTATGTCAACTGAAATGTAGTATGAAAATTTGATGGAGGTGGATCGCCTTAAAATCTTTTGTCTTGCCTAAAGTCCTGCTGAATTCTTACGTGTCGGATCTAATCAGTGAGGCCGCAATGTTTTTATCTTGTCCATAACGTTAGTAATGACCCAGTGATCAATCAAAAACCCCTCCAAAATGTGCCTGCAAACTTTTCCAGGTATCTACCTTGCACCATATAATTTGCTCACAATTAGCAATAGCGAGTCTGCCTTCGGAGCGTGCTTCATCAAATATAAGTGGTTCTATTCTAACGATACAATACCAACAAAATATCCCGAGTCCCTTCCGTTAATTTAAATACATTGTACTTTATTTTATGTTTTCCTTTACCTGCTGCGTCGCTGGGCTTCCATGGAGCCTGAGTCTTCCGTGGAATATTTATAACAAAGTTTATGCATAATGTAGCTTATATGTAGCATATTTATCCTTCCGATTCCAGGTGCTCCGATTGACATGAACCGATACAGACCGCAATCTCTGGAGGAGATCATTCCGTTCGACTTCATCAGCAAGTCCATTTACTCCGTCAGCCACTCCAATCCCAAGCGGAGGATAGAGCAGCCGCAGAAGGAGGCGCTAGATGACGTCATTAGAGAGGTATGCAACGTTGAAATGATGAGCACGAGAGCTGGTTTGATGCAGAGCATGCTCTCACACTTTAGATTGGTAGAAGAGTCATTTTAGGGTCTCTTGCTCGTTGCTTGCTTGCTTAATCATAATTATTAATAACTAGTTTCTACGCCCTTATGGTCGCATACCATTACATGATGTAAAGGCATCATTATCATCCGCGTAACGCCCACTGCTAAACGTAGGTCTCTCCCATGGTTTGCCACGATGACCGGCCCCGAGCCGCTTGAAGCCGGCTCGGTAAACGTTTTGCGGTAAGTGGTCACCATCCGATAACTCTCACTCCCAATCGGCGTTCCGTTCTTCGAGCGAACTTGCCTGTTAGAATCAAGGCGTCATCACCAGCCCGAAAGCTTTCTTTTTCTGCTGCGTGACCACTCTCCAACACTTTTACTCCCAATCTGCGTGGTATCGTAAATATCGGTGTTTGTTCTGTGCCTCCTAACCTACGCATACAGGTCAGTATTAGAATGACGAAATAACATCGCTCTCAAATTGGTATCGTACTACCTCCGTAAGTGGGATCTAAGCAATCAACCATCTTGTCTGAATGCTAAATAAAATTATTCCAACTTAGGCAGGGCGTACTCTGTTTAGGAGACGGGTATTTGATGAGAGCCACATAAATGTCGGCAAAGTTAATATCTTTTCTTTTCTTTGTGAGACAGGAAATTCAACTGTTCACAAAGATGAAATAAGCTCGATTATTCAATAGTTCTCCTGTTCGTTTGCAGGTGATGGAGATCATCAACGCGCCGTCCCGGCAGCGTGGGCGCGTCATCGACTTCAACGAACTGCTGTACGGCTACACGCGCCTGGAGCCGCTGCATGGAGCTGACCACGTGCTGGATCTGCTGCTGAAGTACCGCCGCTACCGAGGACGCAAGATGACCGCTGCAGTGCGGCGACACGCATACCTGCAGCAGACCTTCACAGGTAAGCAGGCAATAGCTGTGCTCCCTGTTTAGCATGGTCAATGACATCAGCATAATTATGAAATTAGTTTAAATGTGTAGTTTAAAAAAAAATAGGTTCTTTTAAAAGTACGTAAGTTTAAAATCAAACTGTTACGTTTTTATTTCTGTTGTAACAAAAAGTTTAATCGCGAGTTCTTCTAATTATTTATTACGTTAACGATATCCCTCTCCTAATGCTTCCATACAAAATTTCTGTTGCCATAATCTTTTAAAATAAAATAGCTGGCTATGATAAGTAATTAACAAAAAAACAGTAGACGAAATTATCGTGCCGCGAAATAAATATCATTAATTTGCAACTTTACACTCGTAGTTAGCTACAATAGAAGTTATGCAGCTAATTGTTCATAGATGGCGCTTTGAACAATAATCGAAAAAAGTATTTAAAATGAAAATTGTGCTTCACTGTGAAGTTGTATGATAATGATACTTATTTAGCGACATCGCAACCTAATGTCCTATTTTTAGATAGTTACTGCACAAATACAGCTATTATATTTTTAAAGATTATTGCAACAGAAATATGAAACTTTGATGGAGGTGGATCGCCTTAAGTATGGATGTTAACGTATCTCCAAGTCTGTTTGTGTTTGGTTTGCCTGTGTAACGAAATTGTGCATGACTGTCTGATTCCTAAATAATAATAAAAAAAGAAATATACTAGCTGTGGTATCCGGCTTCGCTCAGGGAGTTGATATGGTAGTTGGAATAAATGCTCTCGAATGTTCTTGACTGTTCTAGAAATACAATAGATAGCTCCGCTCCACCCATACAAAAATGGCCTCGAATGGTCCACAATGTTCTAGAATTTTCCACAACATTCCAGAAAGTTCTGAGTTTTAGCGGCACATACGTTGTACACTTATTATATGGATTATATCAGGGTTCTAACATTATATTTTTCAAATTTCCAGCCACAGAGATTCGAGAGCTACCGATTGGTGAACCACCTCCAGTTGAAGATCTAAGTGGCCCAGACAATCTTGACTTAACCGACTATGACGATTTTGACGAGCCCAGTCAACCACAGAATAGCTTCCTGGACTCTGGGAAGAATTACGTAAGAGAGGCTTTTGAAAGTGGTCTGCAGAAACTGCAGAAGTTGCCGAAAGTCCTGGCTTGGAGCGACGACGGAGACGTCGAAGATTATCCTAATTACGACAGGAGAATACATTTCATTCTTCCGCTAGCGGGCAGGCACGAAGTATTTGGAAGATTCATGAAGAATTACGAAGATATAATCCTTAAAAGTGACGAGGCTGTGACGTTAATAGTCGTATTATATTTAGACAGTAAAAGTCCGTTGGACTATCGGAATACGGAGTCTCTTTTGCAATATTACAAAGATATGTACGGGAAAGATATGAGAGTAGTACAAATGGGCTCGACGACCTTCTCCAGAGGTGCAGCACTGACGGAAGGTCTGAAGCAGTGCGCCGGCGACGATTTAGTTTTCTTTATAGACGTCGATATGATGTTCAACTTCGATACCCTGCGGCGGATCAGGACCAACACTATAAAATATCATCAAGTTTATTTCCCGATAGTGTTTAGTGAGTACAATCCTGACGTGGTGAACGGCGAGGACTACAACAAATTCAAGGGTGAAAGTCTAGTGATTAATACAGACTTAGGTAAATACGTAGTCAGTGATAAGAGTAGTGTAAAAAGTGATAAAGAACTTTCAAATTTGAAATATACTAAAGTCATCAATGATGATCTTGGCTACTTCAGACAGTACGGTTTTGGTATATTAAGTATTTATAAACGTGACTTTGAGAGTATAGGTGGTTTCGACCTGAACATCAAGGGCTGGGGTCTAGAAGACGTTCAGTTGTTTGAAACGCTAATAAAGTCTAATCTGACTGTTCATAGGATAGCTGACAATAGTTTGGTGCATATTTTCCATTCGGTGGACTGTGATAAAAAGCTAGAGAAGAGCCAGTTCCAGATGTGCCTCGGGACGAAGGCGTCGACGTATGGCAGTGAGAAGCACATGACATATTATATGTTGAACCATCCGGAGGTGTTGTGGCCCGAGGAGGAGAAAGGTGCTAGCTAGTACAGGGTAAAATTAGAGTAGATTTTGATAATGTTTCTCGAAGCCAACCAATGACAAAACATATCAAGCTTTTGATAGCAGGCTCGAACTGTTATTTGGTACTATTTTCAAGATGTATTTACGTATGGAACGAATTGTATTTGTGTGGTATATTAGCGATCGATATGTTTATTAATTGTTTCAAAATCATGTATTCGAAGTCTTTTGAATTCTTCAATTATTCGAATAGATATTGTCTTCTTGTCATTTCTTCTTTGAATTTGAATTTATAATGAATTCATGTGCTTAGTGATCTATTTTATCTATTTATAATTACATAATTAGCAAAATTAATATTTGAGCAATTTTCAAATTTCTGCGTTACAGGTACTTTTAATTAGTAAAATAAATAATCAGTGAATTTTCATTAGGGCAGTAGTCCAGGAAGCATTTTAATAATACAATTTTTAATTTTATTTGGTAATATATGTAAATAAGTTACTGTTCCTAGTTAAATTATTAAGTGTAAGGTTTTTAAAGATTTTCCTAAGTATTTTATATAAAAAAATGTAATAAGTGGGAATACTCGTTTTATCTTTGGTTGTGAATTGAAGCATATTTTACAGCTGAAGTTTACAATGTGCGGCTGTAGCGAATGGCAATTTTACTTATACGTAATGTAGGAATCGATGGTGAACAATTAACGGCACTAAAACGTTACGAATTTGCTGGGGGGCATTATAAAGCTATATACTCGTAAGAACAGGAGTAATTTTAAGCTTCGGTTCCATTTTCCAAATTATTTATTTGAACGATTCCGGTTTCGAAAGCGTTCCAAAGATGCAAGACATCTAATGGAACGAGCTTACAATTTTAAAGCAAATAAAAACTGTAAATGGTCTGATTTTAATATGCTACTCCACCAAAACTATTAGGCACATAGGTATGCAGTTTCGTCGCCCCGTACCCCGCTCATCTCCCCCCGCTGCCCGTCGTAGTAGAAGCATGAAGTTGATACGCAACGGAAATATCTGTCATGTGCCTAATTGTATTAGTGGATTAGTAAGTATACTCGTACTTACACTTCTGATTCCGTTACATTGTGTGTCGTGTATCTTCGGAACTATTTTAAAAACGGAATCGTTCAAATAGATAATTTGACAAAGGAATGGAATACTTTGAGGAAAGAGTAAAATTCGGTAGATGGTCCATAGTGGATAGTTATTTAAATGCACCTTACTGGTTTAGGATAGCGATATAGTTAATGGAACATAATCAATATTAGATGTTTTTACATCGAGCTGTTCGTAGAGTTACTATATATATAAATTAGCCATTTTAGGTACGAAATTACTAGTTACGATCCGATTTATCAAATCCGTGCCAGTGTGTTAATATTTTACCAATGTGAAAAGTATTTCGTCATAATACGTGTTTTGTAGTATTTTCGATGTATTGTCGTGTAAATAGCGTGTAAATGTTAGTTTGTGCTCACTAAGTGCCAATTAGATGTTAAGTAGCTCAATATGGAGCAGGTGCTGTGTTTTAGAACTGTACTCAACCAAAATGGCATTGAGTTTGGAGGAAAAATAATAATTGAATTCACTTTCTAGTACTCCACCTATTATTATACTTCTTTGCTGCATCCTCGAGATTTAATGACGGTATTGCCAACTCCAGCGGCCTGCAAAATATTTATAAGAATGTTTGGATTTTTTTTTCTTATTTGATTTTTTTAAGAATATAAACAGTGTGACGGTGTAGTACGTGGAAATAACTGACTATTCTAAAAAATCAAACAAGAAAACAATTTTTTTCTAAACATTCTTATGAAATAACTTGCAGGCCGCTAGAGCTGGCAATACCGATATTCAATCTCTTCGGATGCAGCACCTCGTATAATTATGGTTGAACTTCACTTAAGGTAATTTCAATTAACCACTAATTCATTAAGTTTTCTTGTATTTTTTTTTAAATTATCGACAAATCTTTGGTCGGTATCGGTGTAACAAAAAGAAACTTTGTAATATTAAATGACAATAACTAAACACACACTCTCTCTCTCTGTCTCTCTCTCTCTCTCTCTCTCTCTCACACACACACACACAGTGTACGTAAAATATTTAATACAACATCCAAATACAATACAATAACAAATACCGTAACTATTCTAAAATATCGTGAACATAGCGCCTGGCAGAATGTTGACATTAAAGTTTTTTTATTGAAATAAATCAAGGCATTGTGATTTTAGAGTGAGGAACTTGAAAAAAATTAAAAATGGAATATATTTTTGTCAAACATATTTTGCAGTTTCATTTGTTACCTTCCCTCATAACACGCGCCTCACTAACCACGGGGATGTTATTTATAAGGACAAACATTATTACAACCCCACGCCTCACGGGTTTGCTTGCTGATTATATCTCCAGGTTGATAGGCAATTACTTTTAAAGTTTAATTTTTATGTCCGCCTGACGAGCTAGCTACCACCGTGTTATCTAAAGGTAGCAAGCGTCTCGTTATATTCTTCTCGCCACTTTTAATATACAACGGCTGTATCGTCTCTTACCATCAGATGCAAACCCATTATAAATACAAATAACCAGCCAAGCGCGAGTCAGACTCGCGCACCGAGGGTTCCGTATGAATAATTAACATACCGAAAACCATATTTCAATAAGACGCTTCATTGTTTCACATCTCCAAGGGACTGCAGATTTGCGTATTCAATATTCATCATCATCATCAGCCGGGAAACGTCCACTGCTGGATATAGGCCTCCCTCATGGTACGCCACATCGACCGGTCCCGAGCCACCTGCATCCAGCGACTCCCTGCGACTCTAACCAGGTCGTCGGTCCATCTAGTAGGGGGACGGCCTGGTAGACGTTTCCCGGTACGTGGTCGCCACTCGAGAACCTTTACTCTCCACCGGTTATCGGTTCTTCGAGCGATGTGGCCTGCCCATTGCCACTTCAGCTCACTGACTCGTCGAGCTATGTCGGTGACCTTCGTTCGTCTACGGATTTCCTCATTCCGGACCTTATCACGTAGAGAAATTCCGAGCATAGCTCGATCCATTGCTCGCTGAGTGACTTTGAGCTTGTTTATTCGGCCTACAGTAAAAGACCACGTTTCGGTTCCGTATGTCATCACTGGCAACACGCACTGATTCAATATTACTTTCAACTTAATACCTTCACGCGTTCCTGAGAATTAGGGTCTTGACAGACAGACGGATAACAAAGTGATCTTATCAAGGTTCCGTTTTTCCATTTGAGTTACGGAACCCTAAAAAGAATGTTTGGACGCACCTTGGGACAGGCTTGACGCAAGTCCAGCTGTGCTCGGCAACCTAAACATTGTCTAATATAAGTTGACCTGTCATATTCACAATCAAACGGGAAGCATTAGAAATTTGACCAGATTAATCTAAACAAAGCTCCTAAACAGCATTATATCTAAAAAATAGCTATGCAATGTGTATTAAAATCTTTAACGAAATACCTAACGAAATAAAAGATTTAACAAAACGACTATTTACGAAAAAATTAACCGTGTGGCTCAGAGAAAGGGTTGTGTATAAAGTAGCAGATATTTAAAATAAATAAATTGTGTACACCTATCTTATGTAATTAAATATTTTTTACGCCACCAATATGGCTAAATGTGCTGTACTTTTATAATGACGTGACATCTTTGCCTGCGAGCAAACCACCACATTTACTGCAATAAACGATTTCTATTCTATTCTATTACGGAATACATTGAAAGTTCAACTTTCCTATTAATTGTCTTTTCGTATTCTTTGTACGATTACATGTAAGTAGTTTAGGATATTGAAAACGTAACCTGTTCAAAACGATAGCCCATGTAAGTGATGGATCGCTGTGTGCGCAGACGCACAAGATAACCTGCGCAGGCGCCGGTGACGTCACCGACAAGTATGTGTGTCGTGTAATGATCTCAAAGATATGGTGATAGATCGTCCATCTGTCATGATGTGATAGCTCTTGTGCAAAATGATTGTCATCATGACATTCGTCAGTGAAGTAAGTACACAGTACATGCGTACATGGGAACGAGGTTGATGTAGAATTTAAAATCATGATATAATTATGTGGATATAATTACAGATTAACTTTTTAATAAATGATACGTTCCGCGAATGTATGGCGCCAAGGCCTCGTACACTTATAATTTTAAAAGTCCATAATCAAATAACAGCGATTGAGTTAAAATTTTTGTATATTTTGGTTTAGTTTATTTGTACAAATACATATAACAAGCACGGAACTGGTAAGACTTAACGTTGAAAACAAAGATGGCGTCAATAAAATAACATTTGACGCTGTCAGTTAGTACAAAAATAATGATTATGTACAGTTAGAATAAATTAAAAAATGAAATTATAGTATTTTTCTACATATATTAAAAATACTAGTTTTTTGGATTAGTGTACATAGTGCAGGCCGAATTTGAAACCTCTCTTTTGTCTTTATTATCGTTCTGTGAACGCTGGTTGTTGTTGCTACCTGACGTTACCAAAACACAATGATGCTATTGGCACTATTTAGCGATACTTCTAAAATACATATTCGGTTCGGGCTTGTAAAAGTGATCTACCACTGAAACAAAATTAAATTACTGTTCTAAATTTATTTATTTCTAACAAAAACTTACATGTAAAAAATCCCAAAGGTGTTATTGTATCGATGGGTACAACAATTATTGAGGAAATATGAGATCATTATTTCAAAAACGTGTGACCAGCCTTTTATCACGAATGTGTGTAATGAAATCGGCCCAGCCGTTTACAATTTCTTCAATAATCAAATTTTCACTCGTACGTGACGACGTCACACAAACAACATTCATACAAAAAAGTTTCAAAACAGTTGATACCGATATATACAAGGTTTTGCCCCCAAAATCACGCAAAGAAATTATCCCACGTGAAATTCTTGTTCGATAGGGACAAAAGTAGCTTGTGTCTTATTCTAAATAATATTTTTCTAGTGATTTTTTTGTTTGTCATTCATTTACGCAACGGAGAGTCAGAATGACGGACGAAGTCGCGGGAACAGCTGGTTTAAAACACAATCCCTTATAATCCACAAAAGGCCTTAACCCTTCCTTCTTCTGCAATCCTTAGTCTGCAATCTATACCTACACAAGCCTTTGCAACTTCAGCAGTAAAGATGCAGTACAATCTCACAATAGCTATTTACATTAAAATATCTGAAAATCTTTGAGGCAACGCACACTTCTGTTCAACGCCGCCGCCATGCTTACATTACAACACAATCTTAACCAACGTTAGTAATTAAGAGCGAAGAACAAAAGGTATCACTGCCGTGGAATGCAAGACAAAACAAATACCCAGCATGGACTCTCATAGCATTACTTTATCTTTGTAGCTCAACATTTTTGGAATCTCTGTTATATAATTTGTTTTTATATTCCCTTTGTGGGCCTCCGCCGGCCGGGGTAGCTCAGTCATCAACAGCCTATACATATACTCGTATGTCCCCACTGCAGGGGCTCAGACCTGCTCTCCTACAGAGAGAGAGATAGTCCACCACGCGGGACCAGTGCCGATTGGCCACCTCAAGCTAATAAGACGCTGGATCTGATATCGGAACACACGGTGCTGTTACACTGCTGTTTGGCGGCAGACTTAGGTAACATGGTGTTAGCTAGCTATGCGGCCATAGAAACTGCCCTACCACCATCATCGTATTAGACAATTTGACACCATGTACCTATCGATGAAGCAAATTCTTGGCAAATCGTCCAACATTCACAAAACTTGAAGGTGCGGCCTTTGTCATAAAGATCCATATCTCTGAAGGTGTAAGGGCATTCTCTGAGAAACCTCCAATGAAGCTTTTATCTGTGACTGCTGAGTTTGAAACCGTTTGAAAGTGAATTCACCTATTTACCGAATGTTTTCTTGCTACTCACACTGATATTTCAGAGACGCTGCAACCTGTAAGAGTTCACCTATCTAGTGATATTGTTTCAGAGTGTCTGTGGTTGGACATAATATATGCCAACAAGAAGTCCGAAGGTTGCAAACATAAATGGTTAGATGGTTAAATCTTACAGCAGCAGTGACCATCCAATAAAGAAGTATTTTAACCGCCTCCGCGGCCTAGTAGCTAAATGTTGGACTATTAATCCGGAGGTCCCGGGTTCGATTCCCAGTGGGATACCTATCGGTACTCGGGTTGATAGCATTTTCTATGTCCGCCTGGCAATTTAACACGATATTAGACAGAATATTTACTGTGGGCCGAATAAACAAGCTCAAAGTCACTCAGCGAGCAATGGAAGGAGCTATGCTCGGAATTTCTCTACGTGATAAGGTCCGGAATGAGGAAATCCGTAGACGAACGAAGGTCACCGACATAGCTCGACGAGTCAGTGAGCTGAAGTGGCAATGGGCAGGCCACATCGCTCGAAGAACCGATAACCGGTGGGGAGTAAAGGTTCTCGAGTGGCGACCACGTACCGGGAAACGTCTACCAGGCCGTCCCCTTACTAGATGGACCGACGACCTGGTTAGAGTCGCGGGGAGTCGCTGGATGCAGGTGGCTCGGGACCGGTCGATGTGGCGTACCATGAGGGAGGCCTATGTCCAGCAGTGGACGTTTCCCGGCTGATGATGATGATGATACAGAAGTCTGCCATTAACCAGGATTGCACTGCACTGATCCTGCGTGCAGAAGTCAAGGGATGACGTCCGCAGACGAAGGGGCAACGGAAACAGAACTTGTACAGAGCCAAGGATCGGAGACATACAGAGTTGAGGCTCTGGATGTCTTTCCTCGATCCCGACAGGGCGGCGGAAACGATGTGGCCATTTTCCCGTTTTTGAGAGTTTAAGGTCTGGCACATCATCCCAGTAAGTGCGAAAGGGAGGAGGGCACTGGAAGCGTTCCTTTGGAGGACCCAGAGGTCTCTTACATGCTTAGCGTATAGCCACCTGAGAGGTTTAGTAGGTAAAAATGCTACATACCCCGGCTCTTCCCCTAGAGAGTCGGGTATCTTTTGATTCCTCCGCGATAAAGTTTTTAGTTTAATTCAAATATTAAATTGCCACAAGATTTTTTAAAAGTTTTACGCTTTAGGCGTTGAAACTGTAGCCGAAAACGATATGAATCTTTCTAGAGCGCGTAACACAAGATAGTACAGCACAACCGGAGCCCATTCCAGTCACCATTGAAGATTCACACCGCGTATCGCAACAATAGACAATTACTTCCATTCCGCAACGTGCGAGTAGGTGCTCTAAATCGCCGGGAGCTGGCGATGTCGGGCTGACCGACCATTGTGCGCGCGCGCAGGCTGACGTGACGCAAGCTTATGTAACGCGAAGCAGTAGACGCGATTAGTCGCCGGCCGTGGGATTGTGGCGCGTAATGATCAGATGTGCCCAACTGGGTCGCGGACAGCCAGGGAACGAGCGGTGAGCGATCATCGACGCGACGCGAGCTCTACCTACTGCAGGAACCACAAATTAACGCGTTTTTAAATTTGGTTGAAAATAGACTGACTTCTTTGTTTAGCAACTAATATTTATAATTATGTCACTTTAGGTACAAAAAAATGTCAATAGTTTTAGAATTTTAAGAATCATCAACACGTAATCGTCTGCATGAGCCCACTGTTGGACATGAGACTCCCTCATAGATCAACACTTAGAACTTTCTATAAGCGAAAAATATACAGGAGATCTTCCTGCGACCACCAATCCCCTGCCAAGCGACAAAATATTCATTGTTAAGGGTTGTTATTTTATGACTTTGAGTGAGAGAATATCTGTAATGCTATTAATATGATTGGATTAGTTTACAATTATACGATGAGCATCACCATCAACAGTCTATTTATATGACCCCGCTGCAGGGGCTCCAGCCTAGTCTTCTACAGATAGTGTATGTGACATAGTAGACCACGCGGGACCAGTGCGCATTGGTAGACTTCACACATACCTTTTAATTTCTTCTCAGGAGTGTGCAGGTTTCCTTACTATGTTTTCCTTCACCGAAAAGCCAACGGTAATGATTTTTAACATTTTTACATAAATTCCAAACCACAAATTGGAACTCATTGGTACAAGCCAGGGTCGAGCCCAGACCTCGATTGTTCAAGGACTGACCCATCTTAGCTACCATGGCTTTTCTTACGACGAGACTTATATTTTAATAAATTAATTAATTAATGTCCTCGTTTTAACAGTAGCAACGGCAGGACATGATTTTTAATTTGCCGAATCAGTCCACTGCTGGACAAAGGACTCCCCAGTAATTCCAAACCTAGATGTATTGTGCAACAACTGGCCAGTATACATACATATATATATATATATATATATATATATATATATATATATATATATATATATATATATATATATATATATATATATATATATATATATATATATATAGTTAATGTTGGCTACTTTCCGATTCATTATCCATACGGAAGATTTCAAAAGAAATATTTATATGCCAAGTATTCATGAAGTGTTTTATTAATGATGTAGTAGTCTGTAGTAGTAAAATTTCTATACAATTTTTATATAAAATAGATTCGATTTAATTATTGACTGATTACAGTGGATCATCCCTCAGAATCATATTTATTATATATTTTTGTTCGGGTGACGGAAAACACCGAGGCGTTTATTATCTAGAGTTCCGATTTCAAATAGACTCGTTCCTTTCTTAAATTACATTCTTGACAACGCTGGTTTCATGGCCCCACAATAATGATGCGAGATGCTACTCATTTTGTATGAAGAAAAAAAAAGCATTCATTTGAACCGCATGCACTCGTGTCACGTAAGTGTCGTGTCACCTTTGACATTTCCTCAAGTTTGTGTGGTGTGCGCCGGCGGCGGCGGTGATGATACACAAAAAGTGTGTTTTGCAACTTTAGCTCGCCTCGTGACCGATCCCAGTGCGACTGTCACAGCCGTCACGGGTGTCCTAACATGGCGCAGTCCTAACTAACTACCGCGAGCTCCTTACACCCTACAAGGATTGCACCTGTACTATAGCAGCTACAAAGACATCGCACATGTTCATAGACGAGCAGTTTTTTTATTTCATTTATTGCTTGTTTACCAAATCAAATCGTACTTAGAAACAATTAAGCCACATCGGTGACCATCGCCGGACTCAATTATTTGTACACAACCTGTCTAATAAATTACTGTTTTATAATCGCTAGAATTGCAACAAATATGTGGTAGGCTCGGCTCACCTGCGGCCCATTGCCCAAGTGTAGAGGTCACACATGATGAACTTTGTTCCACTTGCTCCCCAATTATCAAAACATCTCGTTAGAAATAACAATTTTGTAATATTATGTTTACACTCCACGCGCAGGCGTGAACGATTCGCTTTTAAAAATACGAACGATTGGCTAAAGGTCGTGGGAGCGTCGTTACAAAACTACGCATAATGAAAATACAGAGTACGGTGTCAAAATGTATTTATTTTTTTTGTAAATAAAAACGTAATAAACTTAAAGTAATAATTAAGCTAAACTTAACGATAAACTTTATACAAAACAAGTGTTGGTCCCAGCGGCTGTCACTTCGCTCGTGGCGCTGTGCCGCTTGGCGCAGCGCGCGCGCATGGGCCGTTGCGCGCTGCGTCGAGCGGCGCCGGCGCTGGCGACTGACGGCCGCTGGAGACAACCCGAGTGCGTGCACAGTCGCAGGCGTTGACGAAGGGCGGCGGAAGCCAGTGGCCGACATCACCTACATTGTAGGTGCACGTCGGCCGATCGGTGAACACATTCGAGCGCGCGCGGAGGTGTTACGCGCGCCCCGAATAACATCGACCATCCGAGCTGAAGAGTCGGGGCTCGGAGGCTTTGAGGTTGAAGTTAGCTTAGAAGGGGGCGCCGTAGCTGCCGGAGGGAGCGCGCGCGGGGGCACCGTACGAGGATGAGGGGCCGGAGGGGTAGCCGCCGCCGCCGCCGGAGGAGCCGCCGGACTGCTCGAACTGCGCGACTTGGATGGCCTGACGCACTCCTTCTAGGTCGATGCCAACGACGCGGCTACTGTAGCCACCGCCGGAGGGAGCGCCGTATGAGGAGGAAGGAGCGCCGTATGAGGAGGAAGGAGCGCCGTAAGAGGAGGAGGGAGCACCACCGCTGTAGCCACCACCGCCGCCGCCGCCGCCGGAGGAGGATTGAGACTCTTCCTTCAGAAGGATCTGACGGACTTGCTCAAGGAGCTGAGGGTCGACATTCTGGCCCTCCGAGGTCTGGAAGCCGGAGGAGACGGCGCGGTATCCGCCACCGCCGCCGCTGAGGCCGCCACTGAAGCCGCCACCGCCACCGCTGTAGCCGCCGCCGCCGCCACTGCTGAAGCCACCGCCGCCACCCCCGGAGGGTCGGTTGTAGTTGTACCCGGACGGAGCTTCGCTGGCAGCGTAGGACACCAACGCAAGGGCTATGCACTGCAACGCAAAAGGCATCATAAATAACATGTTCAATGCAAATAAAGTAATGTCTATACTAATAAATAAGAATGACAAGTGCTCGTTCGGTTATGTAACAATAATGACAGTCCAAACAAATATTTGAACATGTTTAGAATGAAAAACCCGTGTTGACCTATCCAACAGACCGTAACAAGTGTTAATGGATATCGTGAAATGCTTTTAGGCGGTGACGGTGTATTGGCGTGTTTTTTGCAGACAGTTTTCTTCGTTATCTGTACCGTAATGTATGGAAATCTGCGAGATCTCATGAGAAACTCTGTTGGAGCACGAACCCTGCCTGGGAAGACGGTCGACCTGGCTATCGGTTAACAAATCTATTCAAATCTCACAGTATGTAAATAAAGCTACCGTTGCATCATCGAGCATTCAATGTAAAGCTATGTTGTTTTTGCTCTCCATCTTAATTGAAAGTGAAATGCGGTTTTTTCTTCTGTCGACTGTGGACCGTGCACACGATAATAACACGGTGCTGTTCGCCGGCTGTTGGCTTTCTTTTTGTTTGGCTACTTTTTATGGTTATCTCCCATTCGGAGATGCTGTCCAATTATTATTGTACTCGGCTTTCTCAGTGTCAAAGTTAATAATCGTTGTCACTCGTCTGATGCTGTACCGGTCGTTAAGTGAATAAAGGACCCTCGTGTCAAGGTGAGGGACTGGACGGGACATGGACACATTGATTATTATGGCTTTTAGGGAATGTTGTCGTCGTTACAATGATTAAAGACCTTTTAATTGCTTAAAAATATGTAATTCGTTGAGAAAAAGTCGTGTACGGAATTCAAAGTTCAGTAGTTCGATTGATTTCATTTTCAGCCATCTTCAAACAAGGAAGAGGTTATCAAGTAGACTGCATGTTTTTGTCTGTATGTTACGCGATAACTCCACCAATTGTGAATCGAGTTTGATGATAATTTTTTGTTTGGTAGAGCATACTGAGGTGGTCCTATATACATTTTTAAGACAATTGAAGTCGGTTTTTAGTTCTTTTTGAACGCTTTAATTATTCAATACATGTTTAACGTTTTACAATCGAATTTCTAAAAGGTAAGAAGTTTTGTAATGATCAATTGGTCTTAATATGTCTAAGGACTGATTGGGGCTACTGAACCTTTTTGACTTTTGATACTTTTGTTGTTGCAGATATTTTGAACATTACAATCTTAGCTCGCATATATATGTATAGGTATCATATAGGTGATAATGTCCGCTATATATAAGAACAATGTCTGTGAAAGTGAGAGGTCGGGGGTCGGGGGTCGGCCGCATTCAGGAAGAGCTAATGTCAACGTTACGTCACGTCTCGTGCGACCACCAGGCTTGCCGCGCGGTGTTCACTGGACTATACGTTGGTATAAGCTACATGGACTAGGATTAATGAAAAAGGTCAAACTATGAGCTGATTAAAATTTGAAAAATTATTTTTAATATCAGTTTTCGTGAATTATATTTGATTACCTATGATGTGCATTAGCGTCTTCTTAAACGTGTTTGAGATTTAATCGTTGTAAACGTTGCTGGGTGTTTCCACAAATGTATTTATTTTACTCTTGTTGTTACTTGATAAAGTTGATGAGGAAAATTGACATGTTATCAACTTAAAAGTTGGCCATATTGTAATTACATTGTATTTGAAAGGGCGTATCGTAGAGATACTGTTTTATACTTGCAGGAGTAACCAAGTTACCAAATATAAAGTAACGAAACTTTTCTCCCGCAAATGGCGATAAAATTAAGGTTATAAATTAGAAAGTGTCCTGCCACTTTTCGCACACGTCCCGGAAATGTGTCCAATTTGAGGAATTCTCGCGAGTTGCAGAATATCAGTATATTGAATGTGTTTTTGCATCGCTAAGCGGCTTAGTCTCGTGACCTATGGCTCAGGAAGTCAGGTTAAATCTTACGTAAGTCAGCGCGTCAGTGATGGCAGACGTGCGAATGACCTGTGCAATGATGGATTTCTAGACGGAAAGTAAATTGGACGCCATGAAATAATACTACACGAACCAATAAAAGATTATTATAAGTAAGTTATGAACCAGCAAGGAACAAGATAAAGATATTCACGAGACAAAAAGAATCCTATGTGTTAATGCAAATTATGTTCTGTATAAAATTCATTCAACTTTAAATTTCGAATTACCCGACTGGCCTTAGATTTGAGATTGTATAAGACTTCAAGTTTTCGACGTATATTGTTTGAACTTAGGGTACTAAGAAAAAAAGATTTTGGACGTCCGTTTTTGGTCATGTCACAGATGTGTTCTTTACAAAACCTTACACAATTAAATACAATGGTTTTGATTCGGTATTTAATTAAGGCTTTCTCTCATGTCAAAATCTCAATAGCAACTTCTAAAGATCATAACGTCCTCATAACAATAATGACAAGCCGCATAATGGGCTGACTTTCTATCCAGACTCTAATCAGTCATTAGCCTGCGAACCGTCCGCATTCATTCGACGTTCGTGCTTTATTCGAGCGCAATTTCGCTTCTATACAAAAGCGCAGAAATATTATAACCAATTTGTAGTTTTGAATTCATGCAACGAGATATAAAAGGTATTTCTAACGATATAGCCACTGTGAAGTATTCAACTTGTCTTGAGTCAAAAGTCGATTTAAAACTCATCTAATTTGATACTTTTTTGTGAATCTTCGCAATCTTTTGAATAATGCCTTGGAAATAGACTTTTATCGCAAAATTTCGGAATATCTTATCATCTAATCTCTTTCTCTTTAACCACAGACTGTATGGTTGGTGTTTACCACCAATAAACAGCCTTTTAAGTGCCAGGTACACCGTGTACTAGTAGCTACTGTCTATTAAACGAGCCATAAAACTAGCAATGCGTGCATTTTATTGTTTTGTTTTTACTTCTTCCTCTGTTTGTTTTAATTGATAGAAAGACTTTTACTAAATGTAAATTCTAAGATTTCGGTTTAACACTGGTTTTTGGTTTAATTTTTTTTGTACAATTCGAATTTTAAAAAGTGAGCTGAAGCTGAGTGAGAAAAAATCGATATTAATCTTGTTATATTCGTTGCTATCGGCGTAATTGATGATATCATATCCACTTATCATAATTTTATCTTGTCTGTCATCGAAAATGATAGCAATAAAACCAATACTGATTATATCTTATTGCATCGATTTTCATTAGTTGGAAGATCGTGTTACGCTTGATCCGTGACTTCCCGAGTAAGCAACATTATATAACATAACCTATCATGTACTGAATCGATTCATAAGCTTATTTGTGAAAAGCAGTTTACAACTATGCCGCCATCTTAATTTAAAGTTCAAGGAGTTCGAATCAGACATATGTATCATCTTTTGTTTGTTCTAAATTCAAATGCAACAGATTCTTTCGCATGCGTTCTGAAATTTAATCTTTAATTTAAAGTTATGTGTACATGAAACTGTGGAGCGTACGGATGCGTTCAGAAATCAAAACTAAATTCGCGCGTGTTTAGAATCAATTGGATTTCGTATGTTACGCCATATTGATTTGAATTTTAAACATGGGGGCGACTTGAATGTTTGAAGATGACCGCATACAGGTGGTAGCCACATATGGTCATCTGGGTGATGGTTGCGATTCAACTACATACTTCGTTGAAGGTTGTATTAACCATTATTTTAACGAAGTACATGCGTCACTCAGTTTCGTGACTAAAGTTCAATTCATCATCATCATCAGCCGGGAAACGTCCACTGCTGGACATAGGCCTCCCTCATGGTACGCCACATCGACCGGTCCCGAGTCACCTGCATCCAGCGACTCCCCGCGACTCTAACCAGGTCGTCGGTCCAAAGTTCAATTATGACTGTTTAATCAGATTTAACGATTGGAGTCATAAACTTTTTAGGGCATTACCAACAATTTTATGAGCTGAAAGTTGTAAAATCTACTTAAAACTTTGGTTTAGTTTAGTGTACACCTATTTACTCGTAGCATAAGAAATTCAAAGAACCGTTTTCACATGAATACAGCGATAAAATGTCAATCACGTATTACACGCATTGACATTTTGACTTGGAAGATTGACGCGCCAGTCAAATCATTGTCAGTCAATCGGCACATTTTCCCGTCAATCGGCAAATTGTCGGGCCGATGGTGTCACTCCGATGAAATATGTTGATGACACTGAATGAGCAAAAAGTGCATCTTCGCGGTCGCGGTTTTTGTGGTTGTATATTACATGCAGACAGACATGAAATATGATTTAGAAAGTGGATTTTTTTATTCAATCGAAAATTTACTTGATTTCAATATTTCTGAAGCGAAATTAAATTTTACATTTGCTCTTGTGACTTTGGACTTCGGAAACGCGGAGTTCTTAATCGTTGTTTGCTTCGGAAAGATGAAGCTTACACAAAATTATCGCTGGAAAAACTACAGAAGCCTTTCATAAGAAACATGTAATTATATTTAGACGAGTACTAACACATAAAGTGAAAACAAATGTCGAATTTTTATCACCTTTATGTTACTAGCTTGTCATGCATGACGTAAGTAGATACGCGAGAATTGAATATTTGTTAGCATTAAAGATTTTCTCGATTTGGAGCTTGAGATTTCCTATTTTCCTCACTCTTTTAAGGTTTCTAAATTAAGATATGGTTATTCGAACATCTGCCAAGAGTTCTCGTCGTATTCGAAAATTATCTCCCTCTGTTACTGTAGAACAATTTTTTTCACACTTTTTGTTTTTGCCGCAATCAAGTGCATATCGTAATCACATTTTTTTGTCGTGTGATTGAATTGAGTTTTGGTACTAGACATTTTAGCACCCATAAATTGGTGCAATACTACTTGTATTTATATACTTGTGTTTTAAAACTAATTCGGAACGAATCCGACAATACTGTAAACTAGTAGCTAAAACGTTGGAGATATCGTGTTTGATACCTTGAATATATCTGCAGCTTTTATCGGTGGTAGTGGATGTTGGGTAAATCTAGCAAACAGCAGTGACAATCAGTAGATCTGGCGAAATTTAATGAGGTATCTGCGTGAGCTCTTTGTCATCCTAGCATAATGTACGCTGGGTTTGCACTTGGCCTTTATATCACCTGGTTGGTTAATGGCAATGTCGATAGATCGTTCTCTGTAGTCGGGCTGTCTTTTGTTTCCGAAAGAAAACGTTGCTTTTAACACTGTTGTTTGACTGCAGATTTAGCGGTAGCGAGCTAGGCGGATACATAAAGTTACCAGAGATACCCCGCCCTGTGAGTCAGGTCAGATAGAAACCAAGTCCAAACCTCTGCTTGTGCGTCCAACTATTCAACATCATTTATAGCATTTGCATTGCTACATACAGATTTATTACACCGAATAGACCTATTACGGTTGATAAGTACACATGTATCGACCCCTGACCCCCGCTTATACGCGATCTTGCTCAACTGTGAAGGGATGCGCCTGCGCAATGCATCAGTCAGGATACTTTATAGACTTTGACGTTCCATTGAATGTTTCTGAGTGTTTTATGGCTATTTTATGATCACTGAGGCATTTATTGGACACATAATGTTTTAAGCTACTGTGTCGTGTATTATTTTAGATGCTGAACTAATGCAAAATAGAAAAGTCGTTGAGAGTTGTAGAAAAATGTTGAAACAATCGAATCTGTTCAGTACATAATGGGTTTTTTAAATTAGGAATTAAAAGCAGCACAATTTAAAATATAAATATGTATATACATTAATAAATATAAATTAATTGGTTTGATTCAAATCGCTACTAAGTCACTACTATATGCTTTTGGTGAAATAACACCGCGATGAAATACAAATATACAATAAAATATGAATGAATGAATGTTGGAGAAACTCGAGTATCTCTTGGAGAAACAGTATCAAACTCGAGGGACGAACGATTCTAAAGAAAACGGCGAAAAAACTACACACTCAAAAACTAATTTACATACTATGCCTCCCCCAACCAGCAAAGAATTCAAGTTCCACACTCATCAGTCGAGTTATTCAACGATGATCTAATACCATTGTGATTCTAACGAAAGTGATATATCGATGAGAGAATTCGATCGATGCGAGAATAGGGCGTGGTCCTAACGGCAGCGTGAGAAAGATATCACACTTCGTTGACAAAGATTTGTTGCTTGTTGATTTACTTATAATTTTTTAAACATTTACATTAGAAGTGCTTCAACAAAGAGATTTTAATGAAATGTCGAGTAAAAAGTTTCGTTTTTCAAGAATAATTTAAAGTATCTTTTACGTAGAAAATAACTTTTATATAACGAGTATATAAATGGTCAGCACGGGTCTTTACAGCTGCGTCATAGCCACTGAAGAGTTTCAAAAGCTGCGAGGATCTTCAGCAACCATGATGCGATATGAAACGAAGAAATTGAAAAGGGATATCTCTTGAAAGCTATCATGATCATAGAGGCGTGTCGAGTTACGTTTGTAAAATCCTTTAGATACACATGAATGATTGAAGTCCGATCAATAGCGTTCAAGACCATCCCTGAGTTCGGAAATCAATCGAGTGCAAAACCCTAGAAGCACGTATCGAAAAGGGAATCACTTCACTAGTAAAATCCAACTGTTATGCACTGTTTTGATTTCGGAACGCACAAGCACTTGTCACTGTTATTTTTAAATTCACTGGCACTGGCTACTCGCGGACTTACCGCTACGAAGGCCTTCATGGTGCTTGGTTTGTGGTGTGTCGTCGTAATGTGAAGATGGCGGACTCTGCGAGAGATATATAGCTAACATTGGGATGCGGTGGGGCGGAGAAAGGATGCCCCGGCGCAGGTTGTGCAAGCAGGGAGATGTTCTTAGAGGAAGTTTTTATCTAATTGGAGGGCGTCATGCGATTTTTGTGTGTGGATTGATAGGTGATAAGGTCATCGCGGAGGTCGGGGCGGTATGCTCTTAAGGTTTTGGCTAATTAAACTCAGCAAGCTCACAACTCTTTGATTTCATAGCTTCATCGATTAAACTTATTACTCGTATGAATGATATATCCATTACATCAATCAATCATCACGTTTAGCTGGAACCGTAGTACATATTATAGTGATCTGTGGCTGGAACATATCGATAATTCAACTCCAGATGTTTTAATTTTATTTGAATGACATATTTTTGAATCTACTGCCGTTTTCCAGAATAAGACTCGATGGTGTATAGGTAAAGGCTAGGTCTTTTTCTATTTGGTATTTTGAATCTAATCTCAAATGAGTAGTTTTATATCAACAAAGAAATAAAATTTCGGCTTTGCACACGTCGGATAGTTAATTTAGATGTTATTTAGAATAGTTTGAACATGGGGTGAAGTCACTGTGAGCACACAGGCACACGATTCTCTCGTTATTTCTAATGTAAGGGACCCAATTTTTAAATATTGCCGGAAGCTCCCATCTTCTGCCCGAAAACTCTAAAAAACGAAGACCTAATCAAATAAACGATACCGATAACCAAGCTACACGTTTTCTGTTTCCTAGATCATAAAAATACAGAAGTAATTTTTAATATTCATATTGACTCATCACAATATTCATAAGAAAAATAAACTGGATTTGCCTTATCCACCCATGCCATCAATAAATTTATACATAAATGATCAAATCACCAGAGCACTCTGTTCATAAGTTCATACAAAGTTACATGCTGACCAAAATCAAATGCGACTTTCACCGGTAAACTTAGACTTAAAACCGAGTCACGTTCTTGTCAAAATTTATGAACTCTAGTTGCCGCATTTTTAGTATCAGATAGTCCTAGCAGCCACTCCCTCTCTTGCGCCGTCCTAAACCCGAGCCTTATGGAGGGTGGGGGTACCCGGCATCTCCGTGTTACGGTTGATGGGGTGTGTGTGTTGTTTTTCATATATTTGAACGGAGTCCTGCTAGAGTATTCTTGTTCCGTTCTGCGGACAATAATTCTACGTAGAGCGTCGAAGTACGAATGTAAACTACTCCTTAGTTTGCGCATTTACTTTGTGCATGTGCAAGGCAGGGTAATACTGGAACTTCGCTCAAAATTATAGTTTACATATCTTATTTTTCAAAAATGAAATAACTAAATAAATGAATAATAACAAAAAAAGGAAATAAATAAATTCAATCATTCTAAAAGTGCCAAAATTATAATTTACATGTTATGCATTAATTGAATTAATGAAATAAAAAATATTGATTAAAAGAAGTAATTAATTATATTGCGCAATCTTGATAAGACTGTTTTTTTTTTCAGTTTCCAAATTTTGACACCCTAGAAAATTTTCCGCCCTAAGCACTAGCCCCGACTGCCCCTGGTGTAAATCAACCGCAGTAAATTTCGTCTTAACTAGTGCTTCCATCGTAGGTATGATAGCGTCACAAAGACATAAACTAGGTTTTCAGCCGTCACAAACGATTTGTTATCTACCTAGATATGCGAAATATCTCCAGGACAACTGATCCAGCCAGCCTGAGAGACATGCAATAAGTTATAGGGAATGGTTCACCCAATAATAAAAAGATTTGACTGTAGATCTGGACAAACAGGGACTTAAAGACCGTGTATTTAAATGTTGTGTTTGTATTCAAAACATATGCTTCACCTTTTATCCTTGACCCTATTATATCGGCTCCCCGCCCCCGTATTCACGGTGTACCTTCTGTTTTGCAAAAGATGTCTACAATATAAATCTACATAAATTTAGAGTTTACATCGTGACCTGTGACTGCAACATTTAAATTATGTTAATAAGGCACTAAACAACTACCGCGATGGCGCTTGATATAGAAATACATACATACTTGAATATTAATCCAACACTGATACTTATGTTCGAATTTCAGAAATTACCTACGGGATAGAACATCGTTTTCCTGCCTGTCAAGTAACTCTATGCAAAAATCAAGTCATTCTGACTCTCGTTACGAATTAAAAGATAAATAAATAAACAAACTCACTGGCGCATTAATTGACAATATTAGTTCGGATTACACCTATTGTCAAACATGTTAACACCAGCGTTTAGTTGAAAATAATTGTTTGAGTTATAAATATGAAGATAGATACAAATACATTCAAACTTTTTTAATATTTATCCTTGTAATAAAATGAAAGGTGTATTTTTATTTAATGGTGTTTGGTCGGTGGCAGGGGCCGCTATGACTTGTCTTACGGAGTTGCCTCGGTGCGTTGAAGTCTTTTGTATAGGAGTAGCGGCCCAATTCCCATTAACTATCTGTACGCATAGCTAACAGCTCTTTGCCAACAATTCATGTTTGTTCGGTGAAGTATCGGGTGTGTAGGCGGCCTAAGCAAACTGCAAGTGTTATTGTTTTATCTCAAAACGATTTCCTAAATGCAAAAGATTAATATGACAGTCCTAAGTCCCGGATGTGGGCGGCGATCGTTGCGTGCCCTGCAGCGACATTGAAGTGTATTTTTGTGTTCCGCAGCAATTTTCTGGAAACCCTTTTTCTTATGTACACACCGGAACAATTAGCGGAACACAAAAAAAGCAGGATTTTAAAATCTTTTACTTGAGGAACTGGCCAGTTATGATATTTTTTTAATTTATTGTCAAATTTGAAAATAGAAAATTAGATGACATACACTTTTTTCATTCATTTGTTTTATTTTGTGTCTAATTACATTTTAGTCAAATATATGCGTTATTATCTCATAGTCTCACTTTTTTCTATTCCGCTAATTGTGCCGGTGTGTATATTATAATTAATTAAAGTTAATTATATATAAGAAAATTTTAATTGAAATTTAATTAAAATTAATTATAGACTAAAATTCAATTCATAATTAATTAAAATGTAAAGCAATACCATTACACAATAGGTTTGTACATGTGCGTGCTTCTGTTTAAAATAAATTGTTATGCAATCTTTACGTTCTGCAAAATGAAAACTGGCCAAGCACGAATCTGACTAACACACTGGAGGTGTGGAATCGCATTTTGGAAGATTTAAAAGAAACACACATCGATAAAGTTCATCTTGTACATACCTAACTTGTTAAATGAGTTCCGATGAACTGAAACTGTAATCACGATCAGGCAGCAAATGTCTACTATTGTACAAAGTCAGTTTATTCCTATGGTATGACGCAGGGAACGGTCCCGAGCTGCTGGCGTCCAGCGGCTCCGCGCGCCATTTCCAGGTCGTCTGTAAATCTAGTGAGGCCGGTCCGGTGCGCCTTTCTCAGTAGAAAGAAAGAAAGAAAAAATTTATTTGCCAAGTACATAGTTTTTTTACGGTGTTTAGATAGTAATTTCAATTAGTTCGATGTACTTAACCTGTCCACATTAAATTCCTGATGTTTATAATATTTAAACATCTAATAAGGAATTTAATTGTTAAAAAATTAGTTTAAATCGCATGTCAATTAGTACAATGTTAATAATTAGTACATGGTCACCACTCTATAGCTCTTACTTCCCATCGGTTATTTGTATTAATTGCCTAGACTAATACCCTAATATTGACGGTCGCTTTTCCCAGTGCACTTCACCCGAAGTACGGTGCTATCTTTTCTCTATTAGTGAAATTAATTTGTACAGAACCTAATTCACGTAAGCGACTCACTCCTGACCGGTTACCAAAAAGAATACACGCAATAATTATCGCAGATCTTCCATTTATGTGTGAAAGTCTCAATAATTAAATACATTCCAATTAAAGAATAAAGAAAGCTCATCCCCGCCCACTCAACCGCAAATGACTTGACAATCATCACAGCATCGTAATGATACATTTTATGGCAACTCTTTTGTGGATCTCGGATAAAATCATTCAAAGAAGAGAACTACAGAGTCACACATTGTAATATTCACGTTCAAATTGCGATTCCCTCATTAGGCAGAGGTCATACGAGGAAAAAAATATGTTCCAAGAGCTTACATTATTTCTGACATTTCATAACGTGCCTAGATTTAAGAGTACAAGTCATGAGCGGAATATAATACAATATATCGATCTGACTCAGTCTTATCTAGAAATGATAACGCGTCAAAAATTATAACTCTCACTTCATAAATCTTCAGTATATCGAGCAGAACGTGAAAAGGGAATAATAAAAATACGGCCAAGTGCTAGTCTCGTGCACCGAGGGTTCCGACATATAGACAGATAGATACAGAATAAGATACTGAAAAGAATAGGTAAGTCTGATTGAATAAAAAGCTTTACTTTGTAGTTGAAAATGATATAAAAATATGTCTATATGTCTAGATTGCAATAAGGTTACATTTTCCTTTTGAGGCACGGGACCTTAAAGTTTTTAACGCAGTGCAAAACTTTTTAAAATGTTTTATATCTGAAAGACTCTTCTGAAGACTCCCAAAGAAGTTTTCACTAGAGAACACGGAAAATGGTAGAGTATTAGATATTTTTTGATTAATAAAAGAAGAAGCCAAAAATGTATAATTGCGACCTTCATGATATATAGCTTTAGATTACTACAAACACGAAATAACCGATCAAACGCGCCTAAGCTTACATCTTAAACCAAACACTTAGATTTGAAGACTGTACACTATGTTATTTTACACTTTTATGCTTGTGAAATTTTTTCAACTGCGTTTCAATAGTGCCGTGCAATTCATACACTTCGTCTCCGGAGTGACTAGCATTCACCTTACTTATAGATAGATATCAGATCATCAACAGCTGGGAATAGTGCATTGCGGAATAAAGGCGTCCTCGTGGTATGCCACCATGAACGGCTAGCATTCACCGGCCAGCCAGGAGGGTCAACTGAAAAACTACCTATTATTTATGCGTTCTTCGATCGCTAAACATGAGGCCATATTTGCTTTCGCATACATAAAAATATTCAGGAGATTTGCAGCTTTATTTTATTTTAATGTATAATATATAACAATTAAATATTGCGTGATATATGAATTAGTTATTGTATCAAATTAGTTGTAGTTGTAGTTTAAGTTATATCATAGTTTGTAATCTTTAATGAAACTTTAGGTTAATTTGTTTATCTTCCACATCTATATGATAAATGTGTTTAACTGTTTGTTTCTTAATAAAAAATAACAATATGGTAAATGACGATAAAACCGTTGGATAGAAAGCGTGTTCACCCAGAACATCAACCTAATGAGGCGCTGGATCTTCATTTCATACCAGCACCAACAGTGCTATTAACACTGCCGATTGGCGGCAGACTTAGGTAACATTGTGGTATCTAGCCGAGCGGACATAGACCTTACCGCCACAAAACCTGGTACCTATAATAATAGCAAACGGGAAATCGAACCCAGGACCTCCGGATTGCCATTCCAAGCGTGTAGCCACTAGACTACGAAGTAACATATAAATGTAGTTATAGTACTTGAAACATTAAACGTAGGACATTCCTACATAAAAGAAGAAATATTTTATGTTGCTCTAATTATTTATTTAACAATTTATTGTACACAGAAAAATACAAAACACATAAAAAACAGAGAATACATACACAAAAGGAACAGCTCATTATTATTTCATGTTCAAAATTATTTTTGGGCTCAAAAATGTGCCTTTGATATTAGAATCTACAAGTGGGTACCTTCGCGTGTTTGTATAAAGTTTGTATATATTTTGAGTAGTGCTCAACTCACGGCCAACTAAGCCACTATGGTCTCATTGCAAAACTGTATCTAAACACACTATCGGCATTTTAATTTAAGTGCGGTTTTATTAACCTTACCTGTAGTTAGAATACGAATAGACACCGAGCGACCCGTTGCTAGAGGCGACCTTGGCTTCAGTTGGGCAGTTTCAGAAATAACCAATGCCGGGCACGCGCTGCGACACGGCAATATTTTTGCTAATGAATTTCTAATGACTCGTTAACTTATTAAGAGCTGAATACTTCTTTTCAAATGTTAACTTTGTTAACGAGTGTCGAAGATACGAACTGCTTAAATAAACACAAAGTTTGAAGTGTTTAATCTTATTGCAGAAATCTCTATCGTTTTTAGGGTTTCGTACTTCAAAAGGAAAAAAAGAAACATTATCGCATCAATTTTTGTCCGTCTGTATGTCTGTAAAGACTCGTGGAGGTATCAAGTCAAAAACGAAGATACGATACAGAGAGCTTTAATATTGTTTCAAGGTATCAAAACTTATAATCCATTAACCTGGAATCCTGGATATTGGCCAGAAGCAAGGTACACAAGCACAAGTATATATGAATAAATCTGGAAACAAAAATTATGTCACATTACAATAGCTTTTTCACTATTCAGTCGGACTTACATTTTCGTTAGGGCATTCGTTGGGATGTGTGTTACCGTACCTATTAGTTATGATATTCAGTATGTTAATTATTCTTCATATTCTGTACGGAACTCTCGCTGCGTGAGGCCGGCTCGCACTTGACCTTTGACTTGACCGGTTTCTTATTTCTGCAATTGGAAAATGTATAAGACATTTTTTGTTAAAATTGGTTTAGGCATTGATATCTAAGTCACTCATCAAGATATAAGTCGTCCGTGACACTTTATTTATTAAATTACACCATTATAACACAAAAATACTTATAAAAGTATTTTTTTAAGAATTACTAAAATTACCACCACTATTTTACAAGTTCACGCCATAGCCATATGGTTCGCGACAAAACGCTCATAATTTATAATATGTTATTAGAAGATGATTAGAAGAAATGTTTTTAATCTTCTTAATACTGTATGACCATTGTGACTGATCCTGAAGACTTCTGGCCAGTAACATTGAAAATGAAAAATCTCCAAAAAGATTGACTTAAAGTGAATAGTAGGTAGATACTGATCTCATTTTTCAAAAAAGTATTTTATTTAATTTTTTTATATCTACCATAAAATATTAGGTACTACGAACGTTTAAATAAATACCTTAGAAATGACACGTTGTAAAATAGCTATGTCGTATAATTTTGTTTCTATAAAAAGAATATAAAAAAGCACTTATAGCAATGTCAATGTTTGGCAACTATCGTTTATGTCGGAGCTGTGAGTCATTGCCTGTATTGTTTTAGACGCGCGGGAGTTGCGACATGCGTACGCGCATCTTTAGCTCAGACTACAAGAAAGGACACGTAACTCGATTTAATTATTTTATTAATCAAACTGAACAAACAAATGCCAACTAGTTTTAGTTTTTCATAGTTAGTCATTATCAGGTGATAAATTATATTATTTTTTACTGCGTTTAAAACATGTGGATCAATCAAATTAATTTACAGTCAACAAGTCGTGTAACAAGTAAATGAGTTAAAAAAAACTGGAAACCGACTTCAATTGCCCTAAAAGTCTACTTTTACTAAGGCAAATTTAGGATTTATATAGTTTTCCCGTGGATTCCACTGTCAGAACTGGGCCAAAATTAAAATAGGAACACACGGGAAGCACCAGCTTTCAAACAAACAAAAAAAGAATCATCCAAATCCGTTCACCCAGTCAAAAGTTCTGAGGTAACAAAGATATATAAAAATATACCCGTAGAATTGATAACCTCCTCCTTTTTTGAAGTCAGTTAAAAATAGATGTGATATGTATAGATGATCTATTGATTATGATGATTATGGAGAGGATATACATCGGTAGTTATGACTCCAGAGGTGGCATTTTTTTTCTTCATTTTCAATCAATAAAAAGTCCGGCCGCTCCTACGCATAGTTCTATTGAGTTTTCGCTAAAAACACAACAAATAGAATGAAAAACGAATGTGTTTCGCGTCCAGGTGCGATTTTTGTATATGCTCTGTACACTAAACAATATTTGTATGTATACATTTGTACATTGTACAGCAGTGTAAACGGTCCACCAGGATGTTTGAGGAACCATGATTGATCGCGGCCACTGTTACAGGCACCAACGATCTTTAATTAGACATCACTACATATAAATGTTTATATTATAAATTTATTACATAATTACAACAAAAACAACAAAAAACAAACGATGGTACCTCAGTTGGGTTAGTCCTTGAACAATCGAGGTCTGGGTTCGATCCTGGCTCGTACCAATGAGTTACAATTTGTTATTTATGTACGAATGATAAAAATAATTACTATTGGCTTTTCGGTGAAGGAAAACATCGTGAGGAAACCTGCACACACTGAGAAGAAATTTAGAGGTGTGTGTGAAGTCCGTAAGTAAGTAAATCTGCACTGGCCTCGTGGTGGTCTATGTCCCATACACTCTCTGCAGGAGAGTAGGCCTGAGCCCCTGTAGTGGGGACGTGTATAGGCTGTTGATAACATATCGTAAAACCAAGTTCCCGGCTGCATCTGTCTGGGTGTTCGCGATTATCTCAAGAACTCCTGAACGGATTTTCATGTGGTTTTCATATATCCACAGAGTGATTCCATTAGAAGGTTTAAATATATAATATGCTGAGGTTTTGTGTAAATTGAAATATGAACACAGTCAAGCCGTTTCAGAGTTTTCATCAACAAGTAAATGCGTTCAAAAAGAACTGGACTTCAATTGCCCTAAAAGTCTACTTTTATTAAGGCAAATTTAAGATTTATATTGTTTTCTCATGGATGCAACTGTCAGAACTGGGCCAAATTGGACCGCACACCTTTCAAATAAAAAAAGAATCATCCAAATCTGAACCGATTTGTCCCCAGAACCCAGTCAAAAGCTCTGAGGTAAAAAACATTTAAAAAAGGCAAAAAATATACCCGTCGAATCGAGGAACGAGGAAGGAATCCGGAACTTTATGCAATTTGCAAAAATGTAATTTTTTTATTTTTTTCCTTCAAGAAAATTTCAAAAGTTCCGGATCGCGTATGAGGTTGCAAATTTGTAAATGCATCAGAATAGATGTTTTCGAAGTTTGCAACCAAGTTTCAAAACTTTTGTGATTATTCCGAGACCACCTTACTCGAAAAAATGACCACGAATTAAAAAGAATTATAAATAAACATGTTCCGGTCAACGTAAAAGGTTGCAAATTTATACAATCGTTCGGTATATTTTTCCGATATATCTGTCAAATTTGCAGAACTTTTGGAACGTTTTCATTCAGTTTAATAAAAAAATAACATTAATTTTCAATAACAAAAAATGTTCCGTACACTTAGATTGGTTGCAAATTTAATACGTGATATGAAATATTATATCGAAAACTTCCCCAAGTTTGCAGAACTTTTGGAATTTTTTTCACGACCATTCAGCAAAAATTAATTTAATTGCAATTTTAACAATGTTCCGGACTGCGGACAAGGTTGCAAAATGAGAATTATTGTCGACCCAATGTACCATTCACTTGACCGAAGTTTGAAAACTTTTGGAATTAATATTAAATTTTCGATTTCGAATGTCAATAATGACTGGACTAGATATGGGATAGTCCTATTCAAATGCAGAGACCACGCAGCTAATACCGTGTCTCTCTGGCTAGCTACCACCATACTTCCTACGTCTGCCGTCAAACAGCAATGCTAATAGCACTGTTGTGTTTCAGTATTAAAGGTAGCACATCCTCATTAGAGACGCTTGTGGTGCGCACGGTTACC
This sequence comes from Carcina quercana, assembly GCA_910589575.2. Lineage (NCBI taxonomy): Eukaryota > Metazoa > Arthropoda > Insecta > Lepidoptera > Depressariidae > Carcina > Carcina quercana. The sequence continues at coordinate 733,631 of OU342443.1, forward strand.
ATCAAAATCCACGTCGCTAAAGAGCTCGGATAGAGTTATAACATTATATAGATTCATTTGCAAACTTATTTGGCATCTTATTCTAAGCGACTGTCACACACTTGAATATTCAACGTTAGAAAACTAAGTCGGCATTACACAATATATTCATAAACGTGTGTTTACAAAAATATAAATAAAATTGTTTTTATTACAGTTTAAAGCCGTAAAAGCTGTAACATTAAAATGCACCTCGTAATCGTTTATGTTTAGTGTTATTATATTATATTATGTATCTGGTTTCTAATATACAAATATAGCGATTAAAAAACGATAAGGTATTAAATTTTGAAATGGTTAAATTAGTGCTTTCTCCACAGGCCGCTTTTTCTTTCGGACTAAAGCTTGGCGCTAGGTTATCTACCTGTTTGATATTCTATGAGAATATGAATATAATGAAAGGAAGGAAGAATAGTTAATAATTAACACGTTCAAAAGAACTGGGACCTACTTGACCTGATCTGAAAGTGTACAGCATTCATCCCCTTAAACGTTCACCCGTAAAGGGAAAATTATCTGGATATTTTGTTTTTGTTGACTTTCTGAAAAAACTGCTTTATTAAATTGCGAAAAAACGCTGAAATGATCAACCAAACAAATAAGGAATAATCAAAATAGATTTATAATTGACGGAATGATGGCGAAACATACATACCAAAAAATATACAGACGAATTGAGAGCTTACTCCTTTTTTCTAGAGTCCACTGAAAAGGAAATGATACCATAAGAAGGACATAAAGCCCCAAAATTATTACAACTTCAGCCATCCGCTAAGTGACCCTGAACTGTTAATAATAATCGTACCACATCCACAGATAATATTATAGTGATCTAGAGTGTGCTCTGGTCGCTAGTGCACTCGTCTCGTCGAGCTCTTCAGTTCAGGCACAAGGTTGTTCTGGACCGCTGGTCACCGTTCACTTTCAACAGCCTGCGGTAAACAACTATCCATTTGAATAGTTAGCACTTGTCAGTGGCGCTGGGCTCGGGGAAGGCGTGAATGGAGGACACGCTACTAAAGAGATTGCGATACGGGTCCTAATTCATTACAAAACCATATTCATCAGCATGTCTACGAAGATGTCCTATAATATAAGTGAGACGAGCAACAGATTTTCGATTCAGAGTATCTTTTGAATGCAGTAATTTTCCGTCTTATCTTCCATATAGCCTTTAATGTCCCAAATTGTTTTTATTTGTATTTAATTTAAACATCTTCTGACTATTCATCATTCATCTTGCTGACTATAAGCTCAAGGGACACACCAGTGCTATTAACTGCTGTTTGGCGGTATATTAAGGCACCAGATGGTAGCTAGACAGGCGAACATGACCTACTACCTCTCTGTTCTCGCTGGGAGTCCCCGTCGCATCTTGTTCCTTAAGATTGTAAGTTCACTGCGTAGAGACTAGAAAACAATAGGCTACTGTTGTTCCGGAAAAGAGTTTCGGGGAATAAGTTTTTAATTCCACGCAAACTAGCGGGATCTCAATGGGGATGTAGTTTATATAGTTGTTTAATTTAAAGGAATAATAGTTCCAAGGATATACACGGTTTTTCAGTAATGCAATAAAAATTCAAACACAAGTAAATGCGTTCAAAATAAATTGAAACCGACTTCAATTGCCCTAAAAGTCTACTTTTATTAAGACAAATTTAAGATTTATATTGATTTTTCATGGATCCCAATGTCAGAACTGGACCAGATTGAAATGGGACCACACGGGTAGCACCAGTTTTCAAATAAAAAAAGAATCATCCAAATCGGTTCTCCCAGTCAAAAGTTCTGAGGTAACAAACATTAAAAAAACATACCCGTCGAATTGGCCCAATGAGCCCAAACTCGAGAGGTTTACTAGAAGCCTTTCAAGGGCTCAACTTTCTATCTCCTGACTCCATCATGCGACCCTCGCCACCAAGAGTAAGTAGTCAAAACAAACCAAATGGGCTGAAACTTGAGGAATAAAGGCTCGAGGTTCTGATCATTATGAGATGCTGCCAAATTATTGTATTGTCATACTTATATTTGAAAAGTTTGTAAAGCCAAATAAAGCGTGTAAATTTTATGTCCAGTTTAATCACACAAGATTAACCGATGACTTTCTAAGAAGCATGTTGTTGTTTACACTGGAGGAGGCGGGCCTTATGTAAATACCTACATATGCATGACACAATAAATACCTGCGCCGACGCAACATTACAAATATATTGCTAACGGATTTATGAACAAACATACATTCATCGGTAAATATTGTAATCTATTTATGGTGTTATAAAAGTGTGCAGAAACACGCTGCGGATCAGGGGTTAATGTTTGCTCTACTTCGCATTCGTTTAAGATTATTTTATTATTACGGAACAAAATAGTAATTTTTCAATGTATATATTGTTGGATTGCTTAATAAGCTGTTATGCATAACCACTAGCTGTTCAACCGCATTAAGTGATTTTTAGGGTTCCGTACCCGAAGGGTAAAAACGGGACCCTATTACTAAGACTGCGCTGTCCGTCTGTCACCAGGCTGTATCTCATGAACCGTGATAGTTAGACAGTTGACATTTTCACAGATGATGTATTTCTGTTGCCGCTATAACAACAAATACTAAAAACCAGAATAAAATAAATATGTAAGGGGGCTCCTATACAGCAAACGTGTTTTTTGCCGTTTTTATAGTTAATGATACGGAACCCTTTTTGCGCGAGTCTGACTCGCATTTGGCCGTTTTTTCATAATAACTGAACTTTAACTCGCGGAATCAAAAGGAACGTTTTGCATGCATCAATGATTACTGGTTTTGTAAAACAGATTGGAAGAAATGGCGCCCAAAGCAGATTGTAGTTCGTCTAAATTCGCTCTTTTCTACTACCCTCCGCAATTATACAATAATTTCAGAAACCAAACCAGACTTATTATACTTATTGCTGGTTTTAATTTAATCGATACATCCTGTATTGATACATCGATTGTGTGCAGTTACTACCAATAAAACAGTTAAAAGTGACCACTTTAGAAGGTTCAATTTATAATAACTACACAGAATCTAAACATGAATCCATAATGTATCGACGAACCGTAAACCAGAAAGGACTACAAAAAGTCCGGCTTCATTTTTGAAATTATTGTATCATTGCGGAGAAAGTAGATAAGAGCGAATGAGGGCGCCATTGTCGCTCTAGAAACTTTGCGGGTGCTTTATTGAAAAGTTGATATTACTAATTGCTGAATGATTGAGTAATATAAGGATTATAAGCAGCAAATATTGGCAACATTGTTGTTCAGTCGTCGCGCCCTAGTGGACTCCATTTTATTGTTAAGTCACAGGTCAACCGGTTAGCCAATAAGTGGATAAGATGGAAGCGATCTGGATCCAAGGCCACCGCAGTAACCTTATGTTAATGAACTGGTTCATCGGAACCGGACCGAGACGCTTTCTGACAACGTCATTACTGCGCTTAATGATCATATAAATGTCATAATAGCATGAGTCTGTCATCAAATGATAGATTATGATATGATGGACTTTATATAAACGGATCATTAAGATTATAAGTCATTTTGTATAAAAGTTCTGTTTTAGAGATTCAGTATCCTTACAGGATCAGTTGGTTCTGCGTTCAGTCTGTCTGTCAATACTCCTTTTCGCAGGAAATCGTGGAGGTATCAAGTTGAAATTAATATCGAATACTCAAGTCTGCAAACCCTTGGTTCTATGAAACAATCAAACTTCTAAGTGAACGCAGTAAAAAGATACGGCTGCAGATTATGTCAATTTCCATGAGAGCTCAAGGCAACAAAACTTATAGGTTATTTCCCTAAAATCCAGGTCTTACATCACAACTACAGGAATAAATCTGAAAACAATTTTTTTTAATTATATGACCGTATGGAACCCTAGCAGAGCGAGTCAGACTCGCACTTGGCCTGTTTGTTCTGGAAAAACTGGAAAATTCCCGTGAACATGAGTCCTGTTATATAATAAATAATAGTCTGGACAGGATATTTTTAACCAAACCACTTGCGATATATTTTTAACATATTAAATTTGATATAAAACACTTTTTATCCATTAAACAGATGGGCGAATATAGTTCTTATTGGGATCTTAGAACATATATTCTAAAGCCGAGACCACAATTTATTGTATTCTTATATATCAGGTAGACCGGGTCCTTGAACGAAAAAATTAGCAACAAAGTCAATTTAGTGAAACAGCAGTGATTATTTACTGTAAATATAAGGTCGGAAAAATACGTAAGCTGCTAGTAATATACAGCAGGTAGTGCCATAGGCTCGATACCTGGCCTTATCATCGGATGAGGTGAGGCGATGAAGGGCAAGTGGAATACGTGAAGAGCCTCTTAAACATGATTTCAGAAGTGTTCTTATCGTGTAGGTTGTAAGGCCGATGACTGACCGCCAAACCCTACTGTCGAAGTTGTTGAGCCGCCATAGTCCTCTGACATGGCCCATGTACCAGTTTGAATCATACTTTCCAGACAATCAGGTGATAACATCTTCCAATGTTCTAACCAAACTGTTTTTCACAAAGTGATTTTGACAATGTTCCCACTGGAAATCGAATCCAGTATCTTTCTCGTGTTTAGCGCGTCTAAGTGTCAGACAACTGCGCCACGGAGTTCATTTGCAGCGCAGTGTCAGTATTTGTAGTTCCTAAGACTCTTTGCTCAATCGATTTCGATGTACAAAGAACTTATTCGCATTAGACGTAATTATCTCGTAAATGATAATCATTTGTAGTGTAATACCATAGTGTTGCTAGTGTTACGATGTAATCTCTGACACTCGCCCTCACACATCGTCGAGACCCAATTCCTTGAGTATCCGCGGCCGTTCACGCCAAAACGTCGTTTGCCGCGGGCTGAGGCATTTTGTTCTTTGATTATTTGCAATGTACCATTGACACTCTACACTACGATGTGCAGTATTCGTTGGTAGTGTCCATACAGGTTAGAGTAACAATTTAGAGGTCCGGATTAGATTCCTGGAAGTGCCTATCGGTACTCGGTTTGGGTGGTAGGCCATTTATTTGTCCGCCTGCTAGCTAGCCACATTTTACCTAACCCTGCCGACAAACAGCAGTGTCAGTAGGTTATAGCCAGTGCCTTATTAGCTTGAGGCTTCTGGGCGAACAATTTTTTGATAATCGATGGCCCTTGTCCCAATTTTACCCTGCGGGTACCGTAAAAGGCGATGAAGGGGAAAATATTCAGGATATAGGCAGCAGTATCTACCTACACACGAGAAAGAAAATACGACGAATATGAAATTTCCGCCGTGTCGTTCTATGAGGGAGACTCTTGTCCAACTTACGAGTATGCAGTTGACAATGATGGTCCTATTGGTATTCAGTTTAGTTGGTCGTAAGGCATGTTATATGTCTTGCTAGCTACCACCATATTACCGAAGCCTGCCGACAAACAGCAGTGCTAATAGCACTGTGTTGTGTTACGGTAAGAATGGTAGCAGAGAGAGAGCCTCATTAGCTTGGAAATTTTCCAGCTAATCAAGATCAAAACGGACAAGTGGGAGCCTGAGTCGCTCAACTAGGGTTCTTTACAAATCATGAATAATTAACACACTGAATCAGGTAAGGTCACCGAACAAAGTCTTCTCAGACAAAGTCGTGGGTAGACGGTGTCATATAATTTAAAAAGTGTGTTTTTCGGATTTATTCCTTACTACCTTGCTTCTTGATAAATTTTAGGATTCTGGCAAACCCATCAAACATAAAAAAGTCAAGCATTCATTAACCACGGACACCTCACTCGTATTGTGTGTCTACTCGTATCAGTAATTGTATGTCGTCATGAACACTTTGCATCACGTGCATTACCGAATCAGGCCCGAAGCTAGACGAAGGCGGTTATTAAAATATATTTACATTATGTAAGAGTTATCAGAAATCTGAACAAAATTACACATTACATACAAACACACATCTCCGCCGCATTAATGTGTCCGTAATCAAACACTTTCGGTTACTTCATGCAAATTTATGCGGAGCCAAATTATTAATTTTATATTAGAAATATGTATGTACATGGGGAATCGAATTGCAACACTACCATTTAAATGTTTGTATGAAACAGTATACTGCTATACTAGAAAGTTGCTGTAAGTCTTGTTTATAAATTATACAATAGCTTTCAGCCTTCGATCAGGATAAATAATTTTTCATAGCAGCCGATGTCTTTTCTTGCCTTTCAACTACATATGCCTAAACACAAACCAGGTCATTTTTCATCTCCGTTACGAAGTGACGGAAGGACAAACAAAAACTTTTAGACTATTAGTAATTGAAATTAAACTATTCCATAGCTTATGCGAGTTCGTATTTTGCATAAATTAAAGTAGCTGGTGTTTTGCTAAAGTGTAGTTTTGCGTAGAGTTTGCAGTTTCCGTTTCTATTGTCGGTCGAAAGGTTAGTGGTTAGCAGTTGAACGAAAGTTGCTTTAAATAGTGGCGCTCTGAAATTTAATGATATCAAAATTCGAGTTTTCAAAATTCCTGAACCGAATATAGTGTTCTAACAATCTTAAGAGGGTATGCTGGTGTCAAAGCGCCCATACAAACGTAGTCCAGTCATATTTTGGGTAGGATAGGGCTCGGAGAGGGACAGCTACAAAACAATGCAACCTTGAACGCGTCCACGTGCTCTAAAAAGACAATCCTCTTAAGAAAACCCAGTCAAGTGCAAGTCGGACTCGTGCACCGAGGATACCGTACAGAATATGAATTAATGACACACTGAAAATCATAAATAATAGGTACGGTAATATGCATCCAACAAAGCTCTACCGAATGCGCCTGACCAAATACGCGTTATTTTCTTATATAACAGTTCATAGTCGTAAAATGCCGATATTAATGTGATTAAATTAAAACATTATACTTTTCAGATTTATTCATATACTACTTGCGTCGTGCCTTTTAGGATATTTACATTCTAGATCAATAGGAAGTACCTTATAGGTTTTGATGCGCTTTCTAGAGATATCGTCAAAACAAGCTGTATAAACAGCAGTGTTTTTTGACCGACTACAAAAAGTAGGAGGATCAATTCGACGGGTATGTTTTTATTTCTTCTTTTTTTAATGTTTGTTACCTCAGAACTTTTGACTGGGTGAATCGATTTCTGTTCCTGTGATGATCCTTTTTTTATTTGAAAGGTGGTGCTTCCCGTGTGGTCCCATTTCAATTTGGTCCAGTTCTGACAACGGCATCCATGAGAAAACGTTATAAATCTTAAAATTGCCTTAGTAAAAGTAGACTTTTAGGGCAATTGAAGTCGATTTACAGTTCTTTTCGACCCTATTTTGATTTTTCACATTTCTTAGGGATTGCAGACTTGAGCATTCTATATTATTTTCTACTTGATACCTCTACGCGTTCCTGAGAAAAAGGTATTGACACACAGACAGACGGACAACAGAACGATCTTAATAAGGGTTCCTTTTCCCTTTTTAGGTGCGGAACCCTAAAAATCACTTAAAACATGTAAAATAAAACGTGATGCGTGTAACCTAAAGCTTTACATTACTTTATAAACATGCCACGATATGCCCGCCATTTTGACGTGACGTGTTCATTAACGCGCTCACATAATTATATCACGAGCGCATAATGGTTCATAAACGTGCACAAAAATAAACGTAAAACTCATAATTAAAAGCAAACGGCAACGCTCACGATACGCGATATCAATTAGAGCTATAGATGGTGTTGAGAAATTATAGAAACGGTCGTTTACATCGTGCGATACGGGTACGATTGTCGTCAGACTTTTGTCGTGTCGTGAGATTTGACTGACTATTTAATTTGTGTGTTACGCATGATGGGTTTGCACTTGGCCTTCATACCCACCTGGTGGTAAGTGACGGTAAGGCCTAATGGCTTTGGAGACAGGTGGATGTACGCGAGTCTCCCTTGCTTCAGCACGGCATATCAATTTTCTTTTGTTGCTAAAATCATGGCCCTCTTTTTGGCTTTACGGGAAACATCCACTGCTGGACATAGACCTCCCTCATGGTCCCACATCGACCGGTCCCGAGTCACCTGCATCCAGCGACTCCCTGCGACTCTAACCAGGTCGTCGGTCCATCTAGTAGGAGGACGGCCTGGTAGACGTTTCCCGGTACGTGGTCGCCACTCGAGAACCTTTACTCCACACCGGTATTCGCCGTAGTAACTGTAATGTATTTCTCAATAAAAAATAATTTATAAAAACAAGTTGTATGTATAAATACATATGCGATTTACGTACAAGTGTAAAACTGTAGAGTAATCAAATGCGCCGGCGCCGTGCTCCCCGTGATCGCTGTTTGTAGCCCTCTGGCCCAGTGTAAACAAATAGGTGGGAAAGGGACAGTGTTATGTGATGTCGACGACAAGCATGTTCAAAGAATCTTCAATAGGATCACACTTGCATTGCTTAAGTCACTTTTGCTACGCCTCAATGTCTCATCTACGAGAAAAGTAAAATGTTTTGGGAATCTGTAGTCAAAAGAAGAAACTGATCTTTGTTTTCGTCGCTTAGATTCGTCGCTTCACACCCGTGAAGGTTTTATCTGTTGCTTTTTCTATAATCTAAGTCCATATGATACGCAATCATTCAATGATCAGCCTGAGTTTCCACCCATCAAAATCTGCGTCGTATCGTATGATAGGCGAGTCGTACTCGTATTTATAAAGGCCGAGCAAAATATACTGAGTTGGCAACTCTATAATTTGTTAAGAAAAACTTTCCGTGAATATTATCGTCAGTTTTGAGATTTTTAACTGCGTGGGCGTCACCGATGACATAAGGGCCTGGGTACACACGCAATTTCCCTGTATTTCTCCAAAGTAAAAACAGCTGATAATTGACTCTAAACACGCTGTTTGTCTGAAGAAACTGACGTGCTACTATTGCGTGAAGTTTCGGAATTAACGTTATCCCTCTCCTAATGCTTCCATAGTACATTTATGATGCCATAATCTTTTAAAATATAATAGCTGGCTTTGATAAGTAATTACCTAAAAGTACGAGACGAAATTATAGTGTCGCGAAATAAATATAATTAATTTACAACTTTATAGTTAGCTACAATAGCAGTTACGCAGCTAATGGTTCATAGATGGCGCTTTGAACAATAATCGAAAACAAGTGTTTAGAATGAAAATTGTGATTCACTGTGAAGTTGTATGTTAATGATACTCATTTCGCGACATCACAATCTAATGTTCTATTTTTAGTCAGTTATTACACAAATCTAGCTATTATATTTTAAAAGATTATGGCAACATAAATTTAGTATGAAACTTTGATGGAGGTGGATCGCCTTAAAGGTGAATTATTAATTTTACTTTTGCAGCAAGGTTTGGAATCTCCATAATACGCATTGAGTTAGAATGTTCTACTTTCTATATGTGTATAATGTGACACTGCAACGCGACTTTTTTGGCAGCTTTTTGTGGTCCATGCGCGACACTTACAAGAAGGTACATACCTTCTAAAGCTGTTTTTATGGTTCCGTACCCAAAGGGTAACCAATGAGACCCTGTTTCGAAGTCTGCGCTGTCCGTCCACCCATCCATCCATCCATCCATCCGCCTGTCTGTCAGCAGGCTAACTCACTATCTGTAATAGGTAGACAGTTGAAATTTTCACAGAATGTGCCTATTGCCGCTATAACAACAAACAATAAAAATGATACAGTAAAAACAAAAGGGGAAACAGTAGGGGAGCCCCTACAAGAAACATGCTTTCATGATTACAAACTTAACTTTGCAGTTGAATGCCAAGTAAAGTTTGTTTTGCTTAAGAGGTGTGCGTTTTAAAGTACGAGTGGCGCCATCTAGTGATGCAGAGCAAAACTAACGCGAAAATGTTTGGCATTTAGGCGCATTCATTAGAACATTAATTGGTGCATATTGTCTATGATTTTCAGTCTATCAATTATTAATATTCTTTACAGAGCTTTTGTATTTTCTTAACGTCATAATGGATCAGGGTCAGAATTACTAGACTTTTTGTATAGGAGTAGCTACAGGACGGAAAAGAACATAGGCTACGTTTATCCTGGTCAAACAAGCATTTCCATTGTAGTCGCAGGCAAATACTGTTCTGTTATACTATAATTAATTTTATTGCTGTGAAGTCCACCCCATGTCAACCAGTGGGTGTCGTAAAAGGCGACTAAGTATCTGTAAATATAACACAAGCATCTCGCTACGCTCACCGATCCACCTGCCAAGCAAAGGCACATGGATGTTCAACAGTGGACTTATTCAACCGATTATGATGACAGCTTATCTGTAAGTAAAAATTGTACGTCCAATAGTACAAAAGCCGCAATTTTTTTCCTGATGAAAACATTATGATCTCGTATTACGTTTAAGAATATAAAAACATTAAAAATTAATGATACATAAGAGTATTCGAGTGCACAGTGTTGGCTGCACAGTATCGATAAAGTGTCGACATTTCGTCGGCATGCCGTACTCGGAGCCACAACCTTTGACTTTTACTTTCCAATGACCCGTAGTCACGTCCTAGTGATGTTACCAGCATTTGATCAATATCGATGTAAAGGCTGTTGTAATAAGTATATATGTAGAGGTAGATAAGCAGATTAAGCATCACATCTGAATAAATAACACCTTTACTAGCCATATTTAAATAACATTAAAAAAGTTCGATAGTAATCATCATCATCATAATTTATTCTTGAACAATTTTAAATGGTGTCTGAAATAGCATATGATAAGAGTTGTTTCAAATTCGGCCTGCACTTGTACACTATTTAAAAAATCAAGTAATAATCTAAATATGTATAGAAAAATACTAGAATACTATACTATTGTAATGTTACAAAACCATTCTTTTTGTACAAATTGACAGCGTCAAATGTCATTTTATTGACGCCATCTTTGTTTTCAACATCAAGTCCTACCTGTTTCGTGCGTTTTATATGTTTTTGTACAAATAAACTAAGCTAAAATATACAAAAATGGTAACTAAATCACTTTTATTTGATAATGTCCTTTTAAAATTATAAGTGTAAAAGACCAGGCCTTGGCGCCATACATTCGCGGAACGTGTCATTTGGTATCCATAACATGTAACATGGAGATGGCATGCTATTGGCTACACTTCATATTTACTTTTATTTCAACAGAAAAACGATGTAATATACTGAGTTCTTTATACAAAGTGACAGCTCATAAAATACGGTTTCATTAAATTTAGGCTTCCGATTAAGCAAACCGCTACATACAGCTCTTACTTTTAAATACATACTCGTATTTCACAAGAAGTTACAAATATTAGTCACTGACTTAACGAGACACTGACAAACTGCCTATATAATCGTAAGCGAAGACCTGCAGGGCAAGACCCATCTGTTGATAAATAGATGGTCGATAGAGCAGAAAGGTTCTCGAGTGGAGAACACGGACTGGGAGACGTGGGATGGGACGGCCAGCCCGCTATTCTGCTGAACTGGTTAAGGTAGGGAGCGAGTGGATAAGGATAATCGAGGACCGGAAGAACTGTCGCGTATTTGGAGCGGCCTATCTTCAGCAGTGGAGTGATGATAGGTCGAATAATTCAATCGAAAACCAAATTCTACGTAGCTAAATTGTCGCCCGATAAAAATCAATGAAGTATTTATCGATAAAATCATCCATCGATCATTTGTCAGCACTATAAACTATTATGTGATGATTATTATTATGTCATTCGATGTTCGCAAGTGCAGTGCATAATTGTCGAGTTATTTTGGTTGTCAACATTTTTATATTAACATTTGGACTCGCGTTTCTACTTTCCAGTTCATTGGACATTTTCAAATTAACAACTTTTAAAATACATCCTAATATTGGTTGTAGATATAAAATGTCTTGGTGTGTGTAATCCTGTGAGATATGACTAAGGGAAACAGCCTCCGTGGTCCGAGGTTCGATTTCCATTGGGGACGTCTATAGGTACTCGGTTTATGAAAGGTGGCAAAGGCAGTGCCTTAGTTGGAGGCTTCAGTGAGAGCATGCTTTCCATACAATGGACCTACCATCATTAACCATCAGATGAGATTAAGCCCAAGTGTAAACCCATTGTAAATATATATAAAAAATTGTCACATATGTTTTAATGGCCGTGTAATTTCGTCTTTAAAACAGGACTAATATGATCCCGTGAGAACCGGGAAACGTCTACCAGGCCGTCCCCCTACTAGATGGACCGACGACCTGGTTAGAGTCGCGGGGAAGTCGCTGGATGCAGGTGGGTCGGGACCGGTCGATGTGGCCTACCATGAAGGAGGCCTATGTCCAGCAGTGGACGTTTCCTGACTGATTATGACATTGGACTTATGAAGTTGAGAACAGTACAAAGTCACGTTATTTTTACCAAGACATAACTTATTATTATATACCAGAATTTCACCATCGTTCGCCAGCATTGCGGTAACGGTCACTTCAAATATTTAATTCAATACGTATTAGGCAATGAGGTTTGTCTTTACGCAATGCATTTTTGCATAATTAATAAGGCGAAAGAGAAATTAATTCTAGGCTTAGTTTTAATTTGTTTTGAAGGAAAGTTTGTATTGGTTTACATACATATATTAATAAGGATCAAAGGTGTGCTAGAGGAATAATGGCGGTTAGACTCAGACGCGCAAAGTCCCGGGTTTGATGCCCGGTGGGGACATTGTGAAATATCAATTTGGGAGACTTTCCCCAGTTCGGTTAGGACATTGTAGGCTGTATCACCTGCTTGTCTGAAAATTAAGATGGTTCCATGTTTAGTATGGTTACTATCTACGACAGGTAGTAGCTACATGAGCCATGTCAGAGGACTATGGCGGATCAACCACTCTGACACTAGGGTTTGTAAAATAGGTCATCGACCGTACAACCTATATGATAAAAATCTGCACTGGGCCTGCTTGATACATCCCGTCTACCGTTGTTGTAATTTTTATAAACCAGGTGGTTAAATAACTAACTGTGGCTACGTTTGTACTTACAATCCGGAGGCCCCAGATTCGATTCCCAGTCGGTATCGGTACTCGGTTTCTATGTCCGCCTGGCTAATACCACCATTTTACTTCTGTTGGTTGACAGTTGAGACATCTGGGTACGCACGCTTATCACACAGCCTTATCGTCACTTACCATCATACATACAAATTGCCAAGTGTGAGTCGGACTCGCGCACCGAGGGCTCCGTACAGCATATGAATAATTAACATATGTACTGAAAATCACAAATAATTGGTAAGGTAATATGTACTTAACAATGCTGTAAGAAGGCGCCTGATGGAATAGCACGCGCCATTGTTAATTTACACACTAATAAGCGCCAACAGTTTGTAATCGTAAACTTGTGATTGTAATGTGATATAATAAAAATTCTACTTTTCAGATATTCCTATACTTGTGCTATTCCTTTCCTTATTCCTATACTGTTTTGATTCCTTGCACTTGCAAAGGAAGTCGTCAAAATAAGAGGCCTAAAGGGCCGTAACTTTATTGCATTGACTTAGAGGTTTGATTTTCTATTTTTTTAAAAGTTATTTATACATTTGGCTAGTTATTTTTTGATTGATAAAGCGAAATTTCCCTTCTATTTTATTTTACTTGGCTAACTCACTGCTGCGTGTTTAGAACATGAGGCGAAGGTAATTTTTCTTCACAGAGTGGGAGCTGAGTGGTATCGATTAACAAACCACAGCACGAGTGTGGCAACACTGGTTATTGCTAAATGGTTAATGAGTTGTTAAGATAAAAGGGTTTTGTGTGGCAACATTCAATTAATGATCTATTCTTATTTTGTGTGGTTTTTACATGTTGATGTAGACTCTATCATAAGTTATTTGTAATCAAATCATAAACTTATAAAACAATATTGTTTGTGTTAAATAAAAAAAGCTAGAGGTTAGATAAAAAATATCAATTACGGATTCGATGGTATATTTGAAGAAAAAATATATATCTAAAAAATATATCTCTTTCTTACTGGACCGTAGTACTAAATCAAGATGGTATTACCACGCAAAACAAAATTCTAACTGCTAGTGACCCCCTCCAACGAAATCCGGATGAAAGTTGCTACTTATAATTTATCCCGGTTCAAATTAGAATTCTACACTGGAGTAGCTCATGAGGTTTAACTTTTAGAGCTCCGTACCCAAGAGAATTAAGCCTTCGCTATCCGTCCATACAACCACCCGTCCGTCTGTTTGTCAGCCGTCTATATCTCACGATCAGAAATTTTCATAGAATGTGTATTTCTATTGCCGCTCTAACAATAAATTAACAAAAATAAAAGGGGTCTCCCATACTACAAACGTGTTTTAATGATTACAAACTTAACTTTGCAGTTGAGCGCTATACATCGGATGTAGAATATAACTGCATAGTAAAGTTTGTTTGGGTCACTTGCGCGATTTATAGTACTAGTCACGCCATCTAGTGACGTGAAGCAAAACTAAAGCGAAAATATTTGGTATTTATTTAGGCGCATTCGTTCAGTGCGTATTATTTATAATTTTCAGTACGTTAAATATCCATATTCTGTACGGAGCCCTCAGTGCGAGTCCGACTCGTACTTGGCCGGATTTTAGGGGTAAAAAATGATTTACTGATGTCATCTCGTTTTTGTCTTATAATACTTGTTTTGTCGTCAGGTGACAGGCGCGCGCGGGAAAGGATCTATGTGTCGTGCATACCACGCGCCATTATGTCAGTCACACTCATCTCGCTTCCGCATAACTTGCGCAAACGCAGCGCCGGGGGTCCAAGTCACAAGCGATTGGCGATTGACCCGTCGTTGTATCTAAGTTTGTCAAGTTTTTGGGTAATTGCTTTAGTAGTATAATATTTTGTTAATTGTAATGTTATAGACAGAGACATTGAATAGGATTTCCTGTAACATGAAAATTACATAAAATAAATTTCCATCCAAAATTATATCATATTTTTCTCTTTGTAAGCTTTTGAAATAGAATGGAATATTATAAATCTTTTTTCATCATATCTTGAAAACAACGCTGCACATAAAAAAGGGGAAGTTATTGAAGTGTATCATGGGTTTGTGCTTGGCCATCATTTCACCTTATGGTAAGTGAGGATAAGGCCGTTGGCTGGTAAGAGGCGCTGGCACTGCTACCTTAACACAGCAGTGCTATTAACTATTAACACAGCTGTTTGGCAGCTGGTAACATAGTAGCTAGCTAGATGGACGTAGGGAATGCCCTACCACCAATCATACCGGGGGCCTCCGTGCCGCAGTTGTCTGAACATTAGATTCAGACCCGGGACACACTCATAGGTCCCGGGTTCGATTTCCGGTGGAGACATTGTCCAAAATCGCTTTGTAAGACTTTCCTCAGTTTGGTCAGGTGATTCTTCCTGCAATGACCTGATCAAACTGAGGAAATTGTGATTCCTTCCTGATTGTGTGAAAAGTAAGATGATTCAGTGTTACCACTCCAACCAACCATACCGAGCACCGACAGGTAAAACCCCAACTGGGAATCTGACAGGCGATCTGGTTTTGTCCAAGCAAGTACCGACGCCACGGTTGCCACGGAGGCGGTTGGAATCTGTTTCAGAATGTGCAAATATGTCCTTGTCAAGTATCATAACTTAGATATTTCATTTTAAAATTTCGAACACATTTTTGTGGCAACTTTTAAAAACTTTTATACAAGGCATCATTACCATCTAGAAGAGCCTGAGTGAAGTCAAATCAGTAATTAATTTACAGATTTGTACAGAGATGATTTCTCGTAGTTTGGACCACACGGTAAAAGGATTCTGTGGTCACCTGAGAAAGTTTATTTTCTTAAGCAGCTGCAAGCGACACCTTGCATTTCTAATGTTTCCTATGACCGCATGAGTTTACTTGTTTTAAACAAATTCAGTGACACGAAAATGGATACCTCATGGTCAGCATTTTAATTAACATTTTAAAAATCTCGCTCAGAATTACATGAATAAAGATTATCATTCAAATCTTTAAAAAATGTATGATGGGTTAGCACTTGGCCTTCATCTCACCTGATGGTAAGTGACGATAAGGCTGTTAAATTGTAACCTAGAAGTCTCAACACAACAGTGCTATTAACGCTGCTGTTTGGCAGCAAACTTAGGTAACATGGTGGTAGCTAGCCAGACGAACATAGAGGAAACGCGCTACCACCGACGAAATTGAGTACCGATAGGGAACCACTGGAAATCGAATTCGGGACCTCCGGATTGTGAATCAAACATTTAGCTATAAGACCACCGAGGTGGGTTTTTATACGATATACTCGTACAGAATGTGATAATCTCTCCGTCACTATTGGCTTAGGCTGTATGCATATATATTATGTCAAGGAAAACCCAGGCAGGTACCTGCAGCCGGCGACGGCGAGGTGAACCACTGTTACAGTCGTAGGAACATAGGCCGTCATGGCCGCCGTAAGGTCGAAAGGGTCAAAGTCAAAGTCAAAGTATTTTATTTGTAGAAATAGGTAAATTACAGTAAGATGTAGAATAAAGGTATAGATCGCTATTTCTTACCTGTTAGGCATACAAATATTACATTTATACAATACAAAATGTCAAAATAATGAAGTTAATAAGATTTAAATGTCAACATATTATAATATACAATTCAAATGTCAAAATAATAGTAAGATAAAAGAATATAAATGTCAAAGTAATGATTTTTCATTAAGGAAATCTGAAATTTTGTAATAACATTTCTCTAATAATAATCTTCGCAGTTTACTTTTGAAAACAGGTAGGTCTGCGTTTTTTAGATACATCGGTAATTTATTATAAATTTTTGGTGCCATACAATAGATGCTCCCAAGTTTGAATGCTGTGTGATACCTTACCAGACACAGGTCATTGTTATTTCGGAGAATTCTTGTTCACATGTCAAAATTTAATGCAAATAATTTAGGATTATTTTTTACAAAAACAGCCAATTCATATATGTAGAGGGAAGGTAATGTCATTAATTTCATTTTTTTAAAGTATGGTACACAGCTATTTGTTCTTCTCAGGTTGAACATAGCTCTAATACAACTTTTTTGGCCTTTAAATACACTCATTTTTTCTGTACTTATCATTTGCCGAAGGGAAATTAAGACTATCCACGCAAAGGGATTGCAGGTGCATTTAACTGATAAATATTTGAATTAATTGATAAATAACTCGTCGATCGGTCATTTTATTCATCCAATTATTATCTTTAAAAGATCAATATTGTAAGTCTTTTTCCCAATCCTCATTACAAGTGATTCCTGTCAAATTCTTCGACTTCTCCCAAAGTCTTCTCGTCAAAACCTTGTCGTTCGCAAACCAAGAGCTGTAGAACTCACTGCAGTCGCGAAAATGTTTTCCACTATCACTTTCCACCTTGGGATCGATACCCAAATACACCGCCATCAGAGCAACTCTGTTCAAAGGTCTTCCGAAAAGCAACAGCGCGTTGTTAAAGAACCATTTCCAAAATCCGTCGTCGTAATTCCTGAAGAACTCCGACTTCCCCAACCCAGGGTCCATGCTGTAAACATTGACGCCACTTCCCCGGATCCTCTTCTCCATTTCTACTGTGAACAGCACTTCTGCTAGTTTCGCGTTACAGTAATAGCCGAAGTTTGAATATCGTCCTATATCGTTAATATGCTCCAAGTCTACGACGCCAAGGATTAAAGCTAGAGAAGAGACATTGACTATTCGGCTCGGAGCAGACACTTTCATCAGAGGAAACAGCAGGTATGTCAAAAGAAAATGTCCAAAGTAGTTTACCTGCATCATCAGATGGAGATTGTCTTGGGTTAAACGATCTTCAAGGCCAATAGCACCGATATTGTTTACCAATATATCTAACCTAGACTCGATTGTCACAGTTTCTTGAACAAAGTTTCTTACCGAAGACAGAGATTCGAAGTCCATATGTCTAGCAACGATGTTTGGATTTCCTGAAGACTTTGCTATAGTGCTTCGGGCATCTTCCAGCTTGGCAGGGCTTTGACTGGCTATAATCACTTTAGCTCCACGCTTGGCTAAGTTCTTAGCTATTTCCAGACCCGTTCCCGATGTTGCTCCTGTCACTAGAGCCACTTTTCCACTAAGTTGGACGTCAGATTCACAGTTGGTAAATTCATCTCGTCTCATGTTTGAGATTGAAATACACTAACTATTATTGATTCGTAGCCGTCAACTCACATTGACTGTTGCGTGTTTATAGATCGTCTGTGGGCCTAATCTCATACTTAAAAGTTTACAATAATTGGATCACCTTCAAATCAGTAGTAGGGATTCGTGCGAACTGGCGCACTGGCTGGCCTGACGACCTTTTTTTTTTAAGCAAGAATGGAATGCGCACTGGAATGTGTGGAATGTACCATCAGCAAAGTTCCCGCCTTATCATCCGTACTGGCCCAACTCGCAATGATGATCAGGCTTGAGCTTTGTCGATAGTACATTTTGAATGCATTTCAATAATTCTTGTGGCATCAATGACAACTCCATTGATTCATTTTTCGAAGAAACTAAGAAACAAAAGAAACTATCTTCCATTGTTGGTGCTCATTACTTAATGATGACTCAATCACTATCTATTACTTACCTAATGAGGTTTCTTAATGAGACTTTTTCGTATTTAAGGCCGCAGCTTGTTATTTGTCTTTATAGTGTTCTAACAGTAGCTGTCTGTTACTACATACTACAAGTAGCATTTATGTCTTGGGTAACATCGTGCTGTATTGGAAATATGGAGGTAACTTTCTATTATTCTATTTACTCATTGTGATACATTTTCATATGTTTATTGTAGTATTTTCGTAAGTTGCGTTAATTACTTGTTCAAGGGCACCACGAACCAAATCGAACAAGAATACACCCTCAAGAACTACTACTTTCCAACTTCTCCAGCTTCTGATGACGATCAGGCAGCCCTCACTATTAGAGCTGGTTTTCGGAAACGAGACAGGAGTGACATCAATGACAACTACATTGATTCATTTTTCGAAGAAACTAAGAAATCCAAGAAACAAAAGAAACTATCTTCCATGGTTGGACAACCGAGCGGCGACGGCGGCGTCTCATATATAACAACAAATGTTGACGATGGCACAAACGCGACGCATTTAATAAAAATAGAATTATTTGATATGAAAAAGTTAACAAAGATACCTCCCAACCAACAGTGGAAACACGCAGACTTACGATTGAAGTACTATACAAGAAGTACGACCAACAAACATTACAAAATGAGCCGAGACCTGATTTACAACATCACGAAAGAAATAGCCCAATCTGAAGACTGCAAGAAGTTTTCGTACAATGATAAAAAAATCAATTAACTGCAAAATTAGTGATGAATAAATGTTATTAATTACTATCTAATACTTACCTAATTGCTACACACTTATATACTTATAAAACGTTTGTGGCTATTCCATAACTGTATTAGTGTCTATTAAACCTTTGCTGTGTGAACTTGAAGTCAGTGGTTGAAAATGGAAAAGTGTGAAAGTGTATTTTTTAAATTATCTGAAGAAGAACTAAGACAATTGACTGATCATATAGAGAGAGAACATGATTTGAATTTGAATAATCAATATTATGATAAGTTTCTTGTCAAACTGTGTGATGAAGAATAGTCTCGAGCATCCCAAAAAAGAGAAACAGAATACGATATAAGTCTGTCGTGTTCGTATTATGATGAGCTACTTGTTAAGCTTTGTGAGGAAGCCGAGGCACAAAACATGTAAGTGTTTGCTCAATCAGATCAATCAGATCAATTTTGATACATTGGCTAAAGCTGTGTTTCTTTTTATCATTACAGTCACTATCTGCAAGTTGGTCGAGGTGATAAACGTTCTGCTGATACTATTCTTCATAATGAAGAAAAAATAAGCCGGACAAATGAGCCGTCTACTTCTCGGGGAGACTATCAAGAAACCATCGACCCCAATGGCAATAATGAAATAGTGGAGTGTCCTGCTTGTAATATTTTAGTTAAGAAAAGGTATTTAGCACAACATCATAAAAGTAACCTACATAAAAACAAAGTATTCCGCCTCCACCATAACTTATCAAATGTTAATTTAATTGAATCTGCTTTCGGTAAAAGGGTTTTCACATACAGGGTCACTTCCATGATTGATAACCCCGAACAACTTGAAACTGTTGAATCTTTTCTTACTTCTTTAATTGAAACCCTTAAAATATTACTGAGTGAAAGTATAGAACAATTCAAAACATTTAAAGTTAATTTTATACTACATGCTAATTTCATTCAACAAACCAAAGACTTGATTAATTCGTTTGACTTTCAAACCCCTAATTTTATTATTAATGAGTCAGATGACCTCAATATTTTCATTAAAAATGTTCAAGATACTATCTCAAATAGAATAAGTGAGTTTGAGAAAAAGGATAGTGGATGGAGTTTGAAAGATATAATCAGCATTGATATGAATATAAATAAATTTAACCCTTTACGCGGATCATCATACGTTGACTTGCCATATGATATTCGCAATAAGAAAGCAGTCATCAATGTAAAAAATGTAGATCAACAATGCTTGAAATGGGCTCTGTTATCTGCACTTTTTCCTGTAACTAAAAGCTCTGATCGAGTGTCTTCATATTCGCAACATGAAAACAAGCTAAATTTCAATATTACTTTTCCAGTGAAGTTAACAGATCTTCATAAAGTGGAACAATTAAATAATATAAGCATAAATGTTTTCGGTCTAGAATATAACAATGTGAGTAAAAGCCATAATGTCGTAGGTCCATTATATTTTTCGAAAGCCCCTAAAGATAATCATATTAATTTACTATTAGTAAATAAAGTAATAATAAATAAACTGTTACATTAAAAATTTATCTCGTCTAGTCAACAAACAGGTCACCAATCGAAATGATGCAATTCATATCTGCAACGGTTGCTTACTGTTTTTCAATACAAAGTTAGCACTTGACACACATAAAATGTCTGATTGTGCACATGTACGAACAGATCTACCAAACGTAAATACACTTAGACAGAATTGGTTTGGTGAAAACGTTCCCACCGATAAATTATATTTCGATAAATTCGAAAAGAAGATGAAAGTCCCATTTGTTATTTATGCTGATTTTGAGTCATTTTTAAAACCAATAGAATCATGTTCTAACGATCCAAATAAATCTTCCACCACCAATGTTCAAAGACATGATGTCTATAGCTTCGGATACTATATTAAATGTGCTTATGATAACAAACTTTCAAAGTATGTTACATATAGTGGTGATAATTGTGCCCAAGTTTTTATGGAAAAATTACATTCCGATCTCAAAATTATATGTCGCGAAAATAGTTTTCAAAAATGTCCTCTTCCCCTAACTGATGAGAACAAAATAACCATTCAAGAAAATACTAAATGCTATATTTGCGAAAGAGAGATTGCTACTGATCAGTTTATAGACCATGACTGGCACACTGGGGCTTTCAGAGGGGTATGTCATGAAAGCTGTAGTAAAAAATTTAATAAATTGCCATTTGTGCCTGTAATATTACACAACTTAAGTAACTATGATGCTCACTTTATTGTCCATGCATTGAATTTCAAAGATGGAGAAGTACATGTTATACCCCAAAATAAAGAGAAATACATTTCTTTTTCCAAAAATTTTAAAATTAATAATCAAGATGTCAGTTTAAGATTTATAGACTCATTTAAATTTTTATCAAGTAGTTTGGAATCATTATCCCACAATCTTCGTGATGAGCAATTCGCTGAACTTAGAAAAGAATATCCATACTTTCAAGATTTCGAGTTATTGAAAAGAAAAGGAGTTTACCCTTACGAGTACATGACTTCCATCGAGTCTTTAAAAGAAGCATCATTACCACCAATTGATTGCTTCTATAGTTCACTTACTGGTAATGGTATCTCCTCCGAAGATTATAAACATGCTCAAAAAGTTTGGCGAAATTTCAACTGCCTTACCATGAAGGACTATTCCGACCTTTATCTAAAAACAGACGTTCTACTATTGAGCGATATATTTGAAAACTTTAGAAATGTCTGCATCAATACTTATGATTTAGACCCAGCTCATTATTATACTGCTCCAGGTTTAAGTTGGGATGCCATGTTGAAATTCACCAAAGTTCAGTTGGAATTATTGACTGACTTTGATAAAATAGCTTTTATAAAATCTGGTATAAGAGGCGGTGTATCTCAATGTAGCAATCGATATGCTAAAGCTAATAATCCATACATGGCTGACTACAAAAATGAAGAACACCGGTTTCATATTTGACATATCTCGAAGCTAATAATTTGTATGGGTGGGCTATGTCTGAATATTTACCTATAGCTGGATTTGAATGGGATTCACAAGGTGTTGATTTAAATGTTCCTATCGACTCAGACATAGGATACATAATGGAGGTTGATTTAGAATATCCCAATGACTTACATGATGCACATTCTGACTTTGTCCCTTTGTTGACCCTTTGTCCTGAAAATATCTGCGTTGGTAAAACTAATACTAAGGAGCGTAGACTAGTACCAAATCTTAAAGACAAAGATAAATATGTAATACATTATAGAAATCTTTTACAATGTTTAGAAATGGGTATGAAGCTAAAAAAGATACACAGAGTTTTGAGATTCCAACAAAGTCCGTGGTTGAGAAAGTACATAGAATTAAACACCCACTTGAGAACTTCGGCAGTTTCGGATTTTGAAAAAGATTTTTATAAATTAATGAATAATTCTATATTTGGAAAGACCATGGAAAATATCGAAAAACGAGTAAATGTCAAATTACTTACTCATTGGGAAAACCGTGGGAAAGTACAAAGTGTTCAAAGTCTTATTGCTCGTCCAGAATTCCACAGTCTTTCAATATTTTCTGAAAGTTTAGTAGCAGTTCAATTACAAAAAACGAAGTTACTGTATAACAAACCAATTTATTTAGGTTTCAGTATACTTGATATATCCAAGACTTTGATGTATGATTTTCATTACAAATATATGAAGAATAAGTTTACAAATTTAAAATTGTTATATACTGATACAGATAGTCTGATATATCAAGTTTTCTGTGCGGATTTATATAAACAAATAAAACCAGATATCAGCAATTATTTTGACACATCTGATTATGCTCATGACAATGCTTATGGGTTCCCGCTGTTGAATAAAAAAAATTAGGCTTTTTCAAAGATGAAAATAATGGTAAAATTATGTCTGAGTTTGTGGGTTTGCGCTCAAAAATGTATGCGATGATAGTTAATGATAAAACTATAACTAAAGCTAAAGGAGTTAACAAAAATGTGACTAAAAACTTAAAGTTTAATAATTAAAAATCTTGTTTGTTCAATGAAAATGTACAGCTTGCCGAAATGTGTAGATTTAGGTCTATTAAACATATAATTTTTACCCAAAAGATAAGAAAAATATGTTTGTCTTTCAATGATACAAAGCGATATATTATACCGAATTCCACCGATACTTTAGCATGGGGTCATTACAAATTGAGATAATTTAGTAAATAAGTGTATATTAATAGAACAGTCTGTAATAATTTAAGGTGTATAAAATGTATGTAGATTGAATGAACTGTGTGTTAAAAATAATATTATAGTGAAATAGTTATAAAAGCTGTATTCGTATTATTTGTTCATACTGTAAATAAAGTTTGACGAGAGTTAACGTATTTAAAATGTTTCATTTTGATCATCCATTTGCTGCTATTATAGCTGGTCCTAGTGGTTGTGGAAAATCAAATTTTGTATGTAATTTCTTAAAATATATGAGGAAGATTTGCAATATAGAATTTCACCGTGGAATGTGGTGCTATGATGAAATGCAACCTCTATATAATATGAAAGGTGTCAATTATTACCAGGGCATTCCTGACTTAAATATGTTTGATGGACAAAATCCACAGCTGATAGTAATTGATGACTTAATGAGAGAATCTGATGGTCGTGTGGTTGACATCTTTACTAAGGGAAGCCATCATCGCAATCTAAGTGTATTTTATATTACACAGAACTTATTTCATCAAGGTAAAGGTCAGCGTGACATTTCTTTGAACTCGAGCTACATAATATATTTCAAAATCCTAGAGATAAAACACAAGTACGTTTCCTCGGTCGTCAACTATCACCTGACTGTCCAAAGTTTGTTGAAGATGCATATAAAGATGCCACAAGTAAAGCATACGGATATTTAATGATTGATTTAAAACAAAACACGGATGACGCATTTCGTTTAAAAACAAATATATTTCCCGATGATGGTTACACGGTTTGCTATATTCCGAAGAAAGGATATAAATATTCTAATAATAATCAAAAACCATTCATTTATAAATGAGGAAACAACGAGTACACACCCATGGTGACTTTTTAAGGGCGTTACATTTACTAAAACCAAAATTTCGGAAAGCATTACTTAAGGTATGTGATGATAAGGAAGTGAACTGTCTTTGTGAATGTATTTATAATGTCTTACAAGGTAAAATTCCAATACCAGAAAAAGAAAAGGACAAGTTAAAAAAACATAAGCATATTTTGAGAAAACTGGTTTCCAAGGGTAAAGATACACAAAGGAAACATATCATAATTCAAAAAGGTGGTGCATTTTTACCAATAATACTAGGTTCAGTTTTAAGTTCATTG
Source organism: Carcina quercana (assembly GCA_910589575.2). Classification (NCBI taxonomy): domain Eukaryota; kingdom Metazoa; phylum Arthropoda; class Insecta; order Lepidoptera; family Depressariidae; genus Carcina; species Carcina quercana. Next base: position 758,375 of record OU342443.1, read on the forward strand.
GTCAGTTCACTAATTAAGTAAAGTAATAATGGATAACGCGAAAAAAATTATTTTTATTGAACCGGATGTTATAGAGAAACTAAAGAGAGATAATGAGTTTAATACAAGTGACAGTACTTTATCACGTCTCGATGAAGAAATGAATAAGGTTTTAAAAACGAAGTTGTGCGATCGTGAAAAGTGGCCACTGTATTTACACACATTACAAAGATATTTGTATTTTATTGGGAATGAAAGAAAACCTATAACATTGCCTATACTAAATTTTGATGAAGCTGAACCGGAAACAAATACTAAAAAGGATGAAAAATTCGAAGATGAGACAGATGTAAATAAGCACTCTAAGAATAAAGACGATACTAAAACTGATGATTTATACACCAAAACTTTTTTACTTCAATTGTTACCAAAAACATATTCAACTAAGGGTGAACTTTTACTAAATATATTACAAAAAAATAAAGATGTATTAAACTGGAATGAAAAGGGGACTGTTTTCACCGATGGAAAAGAAATTGTCGGGAGCAATATAGTAGATCTATTAAATGATGTCTTAAGACCTCTTAAAAGCAGTTCTCCTTGTGGTTGGATGCAATTTTGCTTAGCGCTTAAAGATTTGAAAGTGCCATTAAGTTACATTGGCAACCCAAGAAGAGCTACTTATATAAATGTAGCATCGACAACAAAGAATTTTGGTAAGAATTTTAATACCACATCACCTCAAACAGTACCTTTATTTACTACTCCAAATACAAGTAACACAGATCCAGAGTTTAAGGAAAGGGCAAAGAAAAAACTTAAATGGCAAAAATGGACCCCTTATTAGAAATTCATAATATTTACTACGGTGTTTCTCATCCTGCTGGTTACAGTAACATAAATAATTTGGCAAATGCAATGAAAGGTAAAATGACTAGAGAAGAAACTCAGAAGTGGTTGAAATCACAAGAAACCTACACTTTACACAAACCTGTTCAACGGCGATTTGCTAGAAATAAATACATCGTGTCTAATTATAATGAACTTTGGCAAGCTGACTTAAGTGATATGCGATCTTATAGTGAATATAATGATGGCAATAAATATATTTTGTGTGTTATTGATGTTTTTAGTAAATATGCATATAAAATAAATAAATAAAAAATACTTTTATTTGTTCCTCTATTAACTTGTAACATGGTATATCTATACGTAAGTCTTAATAACTACTCGGAACAAAACGGCCGATGGGCTCAGGTCTACCGTTGGCCAGCCGCCGGCAGACCTGCTTTTCAGCCCACGCCTTTTACATAGCATTACAATACAACAATTTATAATATTTTAGTATATGGCAACACTGGCCTGATTATATTTATTATTATTAATTCTGCTATATAATAATAATAAATAAAATATGCTAGACCCATGCATAAAAAGAATTCAAGAACTATAAAAAAATGTTTCAAAAGTATTTTTATAGAAGCTGAAAGTACACCAAGGCATATACAGTCAGATAAAGGTACTGAGTTTGTTTCGAAAGATGTTCAAACTTTTTGAGAAGTCATAATGTAAATTACTACAAACAAACAATCCCGATATTAAAGCTAGCATAGTAGAAAGATTCCAACGAACTCTTAAAACAAAAATGTGGCGATACTTTACTCATAACAATACCTACCGATACATTGATGTCTTACAGGATTTGCTTCACTCATACAATCATAGCTACCATAGGAGTATAAAAATGTGCCCTTGTGATGTAAATTCAGGTAACATTATGACAGTTTGGCGCAATCTCTATAGCAGAAAGGTTGACCAAAAGTCCGGTAAAACATCTAAACCTAAATTTAAAATAGAAAACCTATGTAAGAATTACAAAGTATAAACATATATTTCAAAAAGGTTATGAAACTAGCTGGAGTGATGAAATATTTATAATTACTTCAGTTATTGATAGATCACCTTGGGTAGTTTATACTTTAAAAGATTTACTAGATGAGAAAATTATTGGGACTTTTTATGAAAAAGAACTACAAAAAGTCACATACAGTCCCACTACAAAGCATAAAATAGATAAAATAATAAGTACCCGCTATTCTGGTCGCAGAAAGGAGTTGCTAGTGAAGTGGAAAGGTTATCCAAATAAGTTTAATAGCTGGATATCGGCATTGAGCGTGGAAGAACCATGATGCAAGAAAACTTTTATTTAACATTACCGAGTAACAGTTCTATGACCTACTTCCCAGATAACAAAACTACTAATTTCTCAACAAAATTACCGAAACCTATTAAACTGGAAGGTGAATGGTCGGTTGGAATAGCAGAGTTTCAGTTTCCTTGTACCATGTTCACTGTTCAAGAACATGAAAATACAATGTACATAACAAAAAAAATGATGGTTCCAAATGAAACGACATCATCTTTAGTAACCTACAAAAATCATATACCTGCATCTAGTTATGAAAACATTGATGATGTATTGACTGCACTAAATTCAAGGGAATCCTTTAAATTGCGCCACGACAAAATATCCAAGTTTATTTCATTAACTGGTGATATTAACAATCTGATATCTTTAAAGTTTTCATCGAAATTAAGTCTTCAACTAGGATTTGACCCAAATACTAATGTAGCTACAAAAAGAATTGGTAAATTTCCAGCAAATTTGTATTTAGGATTACCATCGCAATTATACATTTACTGTGATATAATAGAACCGCAAATGGTTGGTGATGTAATTTGTCCATTACTAAGAATCATCCCATTAGATTCCGCGAAATACATTTATGGATCAAACAAAATGCACGTATTTTCACCTCCTCACTATATTCCTGTTATGCGAAGGGAGTTTGATACCATTGAAATAGATATAAGGACAAACACAGGTGAAAATATAACATTTCAGTTTGGAACGACCTGTGTGAAACTACATTTCAAGCAAAGATAAAAAATGTATGCAAAACATGATAATAATATCTGTCCATATGAACATTATTATGCTCATCAAGCTGGTTCTTGTGTAGGAGTAATCTATAAAGGTGTTGCACATCAACGTGGACATGGGATTGGAAACTTCTTAGGAGGACTGTTTCGATCGGTGCTGCCTCTTCTAACAAGTGGAGCTAAGGTCATTGGTAAAGAGGCTTTGAATGCTGGAGTAGGATTATTATCTGATATGGTTACTGCAAAACCATTAAATGAGTCTGTCCGAAATCGGTTAAAAGATGTAACTTCTAATTTAAAGAGAAAGGCAGATGATAAGTTAGATCGAGTAATGACAGGGTCAGGATATAAAAGTAAGAGACAACGTTTACAAAGTCTCATTCAATCACATAAACTAAAAGAAAGAACATTAAAAAGAGCAAAGAAAATCAGGACCATAAAATATAACGACATATTTGATTAAAATTCAATAAACATGTCATTTTTACATAACCATTCTTGCGAATGTGTAAAATCTGAATAAGATTTATTCGCTTTACCATCCACCCAAACTAGTATTGAGAATGGTCAATGGATACACTATAAACCCATTTCATCCCTTAGTGACGATGGGCCAATAGAATTTCAAGTTCCTGGAACTGGTGATGATTACATCGACTTGTCTCACACCCTGATTCACATAAAAGCTAAAGTATTAAACCAGGACTTATCAACTTTAGCAGAATCTACCATTGTAGCACCAGTTAACAACTGGCTACACTCACTATTTAGCCAACTTGATGTATATCTTAATCAAAAACTTATATCACCGCCAAATAATACATACGGGTATCGTGCCTACATAGAAACATTATTGAACTATGCTCCAGCAGCAAAAAAGTCACATCTTACTTGTGGATTATGGTATGAAGATACAGCTGGTAAAATGAATTCCTTTGATGAAACGAACAAGGGTTTTACAGAAAGACAAAATATTATCAAGGAAAGCAAGGAAGTGGAAATGATTGGTCATTTACATGGAGACATATTTAACCAAGAAATTTTTTTGATAAATGGTGTGGAAATGTGCGTAAAATTAGTGCGTTCAAGAGATACTTTTAATATTTTGTGTCCGTCAAATGATGTGAAATTGAAAGTGTCTATCACTGATGCTACTCTTATGATTCGTAAGGCTCGAATTAATCCATCCGTACTACTTGCTCATCAAAAGGTACTAGCCACAACAACAGCAAAATATCCAATCACTCGAGCAGAAGTGAAAGTTTTAACCATACCATCTGGCATTCAGGATAAAACTCTTGACAATGTGTTCCTTGGTCAAATACCTAAAAGATGTATAGTTGGATTTGTGGATAATACAGCATTTAATGGAAGTTTTACAAAGAATCCTTATGATTTTGATAACTATGGTATAAATACCTTTAGCTTATACATTGATGGGACTCAAATACCATCAAAAGCTTTACAACATGTATTCAGTAATAACTTATTTACTACTGCATATCATACTCTATTTTCTGGAACAGGTATTCACTTTTTAAATGAAGGAAACGGTATAACTAGGGATGGATATCCAAATGGCTATTGTTTAATGGCTTTTGATTTGACACCTGACTTATCAGCAAACTCAACGGCACATTGGAATCTCATTAAACATGGAAGCGTTCGATTAGAAATAAGATTTGAACAATCACTGAAACAAACAATCAATTGTATCGTTTATGCTGAATTTGATAATATTATTGAAATTGATAAAAACAGAAATGTGAGTGTAGATTTTAGTAGTTAACTAGATAGTAATAAATATGTGTAATAGTATATTTATTGCTCATTCGTAGATTATAATAGCTTTGAGCACCACAAAACATTTAACTAATAATGAATACTATAGATATTGGTGATTATCTAAAAAAATTACATCATTCATTAGAATGTAATGTATTTCCTGCTAATCGTATCCCAATGAATATGGGGGCGCCTGTTTACATAATTTCTAATTTAGATCCTGATACGAAACCAGGATCGCACTGGGTAGCAATATATATTAATAATGAAGGTGTGGGAGAATACTTTGATTCTTTAGGTCGAAAGCCTATTAATTATCACTTATCTTTTTTAAAAAGGAATACAAGCAAGTGGATTTATAACAGTAAGGTCATACAAAGTCCATTCTCATCAATCTGTGGCGAATATTGTTTAGTTTATTTATATTTTAAATTAAGAGGTATGTCATTGAATGATTTCATAAACATGTTTGGTGGAAACACAATTCAGAATGATATTATGTTAAAAAATATGTTTAATTCCTATTTAGAATAATTAGATATATAATTTATTTTATAAGATTTGAGAAATAAAAATAAATATGAAACCAGAACGACTTTCATTATCATTCATCCTTTATTTTATTGGGAACAAAGAGTAGTTTTGGGAAAGGAAATAAAAAAAAGGATTTTAATTAATAACATTTATTCATCACTAATTTTGCAGTTAATTGATTTTTTTATCATTGTACGAAAACTTCTTGCAGTCTTAAGATTGGGCTATTTCTTTCGTGATGTTGTAAATCAGGTCTCGGCTCATTTTGTAATGTTTGTTGGTCGTACTTCTTGTATAGTACTTCAATCGTAAGTCTGCGTGTTTCCACTGTTGGTTGGGAGGTATCTTTGTTAACTTTTTCATATCAAATAATTCTATTTTTATTAAATGCGTCGCGTTTATGCCATCGTCAACATTTGTTGTTATATATGAGACGCCGCCGTCGCCGCTCGGTTGTCCAACCATGGAAGATAGTTTCTTTTGTTTCTTGGATTTCTTAGTTTCTTCGAAAAATGAATCAATGGAGTTGTCATTGATGTCACTCCTGTCTCGTTTCCGAAAACCAGCTCTAATAGTGAGGGCTGCCTGATCGTCATCAGAAGCTGGAGAAGTTGGAAAGTAGTAGTTCTTGAGGGTGTATTCTTGTTCGATTTGGTTCGTGGTGCCCTTGAACAAGTAATTAACGCAACTTACGAAAATACTACAATAAAAATATGAAAATGTATCACAATGAGTAAATAGAATAATAGAAAGTTACCTCCATATTTCCAATATAGCACGATGTTACCCAAGACATAAATGCTACTTGTAGTATGTAGTAACAGACAGCTACTGTTAGAACACTATAAAGACAAATAACAAGCTGCGGCCTTAAATACGAAAAAGTCTCATTAAGAAACCTCATTAGGTAAGTAATAGATAGTGATTGAGTCATCATTAAGTAATGAGCACCAACAATGGAAGATAGTTTCTTTTGTTTCTTAGTTTCTTCGAAAAATGAATCAATGGCTACTTATACTAACTTATACTTATACTAATAATAAATAAAAAATACATACTTTTTCTCTAGATCAGTTTACATAATTCTTGTATTCTAGTTCATCGACACATAGGCCTCCTTCATGGTTCGCAATATCGACATCAATACAATTAAAATCACGCGACAAGCTTTTATAGCATATAAATTGTTCAATGTAATCAATTGATGGGTTTGATTTAATTTAAAGTTTATTTTCTTCTTTTTAGAGCATTTAAATAAAAGCTTCTTTATGAAATTTTTTATATTAATTTATTTTTTATTTTTTAGTTATCGTGTAAATGTTTCTTAAGACTAAAAAAGTCTAGTTAAATTACTGAATCTATTTCAATGTTAAAAAGTATCCAAGCACAGAAAGCAAAGTAACGTTTCTAGATGAGCACGCTTCCATTTGTCAGCTCTAATCACTTAACATCGGATGATATGAAGACGAAAGTACCAGGACCTCATACCTAAGGTGGAGTCTAACTACAACTTCAAAGAGAGAAAAAGAGATATATAATATCTTGGCAGAAGGTCTCTGTCATCCCCATAAGATTAAATTAAATCATTATCAACATTCGAATTTACATATGTATATTTAAAAAGCGAAGGCCCGCGTTCTATTAAAAAAAAACTCGAACTGAAGCCAATCCTCTTGGAACATGTCAATGCAGCAAAAAGTATGTAATTAAATAGACCCCGATCTTTTTTCGGAGGTTAGTGCGGAACAGTTGTCTTACACGCTCTCTGACACTTATGTCAACCTGGTAGTCTATTATTGAGATTGTGGCCAAGAGTGTGTTGCAAATACCGCCCAGTGACTCGGCAAAAATACTAGTATTGATTTTTGAATGAAAAACATTCCTTCAGTTAATAAGAAAAAAAAAGTACTAGTGCTTTTGGCTTTATAACTAGTTAATAAAAAAACGCACGTTTGCCTTGCGTTTTTAAGACAAGCTTCTGAAATCACGAACTTTTAGCACGCCAAACAGCTACAAAACGTATCATTTTCTGAGCACAAGTATTAGAAAAACTATATATATTATTCCCAAGTTACGTGTATGGGAGCCACCCTTAAAAATATGTTTTGCAAGATTTTATTCTACTACTTTGTCGGCGTGATTAATATGTATACCCGTACTAAATTACACCTTTCCAGTAGTAAGGGTCTCTAAGCAAAGCCGCGGACTGACAGACGGACCGACTAACAGAGCGAAATTAAAAGGGTTCGTAGTTTTACTGCGGAACCCTAAAAACAGAAGTGACAGAAGTTGAGCGTTCTCATTTCAAAATATAAGTTTTACTCAAACCCGCGCGGAATATGTCATTAACTTCTTCTGTTTCTGATAACCTGGTAGTTCAAATGATTTTTCAATAGTTTGGTAGGAAATTAACCTGCGCTACAAAAACGATATTGCACGCTCCGGTGCACTTATGTCAACGTGGTATTCTGGAATTAAGATGAGCCCGTATTTGAGGGACCATTGAAAAGTTCTTCTTTATTTCTCCTGGCTCCAGCATCAGACCAGGACCGAGTTAAGCTCGCGAGTAGTCACTGGATGCCCTATCACCGTGCATATGTGGGCGCGCCATAACAGGGAGACTCATGTCCAACAGTGGACTTCTGCAGACGATGATTATTGCATACGCTGCCTTGTCCAGCCTCAATTGAGTGACACTATCTTGTCTTAAATTTATTTAGAAAACCATTGCCAAACTAACATAAACACACGCTTTTTAGTTGTATTTTTGGCATTTATGCATGACATTCAGCATTTACAAAGAGGATATAATCACAGACTTTGCACAGACGAGGTACTGATATCGACTTGATTTGATTATGTGGTTACTTTTCATTCCCTTGGGCCAAAAAGAGACAAATAGCATTTTGAATCTAAAACACTTCAACTAAAAAGTCTAAAGTTAATGAATCTATTTAGATTTTAAAAAAAGAAGTGACAGAAGCTACGCGTTCTCATTAGTAGAATAAACCGCGCGTAATATGTCATGTGAGCTAAATCAAAACTACTTCTGTTTCTGCTAACCTGGTACTTCAAATGATTTTAAGTAGTTTGTTAGGAATCAACCTGCGCTACGATACGATATATAGAAACGATATAGCACGCTCCCTTGCACTTATGTCAGCCTGGTATTCTGATTTTGAGATGAGCCCGAATTCGAGGGGCCCATTGAAGAGTTTCTCTTTATTCCTCCTGACTCCAGCATCAGACCAGCTCGATAGTACCAGAAAAACGCATTGTCATCGGAACTGAACCAACGTACAAAATTTCAACTCCCTAGGATAAGAGGAAGTGCTTCTAATTCAGCTTGCAAGATTTGACCCGAACATACATACATACATACATACATACAAACATTGCAAGTTAAATAAAAGCTTTTAAAATAGAAACCTTCACAGTATCTCTTTCTTGTGTCTGTCAAGACCCTTTTTCTCAGGAAAACGTAAAGGTACTTAAGTCTGCAGTCCCTTGGATCGCTGAAAAATCAAACTTCTAGGTCAACACAATGAAAAACATTTGGAAAGAAGCAAGGTCTTACAGCACAATCATAGGAATACATTGGAAGACTAGGATTTTTTAAATTATAACACAGTACAATAACTTTTATATATTCACAAACTTAAGTTTGCAGTTGAAAGCGATACATAGGGCATGTAATGTAACCGCAAATAAGTTGGGTTTAAAAAGGGCATAGTTGGGTGCATATTACCGCACCGACGTGAAATTGACCGGTTTTAAAAAATGTTATGGATGAAACCATGTTGTTTTCATTCAAAGTTCTTGACCATCTTCACAAAGGACTGTTCTGACCTTCCTCTGACAAGGAGGCCAACTCAGAGACGTGGCTATGAATTTATGAATATGAAACCTGCATACGACTTGAATAATGACAATGAAACCTGCCATTAAGGCCGTCGACCAAAAACGAAAGTATAGTAGCATTCAATTTACATGATTTCAGATGACCTTCTTCAGCGTGTTGAGAAACCGAATTCAAGGTTTATATGCGTTTATAATTTGGATGTGCGCTTTGGTTGTATTTTATTGAGAAAAGGACATAAACATATCTGAGACAAATAATATAACTGAAACAGATAAAATTACAGGAATAAACAAACCGTTTGATCGAATTCATTGTTGGTTACCCCTAAACATTTGTCTTTCGTCTTTTCCTGCGCTCCGATTCTATTTACATTTGGACCTTATAAAATGCTATTCGTTTCCCAATTCTCTTCTTCACGTATCTTCACTGCAGCTTTAGACTCCTCCCACAATCTTCTTGTCAGCTTCACATCACTCGCCATCCAATGGTTCATCCATTTCCTACAAAACTTGAAGTGCAATCCGCTCGCTTTCTCCAAAGAAGGGTCTGCAGCCAAATACGCTATCTGTTCTCCTACTTCCTCTTTACTCTGTCCAATCATATCTATAAACAATCTTGATACTTCTCGAATCATCACCGGTACATTACTTAGTATATCTGTACCATGAACGACGAAAGGATCAAAACTGTTCGCTGTGACCCCTGTGCCCGCTAAACGTTTGTCCAATTCTGTTGTGAATAGTGTATCGGCTAGTTTTGAGTTGGCTAAAGATGTCACTGTGTTGTATCGGCCGATATCGTTCCAGTGGTCGAAATCTATTTCTCCGATGTACATTGAGGCTGCAGAGCTGTTTATTATGCGGCTCGGTGCTGATGACTTCAACAAAGGCAGCAATAGATATGTAAGTAGAAAGGCACCGAAGTAATTGACTTGCATCGTAAGGTTTAGCCCATCCTCGGTTAAATTATCAGGAAGACCGACCGCTCCTGCGTTGTTGATTAAAATGTCTAGTCGTTTCTCTGAATACACAATTTCACTCGCGAAGTTTCTCACAGATTTCAACGAAGCCAAGTCCAGTAGTCTATAGTCAATGCTATCACTATCGGTTGCTATTCTTAAGTCATCTCTGGCTTTGATTAGTTTCGTTTCGTTGCGACTGGCAATGATGACTCTGGCACCACGTTTGGCCAGGTTTCTGGCCACTTCCAGCCCGATCCCGGTGCTACCCCCGTGACAATGGCCACTCTTCCTTCAAGCTTCGCGTCTGTATAACACATTTTCTTCAAGACAACACAGTTCCACGAAGTCAATCAATACACTGATGATAAAAGGAAAAACCGTGTCGTCAAAAGGTTCTACGCAACCGGGTTTTTGTCTTGCCTCGATAAAAAGGACTCGATGTGCCACTATGCATTCTCACGTTTTTCTCGCACCTATTGAACTCACCTTTATGATACACAAATTGACAAAATGTGTACGAAATCTGTCACCACGCAAATGAATACATATAATACAGCCACTCTGGTTCTCAGTATGTGTTGAGTAATTATTGAATGTATGTATTCAGATTTTTTTGAGAAACTTTTTTATATAAATATTATTATTAGTGAATTCATGAATTGACCACAGCTGAGTTATGACTACTTTGTTCAGATACAGAACACCACAAATACACTATAGTAACATCTTTCTGCGATCACCAATCCGTCTGCCACCTGCGTGTTTTATGGGAATTCCCCTCATGTATAGTTGTTAGAATTTTAATCACTATGACTCTGACGATGACAATTAAAATGCACACGACGTCGCGGACATACCAATGTTTATCACAGTTACGTCACTCTCGCGACTACAGCCAGAAAAACGACAAAAATGACAGTATTTTAAATGGGATCGTATTCGATAATAAAATTGCTTAAACTGCGCCAAACTACCGGTAGAATGGTTTTATTTGAAACGTTGCTAAAGTGATGCCATAATAAGAGAATTATTTGTAGGAGAAAACTTTATAAACGAAAACCTGACTACTAAAGAAACTAATATCAAAATTGAAACTAATTCTGCAACTGACATATCTTCGAAAGCAATAATTAAATCATTTCATCCTATGTAATCTTTTAACAGCACTTGTTGAATTTTATTAGATGTCATACCCTAGTAACCCGCGGAAGAGCACGACGATTCCAATGATACTTCACCTGCCAAAATATACAACAAGTAGTTTTTAGAATATATGAGGTAAACCAAGAACATACATTTTTAGCTTACTAAAATCAAAACCCTTCATTATCACTCCAAAGTGAACAGGCATTCGCTGGCGTCATTTCTCCTCATCGCGTGAGATGGTGGCCAAGCGAAATAAAGTTGATGTCATTGTCGCCGAAGCAAATTACTCCAAAACTTGATATGAGAATCAAGTGTATACCATTACTTCAGTTTACGTGCATAAGCATTAGTATCGCGAGTAATGATCTGATTTCCACCGCGATTTCGCTGAAATTTGGTATTTGGGGGTATTCGGGGGCGAAAAATCGATCTAGATTAGTCTCATGTCTGGGAAAATGCGCGTTTTCGAGTGTTCATGCGTTTTTTCCTTCGCATTATTCGACGCAAAATATGATGGGAAATTTCACGCTGTCAAACATAATCACTTTAGCCGAGTGGTTCACACGTGTCATTCCGTCCGAGATATCCGCGTTCAAATCCCGGTTGGAAAATTGCTTTAATTTTTGTTTTTTGTGTGTTTTTATTTATTCAAGTTTGTAATTATTGTTCCACTCTTTATGGCTAACCAGGGGCAGGCATATAGTTTTTGTTTGTTTTTAAAGAACTACGAGCAAAGCTCGATCGCCCAGATATTTGCACTAAAAGTCTACTTTTATTAAGGCAAATTTAATATATATATATTTTTCCAATGGATTCCATTGTCAGAACTGGACCAAATTGCGGTTCTGAGGTAACAAACATAACAAAAAAAACGTCGAATTTATAATGTACTCCTTTTTTGAAGTCGGTTAAAAACGTGATCTTTCTGTGAAGACTCGTGGTACCAATGTCTGGGGAAGGATCGGTCCGTTAAGGAGTCCACCACATCCTACTTGAATTTAAAAAATGATAAATGTTGTTTATTTAGAAGTTGTGCAAGTGAGCCTCTTTCCCTACGCAACGAAGGCGTATAGGTTTATATTCACAAGGGCGTCTTGGTTCGGTTTAAAATGGGTCATCTATTTTGTCAACGCCTATGACGAAATCTATCCAAAGTAGAGGCCAGTACATATTTTTATTATATGTTGTAACAGTGTGCAAATTTCAAGTGTCTGCCTATTTCGGTTCAAAACATTCAACCCTGTGACATACAGACAAACGGACTGCGGAGTCATAGTTAGGGGTCTCCATTCGGATTCGGAACCCGAAAATAATGACATACTTCAAAGCAAAACTTTCATTAGAGGCAGACCACCAAAGGCCGTCAATCATACTCGCGTCACAGGCCCGACACTCCGAACAAATGTCGTGTTATCGGCCACATCGAACGTATTCTCATGTCTGTTAGATGTATTTGTTAACGTCATTCAATATTGATCATTGTTGCCTATGACACTAGAGATATCCGTGAGGATGTTCATCCTTAGTGAATAACACCATTTCTTGTTTGTGATCATGTAACCGCATCGGTGACCATGCCGAGAGATGATACTTATCAAACCCATTCCCATAACGACCTGTAAATAGTGATGGTATAAACAAGGTCATTTACTGTTTTCAAGTAGAATACTGTTTGTTCGAGATTTAATCTGATATTGGCTTACGATGGTTCATCCACCCGTTGATTAAGTTTAAATAGAGGTTAACATTATCCGTCTCCTAATGCTTCCATACTGAATTTCTGTTGCCATAATCTTTTAAAATATAATAGCTGGCTTTGTTGTAATTACCTAAAAATAGGAGACGAAATTATAGTGACGCGAAATAAATATCATTAATTTACAACTTTATAGTTAGCTACAATAGCCGTTACGCAGCTAATGGTTCATAGATGGCGCTTTGAAAAAGTGTTTAAAATGAAAATTGTGATTTATGGTAAAGTTGTATGTTAATGATACTCATTTCGCGACATCACAATCTGATATTCTATTTTTAGATAGTTACTACACAAATCAGTATGAAATTTTGATGGACGAGGATCGCCTTAAGGTGAAACCCATTCTGAGTCACTGCGAAGGCGGGCTGGAAAATTTAATTTTACTGCTTAAAAAATTGTTTATCTGTAAAGTCGGTTTACGGACGAAAATTTACATAATAACGTAATAAGAAAAGATGCATTACAAAACGAACGCTTAGCCGATCGTGCCTCTCTATCACATGTTCCGTGCTCTCGCTTGCACGCTCGGCTCAGGCGGAACGTGACACTTTTTAGTGCGTGCAGCCGGCGTTCATCGATTTATAAGAAATCACGTCAAAGATAAATGTTATAAATTCTTCTTAAAATTATCTTGGAGATAGCTATGTACCGGTACAGCTCGCACCAAACGTTTCGCTTCTACATTCATCGTGTGTACAGCTAAAATGAACTTTCTACCGAATTATTCATAGTGCTTTACGATATGTGATCTATAAGCAAAATAATCAAGCTTCAAATCTTTGCTGTCACAACTAAGAGATATTTTGCGTGCATTGTAATTTAGGTATTAAAGAAAACGTCTCGCCGCGTTGCCATAGAAAAAACTCTAAGCTTAAGAAGCTATGTTGGTTAGACCACGTGGTCGTGTTCAAGGTTGCATTGTTTTGTAGCTGTCCCTATCCGAGCCCTATCCTACCCGAGCGCGTACGGTGAGACAGCATACACTACGCGAAGTTATCCACCCGTTATTTGGATGTTTCGTAGTCCAGGGATCATTTGAAGGATACAGTATATTATGTAACCATTTTTTTAATACAGTATACTAATGAAATTTCAGATGTCGGTGGTTTTTCCAAATTGTTCTAAATTGATTCATACTCTTGTAAATCAGGTTCAAAGTTGGGGCTTTTTATTACCGTAAAATACAATTCTTTGACGCCCTGTAACTCTGGAAGTATATATTTAAATGAAAATCTGACTCACCACCGACACAGATATTTGTTTCTAGATTGTGTCTTGAAAATTTCATAGATTTTCATAGCTTAATATTCAAAATATGACTGGACTACGTTTGTATGGGCGCTTTGACACCAGCATACCCTCTTAAGTTTTTGTGGAACACAGAAACCGGTAGTGCATTCCATACTTTAGTTGTAAAGCAAAGTTTAGGTGGAAGCAAACCCCAATATCTGAATATGAAAGTTCAATTGTAAAGGTATGGTTGAAGATAACGAGTGATTGTATGAACCGAGCCTTATAATCGCTAACGATCCAAATAATCTATTGCGTTTATACTTTTGTCCGTACATTTTGGTAATTGATGTGGCGCATGAAACATCGACAGTCGGAAAATGATTTGGACGATGGTTTATTCCCATCAGTATAACATGAAATTGACAATACTTTGTACGATTTTCGTTTGTTTAACAGGATTCACGTTTGCAGTAAGTACCGGCTTATTTTTTTTATAAGAGTAATAGGTTAATTTCAGACCATAAAAAGGCAATGTATGTCTACAGGTCAAGCTATCCATTTCCAGTATAAGTTGAACTAGCACCATGCGGGAGTACATTCAATGCGAGATCAGCTTATACTGGAAATGTATAGCTTGAGGTGTACCCGTGTGTACATTATTATTAATTTTTAAGTTGTCGTGTTCACTGAATGTGTTTTTCCGAGGAAATTAAGATGATCCCAATAGTATGTAACTCTTCTGTCATCTAAGCTTTACAATAAAAATATTACTAAACAGATTGAGAACTGCGAAACAGTCTTTCAATCAATTCTAGACTAAATATTTAACCATCATTTACAAATTCAATATATTCCGCATAGATAGCTTCTGTATCATATTCATAACTTACAATAATAATAATGCATATTGCATTCTGCATAGTTCTGAAAATATTTACATTCAATTGAACTGTATTATCGAAATGTTTGGAAATTCGTAGACGAACGAAGGTCACCGACATAGCTCGACGAGTCAGTGAGCTGAAGTGGAAATGGGCAGGCCACATCGCTCGAAGGACCGATAACCGTTGGGGAGTAAAGGTTCTCGAGTGGCGACCACGTACCGGGAAACGTCTACCAGGCCGTCCCCCCACTAGATGGACCGACGACCTGGTTAGAGTCGCAGGGAGTCGCTGGATGCAGGTGGCTCGGGACCGGTCGATGTGGCGTACCATGAGGGAGGCCTATGTCCAGCAGTGGACGTTTCCCGGCTGATGATGATCGAAATGTTTAATATTGGTTCACTTCCCCTACTAAAGGCTGAAAAAAGCACTTTTCTACGGGTTTTCTTATAAAAAAATATTATTTAGAATTATTAGACGATGAAGGGTAAAATTTTGTGTTTCTATGAATTTTTTTTGTAATCCTATCTATTTATCAGGCGTTCCGTCAAGAAGCTGCTCGGCTAAAGGTGTGCAACAACAAATATATAACTGACTGCGTTGTGTTCACGGGCCGCAGCCGCCGCAGCGAGCCCTACCTCACCAACTGCACCGGCACCACCCTCACGTGGATCGGGAACAATGTCAGTGTATGTACACCCTCCTCTACAACTGACTGCGTCGTGTTCACGGGACGCAGCTGTTATAGAATGGATAGACAGCACCTGTTTAAAATCCCAGAGTTAAATGATACCTTTATAGACTGAAACATAACCTAGACGTTTTTAAATTTTCCTTTGAATGTGGTTTTACAGATGGCAGCAATATTCGAGACCAAAATGTCTACCGACATAAGAATCGAGTACAAAATCTGTGACGCGTTGAAAATAAAGTGGATCGCGGACATAGTGCAGGCCAAATCTGACATAGGGACGAAATGTCCCATCCCGCCTGTGAGTAGACAGTTCATAATGCTATACAGGTGACTAGCTCCCAGATATACATCCTTTTGGATTTCGATTTAATGTTTGCAACTCAGATTTCGATTGTAACTCGAACACACGTAGCTACTGGTGCGACTGTCTTGACGCTTATACATATTTGTTTAATGTCTGATGGATTTTCACTTGAGCTTAATCTCACCTGATGGTAAGTGACAATACTACAAGCCAATGAGGCGCTGCCTTTGCTACCTTTCATACCGGGACACAACAGTGCTATTAACACTGCTGTTTGCGGGCAGACTTAGGCAACATGGCGGTAACTAGCCAGGCGGATATAGAGAATGCAGTACCATCAACCAAACCGAGTACCGATAGGTACCCGCACTGGGAATCGAACCCGGTACCTTCGGATTCTTAATCCTTTACCCTCATATAAACAAACTAATAACTTATTAAGCAAGTTTATTAATGATTCATACATTTGGTTTATCTTTATACATCTTTAGTTATATTGGTGAATATTTCCACGCCTGATTTCATTGTGGTGTTGGCAGTGACAGATTCCATTCAATTCCATTAAACATTCCAGGGCAGCTACCATTTCCTGAACATGGAGATACCTCCGAAGAACATACCTATCCCATTCCCTAGGGGCGACTACGGAGTGGTCTTCAAGCTGTTCGTCGTAGAAACTCGCGAGACCATCATTGAGATAACTGGGATGCTGCGATCTTAGATACTTATAAATGAGTGGTCCTCAAATCAAGTAGCTCCTTATATATCTTGGTAATTTCTATATATTCCGATCTGTTATATAATTAGTATTTTTAGTGAACTCTTGAAAGTCAACCTGTTCAAAATTTTTGTTTCGTTATTTAGAAACTTACCTACTATATCTAGTGGGATTTTGTTTGTTTTTAATTCCCAATACACCCTCAACTGGAGTCATTTCAGAATGTTTCCATACAAAATTTCTTATACCGTAATCTTTTAAAATAGTATAGCTGGCTTTGATAAGTAATTACCTAAAAATAGGAGATGAAATTATAGAGTCGCGAAATAAATATCAATATCTGGGCGACCGAGCTTTGCGCGTAATTCTTTAAAAACAAACAAAAACTATATTTCTGCCCCTAAACACACAAAAAACAAAAATAAAAGCAATTTTCCAACCGGGATTTGAACGCGAGTGAACCACTCGGCTAAAGTGATTATGTTTGACAGCGTGAAATTTCCCATCATATTTAGCGTCGAGTACTGCGAAAGAAAAAGCGCATGAAAACTCGAAAACGCTCGTTTCCCCAGACATAAGACTAATCCAGATCGATTTTTCGATTGATCGATATATAAGAATTGCTCCTTTAAAGGTAAAAGATTAATTTATAACTTTATAGTTAGCTACACTAGCCATTACGCAGCTAATGGTTCATAGATGGCGCTTTGAAAAGGGTTTAAAATGAGAATTGTGATTCACTGTGAAGTTGTATGTTAATGATACGCATTTCGATAGTTACTACACAAATCCAGCTATTATATTTTAAAAGATTATGGCAACAGAAATATAGTATGAAACTTTGATGGAGGGGGATCGCCTTACATAATTTGGTTGGTTGAATCGTTTATCAAAAGCATTCAAAAAGAACTAAGAAACCGTCTTCAACTGCCCTAAAAGTCTGCAGCATTCATCCCCTAAAATCTTCACCCGTAGAGGTTGAATTATCTGGGTATATATTTTGATTTTGTTGATTTTCTCAAAAAGCGCTATATCAATTTCTATAAAATTTATATTGGACTGCCACTGAAGTATGATCTACAAAAAAAAGAAGAATCGAGAAGAAGAAAAGAGAGAATCGATTCAGAATTAGTGGAGTTACCGCGTAGCATACATACAAAAACAAGAAAAGCGTACAGTCAATTTGAGAACCTCCTCCTTGTTTGAAGTCAGTTGAAAGTAGGACATCGGATAATAATGTCAGTAAGTTAATACCATTAACGTACAACTATAATGTAAACTACAATAGCCGTCAAGGGACTAGTGGTCCATAGATGGCGTTTTGAAATATAACCTCCAATGTATGTAACTACGAAAATTAGGATTCACTATTAAGTTGTAAGCTAATGATACTCATTTCCAGACATCGCAAAACAATGTTCTGTTCTTATATATTTACTTCACAAAGCCAGCGATTATATCCTATTTTAAAGGTAATGGTATAAGAAATTTAGTACGAAAATATGATCTAGGCACCCCGAACTTACAGTCTGGCGTTACTGACAGATTATAAACTATAGTTTCAAAAGAATGTAAAGTACGAAAATTGTGGGAATTCTGCAGTTTTTAACTAAAAGGGACCATAAAAATTAACAGATATGCATTACAAAATAGTAGTTTTATCTAAGAATTTTATTTTATTTGTTAAAACTAAAATATTGACAAAATATGTTAGTGGGGCTGGTCTAGGGATGCGTGTAGGTTGAATATTTATCAAATCAAGACTTACTTTGACTAAGTAAAGCTAAAGATTAGATAGAAAGTGTCCACATGTCACCCAATTATGGACTTCCTGATGAGGTCAGACGCACGCTCCGCCATCGCGACCAGGACAGAGTTGGGGAACATGGAGACAGGAGACGGAAGAACACTGGCGTCCACCACGCGAAGACCGGAGACTGACCTCATCCTGAAAACCAAGATATTTCTAAATGTATGTGTGTATGATATTATGATCGGAGTGGGCCGGGGTATGTGTTTTAATTACTAGAGGTATAAACATCGCTTTATATCGCACATGCCACCGAAGCGTGGTCCTTACTGTGGGCCGAATTAACAAGCTCAAAGTTATGTTATGAGTGAGTTATGCTCGGAATTTCTTTACGTTATAAAATCCGGAATGAGGAAATCTGTGGAAGAATTAGGGTCACCTACATAGCTCGACGAGACGAGACCGAAAACATGCATTGGATTTTCTAGAACACGACAATGAAGCCAACCTGAGTTCGTCATCGACGACCGCTGCGCCGGCGCATGTCCCGGCGGCGTGGTGACCTGTGACCGCCACTTCTCTGATTATACACTCCAGATATTCGTCTGGAGGGCTGGTCGAGGTGGACGATATACGAGTACCTTCCATCTTGATCTGTTTTACAGCTTGGTTTGGTGGTGCTCTGTCAATTTAAATTCATTTTCATTAATTCACATTAAAAACTGACAGTGGAAAATAATTCTACGCAAAATTAATTAAAATCATGATTGCTGAAGGTGTGAAACTCGAAGAAAACTTTTTAAGCTTTCTTAATCTAGAAGTTACTCTCAATTGCATCATCAGCCGGGAATGCTCCACTGCTGGACATAGTTCTCCTCTCCTCCATGGTATGCCATAATGACCGTTGTCCGTTCTTCGAGCGAAGTGGCCTACCCATGCCCATTGCCACGTCAGCTCACTGACTCGTCGATCTAGAATCTCTTCATTCCGGATTTTATCACGTATAGAAATTCCGAGCATAGCTCGTTCCATAGCTAGTTTAACTTTGAGCTTGTTACTCTCAATTTTAAGTTATGAAGCAAATACACCAACTTTTTTCGTCTTCGCACGATGCCAGTCTGTTGTTCCCTCGTGTAGTTCCAGAAGACCAGACATCGTTCTGGGCGCGGCCAGTGGACCCTCGCCCCAATATCTTGGAACGGCTTCGTCAATATCAACTCCTCCGCTCTTCGCAACGCTACAAATGAAGAAGAAAAAAGGGTTTCCGGTGAATTACACGTGGCTAGATTCGTCTGAACTACTAAAGTGTCATAGGCTATAAAATTATTGGAAACCAAAATGGGGGATTTTTGGCGCCAGATAGCGTGGCAATAATATTTTCTTTTCAAAACCTATCGAGTAAGGTGTCAAAATAAAGGGTTCTATAAAGTTTAAAATTATTATATTTAATTAATATTTAAAATACACCGTATGTATACATACGGTGTATATATATATATATATATGTTTGTAAACTTTATCTGTCTGTCTGACTGACTGTCATTATTGGGCCCTAAAATGTTATGAAGCTTGTATCGATATTTGAGTTATTGTGTAATATAATGTTTCTATGTTTCATCATTAAAACATTCAAAATAAATGGGACAACTATTTTGAAACAGCTTTTAAATTAGTCAAATTTAAAATGCAATTATAATTAAACCCCATAGTATTGAATAGACGGCCTGTCAATATTCAATGTTTAAATGTAATGTAAAAAACAAAACATATGTTATCCGTAGAGAGAGAGAGACTACACCTGTCGCACAGGGCTCCCCCTATGACAGACTATATTAATTCAATTGTTTTAATCAATAAATATTTTTGTAATGTACGCAGTCGGTTTTTTTTTAAATTTCCTTTTCAAAAAGATAAAAGAAAACCTAGAATTAAATAATGTAACAAGCCTTTCCGTATTTCAACTTACCTTTGATAGTACACCTGACGTCCCAGTGCTGCTGCAGATAGTTTGTGTTGACGAGGGGCGGCACTGAGGTGCTGGGGTCCTGCAGCGTCACCTCTCCTCTACTCCTGGGATGTGCGCAGCTGCAGAGGAACATGAACCCTTCTTTGTTCGTGTGGTTGTGGAAGGGAAACGTTTCACGGAAGACCTGGGAACAGGGAGAAAACGATTTTTTTAAACTAAAATAAAAGGATCGGGAGGGACCTATCGATTATCTGTTTGTTTGGTGGTGTGGCATTTTCTATGTCCGCCTGTAAGCCAAGTATGCCGTCAAATCGCAGTTTTAATAGCTGTGTGTTCCATTGAGTGAAAATCGATAATCAATAATGTTTCACGTTCCTAGCCTATTTATTCTGATAAGACGAGCGATCGAGACACAGAAGTCAGCAGACGATTCAACTCACTATCAACGAGAGACTTAAAAACGCCAGTCAGTTTAGTACTTAAAGGACTCAATAGATGGCGGGGAAGAGCTCGAAATTAATTTTATATATAAAAAAGGATTAGTAACCACTTTGACATATTTATTTACACATCAATTATATTCGCTTTGGTAAGTAGGCTTAAGATAATATATAGTTTTCAATGGCTTTACATCAAGAAAACTCAGTATATAATCTACTTGCTTTCAATTCATACGAAAAAAAAATCTGCACACAATTAAACTTTATATATCCTCGCTCATTATGCGCGTATATATACTTTGATTATATTATTCAAATTCATTGATATTACCTTGGGTTTGTAATTAGATAGATCTCTAAGCAGCCTTTCGCTCGCCGTGCCCATAGAGAACAGAAGAACCTGCGACGAGCCCTGGACCTCCACGCCGGCCACCGGTGGGAATGACAGAAGACCTGCAATATATAAAGTGTTAAGGCAGCTGCTTGAAATATTCAATTGTCAGCCACCATCAAATGCAACCGTCCCATACATATATTTTTGTACCACGTAAATAGGGAAGATGAACAGATTAGATTGGATTTAAATTTTAAGAGTGTTTTATATGTATAAAACTCAGAAAAAGTTAATAATACTCGTATCTCGTTTTTATTTAGGGTTTGTATGAATTAAAGGTCTTGAAAATATGCGAAACATCAAATTATTCGAATGGTAAAAAGTTTTAAATTTAGTTCGCTCTTTTTATTTTGGACGTTTTATAATAAGGATAGGAACACAGAAAAACAATATTTTACGAGATAAATCAAATATCAATAAAAGCTTCACACATTTTACGGCGGTGATGTCACAATTGTCGCTCGATTGTATCGGGCGTTCCTGAACCACGTCACTAGATTCACTTATCGACGGGTTATATCAGTAAAACTATTACATCAGAAAATCTTTGACAAGGCTGTTTATATCACATGGTCTCTCGAATGAGAGCACAGGATTATTTAATGCATTTTGCCTATTTTAGGAAAAGTATTTTTATCGTTGTTTGCATATAAGGTCATTAGGGTACCTTCGCCCTTCCAGAAGTAGTCCCAGGCGGTGTGAGCGCTGAACACCTTGTCCAGGGTGATGGTGAGAGGCGCCCGCACGCTCACGTAGAGGGGCATGTTGACGTGGTCGTGCAGGTTCCTGCCCACGCGCTCGTTGTACGACACAGTCCTTATGCGGAGTCTGTAATTTATGGTATTATAATAGACTGTTATAAAAATCAAAGTTATCTACAGGCGCATTCTTCCACCCGTAGTCAGTGCAGGCATTAATATTTATGCACTGAAGACTGAGAGTCAAGCGGTGGCTTCGTTTACCTTCGCAGCGTCTCCTTTGGTCCAATGCCAGACAGCATCAGTATCTGAGGAGTTTTGATAGCTCCGGCTGAGAGTATGATCTCTTTGTTGACGAATATGTTGTCCAGCTGGCGGTGGTTCTGCAGGATGTACAGTGACGACGCGGTTCTATTTTCAAAACGCACCTGGCGAGGTCGAAGAGATAAACAAATGAAATGAGATTTTAATAAAAATTTAGTATATACTTTTTTAAAATTTAAAACAAGCTCAAAGACACTATCAGTGATAAAATCCGGAATGAGGAAATCTGTAGACGAACAAACGTCATTGACATAGTTCGACGAGTCAGTGAGCTAAAGTGGTAATGGGCAGGCCACATCGCTCGAAGAACCAATAACCGATGGGGTGAAAGTTCTCGAGTGGCGACCACGTGCCGGAAGAGTGTAAAATATACAAAAAAATGCAAGCTAAATAAAAAATCGAAATAAAATAACCAAGTAGAAAAATGAACTCCATACAAAAATACCCTACGGCCTTTAAACCAAATTGGTTCAGTGTTTAGACATGATCAAGTCACAAACACAATTTTTTCATTTATTACTAATCTAGGCTAAGTGTACTAACAAATCTAATTTAAAATATGTATCTTTGACATGTGAATATCTTGACATTGAATAAATAGTATTTTTCATTTATAACTACTAGTGTAACTACACTTACGGAAACCGCTTGCGTCTTCAGTAGAACATGCAAGTTGTTTCGCTTCAGAGCTGGCTTCAGGTAAGCGTCGAACGTGGAATGTCTCATCCCGTGGCTGACGGTGGCCGTGGCTCGCAGGAATGTTACGTTCCTGTTGGTCTTCAGCTCCGAGGCTCGCTGGAACACCTTCACGAGGTCATTTTGCTCGCCAATTCGCTTCAGTTTCATTGGCGCCTGTTGACAACATTATAGCAAATATTTAGTTCTGTTGGATGGTAAGCGGGCGCGCCCCAAAACTTCAAACCAATGAGGCTTGGTGGCCAGGCAGACATAGAAGAATCTTACCACCAACCAAGACGACTATCGACAGGTGGGGTACCTGGAAATCCAACCCGGGACCTTGTAGATTGTAAGTGCAAGCCACTAGGACACTGAGACGGTAAAATTTGAGCGCACATTTTCCTAAATAACGACTATAAGAGTCAATTTTTTCTGAATATGTGACTCTCCATGTTCCATTGGCGAAACGATCGACCGGTCCAACATATGAAAAGCGTTGGTTATACCTTGGTTCCTGGACAATATCCATCTAAAGAACAATGCCCCGAATCGAAGTCACTCTTAGTGCTCCCGAAGGCTCGAAGGAAGTAAGGCCTCATGTTCTCCATGGACCAGCCGTGGAACCCTCGCTGCGACCATCTGTCGTAGTCACCAGGTAGTCCGAAGCTGTGAAGCAGGTAGTTGATCTGACCCGAACCTCCAAGGCCTTTGCCACGAGGCAGGAACTGAACCTGGGGACAACAGCTCATCATTATCTGCCCATCATCAACAGTCTATATATGTCCCCACTGGAGGGGCTCAGACCTACTCTCTTACAGAGAGTGTATGGGCCATAGTCCACCACGCGGGCCCAGTGCGGATCGGCGGACTTCACATGCCTGTTCAAGACATGCAGGTTTCCTCACGATGTTTTCCTTCACCTTGAATCTGCCCATATCACAAGGCAATGGTGCACATTGGAGATCTGACATAATCATTAAGCTTGGGAAGTCATCGTTTTGAACGGCACCAGCAGATCCAGATATAATATCGTGATAAAAAAAACTGTCTGGCTGTTAAGACCCTTTTTCTCATGAACGCGTGAAAGTATCAAGTTGAAATTAATACCGAATATTGAAGTGTGCACAGTTCCATAAACTTGTAAGTCAACGCAATAAAACGGTCTTGCCATTTATGCCGCCGCATATTGGGTACTTCCTATTGACCTAGAATCATGAAATTTGGCCAGAAGCAAGGTCTTACAGCACAAGTATAGGAATTAACCTGGGAAGTATAATTTTTTAATTATATATCATTAAGATTTTACGATTGCAAGCTGTTTAATTTGTAAGTTAACAACAATTGCCTGTGATTTTTCGCCAGGCGCTTATCCTTATAAAATGTTTTTCAGTATGTCAATTATCATAGTCTGTACCTGATTCTAAAGACCAAAAGACGAATACTTCTGTGAGGTAGTAGATACGGCCCAGTCGTTAGCACCTTGCTGTGCTGACGTGGCTGTAAGAGGGATCTTGGTGAAGTACCCCATGTGGTCACCAGCTTCTACGAGGAGGACCTTGGTCTTCGGGTCTTCTGACAAACGAGCGGCGAGGACGCATCCTGCTGTTCCCGCTCCGACTGGAAACAAAGAGACAAAAAAGAACAATCGTCCTTTTTATCAAATTTAAATTCGGCAAATCCGCTACTTATCGTTTGGAAACTTTGATCAAGATGTCATATTTTTTTATTTTTTTGTAAGAATTTAGAAAAGACTGCCAAGTGCGAGTTGAACTCGCAAACGTAGTGTTCCGTACAATATTAAAAACCAGAGCAAAAATGCACCTTTACTTGATATTTCCTTCAACACACTACACATAACACATAGATTAAAACCGGCCAAGTGCGAGTCAGACTCGCGCACGAAGGGTTCCGTACCATTCTCTATAAAAACCGCAAAAATAACGTTTTTTGTATGGCCCCCTTAAATATTTATTCTGTATTTTTAGTATAATTGTTGGTTTAGCGACAACAGAAATACATCATCTGTGAAATCCCGTTTTTACACTTTGGGTACGAAACCCTAAAAAAGATGAAACCCGTGTTTATTTATTTCCAAGTATTGTAATCATCATCAACAGCTTATATATGTATGTCCCCACTGGAGGGGCTCAGGCCTACTCTCCTACAGAGAGTGTATGGGCCATAGTCCATCACGCGGGCCCAATGGGGATCGGCGGACTTCACATGCCCGTTCAAGACATGCAGGTTTTCTCACGATGTTTTCCTTCACCGTTAAGCAATCGGATAATGTACTTAAATTGAAAAACAACTCATAGGTACACGGCTGGATTCGAACCCAGTACCCTCAGATAGAGTCCGCGCCTTATCCACTGCGCCACCGACGCTTCAAGTATTGTAATAGCAAAACTAAAATTTGCCTGTTTCAAAACATTAGGCGTTTGAAAAGCAATCCAAACGTAATGGTTTGTTTATAATTAATATTAAATAACACAAATTTACGCCACTATGGAAGTGACGTTTTTTTCAATAATAAATAGGAAATGCCAGTTCATTTTCCATTCGAAGTATCAGTATTAAGCGATACCCACCAACGATGTAATCATACAGCTTCTCCGGCTTCACGACAATACTAATATTCACGTCACTACATCTCAGATACACTACATAAGAAATACACGCAACCATGAAACCTATAACGTACGAGTAAACTGCCATTACACACGCGCAATAACTTTCGTGTAAATGCCTTCACAATGTAAACGCAATCTGAACAGTGTCACTACATCGAGGTACCTATCCGAGGATTAAGTTGCTACTAATTGAATTAGCCAGGGGTTACACACCTAAAACCGTGACTCTATAATTATATCTCGACCTACCCAATCCGCTAAATTGTTAGTATCGTCAAGTGCATCAGTCACCTGATGGAAATAAGCCCTCATGAATCGCCACTAGACTTTCTAAGTAATCACCAGATTGGTAATTGCAGTAATTTTGTTGAGGAATAAGTAGATTAGATTATTTGTTATTCATCTTTTCTCATCATCATCATCTGGGAAACGTCCACTGCTGGACATAGACCCCCTTATGGCACGCCACATTGACCGGTCCCGAGCCACTTACATCCAGCGACTCCCCGCGACCTTAACTAGGTCACTCAAGAACTTTTACTCCCCACCTGTTATCAGTTCTTCGTGCGATGTGACCTGCTCAATTTCACTTCAGCTCACTGACTCGTGGAGCTATGTCGGTGACCCTTGTTCGTCTACGGATTTCATCACGCAAACAAAATGATACCACATTCTGGTCAATCAGTCAATGTTTTTTTTTTGACATCAGTACAGTGTTTCTAACGTTACTTTGGGTAAAATGTTTTGCTTTGGCTATATGTATAACGATAAATAAATCCAAAAGAGGAAGACTATACACGTATTTTTACTGCAATCATCACCTTTTAGAAAAATAATCACTTTTTGGTTTATTTTGAAAATGTTTCTCACCCCTGCCTGAAGGAAGACAGAGGATTAACCACCAATCAATAATTTCTTTTTATGTGAACTGCCATACAATTAATAAGTATACATACATAAGACTAAATTGACTAAGCCAACTGCACGCGATCATGAAACCTATCATGACAACTTCTTTAGTTAAATCCATAGTAATATCCGGAGCATCTGGATAGATTTTACTATGAACTTAGAGGAGCAAATAAAGATTACTATAGGAAGGCCAACCAATCATAATCAGTTACAGGTAGAAGTCAAAATAGGTAAATAAATAAAAAAGAACTTTATTTAATTCTTGTGCATTACATAAACACTTCAAATCCATATTTTAGACAAAACGAAAAGTTAAAAAATAAGACACTGGCAGTAATATGAATATTTTTGGTGTCACTGAAATATTTTAAACACTTTGTTGAAAATAAACGATTGGTATTCACTTTGTGGTAAATGGAAAATAGGCCTGAGAATGGTCATCCTTAAGCCACAATTTGAAGATCATATTCTATGTTTACATATTTCATTCAGACAGTTTCTTTATAATGAATATATATAAATATACTGTTTTTAAACCTGAAAAACTTTCAATTAATCTAAATATCTTAAAGCATGATGTCGCCTCCATCTTCAATCATTTCTCCGGTAGCTGGCACCATGACCGGAGCCTCAATGACCTGTTTGCGTCCCTTGGCGTCAATGACTTCAATGGTCTCAGGCTCCACCTCCATCTCTGTCTCTTCTTGAGTCAACCTCTGTTTGAGACCTGCAGCTGGTGATCTGGGAAATCAATTTTTTTTATTATGGATATTGATTTCATAGTTTTTCCTAAATAGACTATTTGGCCTTCATTTACCCTGACAAGAAAAGGATGTATGTAACAAGTATGGTCACCCAGAAACTTTACGTCATTGAGAATGGGTATGTTATCATTCACATGGGAACACAATAGAGCTATTAACAAAGATGTTACATGTAAGCATAAAAAGTGTGCTAACTAAACTAAGTAATGATGGGATAGATACTATTGTTAACAGGTTGATGTTTAGCAGTGAATATATATTGTATAATATGTCTTGGCTGATGATAAAACAAACTTTAATGAAAGGAATTTAAAACTAAACAAAATCTTAATTTGAGCATGAGTAAAAAGTCATCCAGACCTGCTATCTTCAGCAGAGGCCCAGGTTCACATATTGAATGCTAGAAGCATTGCCTCGCTGGATAGCTAGACTGATCATTTTGATAAAGGTATCTGACAGATCTTCTATTCAACAGGGTTCATAATTCTTTCTTACTTCTAAACATCATAAGAGGTCAAATTCAAGCAAGAAATCATTGGAAATATATCATCATCATCAGCCAGGAAATGTCTTCTGCTGGACATAAGCCTCCTTCATGGTAGGCCACATCGACCGGTCCTGAGCAACCTGCATCCAGCAACTGCCCGCGACTCTAACCAGGTCGTCGGTCCACCTAGTAGGGGGACAGTCCGGTAGACGTTTCCTGTTACGTGGTCACTCGAGAACTTTTACTCCCCACTGGTTATCAGTGCTTTGAGCGATGTGGCCTGCCCATTGCCACTTCAGCTCACTAACTCGGCGAGCTATGCCGGTGACCTTTGTTCGTCTATGGATTATCGTAAATATATAGTATAATATTATAATAAGACCTAGTAGAATTGTAGATGTCAAAAATCATAGAGCATAAAGTCCCCCCTAACTTCCCTTTTTGTGCATCTCAATTCAGATATTCCTAAATCGAAACGTGTTGTAACCTTGGGTAGTTGGGTAGAATAATAGTTGTGAAGGTAAAAATATGCAATGAATATACACATAATCAGTTTATAAAATAAGATTAATTTTGTTATGTTACTGATCCAAGGTTTTACAAAACAATCATTTTTTCAAGGTCAAGTTAAGTAGATTACTGCATTACTAAAACATAAAGTTAGAAGTTCAAATGATGCTTTTGGATTGGATTGCTTGAGGAGGAGTCAGAATGGAGTGACAATAGGAGTCAGTTTATGAAAAAATTGAAATAAAATGTATTTTCTATGTCTATAGTTGAAAAAACCTTGAAAGAGACACTTACCTAATGAGTGATATATCCCTCTGTACTTCTCTAACGTCTCTCTGCCACTCCACTTCACGTCCCTTCCTCAATCTCTGCATAATGTAGTTGTTAGATCTCTTCTGTCTGATCTCTTCAACTCTCTTCATAGCTTCAATGGTCTTCTGCCACAATTCTCTGTTGTATTTCAAAGGAGCATGGCGACGTTTTTCGAACTCAAACGACGGGTCAATAGCCAATTCCTTGCCAGCCGTCTTACGGTAGGCTTTAGTCCATTTGGTTTTACGTGGATTCTTCTTCTTCTTGAAGGCCGCATGACATTTTGAACGGCAAAATCTGAAAATCTACGACGAAAATGGTTAGTTTCATTTCTCGTCATAATATGGTGAAATAAAGGGAGTTTAACATGAAATTTACATTACCTTACAATCGTTCCTCACGAACTGGATGCCATGGCCAGGATATATCCTAGATGAGCAGAAATAACAAGTTTCTATACGCATTTTTACACGTGCGTATTTTGAACACTTCACGATCACTTGACAGACATGTCAAAAGAGAAATAAATAAAATATGGCTGCTGCGACAAGTGTTGCTATTTAATATAAGAAAAAAATTCTGTATTTATGCCAAAAACATATTTTTTCTGCTATCCAATACAAAATTAACGCTTGTTTGTTACTAATTTTTTTAGCATAACTTTATCTGACTAGTTGATGTAATATTGAAATGTGTACCATTTATGTACAAGACTATTGTAGTATTTAGAGTTTAGAGCCCTCTCTGGTCAAATAGCGAAAGTGAGGTATCATTCATTTTTATAGTACATCCTCTTTGTATAGTACTTCCACTCAAATTTAGATGGCGCTACCATTTTTATTTTTATGGTAAATCTGCAGCAGAAATTTTAACTTTTCAGTTGACTGCCCGATTTATAGCTATCCAAAAATACATCGGTGATTACTGGATAGACGTTACTATCCATATTACTCCCTGGAGTACATTCATGTAGCTAAAAATAGAAATTATGTCTTCTATTTCTATTAAAAAAGCAGCCAAGGGTATGTTGGACCACGCGCAGTAAAAGGTCACAATAAGTTCAAACGTCTTATGAAAAGTAATTTTGGGTGGAATTTGTACGAAATTTTAATTTTGTCATCTCCAAGTATGTTATACTTTGTTCGACTAGTCGTGGGGCAGTGTACATACTACTTCCATGGATCCAATAATGGTACTACTGTATTTTTTCAGATTTTTAAAATCAATAGTTTAAAATAGAGAGAGGGGGGGGGGGGGGGGGGGGGGACTCGATTCTAACAAAAATTATGACTTTAAAGCAAAAAGATCACTGAATCGAAAAGTGATGCTTTAATATTTCATCCCCAAGTTACGTATATGGGAACCAACCTTAAAAATTATTTTGCAAAATTTTATTCTACCACTTTGTCGGCGTGATTAATATGTATACCCGTAACATGTATGATTTTTAACAGTTGCAAGAGATCACCGATTTTCCATATCAATTTCAACTGAATACCTCCACGCGTTCCTGAGCAAAAGGTCTTGACAGACAGACAGACGGACAACAAAGTGATCCTGTAAGATATTTTTTTTGCCATAAATGTGGTACAATGAAGGTGTTATACTCGTATCTTAAAAATATTTACAGATTTAGTTAGCTCATTTCGAGATGCAAATGCTAACATAAAATAAAAGTATACGAACAGTCAATATCAATCATTTCTTTTGAGGTACAGAACCCTCAAAACTGGTTATAGACCATAACTTGTTATGAAGTTTCATTATGTGAGTAGCTATGCAAAAAGTTGTATTATAGGTATAGTATTTAGTTCGCAAATAAGTCGTCCTAGGTGGTCCAAGACGCGTGCTGTGTGGCAATGTCGCCTCCCAGTCGTGATTGGGGTCGTCATCGCGGCATTACCGCGTCCTTTATCGACCACTTGTGATCACAAGTGATCACTTACACAGAGTTATATGTTTACAAGGACGAGGGTCGAATCGTAATTATGAATTTGCATTATATTTGTCACTAAAGATTCAATAACGTAATAATATGTTTTCTGTTTCTTTTAATCTATCAATGGCAAACAAAATAAAAATAACGCAACTTCGGTGTAAGAGCCAAAAAATACCGTTAACAACTTCACTGAACAAAACTTGAAATTTAAGGCGGTTCCGTGACCCATACACCTCGGAATTATCATACTTTTAAGAGAAACTCTGAGGTTTATAGATATGGGAAAAATACATATGAATGTTGAGGATAGTATCTGTGATAAGACAGACGTCGAAACACGGTTCACACTTCGCTAAATATAATTAAATCACAAATTAAACTCCTTCATTTTATCGTGTAGGTTGTAAGATTGTTTACCGACCTCACCAACCCTAGTTGTTGGAATTGTTGAGCTGCCATAGAGTAACCTCCAAAACAGTAATATGTCGGTTTTTAGGGTTCTGTACCCAAAGGGTAAAAACGGGACCCTAGTGCAAAGACTCCGCTGTCCGTTTGTCACCAGGCTGTATCTAATGAACCGTGATAGTTAGACAGTTGATTCACAGATGATGTATTTCTGTTGCCGCTATAACAACAAATACTAAAAAAAAAAAAGAATAAAATAAATATTTAAGGGTGCTCCCATACAACAGACATGTTTTTTTTTGCCGTTTTTATAGATAATGGTACGGAACCCTTCGTGCGTGTCCGACTCG
The DNA here is from genome assembly GCA_910589575.2 of Carcina quercana. Taxonomy (NCBI): domain Eukaryota; kingdom Metazoa; phylum Arthropoda; class Insecta; order Lepidoptera; family Depressariidae; genus Carcina; species Carcina quercana. The sequence continues at coordinate 789,730 of OU342443.1, forward strand.
CACTTGGCCGGTTTTTAAACAAAATATTACACTTAATTAAACTTTATGAAACCAAGTAGAAGAATCAATCATAAGTTTAATAATAATTTGACAGCTTTAGAATTTCTATATTTAATACCAATATTTTTTAATAAATAATTGAGACAAAAAGCTATTGAATTCGAGACTAGAGCCGATGTGGCACACTGTTTCTTACCATTTCACCCTTTTATTATTTTATTATTATGCGGGAAGCGAGGCAACAAATACAACTCCTCGTGGGTCACTGAACGGCCTTAAAGCCCATTGAAAGGAATGTGTCTCAATGAATTCTCACAAATGCATCGGAGGGGGCAGCTTGTGGCAGCTCGTTGTTATTCCCACAGCCTGCATGCAAATCAGGTGCGATTTTTTCCACCGCAATGCAACTCGACTTGTAAAAAAATCACGTTCAGCAGTCAAGCGTGAGTTACGAGGTGACACCGGCTAATGACATGGCTCGCATTGTAATGTTCGATCGCTTGCAATAATTGGAAGGGTTCTGGGCAAAAGATAAACTAATCAACAATGCGATTCAGACATGCTGCTCCACGAAACGAAATTTTATTCATTTTCATGAAACATTGTTAAGTATACATACCTACTTGTGTGGCAAAGCTACATGATTAAAAAGATACGGTATGAAAAAGCGTAAGATTAATAGTTACGTCGCTAATTAAAAAATCTTTGTAAATTATAAAAAGAACATTTGTCAAATAGCCACTTTTGTATTTAAACTTTAAATGCTAAAATTCGATATATGACCTGCCAGATAGACGTGATATTAGCCCGAAAAGTTCACATAATTCTGAATTCACAATCATCATCTTCTTCATTCAAATAAATGTTTTTTTGACGTCGACGGACCACCCTTTCGAAAAAGCGGGCTGCAGAGAAGAAAGGGCGAAATATCTCTACGCATCTTTCACACAAAACATGGCCGAAAAATCTTTGCAGAGAGTCACATTATTCGCCCCTGTGGCCTCGTGGCCTAATGCTGCACAGTTGGATTCATAACCCCGAGGTCCCGAGTTTGATTCCCTATCGGTACTCGGTTTGGTTGGTTACAGGGCATTTTCTATGTTAAGTCTTCCCACGTTTTGCCCTCCGTAGTTACGTAACGATTGTTCATTTCTTTAAACTATAAAATTTTATCAGAAAACTCATTCATACTTTAGTACACTAATTTTAAAGTTTTAAATCAAGCTTGCGGATCTCTAAAAGTATTAACATTTTTGATTCCGTATGCGCGGACTTATTTCGGGTGATACGAGATCTTGTTACAGAATTCCTGTGCAACTGTCCGAATTTGGGAATATTTTGTGTTCCGCCACGCAATTATTCTATGGATAACGCATTGAGGCTTATGAATGAGCCCGCTCCATCGTTACACACATGTCACACCGTATGACAAGGGCCAGTGTAAAGTCATGACGTATAACACAAGTTAGGAGTTGTCTGTGGGGTGCCACAGGGGTCGGCATTGGGCCCTTTTTTGTTTAACCTCGCATATTGACAGTGTCTTGTCAACGTCAGTGTAGAAAAGGCCGAAAGCGAGGACTTTGAGAGAGCCAGTGGACTCGCTGAGCTAGGGGTGGCCTAGGTCGCGTGGAACCGGCTAGGTTTGAGGAGCTATTCAGACTGCTGTCAAATCTCAGGGCACTTCAGGAAGAGTCTACTAGGAGATTATTTTTCCATTATTCGGCTTTATATTACAATCCGCTGAAGTAATAAAGCAAATGCAAAGACATTGCATTAAACGTCTGTGGTTTAGGTATGGGGTCAGTGACCATGTACCTAGTGTAGCCCTAACAATCAGCAATGACCATCACGTACTGCACGTCTAGACGCCGTGCTTCACCCTACAGACATTAACTGCTTCTCAACTTGTTGACCGTAAGCTGTATTGGTCCGGCTACTACCAGACTTGTCACATACACACTTTAGAGAGCGGAAGCGGATTTCGCGGACTCCCAAATGACACTGACATCTTAATAGCAATGGGCATCCCTTCAGACAATTTGAGAACAATGTTTCTTGTAAATATAAACGTCATAATAGCATAATAGCGATAGTTCGACGAGTCAGTCAGCTGAAGTGGCAATGGGCAGGCCACATCGCTCGAAGAACAGATAACCGGTGGACAGTAAAGGTTCTCGAGTGGCGACCACGTACCGGGCCGTCCCCCTACTAGATGAACCGACGACCTGGTTAGAGTCGCAGGGTGTCGCTGGATGCAGGTGGCTCGGGACCGGTCGATGTGGCGTACCATGAAGGAGGCCTATGTCCAGCAGTGGATGTTTCCCAGCTGATGATGAATAGCTGTCTCTAACGCTAGGATAGTGCTAGTACATCATCTCCTGTCTAAAAACCATTGAACGTCACCTATATAATTAGTCCATATTTAACAATCTTGAAATTAAATAAAATAAATCCCACGCAAAGCGAAACTACTCTATTTATTACGAGTATTATTCTTAATTCTCTGTTGATTTATGAGATTCCCAAGCGCTGATCGCGTTGTAGGATGCTATACGTTTGTCTAGAAATTGCCTGTTCGCTCTGATCTTCGGGACCTTCGATTGTAGCACTCGGGAAACACAGTAGATGGCAGGGAATTCCACTCCTTAGTTGTTACGCACTGTAAATGAAGAATAAATCATGGAAGAGATCTCTCTTAGCGATAAGGCCGCCTTCATGTACTTTTTTGTGTTCTTTTGGTGGTTGATTTGAATTGAATAAATCAGTGAGATATGAACAATGTAAGGGTGGTTAACTCATTATTGAAGAAGAAGGGTGGAATCAAGTCGTTCGAGTGCAAACTCTTCTCCCCAAAGGAAGCAATATTTTCAATGTCAAATGGGTTTAAAATAAAGGTAGATAGATTCCTCCAGGCAAGACGGCATTCACTTCTCCAAGTGAATAGGTATTGCTCGCATGTATTGTTCAGTTAAATTCTGACCGAGCCAGCAAGCTTTAAACTACAAGGGTTATTAGACAATCCGTTATCGAACAAGCGTATCTGAAGTAACTGGTGCAGTTTACGTAGATCATGGCGGTAGGAAGCGAGCTCGGCGGTCAGTGCGGTGGTTATAGATTCAACTGTGACCATCTCACAGTTGATTGTTGGTTTCGCCTGCCTCGACTGCTTTCTACTCGCTATCTACTGATACCTGCTCTTGTTTTCATATGTTTTTTGATAATCGACCACAAAAAGGATTTCGAGACTTAGCTCCAAGGAATTCTTAAAAATAATTGCTTCAGAATGTTTCTCGATAGTGATAAAGGAAACAAATTCGCAATTTACATGTTAGATTTTAGAGTTAATGTTAGATTTTAGTTAAATGCTTCTTTGGTCAGACGAGTTTTGTCATTTTCGTCCAAAAATATCGTTATGTTTTTATGAAAACCATGAATTAGAATTACATTATTTCAGTAAAAAAAAACTACGGGTCTATTCATGTGTCATTTTCTACCCAAAAACCAAACGTATTCAACTATTTATTATGAAAAGTTATCCTTTCTTAAAAATACATATAATGCTTGAAAATACATAAAATGGATACCTTCATTATAATAGTCGTTTGTACGAGAAGTTTTGTTTTCCCATAATCCGCTAATAGATGGCAGCACCAGTCTGATGCATGGCGATGATGGTCTGTCTTGACGGGGCGATCAAGAGACTGCGCTTTCAACTCATGTGCCAGAATTAATATAGTACTACTATGTACATATTTTTGTTAAAACGTCTCTTACTAATAGAAAGGTTGGCGTTTTTAAATTCAATGAATTTTAATCGGAAACTGAACGGTGGTGTGATTAACGAATTTGTTGTAATGAGATTTCCAAATTATTATAATATTTAATGTATGAATGATGATCTAGCACTTGGTCTTAATCTCATTCTCATCTGATGGTAAGCGTGGGGACACACCTGCGCAATTAGAGTACTGTTTTGTGAATAAAAATACAATGCAATACAAATTGTGTATCCAACGTCAGTTCAGCCCTAGTATACGCAAGCGGTGTAAATTAATTGGCTATAATTACACAACTTTATTATAAGCTTCACTATTTTTCAGCAGGCCAATCAATGTAGCTCCTATTTAGTTTACATAGTTCGCAATTAACGTCCGAAGGCTAGCTCATTTAGAAAGTTTACGAGACTTTCAATAAAGTCCTAAAGTAGCCGTGGCAGACATAATGTTCCGTGGTTAATCACAAATCATGTATTCCATGAATGGTAGCTTGGGTCCGAACAAACGCACAGAACGGTTATGTTACTGGCTTGAATAGCGGCTCAAATCAAAGGGGAGCGGGGATTTAATATGTAATATATCTGGGCTTTCAATCTCGCAATAGACGGGACGAATCTATAAGAGTTCCTTGTTTGAATACGTAAACCTATTAGTTGAATTTTCTCGACGCCTTGAACAATCGATTCTTAGTCAACAAATCCGAAATCTTCCTAATTTAACCGCTTGGACTAACAATCTGTTCCCGGGTTCGATTCCCAGTGGGGTATCTATCGGTACTCGGTCTGTTTAGTATTTTTAAATTTTTAATATTATTGGCTAAATTATTGTATTTTTAAGGTATTTTATTAGTTGTAATTTTTTAGTTTTTTTCGCACACAGTTATACTGTATTTTGAAAATAAACGAATGAATGAATATCTGGGCATTTTCTATGTTCGACTGACTAGCTACAACCATGTTACCTAGGTCTGCTACTAAACATCAGTGTTAATAGCACTGTTGTGTTCCGGTATGAAAGGTAGCAGAGCCAGGGAGGGAGCGCCTCATTATCTTGAGACGTTCATATTGTATCGATCATGCTGATTATCGTACGTTCGACTGACTCGTTCAATCTCTATCAAATCAGTCAATCAAATAACACAATCAGCAACAATCATCGATCATGTTGTAAATTGATTATGATGATTAAAATTATGTTCCTTGCTAGCACTATTCATACAATCTCTATCCAATCAGTCAATCAAATAACACAATCATCACCAACCATCGATCATGATGTAGGTTGATTATGATGATTATGATTACTTTGCATGTATTTAGTGCAAACTATTGTGTGGCTGTAGAGGCACACACACACACACAGGCAGCTGGCTTGCAGCTCTTGCAGTCTGTCTGTATAAAGCCTACGAAAAAGTAATTTGCCGTAGTGAAATAAATATCAAAATAAAAGATAAGAAATATTATGCGTTTAAAATTAAACGGAGTAAATAAATTCAGAAAAGTCGAATTTATGTAATGAACGAAACAATAGCTCCTAGCGATGTGTTTATTCACAATTTTTGTAAATAAATCTTTTGTCGGCATTTACCAACACCTCTTGATTACACTCGTCATATGTCTTATATCTTGGCAATAAGGTTGAAACTGGATGCATGTGTCTGCATGTGTGTTGGCCATGGTAAATCGTCTGTCAGATGATGCGCACGCGCCTCCGGGTGACGCGTGACTTTTGACTTCTTTTGTCTTCTCCTGTGGTATAATTCAAAGGCGAAATGTATTTGCTACCACAGAGCACGGAAAATTGTAAAGGCCACGAAGCGTCTGACTGTATGCTTAATGGGCATTCAGTGCATATTGTTTAACCGACTTCAAAAAATTAAAGAAAAAAATATTTTTTTTAAAAAACAAGCTTGTTTTACTTGTTAATAAAATGAAATAAAAAGTTAAAAATACATTAATTCTAATAAGAAATATAACACTTTATAAGTTCATTGTAACCTTTAAAGATAATTAAGCTTCTTTGTCTACGGCAAAATAATTACATATCGTACATAATTATATATTTTTAACACTAAAACTTTACACCTTGATTATTAAATCTTCCCGTTTTTATCACAGTCCCAATTTTATAAATAAGTCCGTATATCTGTCAGTCAAGACCCGATTTCTCAGGAACGTGTGGACGTGTCAAGTTGAAATTAATATCAAATACTCAAGTGGGTAATGACTTGGGTCTGTAAAAAAAACTTCTAAATCAACGCAATGAAAAGGTACGTCTGTTTACGGCGTATTTCAACGATTTCCCTTGCGAAAGCAAGCAATCAAACCCTTCAGGGTACTTCCCGTTGACCTAGGATCCTGAAATTTGCCAAGAAGCGAGACTTTACAGCACAGGTAAAGAAATAAATCGGAAAACCATAATTTTTAAAATTATATCACATGAAACTTTTTATAGATTCTATCGTACTTAGATCCATGTTAGTTATACATACATGTTAATAGATTTCAGCGTGACGAAGTAACAAACATAATCACGCACACACCCTCACAAACTTCCGCATTTACCTCTATAATATCAGTAGAATTAAAAGTGTGAAGTTTTGAACCCCTACTGTCTTCTCACTTGGACTGCGTATTAATAAAAGTCCCGAGAGAAATTTATTGCAAAATTTCGAAATTTCGAAGAATACTGATTGATTTCAAACAAAAACATTATGTTTGATTCAATGCGATCAGGCGGAACATATTTTTGACTGAATTTATAGCATGACGGCAAGCACATTATGAAAAGCTTTGACGAATTTTAACAGCAATGAGTGTTGTTACTATTTTGGACGATATTCGACGTAATGTCAATTCAACCAACAATTTTGTTTGTTACATTTATTTTCCTTCATTCATAAGGATTATTTCATACAGAAATGGATTCACGTGATTGCATAAGTAAGTTTACAAGTCGGTAAGTTACAAAGCGTGTCCGAACGTGGGGATTCTGCCAAATCACTACTGGAAAGTCTGCCTATGAGTAAAATAAATAAATTAAAAATAGTTTATTAACACTGTTACCGTACATTAAATGTCGTTAATTATATTTTTGTTATTGCTATGCTTGTTGAGGATCTCTGATTACTGCAGTAAGTATAACATGTGTCGCAATAACCAGCGATTCGACAGAGACTATATACAAACAAAATTGTACATTTTATACATATGTATGTGCTACAATTATATATGTTACTATGATGCGTACGGTGGAAGGGTGAGGTGTAGGTTGGTGTAATTGTGTGAGAGTGTTGGTGTGTGTGTGAGAGTGAAGAGAGAGTAAGTATGGTGTGTGTATGTGTGTGGCGGTGGGGTTATATACGTTTTATTATTATTATTTTATGTTAGTGTTTGCTCAAATATGAGTTTTAATTTCGTTTTAGTCATGGTCAGTGTGGTCATATTGCAGATGAATTTAAGGTGATAAGTGATGAAATAAGTTTTTGTCCCGGTAAAGTGTTATAACATTAATTTGCCATTATGCTCACAGGTAAGCAGCGGAATTCATCGACCACATCCAGATGTACTACTTGTGGCCAAGTGCAATATCCTACTAGATGGACCGTCGACCTGGGACAGGTCGCGCGCGGGGCGCCAAGATGATGTAGGCTCGGGATCGGTCCTTGTGACATAACATGGAGGAGGTCTATGTCCAGCTGTGGATGTTTCCCGACTGATGATGAAACTTAACATATTATCTACACGAGCTACGAGTATATATTTAGACATAGACATAGACAGACATAGACATATATTTATTCGGCATTTTCACAACACGACACACACAACAACAAACACACAGAAAAATATAAATAATACTATAAACATGGAAAAATAAACTAATTAAAACGATAATAATATAAAAAGTAATTTACATAAACAATTATACACAAAAATTCAATAAATAAATAATAAAAATGTGATGTCAGTTTGCCGCTGCCCGTGTCGCGCAGTGAGCGCCGACAAGGACTTCACTCAGCATGAGCTGCACTTCAGCCGGGAATGGATGAAGCACAGCACTGATGTTCAGTGAAGCCCTGATTCCCGCCGGACACGAATACGTAAAACTATAAATAATATCATATATCATGGGAAAGTATATAAAAATGAGTAAATATACATACATAGTAGTAGCTTTATTGAAGAGTTTATAAATGTTTTTTAAATTTTACTATTATATAAATTTATCGATTCACTTAGTACCCGTGGAGGCAAAACAATTAACTCTCATAAAATACATACTCGATATAAATAACGTGGCCAAATTGTAAATGTGTTGAATGTAAATAAGTAATCGTTATTGGAATAGATTTAAAAACAAGGCGATAAAGTGTGGAGAAGATCCACGGTGAGGTGTCGTTGCTTCATTTCCTCAAGAATGCAGGTTTCCCTACGCGGTGCGCGTGCGCCGGTGACCGGGTCGACGCTGCTAGGTATGTGGCTGGCAATTTACATATCTAAACATACGTTTTTTGGCCTAATAACAATTTCTCCATGTACGGAATGGAAGACGGAATTTCTAAATAACTAACGTGTCTTATACCTTATTAATCATAACAGCTATTGCTGCAAGTTGTTTGGCTTAAGTACGACTGATTGATTTAAAGAAGCTGAAGCTCAAAACAGCGAATAAATAATTGAACACACTGTCATATAGAGAGATGCCATAAATAGAGAGAGATGGAGAAGTCTCGCAAAAGCCGCGACCAAAATATCAGACGATCCGTAACTCTGACAGAAGAAGAATAATCACTGTCATTCAATTTGATCTGGCTGAATTTTATTTATAAACAAGTTACGCGTTCAAAAAGAACTAGAAACCTTTTTTCAACTGACTTAAAAGTATACAGCAAATTTAAAACTTATATGGTTTTCTCATGGACGCCATTGTCAAGACTGGACCACACGGGAAAAAATCAGCTTTTAAATAATAATAAAAACATTAAAATCGCTGCACTCAGTCGAAAATTCTGAGGTAACAAACATTTAAAAAACATACAAGTCGAATTGAGAACCTCCTCCTCTTTTGAAGTCGGTTGAAATCGGTCGGAAAATATAATTAAAATAACTATTGTATGGTTAATTTATAGCGTCGGTGGCGCAATGAATAAGGCGCGGACTCTTTTTTTAATGAAATTTTATTGTCAATCTGAGGTTTCCAGGTTCGAATCCAGCCTTGTACCTATGAGTTGTTTTTCAATTCAAGTACATTATCGTGAGGAAACCTGCATGTCTTGAACCGCGTGGTGGAATATCTCCCATACACTCTCTGTTGGAGAGTAGGCCTGAGCCCCTGCAGGCTACATATAGGCTGTTGATGTGATGTGATGGTTAATTTAAAATTCGAACTCATGACGTCTAGGTTGCAGTCCTATTGCCTGACCGCTTAGATATTTTTTTACACAAGATGAAATGTAACACACTTGCCTCATTTTGTAATTAGCAAACAGTGTGATTCAATTTATAGTATTACTTTAGTAACCTGCTGGCAAGTAGCGCTGGCTGTGGTAGGGCATTTTCTATGTACGCCTGGCTAGCTCACATGTTACCTAAGTCTGCCTCCAAACAGCACTGTAGTGGTCCAGTATGAAAGGTTGCAGAGCCAACTCCTCATTAGCTTGATCTGGCTGCGCATGCTTACCATTCAACGGCCTTAAGACTGAACGGAAGCAAACTGTCCGTAGAAAAGTAGGTATTTCAATATGTAATTGCTGTCGCGATTCGGTACGCACACATACAGCCTTTTACATGCTTTCACTCACACAATTTTGAGTTTTGAGGTGCCCATACTTCTAATTGTAGACAAAATATTGAAAAAAGCAAAACCAACGGACTTAGTTTTCGGTAAGATCTTGCATGTGTCCAAAAATCGTCACAAATGGTGGAGGTTTAGGGGTAGCAAAACGCTATGCCTTTTTGTATGAAATTTTTTACCTGCCGTTCCCTCTTAACACAAAAATCTTATTCTATAAATAATAAATTTAAGTAGTGGTGCTTTACTAAGCGGCGCCCAAGCCTCAAGCTCCCTAATGTCGTCTAGTTTCTCGCATATTAAACAGACTCGATTATTAAATATATTAAAACCCGCACAGAATGTAAATGTGTTTATTTATTTACATAATTAAACATATAAAACATTTATTTAACAGACGCTCGTTGCGTAAACATTGTCGCTTTAGTTTTAATTTGAAAATTTTGTCGCTATTTGTGATTCGTTGATTTCGAGTTTTGGGACGTAAGCAATTTGATTGATGGTAGATTTTTGTTTGCCGTCTACCCGCACTGGTGCCCAACCCCGGGACCCATATACCATAGAGCACCAATCCACGTCATATAAAATTAAAGCGTCAAACATTCAGAGCAAAAAAAGCATTGGCGCACTTTTTGTTAACAAATGTTACCAGACGCGATTTACTGGCAAAACTTTTGGTAGCATCTGTAACCACGGGCGCTCTACTGGCTGTATAATACAACTATCTAAATCTGCTTTTAAATAAAGCCTGAATATGAAACATGGAGTCTGTGAGTTGGCTATTAAGCACACATCCATACACTGTCCTTAGCATCAGGAGAAATTGAGGTTAAGTGTCCAATAAATTAAAAGCCTATTGTGATTATGAAGGTATATATAGGATACAATAGGTCAAAATAATATGGTCAGGTCATTTATTTGCTTTGTACGTGAAAAAGTCTAGGCTTAGACCTATGCCATTAAAACTAGCGAAGTGTGCGTTGGAACGTGCTAGGTTCCTTTGCCAATTGAAAGCTATATCGATCAAAACAAGATATACGTTTATTTAGAAGCCAACTTCGTAACCGATGCTAGAGAATCTATAGAAGCAATATTAGTGTATTAAATCCCTTATATAATTTATTAACAGAAGTTATCCCAAAACAAAAAACCATTCAGTGTGGCAGTTCAAATGTTATCTTGTCATTAAAAATTCTGAACAAACAGATGAATGGTAGACCTTCTGATAAAAACCTTAATTTCTTCTGGTAGAATAGGCAATGTTACGGGCCGCTCGGAAAAGGCGTGAGCTCCTCTTGCCAGAACATAAATCGTGTTGTATGAACATACTGAGTTGGAACGATTTTAGACTGACTACAAACTCACTAATTCGGAACGGTCCCATCAAAAGATTAAATAAAATCAACCGATCATTAGAAGTTAAAATTAACGGCGCGGATCCTTTTTGAACACCGGATTATCACGTCAAAGATGACATGCGGGCAACCGAAATTATCGAACGGGTGGTCGGGAGACGGGCGCGCTCAAAGAAAACTGCGCGCGCGGCGTCAATCTCGCAAATTTTCGTTCAGTTTCAAAATAAATGAAAAAAAGAAAAGAATTGGTGATAGCTGTCGCGGGTAGCTCAGTGCCAGCTCCGGACGCCGCGCGCGCGCTCCACTCTTGCGCATCTTGGAACGATCTCCACCAATCGCTATCGATTGACAAGTTCCATTTTCGAAATTCAAAAAGACTTTATAATTTGTTATTTTTAAACATTTTCGCGGTGACGGGAATCGTAAAGTGTGTGTTTGTGTGACATTATCGCGCAGTGCAAGTGTTTTGTGCTATTTTAATTGGTTTGCAATGTGACTAGATTACTTCTGATCGAATAGTTTTGTTGGTGTATTTTTGTTATGGTTGCTGAAGATATGCTTCGAGTACCAGGGTGACATGTGCACAGTGAATATACTTAGGTGAGCTAGTATTAATTAATTCTTTACTTGAACTGAAGAGATCTGCACTCCAAAAGTTCTGCATATCACAACAATGTATAATGTAATAATCATCATATATACGCATTAGAAATTGACAGGTTCTATTGTCGAGTCGTGTTGTTCTTTTCAAGTTATTGTCAACAAAACGGGATAGCAATAGTTTTAGAGCTTTCACGAGTATTACATTTTAGAAAACAGCATGTTCACATTTAGCATTTTACTTTATTCCAATAATGCTATATAGTATAAATCTTCACTTTTTATGCGAATGCATCGTTGACTCTTGACACAGGCTTTGTAAGCTTGTAGACTATATTAACCGACTTCAAAAATGAGGAGGTTATCAATTGGACGAGTATGTTTTTTTCTTTTTTTAAATGTTTGTTACCTCAGAACTTTTGACTGGAGGAACCGATTTGGATGATTCTTTTTTATTTGAAAGGTGGTGCTTCCCGTGTGGTACCATTTCAATTTGGTCCAGTTCTGACAACTGCATCCATGAGAAAACTATATAAATCTAAAATTTGCCTTAATAAAAGTAGACTTTCGGGCAATTGAAGTCAATTTCCAGTTCTTTTTGAACGAGTGAGTGAGTTCTAACGTTTTGATTTGTTTTTAAATTTGATGTGAAAATTAAGAGTTGTTTCACTTTCCATATATCAATGGACATGACGATAACATTTCAGCTCCACGGATGATATTATAACAATCCCCCAAGGTTGCAATTTTCAAGTTAATTAGGAGAACTAGCTCTCAAAAAGGTTATAAAGTTAAGTACTAGGATTGTTTGTAAACGTTTCTGCATTCAACGGACATATAAATATAATTTCCCTAGTGTATTTCATTGGTGGTGTCGTTACCTAATAGCAGTGTTAATAGCACTATTGTGTTCCGGTATGAAAAGTAGCAGTCTCTTACCATACAACGGCCTTATCGTCACTTACCATCAGGTGAGATGAAGGCCAAGTGCATGCCCACATCATACATTAAGCAATAAAGCAGTACTAACTTCTTTCCGCGACGTCTGCTTGGGCTTGGGTGCCTGAAATTATTATGAGGAAACACATCATAATCGTCTCCATGAGTCCACTGCTGGACATGAGCCTCCCAAAGATCGCCACGAACGACTTTACATGAGGTGATTAGGCATAATCACCAAGCTTAAGTCATGGTGGAATATATCGTTATTAAATAGGTAGGTCGCCATGAACTGAATATTTTCCCACTAAATTGATACTAAGGGAAAATTCCAGGCAACGAAACAGCAGGGCTCCATTACATAGTTGACATCCGTATGGCTCCCACTAAGTGTTTCTCTTCTAATTTTGTCATGCGTACAGCTAGGGAGTGGAACGCACTGCCAGCGTCTGTATTTCCACAAAGCTACAATATGGCGAACCTCAGTATAAAAACCGGCCAAGTGCGAGTCGGACTCGCGCACCGAGGGTTCCGTACAGAATATGGATATATAACATACTGAAATTCATAAATAATAGGTACGGTAATATGCACCAAACAGAACTCCTGAAGAATATATATGCACAATTTTTAATTTCCATTTTCAAATGTGTACAATTAGGGATCATGAGATATGAGCCCGCTGACAGACGGACCGACGGACGGGTGGACAACGGAGACTGAGAAATAGGGTCCCGTTGGTTACCCCTTGGGCACGGAACCCTAAAAACCAGGCTATCTATCTTTATATTTAAACAAACTGAAACTAAAAAAGTGGCTCAAAACTCTTGAATATAATGAGACTGAAGAATTACTAAATAACTTAAAATAAATAAAGCAAAACCTACTTCTTTAAGAATGATCACAATCATAAAATTGGTTTACACTCACGTAATATATCACATGCTCCTCCTCACACACAACTATCACCTCACACATGAATGTTAAGTGGAAGCTGTCACTTGGTCACACACGCACACACACACACACAAACACACCCTCTAACTCTCAGTCACCTTCCAACGCCGACATGTTTTGTGTTATCCGTAGAGAAAGAGAGCCTACACCTGTCACACAGGGCTCCCCCTATGACAGACTGTATGACACCATATTAATTCAATTGTTTTAGTCTATAAATAATTTTGTATTTGTCATTCAAGTAACCTAAGTGAAAGAGAAGGACAAACTACTTATTATTCCCATAAAGGACCATGTGTGAAGATTTCTGAATGCAGACCAATACAGGCAATAAGCTTGACTGTACGCTATGATCTTCACTCAGCTTCACTTGTAGTTATAAGAAGGCCGTCGTATATAAAATTTCTCGATGCAGTAAAATTAACAGTCGATTTATCTTGTTGCTTTCGTAAAGTTCGATCTGAACGCTATCTTTAACCGTACAAATTTCTCCAGATTTCCACAGATAACTGACGTTTATTGAGTTTGAACCGCCGCCGTTATCTCTCGGATCAAGCTCAATTTTTCATTTGATTTTAAACATTTCGGTTGTGGAATGTATTCTAATTAGAATTGGTGTTAGAATTAAGGAATTTCTGTGATAACATTAAATATTGTTCAAGATCGTCGACTACGATTAGATAGTTTGCTATATAGGTACCTTTTAGACCAACGCGTGTCATTTTCCACCTGTGGTCGACCTCATAGTCGCTTACCATGTCATTTTGTAGCCATTTATTAGTAAATAGTTTTTTTATTTTTTATCAGGACGAAAAGTAAAAAGTAGTAAAAACTTACTTTCGTATTTACATTACTAAATATTTTTGCAAATTTTCCTAATTCTTAAATCGAATCATTTTTAGGGTTCCTTAGTCAAACAAAGAACCCTAGTTTCGCTCTGTTCGTCTGTCCGTCCGCAGCTCAGAGACTGTTACTACTAGGAAACTGTAATTTGGTACGGATATACATAATTATTAATAGGATATACATAATTATATTATTAATAGCTCTTAATTTAACTAAGGCGGCTCTTATACACGTAACTAGGGGATGAACTATTTTTTCGCGTCTAGCCCATTGTGAGGGGTATCGTCGAATAGGTATTGTAAAAATATAGATGGTCTGGGAACACTACTTTTCGATTCAGTGATCCATTTGCGAAACATTAAACTTAAAAATGATAACTTTTTATATAAATAATCATTTTAAAGTATTTTGATTGATATATACTTTGATTGATTTCAAAACCTTGTTAAAAGTAGTTTTCGAACTGAATTTCCTAATGTAGATTTGTAAGTATTTTTGTCTAAATTTATTTTCCTTATAATCGGTACAACGCTGTGTTTACCTTAGTTAGGTGCACATATGACATTATTGTTTTGTAAGTTTAGTTTTTTTGTTATTATGTGTAATTAGTTGGTAAGCCTTAATAAATAAATACTCTTAAGTATAAAAAATTGGTATGACTGATTCCAGAAATTTCTTATAGAAATACTGTTCTTTTTGTATATGTCATTATTTTGCACATACAATTCAAAGTTTCAATAAAGTAAATATATCGTTGTACAGATATGTACGTTGCAGCCGCCAGAGATAGCAGATGCTTTTTATTTATTTGTCCCATGAAGCTGTTTACCGAGCATTCTTAGAGAAATGGCAAACATTGATTGTGTGCTAAGTACGTGTCCTATGTACTTATGGCGCGGTCGTTGTTATTTTTAGGTATCCGTATCCAAAGGGTAAAAACGGGACTAAGACTGGTCCGACTGTCACCAGGCTGTATCTCATGAACCGTGATAGACAGTTGAAATTTTCACAGATGATGTACTTCTGTTGCCGCTGTAACAACAAATACTAAAAAACAGAATGAAATAAATATTTAAGGGGGCTCCCATACAACAAACGTAAATTTTCTGAAACGTGCGATGTAACATATTAGTGGCGCCATCTGGTGTATACTCGTCTAGGTACTGTTGCTATTTCAAAACTAAATTGATAACGAAAATCGAGGCGCATTCGTTAGAGGATTGTTCGGTGCATGTTATTATTTATGGTTTTCCGTATTTTAAATATCCATATTCTGTACGGAACCCTTCGTGCGCGAGTCCGACTCGCACTTGGCCAATTTTTATTCATACTAAAATTTATTAAAAATTAAAAAATAACTTGATTGATATTGTACTGAAAAAAACTTGAAACTATGAAGCCTAGGTATAGAATATGCAAATATCTTTGAGTTGTCTGCGTTCCTGGCATATCTACTGGGTTGGCAGGTATAAACAGCCTAGGTACCTTCAATTCTTGATAGTTATTTTCACCCATTTGTGAAGTAATATTTCTTATATCAAAATAAGCGGTATTTCATTGCGAACACGGTGAAATAGGGTTGCCAGCAATAAGCCTTAATAATATAATAATTAATAAATAATAGTAATGACAGGATATTTTTAGCCAACCCACTCGCGAATCGGATCTTAGATAAGTATAATTACTGACTTTATTTCGTTACTTATAGTACTTATTATCTAGCCTTTGTCTGTAAAAATAATGCGTTTTCACTGATTATCTCACATCACTTGAGTTTAACTCTCTGGATTCGTCTTATTGGATAATTACGGTATAGTGCTGTATTTCTTTCTCTATCTCTATTCCTGAACCCATCAGACGAGCCCCTTCTTTACAATCCTTCAAAACTGGCCAAAAACGTATTTTCTTGAACAGATTATTCCTTAGCAGCCTTTCCTTCTTGATCTCCTCTGATTTCTTTTTCTTACTGATCCACTATATTTTGTCTTTGTTTAACATGTATTTATTTATGTAGTACCACTTACCCCTTGTTAATTACATGATTCTTCTGCCCCAAAGTTGCCTGGAAGAGATCGCGCTTAGCGATAAGGCCGCCTTCATTTTACCTTTTAAATTGTTTTTAATATAGAGTATAAGTTAGTTTTATCGTGTCGAAATAAAGTTTTTTCTTTCTTCTTTCTTTCTTTCTTTCTTTTATGTTGATTGATTCGTTTTAACCGTCTCCGAATAATGCTATCCTATCGGTACTCGGTTTGGTTGATTGTAGGGCATTTTCTATGTTACCTAAGAAAGCTAGCAGAGCCAGTACAGCGCCTCGTTAGGTTGAGGAGTGTAGTTGCGCATGCTTACCATCCAATGGTCTTATCGTCACTTACCATCAGGTGACTTGAAGGCCAAGCGCAAACTCATCATCTATGAACAAGAATTCTTCGATGTTTACTGTTTTCTTCAGTTTCAGGGACACAATATAGCGTTAATTGTTAACAATGTCTTCGTGGATAATGATGATATTCTTCTTTCGTGTAAAGGTGATCAGCAACCCAATTGGTCTTGTCTTTACCTAAATAGTGCCTTGCGACCTTTATACCTCGGGGAGTAGTCAGTGCCAGGTCTTCTTGGCTGCATGTGTCTGGACACAGCGAACACTGCAGCTGTGCGGTTGTCTGCTGATGTTGATATTGAGAAATGTTTGGTGCTAGCAGTATACATATTCATTTCCTTATCGATTTAAAAATCGCAGCGGTATAAAGCTAGGAGGCTGTAAAGATAAGCTGCAATAATTATCCAGTACCATATCTACTCAGTAAGCGAGAGGAACATTTTCATTATCCCAAGAACAGCGCAGTCTCGTAAAAGCACTGACTTTCATGAACGATATACATGCTACTGCACAGTCAGCCTCAACACAGAATTTCTTCATCATCAACAGCCTATATATGTCCCCACTGGAGGGGCTAAGGCCTACTCTCCTATAGAGAGTGTATGGGCCATAGTCCACCACGCGGGCCCAGTGCGGATCGGCGGACTTCACATGCCTGTTCAAGACATGCAGGTTTCCTCACGATGTTTTCCTTCACCGTTAAGCAATCGGATAATGTACTTGAATTGAAAAACAACTCACAGGTACACGGCTGGATTCGAACCCGGTACCCTCAGATTGAGAGTCCGCGCCTTATCCACTGCGCCACCGACGCTTGCTTATACACTGCGCCACCGAATTTCTTATAATATTTGTTTATTCATCCAACGCGCGTATATTGATTTTGCAATGAATGTCCCAAAGTCAAAATCTAAATACCAGCAATTAAAACCATAACTTTCGGCCATATGTACCTGTCAGGGAACTTAAAAACCATAATAATATCAATTTTGAATAAGTGCTCTATGTGTCGAGTTTGATGTTCCAATGGAATAGCTATATCTTGTGTAAGTCAAGGCGTAAAAGTTTTCAATTTGCAAACATTGTATCCAATGAGCAGAGTTTACGAGAGTGCCTAACTTATAGACGTTATATACGATCTTCTTAGATACTTACCATGTGGTCGGAAACTCAAGCATTTTTTGAGTTCTTTACTGAGTATACTTAGTAAAAATTTTGAATTTCCTATCGGATTTTTTGTCTCATCACCAGCATGAGCTTGAGTGAGATGATACTGCAAGAAAGGAACGTGGTAATCCGTATACTAAAGTTATTGAGGCACTGTGGGTGTGTTATCTTCCACAATCGGAACAGAACAATACTGTTTAGTGGTAAATGAAAGGTTTTAAAAGATGTACCTTTACAGCAAAATACCGTACAATTTTATGTATTATGTTTGTATACAATCATTTTTTTCGTCATTTCATGAATCAATCAGTTTAATCTAATTTATAAAAAGCTTACAATTCATATTTGTTGACTACATCTTTGTTTTTAGCCCCTGACACAAAAAGGGGGTGCTATAAGTTTGACGCCAATGTCTGTGTATCTGTCTGCTAGTGGCATCATATCTCTCGAATGGATGGACCTATTTTGATGCGTGTTTCTACGTGAAAGCAATACCTACCTTAAACCAATGTGTACCATCGTAGATCTCACCGAGATAGTGGTATATCGTTGATATATCACTCATTAAATATTAATCATAACTACCGTCCAAGCTTCGAGGACAACCCTAGTCTTAATTGAGTAAAATACAGCGTCGGCACTTAAAGATACGTTTCTTTATTACCCGTCGTGGCTCCCTAATCAACTTCTTCACCATCAAGAGGAAGACGTTCATTTTGTCTAGTCGAAAACTCACGACCACATTAAATCTTGGTATACATACTATATATGTATGTTCCTTATGTGTAAAACATACGATAACGATTTGAACTGTATCTTATGTAGAACCTGCTCAAACACGTCTGCTGTTTATAGCATAATTATCAGTTTATCGATAAAGCTAAAATATTATACATTCGTAGGTGTATATGAACAGTCCGAGAGTCTGAACATTTGTATCTTAATTTAAAATAATATAATTAATGAAAAAAAAAATAACGTTGAACAGTTTGAGTTCTGCTAAAACTATATTAAATAATATGATTGTACCCTAAATCACGAAGACGGACAATTGAAAAGCAATAAGTCTTCTCAAAGCCGAATATAAAACTTAGAAGTAATAGAACACTTGAGATGTTCCATTTTAAACAAATTACAGAAGGAACGGAACAAAATAAAGAACAAAAGGCAATTCAAGTCGGAAAAGATAAGGAGAAGACTACTGAAAATAATAGAGAACAGAAAATGGAAGATGATATACTCGTAGCACTGGATACTTTACGAAAGGTTTCGAAAAAGAACAGAAAAACAGAAGAAAAAGCAGAAGAGAAAAATGAAACTCATGTTCACTACGAATGGTAGAAAAGCAAAGAATAAATACAAAATAGTTTATCCTAATTGAAAACCCAGTAAGCCTAGAGGTGGTTTTATTCCTTGCCAGAGAGCTCATATCTATATTATTATGATAGCAAAAGATACTGGAAGCGAGTAAGCCATGTATAGGCAAAATAGGTATAATAGAAATAGACATAACAAATTTCTAGTCACACAGGTGTAATCTTGAGACCGGCGCCACTTACTTGCTTTCTCCTTAGTTTGTTTCATTATTGAATTAACTTATTCATCAATATCTTATGCTTACAATAAAGCTGCTAATATAGCTATTATGTTTTATGCCAATATTATTATGTTATTAGTTTGGAAGTGAAAGTATGGTGGTCTAAGTGGAAATGACATCTTCCTGTTTTATTGAGCGTCATTGTTAATCTTACAGTGAAGACGAGAGTCTACATTGGAGTTTATTTGTTCAAGAGCTTCAGGAAGCATCAGAGCGATAGGTTATAGAGCGGTCATTGGGAAACGTTTCATATAAACATTTTGATCTCAAAAGTCAATGGTATGTCAAGTGTTTTGTACGGCCGCGTGACGTGATGTGACACTAGATTGAGTAACTTATTACCAATTGGCAATAAGTTTAGGATCAAAATTTTCGTTTGCTTTGTCCGGTCTATTACTATTAATATTAAATGATTCGTTCATAATTAAAAGAGATGTTTCAACTCCGGTCTGCACTTGTACACTATTTAAAAAATCAAGTAATAATCTAAATATGTATAGAAAAATACTAGCATTACATTTTTGCATTTATTTTAAGAATACAAAATCGTTCTTTTTGGACTAAGTGGCAGCGTCAAATGTCATTTTATTGACGCCATCTTTGTTTTCAACGTTAAGTCTTACCTGTTTCGTGCGTTTTATATGTTTTTGTACAAATAAACTAAACCAAAGTATACAAAAATGGTAACTAAATCACTTTTATTTGATAATGTCCTTTTAAAATTATAGAAGCACTAGGAGAGGGATAACGTTAATCTTTTTTATGTATGATGGGTTTACACTTGGCCTTCATCTCACTTGATGGTAAATGTCGATAAGGCCGTTGGATGGTGCGCGTGCGCACCTAGAAGTATCAATCTAAGGAGGCGCTGGCTCTGCTATCCATGCCGGAACACAACAGTGCTATAAACACTGTTGTTTAGCAGAAGACTTAGGTAGCATGGTGGTAGCTAGCCAGGGGGACATGCCCTACCACCAACCACACCGAGCACGGCCATGTATAGTTACCGGCAAACAACATGAACAATGACCTGAGTAAATGATTTTTGGGTCTCTTTGGCGGGGCTTGGGAGGGAAATAATAATGCGCGAGCTCATCCCCACTATGCCCACTAGGAATCGAATCCGGGACCTCTGGATTGTAAATCCAAGGGTGTAGTTATATTAGTCTACGGAGGCGGTTATTGCCAAAATCTAAGACTAGAACTGATTTTCCTCTAACCACAGGAACCCTTGAGAAGACCAGAGATTTTATCCTCTGGAGACATTCCACCAAAAGCAAAGACAATAACAGGAAAACGTCGCACTCGATCTGACGCTCGCTGCTTTGATCGCGTCACTTTGATCTCGCCGATGCGTGCGCGCACCTTCGTATGCGCGTGAGTGTTGAATATTGTAAACACGCCCCGGAATTTGATTAAGGGTTTAACTATTACTGAATATCGTAAACAGATGGTTGGGTTTTTGGCTGCAGCAACTTTTGCTATGCTTGCTTATTCGTTTGCATTTGACAAATTCATCTGCGGTTGTCCTTCCTTCCCGTAACGGATAATTAAAATGGCTTTTTTGTATAAGGATAGTTGAAGGGCGAGAAAAGGACATAGGCTATCTTTGTCGCAATCAAACTAGTAGGAAAATTTTTAATGTCCACGCGGACGGAAGTCGCTCCGCCTCTCAAATCCATTTACTAAATGTACAAATCGAATATTTCATACCTCAAATCGACATATTTATCAATTACCATTTACCGTTTGTGCCCTTGAATACCGTGGATAGTTGAAAAGTTTTCAGCACGTCATCAGATCACCACGTTGTCACCAAGTGGGTGCTACTGATTGGCACACATCCACGCCTCGCTCCGTCTCGACGCGTCCAAATAGCTCGGAGATTTATGCGCGTAGACGGTTTTTCTCTCTCTTAAATTAGTATGAATGAGTCAACGTGTTATCTAGTAGGATCTAGGAGACGTTGAACTTTGCTCATGATTTATCGTCACGTTGAAGGCGCTATGAAAACTGAGAGTTTTTTTAGGATTCCGTACCTCAAAAGGAACAAAGGATTATAGGCTATATGTTGCCCGTCTGTCTGTCTGTTATTCTCAAGAACGCGTAGAGGTATCAAGTTGAAATTAATGTCAAATACGCAAGTTTGCAGTTCCTTGGGACTGTGAAATAATCAAGCTTGTAAGATACAGCCACATATAATTATGCCACATACTTCAACCAGGAAGGAATCAACACTTATAGGGTACTTCCCATTGACGTAGAATCATGAAATTTGGCAAGATTACAGCGAAAGTATTGGAATATATTTTTTAATTCTACATCATTAAAGTCTTACGATTACAAACTGTTCCAGCGCCAGCGTTATCGGTAGTTTAAAGCTATTCAAATTCTGGACAGAACCCTACGCGCGCGAGTCTGTCTTGAAGTAGGCCGGTTTTTGATTAAGAGGCTATGTTGGTAAGACCACGTGGCCGCGTTCAAGGTTGCATTGTTTTGTAGCTGTCCCTCTCCGAGCCCTATCCTACCCGAGCGCGTACGGTGAGACAGCATACACTACGCGAAGTTATCCACCCGTTATTTGGATGTTTCGTAGTCCAGTGATCATTTGAAGGATACAGTATATTATGTAGCCATTTTTTCAATACAGTATACTAATGAAATTTCAGATGTCGGTGGTTTTTCCAAATTGTTCTAAATTGATTCATACTCTTGTAAAACAGGTTCAAAGTTGGGGCTTTTTATTACCGAAAAATACAATACTTTGACGCCCTGTAACTCTGGAAGTATATATTTAAACGAAAATCTGACTCATCACCGACACAGATATTTGTTTCTAGATTGTGTCTTGAAAATTTTATAGATTTTCATAGCTTAATACTCAAAATATGACTGGACTACGTTTGTATGGGCGCTTTGACAACAGCATACCCTCTTATGATGAAGGTTTGAATACTGTAATTAGTAGAATTAGATTAGGGATGAATAGTATTTTGATTTTTTTTAAATTTAATTAATTTGTATAGACTGCCAGTTGCCACGTTGGACTTTCCATTTGCCATAAATACTACACTTGGCAGGTGGATTGGTAATCGCAGTAAGAAGTTGTTACTTAGTTAAGATGCTGCTGCCCATATCCTGAATATATTCCACGTAGCCTTTGACGACGCCTGCGGGACGACATGGGGTGGTCCTAATCTAAAGCCAACAAGGCACATGTTGACCTAATTAAAGTTAATCTAAACCAGAAAATGTCTTATAACTATTTATCATGTAGGTATTTATGTATTTAAAAGCGGCGGCAAGCCACTGCCGGTGGCACAATCTCATTGCATACTAATCTCGGGCAATAGGCATAATCAATAAGGCATATTTATATGTGATTTTAATTAAAACACGCCGATGCGGACATATTTAGATAAACACGTGGAAGGTGCGGCGCGGCGGCGGGCGAGTGCGCCCATTACCTGCTTCTGTATATAATAGAGATATCTGCCGAGAACCCATTCTGTAGGTCTTGTATCCTGTATATCATCCTTTCTTGTGATAATTGATGCCATTTGTAGCATACATTCTGAAGAAAATCCATCATTTTAACGGGCATACGCTCAGAATGCTTCCACACAAAATTTCTTTTGCCATAATCTTTTACAATAGAATTGCTGGCTTTTTTATAACATGTGAATGAAGTTGTTTAATTTATTAACTGATAATGTAAAGAAATTACCGTTGGAACCTTTTAAAATTATTGTTGCTAGCTCGTAGGTTGGGATTGAAGAAAACACGTGTCCAAAGTTCCTGAGTTTATTGGTAGCTCAGGTCCACAAACCAATCTTCAAAATTACGAGTCCCCCCAACAGAGCGCGTCTCTGTCTCGCTGGGTCCAATTCTTCTTCACTGAGTCCGTCCCTGAATTCTACGTACAGAGTCATTGAGCACTACTGACGCCGGTCTGTCGCTACTGACATCACGTGACACACTAGTACACTAACACTTTTCCACCTCGACTGTACCTTTGCTCTACAATTTCTTCTGGTTTCCGTTTCTTCACTTTACATCGCTGCTTAGAACAACTTAACTATCGTCGAAGCTCGGCTCGCGCCTATCGGTATTGTTTCTAGATCCTTCGCAGTGATCTTCAATTTTTCACAATCTTCAGGAATATTCAAGAGCCTTCCACGGTATCTTTTGTTGCTATCAGACACGAAGATAGATGGATCCGCCTCTCTCTTTCACACTCGTTCGAGGAATTTCCATGCTACTCAAAAGGAGACAGGAGATCGACCTCTCTTTTCATTATCTCTAGACTGTTCGAGAAGCTCCGTGACACTATTTATTCAAAGTGTGTCCACAAAATAGATGTGTTTATGAAATACACATTTGACAAATGTAATAAATAATGTATTAATCTTGAAATATCTTAATTTTAGTTCTTGTTAAATTCTGACATAAATATGTTTTAATCAATTAGACTTACACCATTGTTTGCCAAATACTGGCGCATGACGCTTGTCCTTTCAAACTATTTTTCTCACCTTGTTTAACCGATTATCTTATCTTAATAAGAAATTACTAAAAATGCACATCGTATTATAGTGTCGCGAAATGAATACCATTACCGTACAGCTTTATTGTCAGCTACAATAGCCTTTACGCAGCTAAAGGTCCCTAGATGGCGTTTTGAATAATAACAAAAAATCGTGAGTTAAAACGAAAATTGTGATTCGCGACATTACAATCCGATGTTCGATGTTTAAAATACTACACAAAGCCAACAAACCTTTTTTTTAAAGATTGTGGTAAATTACCTGGCCACCTTTGGCCAGAAATATAATTTACACATAAAATCAGTCAAAAATATAATATCCGAATAAAAAAAAAACTTAAACTTGTACTAACCTTTGAAGTACTTAAATAATATGAATCTTTCAAACAAGATTAAGTAATAAAAGTAAGACTAGACTTGAATATACTTGAGTAATTGAACAATAAAAACAGTATTCAATGATTACCTTTAGAAAGAAAGAAAAAAAAGCATATGTTTTACATACTGAACGCCCGCCAGTAAACAATCTACATTACCCTTCTGATAAACATTCCCCGAAGACCCCTGCTTTAGTAACAAAATGAAACAAACAACGAGACTTCATGAACGGATTGAGTTTATATAAAATGATAATTAAGCCCTGAGTATTCGCCAGTTGGAACTGGTTTGTCAGTGACAGGTGAAAATAAACCCATCGGAGGTAGCAAATTATGTACAATTCCTTATTAATACGGCTTGACTCGGCTTGTGTTGGGCGGTGGACCGGCCTTAGTGGAGCTGCGGTATGCTCTTAAAGCTCCTGTACTGCTCTGCTTGGCAACTTCGCTTTAAGTTATAATAATTAATCATACGCTCAAAACGTATAAAGCGTCACGAGTGGCTCCATGGCCTAATGGCTTCAGATTTCATTTTTTAAAGCACCGGTAAATACAATAATAATAAAAACTTAGAAAAAAACCGGTCCGGTGCGAGTTGAACTCACGCACCGGGGGTTCCGTATAGAATATGAATAATTCATCATCATCAACAGCCTATATACGTCCCCACTGCAGAGGCTCAGGCCTACTCTCCTATAGAGAGTGTATGGGACATAGTACACCACGCGGGACCAGTGCGAATTGGTAGACTTCACACCCACCTTTAAATTTCTTCTCAGGAGTGTGCTGGTTTCCTTACGATGTTTTCCTTCACCGTTAAGCAATCGGTTAATGTACTTGAATTGAAATACAACACATAGGTACACGGCTGGATTCGAACTCGGAACCATCAGATTGAAAGTCCGCGCCTAATCCACTGCGCCACCGACGCTCGACGAGATGATGAATAATTAATTTACTGAAAATCATAAATAATAGCTACGGTAATATGCACTCAATAACGCTTTACCTTAAATGTAATTCTGATTGAAAACCCAATTTTACTACAATGTAAGTCTTCGGTGTTAATTTCAACTTATCTCCACGCGTTCCTGATAAAAACGGTCTTGAGTCTTGACATACAGACGAATATCAAAGTGATTCTATAAGGGTTCATTTTTCCCTTTTGAGGTATGGAACCCTAAAAAGAGTAAAATTAATATCCACTATCATACCAATAATGACACTAATCTTGGCAACCAGAATTTCACAGTAACTGAAATCTAGAATGATCTTTGACTTAAACAATCATTTTCATATGGTCGAAAATAATACGTCAATTAAATTATGTATCGTTTTGAGTCTGTCAATGAAATACGAGTTGCAATATATCCAATGTGATATGCATAAAGAGAAGCTTGAATGAGTTCAGCGTACAGATTGTTGGCGTACATGGCGTGAGCTGTCGGGTTATTTTGACAGGATCGCAAGCAATTATCAGGCGGTGGGACCAGTTTGAAGGTATGCTGCCTTTTAAGCACCTTTTAAGTCGGAGCGCATATCGGAAGTTTTGACAGAAAACTTTCAGACTGTGACGTCTTTGACAACTTGATGTTTGGTATCAACTCAAGATTAGCGGCAGAAAAAGAGATTTTCCAGTCTCTAAGGAAGACTTTATTGAACTCTTAATAAGACCTTCTGCAACATTATATCACTGGTAATATTATGCCAAAAGCCGGAGACGAACTAAGGTCACCGACATAGCTCGACGAGTCATTGAGATGACGTGACAATGTGCAGGCCACATCGCTCAAAGAACGACTAATCGATGGGGAGTAAAAGTTCTCGAATGGGAACCACGTACCGGGAAACGTGTACAGGGCTGTCCTTCTACTAAATGGACCGACCACCGATTTGGAGAATATGGTTATTTTGTAATATCGCGTGCATATTACTTAAACTAAACGAACCGGGCGGTACCGACAGTTAAGGTTTTCGCTTCAGTACCAGCCATGTTATGACTGCATTTAATAAGTAGCTTTTTGATGATGTAATGTAACATATGCAAATCATCAACCGAATCATCATAGAGTATACACGAGTCCACCGCAAGCAGCAAGTGGTACTGACGAGCCGGCGGGCGGCGGCGCGGGCGCGGGCGCGGGCTATGATTATCGCTCGATAAAACCAACAATATGGAGGAGATTGACGCGTTTTTAACAAGACACGGTTCATGCAATATTCATGCGCCGGCGCTGGAAGGATGTCCGTAATCACGCGCTTCTTGCATACCACACCCGCACCCGACGGCACCGTAGGGCTGGCAAACTGATATGGATTGACTTTTGGAGTGTGTTGTTTAGCTTTTATATTAAAGTGTTAGATGATCGACTAGAATCTCACCATCAGCACGTTTATTGCTATTCAATTTGACACAATATTACAATGAAACACGATGTCACATCCAAAGAATGCTCTCTTTTCTGCTAAAGTTCGAAAGCCGTCCCGAAAACTGTCTGACAACCAGCAAGCTAATGTCACGCTCCTGTTTGACAGTTGACGTCTAGCAATAGCCGCAACCTTATCTTCCCATCGAAATCGTGCAAGGCGTTTGAGGGAAAATTCCTGGAGATGGGTAGCCCAGCTGTGTACCCAGTAATTTTATTCTAATCACCACCCTTCTGGTAAAGCGTAGCAATTGCAATCGTGGCAATTGGATGGATTGAACTGGAACATGAAAGTTCGGGTATTCTGTTCTTTTATGGTGGATTTAGGTGGACAAGATAAAGTCAGTAACAAAACCACGATTGTTTAGAATTTTTTTATTTAAAAAATGTATAGTAAACGTATAAGAATGAATAACGTGAAGCATATCTGGCACGAATCACGACAGCTTATCCTAGCCAATCACGTAACCCTTTTCTTTCTTTGCCATGTCTGGCAAAAAGAAGAACATACTTTCCAACGCACTGTAAACTCCATCTAGGTCTAAAAGGGTTTCTGATGAAAGAGGCTCATGTTTAGCAGTAAACTTTTCTAGATTTTATGTCTAGCCCTGGGATGTTTATTTACTTCTGCATCTGCTTGCTCGAGGTGTCCATTGTAATATCACTTGAGACGTGTCAGCCTTATGTGACACAGTACGATCTACAGCTGAATTAGACTGATAAACGACGATCGCGTTAGAAATTATAGCGTCTCAGCAATGAAATACAATGGTCACCTCTCTTGTTTATGTCAAGGTTCACTGGTAATTTAAATGGGAACTGATTTAGAATTGGCGCCGCATGGTTCGGATGCTTGGCTAATTGTGTGATTACATTGTGTGCACAATGTTTGAGGAGATGAAGGAATTTTTCGATGACGCCGGTTCTTTATAGATGTTGATAGCGAAACTGAACGCGCACGTGGTTTTTGGTATTTTGTGACGTAAGGCGTTGATGCTCGGAGGTTTAGGGAGAACGGTTTGTGACATATTGCTTTAGTAATTTGTGTAAAGCTTTTTCCAAGTTATCTATATAAAATGGTTTTGATTTTCCAAGGACTAAGACCATCTCAAAAAGTGATTTGTATAGAGATCGTGAATGCGGTTTTGATCTAAGCAAAACTCACCGAATTTCGGTGGGAGGCGAGATAAGCTGAGACAACGACAGTGTAAATGTCAGTGTATCAGAAAGGGACAGCATGAAAGACATCAACGCGCGTGCCTTTGAAATTACAAACTACATTTTGTTTTATTAAATTGTGTACCTGTGAAATATTATCCCATCTTTTGTGTAACTTGAAGTTGTAGTACACATTACATTCCACATCATCAGTTTCTTTGCTTTAAATAAAGCGCATAATATGACTTTGAGGATAAAATTCCTCGCGTAGGCTTTAAAGAGCATATGACTGGTGACTGCGTGGACCGTACGCGCCTTCACTGGCTATTTATTGTGCTCCTTGCCTGTACTTCTGTTATGACACAAGCCCATAACCCAAATCTGCAACAAACAATTCTGATTTTGACAACAAGCAACCCAATTATTATTGCCGGGGAATCCCTAGCAGTGAACCCATAATTGCAGATGAAGAATTATATTCTGTTCTCTGTGAGAAGCACGAACTTCTGTCAAGCAGTTAGCACTTTCATTTTCACTAAATTAGCCATTACAAAAATTGACTTATTATAATGTAGAATTTTCCAAACCAGGACACATCAATAAACCGGCGGGCTGCAACCCTACTGACCATATTAAACGCATCGTGGGACATTATCGAGTTAATAATTGCCGGCGAATCGAACAGATCGCTCAACAGTTTGTTTTATGGGAATATGACATTACAGAGGCGATGCGAGCGATGGAATTTTTAAAGTTTGAGAATACTCGACAGTTTATAAAAGAGATGCTTCAAATTCGGACTGCACTTGTACACTATTTACAAAATCAATTAATAATCTAAATACGTATAGGAAAATACTAGAATTTCATTTTTGCGTTTATTTTAATTGTACTAAATCATTCTTCTTCTTCTTCTTCTATCTTCTATCTTCTATCTTCTTCTATCTTCTTCTTCTTCTTCTTTCTTCTTCTTCTTCTATCTTCTATCTATACTATAATAAATCTGTAGAATCGACGTGTCTGTACATTGAATTTTTTTGTCAAAAACTGATTGAGGGTGATGTAAGAAGTGTAACAGAACACAATAAGACGATTTTTAAACATTTTGTCTGTCTGTCTGTCTGTCTGTCTGTCTGTTTGTCTGTACCGGCTAATCTCCGAAACTACAAAACCAAATTTGATGCGGTTTTCACAATTAAATTAGGCGTAGGTCAAGGCAACATCTAAGCTTTATTTCATCAAAATCGGTTATAGCAATAAAAAGATATCTTCAAAAACCTAAATCAACTTACCTGTATATGGAGAATTGACGTGTCAATCTGTACATTGAAAATACTTGCCAAAAATGGTTTGAGGGTATACAGAATACAAAAAAACAGCCAAGTGCGAGTCGAACTCGAACACCGTGGGTTCTGTACAGAATAACTACAATACCTGATTAATTTCAAATAGCAAAGACAAAAGAAAGTGCTTTAGTGGTTAATGTTTAAAAGTGATTTTAAAACATTACCTCAGTGTTTGAAGTGACTGATTGATTGACACGTGTTTTTCTTACATTCGATAGGCTTCCGTTTGACCATAATCTTACCTGATGTTAAGCGACGATGATGTCTAGGATAATTCACGGTTGCCTATAAATAGTCTATTCACTCTGGCCTTGAAGTTATCGTAATGGTATCGCTTAGGAAACACAAAAGCCGGCAGGGAATTCCACTGCTTAGCTGTAAGCACGTGGTAAGTGACAATAAGACCGTTGGATAGAAATTATGTTTAGCCAGGAGACTCAAACTAATAGAGGTACTCAGGTGCTCTGCTACCTCACACCTGTAGAATCAACGTGTCTATCTGTACATTGAAAAAGTTTGCCAAAAATTGTTTGAGGTTTATATAGGTAGTATAACAGAATACAAAAACCAGCTTAGTGCGAGTCAGACTCACACATCGTGGGTTACAATGCCTGACTAATTTCAAATAGCAAATACAAAAGAAGGTGCTTCAGTGGTTAATGTTTAAAAGTGTTTTTGAAACATTTCCTCAGCGTTAGAAGTGACTGACTGACAGACGAAACCATGTAGGGTAATGAGATTTTGCAAATATGTTCCTTTTATGATAGTTCCGCAAAAAGAATATGTGATGCAAGTTTGTGTTAAAGTTTGCGATTGCCGTGTAACGTGTATCGGGCCGTCCCTCCACAACCTGGTTGGCTGCATGAATCCACTGTTGGACATGTGCCCCTCTCCCCATATTGGATTTGCAACAAGCACCACTGTTAGTAGGCGGATTGGTGATCGCAGTAAGGTGTTGTAGTTACATAGCTAGATTCTGCTACTCATCTTACAAAAAGGCTTATACAACTAAGGTAAAATTAGCGATGTAAGTTTGTACAAAAAGTTCGGAAATAGTTGTTTTTTGTATGGGTTTGTATTTGACCTTCATCTAACATGATTTTTTTACATTCGATAGGCTTCCGTTTTATTACAATCTCACCTGATGTTAAGCGACGATGTGGACTAGGATCGTTCACGGTTGTATAGAAATAGTCTATTAACTCTGGCCTTAAAGTTATCTAGGTTGTATCGCATGGGAAACACAGCCGGCAGGGAATTCCACTGCTTAGCTGTACGCACGTGGTAAGTGACAATAAGGCCGTTGGATAGAAATCATGCTTACCCAGGAGCCTCATACTAATAGAGACACTGGCTCTGCTACCTTTCAAACCGGAACACAACAGTGCTATTAACAATTCTGGTTCGTGGCAGACTTAGGTAACATGGTGGTAGCGAGCCAGGCAGACTTACCACCTGCTTACCACCAACCAAACTGAGTTCCGATAGATACTGGGAATCGAACCCTAGACCTCCGGATTGTGAATCGAACATTTAGCAATTAGGTCACGGAGGCGGTAACTACTCTAATTTTAACGAAAAACTGAACATTTTAATATTTAAAACAAACTGTTATAGCTAAAACAATACAATTCGAACAATATTCACATAACAAACTAAATATAATAAAAGCCAGATGGGCATAGAAAATGCCTTCACCACCATCATCATTAGCGAGGAAACGTCCACTGCTGGACATAGGCCTCTTTCGTGGTACGCCACATCGACAGGTCCCGAGAAAATGCCTTACCGCCATCCAAACCAAGTACCGATAAGTACTGCGACCTCAGGGTTGTTAGTACAAACTAATTGACTTATATATCAACGCACAGCCTAAACCACTGGTCCTATAGCCATGAAATTTGTAGGCTGCGTTTTTTGTAAAGTGAAAGTATCCGCTAAGAAAGTATTTCTCGAAATTCCACCCCTAACAGGGTAAAATAAGCGATGTAAGTTGTTTGTACGAAAGTCCGTCATTTTTTAAGATAAGTTTGCATGGGAACTATTGTTTTTGAAGTCAATATCATGAAAATTGATAAGCAGCCTTATGATATAAAATGAAGAGTGACGTGTTTTAGCGATTTTGAAAAATCAACCTCTTAAGAGTGGAAACAGGGATACAAAATTATTTGAAAGTCAACCATTTTTGAAGATAATGCTATGAAAATTGATATGTTTTAATGGGGATGAAAGGGGGGATGAATGTTTGTATGGGAGCTCTGTTGTATTTGAAGTCAATATCATGAAAATTGATACTAACTAAGTGGCTAGATTTGAAACAAAGAAATACGTGTTCCACAGGTTATTAATGGGGGCGGTTCATTTTGTATGATAACTCTGATGTTTTTGTAGTCATCAGCATGAAAACTCATACTCAGTCTTATGAACTACAGTTAAAGGTGACGTTTTTTGGGTTTTAGAAAAATCATCCCTTAAAGGGTGAAATCAGGGATGCAAATTAAAATTTCAGTTCCTCATTTTTGAAGATAATAAAATTGTTAAGTGGTTAGAGACTGGAAACAGATAAATACGTGTTTCCGCATATTTTTAATGGGGGTGAATAAGGAGTTCTTTCAAACTTTCAACAGTTTGTATGGGAACTCTGTGTTTTCCGAAGTCATCAGCATGAAAATGGGTAGTTAGCCTTACTGATAAAAATTAAGTGTGACGTAGTTTCACACATAATGAAACAATCTAATATATAAAAATGACACGGTCTTTGTGGTCGCACTTCTGCGAAACGGCTTGACCAATTTTTTATGTATGAATCTTGCACCCTCTTACCCCCACCTCTTACCCATTTTTTATATCGATTTTAGAATTGTAGTATGAATAATATCCAAATAAATATTCGTTGCCGGAAAGCGTCACGTCAGTTTCGTATTTGTTATGTAGTTTATTTATCCAATGGGATAAATCCTAAAGTCCACGCGGGCGAAGCCGCGGGCAGAAGCTAGTTTTGTAATAAGTGACAGCGTCAAATGTCATTTTATTGACGCCATCTTTGTTTTCAACGTCAAATGTTCCCTTTTTCGTGCGTTAAATATGTTTTTGTATAAATAAACTAAACCAAAATATACAAAAATGGTAACTAAATCACTTTTATTTGATAATGTCCTATTAAAATTATAAGTGTACAAGACCAGGCCTTGGTGCCATACATTCGCGGACCGTGTCATTTATTGTATGGATTAGTTGGCTTTAATCTTACCGCTGCTGTTTGGCGGCAGAGTTAGGTAACATGGTAGTAACACTCGCCAGGCGGACATTTAAAATGCCCTACCACCAACCAAATCAAGTACAGACATGTACCACTGGGAATCGAACCTTTGACCCCGGATTGTTAGCCGGAGCTACATTTCAAACGTTTGAAAAACACGCTTCAATTTACAGACTTTAATGAGTTGCTATTATTTAGCTGCTCGTACAAGTAAAGCCGGGAAGCGTCTAGCGTCAGCCTATGTCCAGCAGTGGACACGTTTACCGGCCGATGATGATGACAAGTAAAGCCAAAGCTTATAAAGCTTATAAAGCTTGTTAAAAAGACTCAGACGATCATAGTTGTTTAAAAATTATAAATCATCCGTTTAAAAAATAAATCCATCTTCACCATCATAAAACTATAGACAGCATCTATCACCACCAGTCAGTTGTGTCAATCTGTCTGAGATC
Source organism: Carcina quercana (assembly GCA_910589575.2). Taxonomy (NCBI): domain Eukaryota; kingdom Metazoa; phylum Arthropoda; class Insecta; order Lepidoptera; family Depressariidae; genus Carcina; species Carcina quercana. The sequence continues at coordinate 822,704 of OU342443.1, forward strand.
TCATTTTACTGGTCCTCTGATGTCCGTTCTATCTAGACCCCTAAACAGTTTATGCTCGAAAGAGCTGTAAAAGGTCTGAATAAACTGGTTCTACATTTCAGCAATAAACCGACTGGCACACTTCCAAACGAACCTAACAAACCGCAACAGAAAAGAAACAAGAAATCATGTCATCAGAGTATCTGTGGCGTTAAACGTCCCGTGTGTGAACGGTTAGACGACGGCGATTTACCTTTACCTTTGTAACGGTTATTTGGGAATGCACAATAGTTAATTAATCACTAACAATAGTTAATAAAAGAAAGATCTGCAGATTGATGCGATTGAAATCATCCACCACACCAATAACAATCTTTTTTCACTAAATATTTTTTGGGAGCTAAATTGGGATGTATGTGGAATTTGAGTGTAGAAACTCAGTAAATACATGTTATTATTATTTCTTATTGAACAGACAGATGGATACTATACTTTATTTTAAAAACAGAATAAATTATATTATATAAACACAAAGAAATATTAATACCAAATCAATTATTGTTTGAAAAATGATAACATATTTTCTTATATAAAACAGTGTAACGAAAAGTTTATTCGAGGCTATACGCAACAGAGTATCGTAATTATTTGTTTCGACTTTAAAAAAAGAACCAACTATCAGATAAACCCGATGTTATCGGGTTTCACGTTCAGCACACTTAAATCGAGCTGAATTCTAAGAAACAATATCGTAGGTAATTGTAAAAATAGTGACATTTTATTGCTCTATTTGTAACGCATTAGGAACCGAAATAACGTGGCTATAGATAACTCGATGGCGGCGTGGTGGATGTCTCAATTGAAAATAGATTCCAGACCGCTAGTACAATGCCACTTGCTCATGGCAAGAAAAATGCGGACGGCTTTCTTGCATTCGGATTGGACATGCGAATTGTAGCCGCGAATACATAAATAATAAAATAAATAAAACTGTCTATTTGTAAGCCTTCAAGCCTCCAAAAATATTCTAATCCCTTATTACCAAGGCAAACAATATCATACACTGTTTCCCAAACTAGAATCTGTATTATGGAAAACAGTATTCCTCAGATTCTTAAAAAAGGCTTGCACTTGAAATATTGGATACCAAAGATATTAATATTTTATATCAAAAAATTGTTTGCTTGAAAACTTCTGCAAACTTTTATATCTCGTTCATATAATATGTCGTTGTTGCCTGTAATTAGGATACAATTTAGTAAAATTTTGACGTATTCATGTGTGTCTTAATGATATTTTTATGTATATCCTTTAGGTGACCTAAAGCTGAGGGATAGAGTACACTTCTTTTTATGGAAAAATTAAACAACGCCCAGTCACCTACGGCTTAGTCTTATAATTCATAGTGGTTCAAATGGGCATAATGGGGCTGACAGAGGGGTGCAAGGGAGGACTGTTCGGCCAATCACTCGCCTTAACGCGTTAGAAATAACATTCTCCTCCCGCACCCCGCCAAATAGACCCGTAAATCGTTCACTGAGCAGTCAAGGTCATTTTACATGTTCTTTGCCGAGAACTATACCTGACGTTATGTGACAATGTGTCTGACTATGTAACAGTATGATACAAAACAAATACAACAGGTTTAGATTGTCCAAATAGAGCCCTTTCATTTGATATCCCTTAACCTAATAACCTTACATTCCATTTTTGTCTTCCCCATTTGGTTTTTTTTTTCGATGAAAATAAAAATGTTTTATATTCCAAGTCGATACGAGTAGCATAAGTTTGGCATAAGTGGTTGCTGAAATTAGTAGTTGTGACATACAAACGGAAGGATATATTCGCATCATGATGGTTCACTTTTAACACATAAGTAATAAATATCCAGCTACCCATAAAATTGTGAAAAAATACTCAAATGTGAATACCAATTTTACCTTACACCGCATCTCACTACACGAGCTATACACGAGCGATTCTTTCACCCAAAAAAACTTGTTGCTAAAGAAAAGTTTACGAGCCATAAAAACGATTTAAATGAATAAACACTAATAAATCTAAAAATTTCGCAGGACCAAATAAAATTATTCAAAACTCACAGATGTGAGATAGGAAAGAATTCGTGTTCCTATTAGTAGAGTATTTCAAATATTCCAATAAGGCTGTAAGACAAAGAATCGTAAATCTGAAGTGAATAAAAAATATTTAGATTTGTGAATAATAATTAATCGGTCTTTTTATATATGTTTGATTTATCACTCTCATTAACATTTCTTACGTTCTAATTTGTTAATTAATGTATGAATATTTAATATATAACCTTTGTGACGACGGTTTTTTTGAACGAAACTGAGCACTACTCGGCTTACCAAATGTGATGATAATTGTTTTCTGAATTTTGATATGTTTTAAATAAAAGAAAACAAATGACAAAATATAATAATAATAGATGTGATTGTCAGTGCGTATGTTGGAATCTATAAAAGATTTTAAAAACATGCTGACTTTACGTCTTCTGTCGAACACAGCCCTCCTTCATGGAAGGGTAAATCCGGTAAATTTCTCACGACTCTAAAAACTGTTCAAGCTCGAACATTGTACAGAATCAGAAGTTTCGGATAGCAAAGCAAGACTCGCTGCAAATATAATGAAAACAAGATTGCAAGGTCACACGAGTATCCGTTTCACGTAACATTCAGCAAATCAAATGCCCCAAAACCACAACCTCAGAGCATAACCACGGAAGCACTGTGCTTCTTTAAAACTGGTGAAGCCATCAGTTCAACCCCTGTTTTTAAAAGAAATTGCTCACCTGTTTTACAAATTTCTGTCAAAAGAGATAGAGTCACGAACGAGGTAGAAACAGAATTGCGGCTTTGATTGTGATTTAAGTTGCGCGGATTTTTTGGGAAAGTATGCGCATTTGATCTTACGCAAAGAATATTATATAAATTAAGTCAGACGCGTTATTATTAAGAGCAAAATAATAAAAAATAATGGCGTGGTATGTGTACTACAACTGTAAGTTTCTAAAAGATTGGTATAATATTTTAAAGGTATACAAATTGGAGAAGGGGAGATGGAGGCGAGTAGGCCTGAGCCCCTGTAGTGGGGAGATATATAGGCTGATGATGATGATGTTACAATTTAGTAAAACAAAATGTTTATGTATTTATTGTTGTCCCCGTTTTAATTTGCAACCAACGAAATTGCACAGAACTGTTAATATCACATCAGCAAATATGGCTCCGTGAACGGCCAACAGATCTCTAGAGCCAGTTCTGGAATTCCCATATTTTCTCGATCCCAAATTTAGCAAATAGACTCGAGATCCTTGGTAGGCCATAGTTGCAGACACAATCTAAATATGCGCATAATAATCGCATCGGTACAGTTTGGCGATCGTAATTCAAAACGAATATTTCTTTGTATCGATTTTAAAAACGATTATAACCTAACTAATTGGTCGTTAGCTCAGAATTTATCGATTACATATTTGTAGGAGCCGCTTTTTGTCTGTATTATAATATGATATTTATTGATTATTGTGTGTTCGTGTCTCGCGATATTCTAATAGTTTCATTATGATAGCTATCTGGCATCTTGATGACATTTCTTATAATCATCTATAATAACATTTGATTGGCTTCGAAGCGATTCGACATCGATTTGGTATATAAAAGATATAAAATTACACAATATTTAAAAACATACGACCGTGTCCAATCGCTCTGGTGCTATACTTAAGTAGGTGTTTACTAATAATAATCCTTATATACTAATACTTTGTAATCCGATTTCGAATAATACCTTTTGTAGAGACTAAGTTATTGAAGATTAAGCTATAAATTTGGATTTAGTTGTCAAAATGCAGTTTTCTTCGCGAAAAAATAGTGTTATAATCCTTTCTATCGGTTGGTTCATTTGAATATTGTTGCAGTTTATTTTGACGAAAGTGTCATATTTTAGAACATTATCGTGTTTAGAGCGGACGCTATCAAGACCGTAACAGCCTTAATCTACAATAAATGACATCCAAAAACTTTCCGGTTAGCTGGTGTTGAGGTACACTTCAATAAAAGTCCACTTCTACGCTGTCTCAGAAAAAGTTAAAATTATTTGGTGTTCCTGTAAGTTAACTGCCATTAAATATATTTCGCTGCACACTAATGCGGGTTTAACTAAGGAAAGCGAAACGTTCACTTCATAAATCCACAAATTGAAAGAGGTTCAGCGGGTTATGGAAACAGCCGATTCGAGTCTCTGTGATGACATTCAAAACGAAGTGATAAAGTGAATCAAATATCCAAAGTGAGATAAACGTACCAATCAAACAAATCTACATAGCACGATTTAATTACAATTAAAGACGATGAAAGAAAGAAAGATACAACTGCAACCTACACTTTGGCATCCAGTGCTGCTCCTAAACAAAATACTTTACAATTGAGGAATGCTCCAAAAGAAGATTTGATGTGGGAATTTAGAGAGCTTCATTTGTTTATGGAGACTTATGAGTATGTGTAGGAATTAACGCAACACGATGTATATATTTAGAATTGACATGGTTCAGTCGGTAACATATCAAGTTTGTCGCCGGTGTGACTGGAGTGACCGTCTTGTCCCTAAACTAGCCACTCGGTGTCGGGGGCAATAAAAACCATACTTTACGAACTTCGGGAGGCACCGTAATTAGTTTTTCGGTGAAAGTTCGATTAGATATACCGAATTCGGAGATGTATTCGGTTAATGTGCGTCGGGCCTCCCAGATAAAGTTCGGGTGATAGAATAATAATAATTCGAGTTGAACGAGATTTTGTTTGAGGTTAATGCACTTTCGGCACGTGGATACATTAGTAGCTCGGCTTTTAATTACAGTTGCCGAGTCAGTTTTTAATCTAGATTTTACTCGATTTTGCTGTTTTTTTGCATGCGCTTGCGCTTCGGCTTCTTCTCACCTGACTGATGGTGACTATGACTGGCTATCAATCAGCATACTTCGAAGTTATAGCTGTAAGAATTCAATAAAATCATTCAAATGCAGTTTTCACGTTGACTGTATATTTTGTAGCAATTAAACAATTCATGGAGGAAACAGAGATTTAAATTGTTGATATTGTAACAATTTTATATTGCCATGGAGGAGAATGAGATAAAGCTGTGGAGGAGGTTGGGACTTAATGGCCAGATGAGACCGCGTTCACCTGCACTCACCAAACTTACGTTAATTTGAAGCTCATGTCACAGATATTCACAACACAACAACAAATTTATAACAAAACGTGCCGATACGTTCAAGTAATACCACAACACAACAAATTTTTTGGCCGACAGAGTTTGATAACCACCAGTCAGGCAGACAGAAAACTTCCTTACCACCAATTAATCCAAGTACCGATAGGTATCTTGTTGGGAATCGAAACTGCGACTAGGCCATGGAGTTGGTTAAAACTGTTGCTTCTGACCTCATTTTAACTTTACATTAAAATATAGCACCCTCGTTATTATGTATCACAAGTTTCGGAAGAGTTTCCACTGCAAAACACAAGTTTAGACACTGTTTAATTTCCAATGTTTCAAGGGATACTACGGGCTCTTGTTGTGACGTATATGCTTTAATGTGTGGCGATACATCCACGATGGATATGCGACTTCTAGTGACTGTTTAGATTTCTGTGCGATACGGGATCGGATAATGTGAAAACGCTCTGTTATTTATTTAGCATTAACATACTAAGCTAAGTAGCATACGCTGCTGACATTGTGAAATGTTGGGACCGGCACTAAGCACCGCGTACAATTGTTTCACAACCGTTTCAATCGATTCCATTTCCGCGAATTGCGTCTTATCGATATTTTAGTCTCGATTATGTTATCGTTTCTTTGTGTGACTTCTAGTTAGGCTATAAGTCATGCCGGCCGTGTGTTTGCTTCGTGAATGTTGTTAGGAGCGGATGGTTGTGGTCGAATGATTTAATGACTGATTGAAACTAAACACTTTGACACGTGTTGCTGCTTAGGGAGTAAGAACTCTTGAGGAACTACTTATCGAGAGAAGTGTAAGGCGCCGACCCCTTTCAATGGATGCAAGCGGTTCGGGACTGGTCATTGACGCGTACCACGAGGGTCTGGTTTCGTTCAGCAATGGATGTGTCCAGGCTGATGATTCCGCCTCCTACTTCACTATAAGAATAGACTCCTTTTTATACACTTTGGCTCTACTTTTTTTTTATTATAAAATCACTAGCTGCAAAACCCGGCGTTGCTCGGGTTAAAATACATCGCATGTTTAATGGTATAAAAAATATTTAAGGATGCATTTTTTAACGTAGATAATATAGATTTCTATCTTAGATATTGAAAGACTTAGTCGACCATTAAATATGCGGTGTATAGAAAGTATATTTAATTAATTAACTAATTGAAATAATTATAAGTTAGAATAAAAAACACCTTAGTAAATGGAACATTTATGTTTTGACAAAAAGTCACTGATTTTCGGTTTATATACCGTTGGAAATCGAAATTTCTAGTATCAGAACACTCTAGAATAGTCAAATAGTTTTTACTTTTTCATTTGTTCAAATCACTTGAATTTATGTAATCACTGTTCACTCTTGGCTTCAATTGATCTTTTCGCGACTGTAAACACGGTTCAACTGACAAAAAGTCACTGATTTTCGGTTTATATACCGTTGGAAATCGAAATTTCTAGTATCAAAAAACTCGAGAACATTCCGATGTACTTAATTACGATCTGGATCGTCCGGATTAATTTCAATAGTTGCACACATTTCGGAACTGTCTAGAAGCTTCTAGATTATTCTAGTCATTTATAGAACTATCTAGAGCATTCCATATCGATTTTTACACTTGCACACAATTTTGAATCTTTCTAGATCTTTCCAAACATTTCTAGAACTTTCTAGACCATTCCATACCGATTTTAGCCGTCGCACACAATTTTGGAACTTTCTAGATCATTCCAGAAATTTTTAGAACTTTCTGGAACATTCCATACCGATTTTAGCAGTCACACACAATTGTGGAACTTTCTAGATCATTCCAGAAATTTTTAGAACTTTCTGGAACATTCCATACCGATTTTAGCAGTCGCACACAATTTTGGAACTTTCTAGATCATTCTAGAAATTTTTAGAACTTTCTGGAACATTCCATACCGATTTTAGTAGTCACACACAATTTTGGAACTTTCTAGATCATTCTAGAAATTTTTAGAACTTTCTGGAACATTCCATACCGATTTTAGCAGTCACACATAATTTTGGAACTTTCTAGATCATTCTAGAAATTTTTAGAACTTTCTGGAACATTCCATACTGATTTTAGTAGTCACACACAATTTTGGAACTTTCTAGATCATTCTAGAAATTTTTAGAACTTTCTGGAACATTCCATACCGATTTTAGCAGTCACACATAATTTTGGAACTTTCTAGATCATTCCAGAAATTTTTAGAACTTTCTAAAAGTTTCCATGACTTGGAAAAGGACAGATATATATTTTTTCACATTTTCGCCACCCACTTCCACCCACCGCGACCAAACTCCCTTATTCCCACCGGGAGACCAAGGGGTATTTACAACCCCAACAGGAAGTTGATTGGAATTGGTGGTGATAGAGAAAACCCTGTCTTTACTTACGCATATCAGCCTTTCTAAAAGTTCCCATGAGTTAGAAAAGGACAGATATATATTTTTTCACATTTTCGCCACCCACAACCACCCACTTCCACCCACCGCGACCAAACTCCCTTATTCCCACCGGGAGACCAAGGGGTATTTACCACCTCAACAGGAAGTTGATTGGAATTGGTGGTGATAGAGAAAACCCTGTCTTTACTTACGCACATTAGCATTTTATATATATATTAAGATTATTATAAATAGCACTAATATCATCAACAAAAGTAACTCTCACTGACTCTATACGGGCGAACCGGTCAAATGGAAAATTTGAGGATATAGTTTTGTCATGTCTCGGTAGTGTTTCCTTGATATAATTTCTGAAGTTCGTGCGGAGAAAATTACAGTCTAAAGCTTTTTTACATCATTTGTTCAACGCTAATAAGCTATCGAGTTATTGGATTTAGCGAGTTATTGGTCGAGTGTCACCAAATGATCGACTACAGGCGGACATGTAAGGCTTGATAATGCTTTGCCTATAGTCATATAGTATACGTAATTATGTGTTTGCAATGTGTGTGTATCATATGCACTCATATATACTTAGTTTCTCGAACCCTTAGATGCCCAAAGACTAAATTTGGTAAAATTATTTCAGTCATGAGCAACAAACGATTTGAATTCATTTTATATATTGTGAGCGTCTGCAGTCTTTAATGCATTTTTGGTAGAAGTCAGGACTTTTATTTTGGGGATAATGTGTCTACTCTTTGTCTACTTTGGTAGAGTTTTTATTTTTTTATTTCGAGTGGGTAGAAATATTAGGCTCATCAACTTAAACACTAGGAATCACTTTATTCTATTTGTCTGGTCATTTCGGTTCTTATGGGAGAGGTTATTGCTTACGGTTTATTGATTTCTAGAGTTGTCCGCGGAGCCACTTTGCAGATTCGACGATTTTATAGTTTAGCTATAGTTTGTCTATTCAGTTGGAAGTGGAGTTCTGCTTTGCTGCTTACAGCCGTGGTAACGCTATAGTCAGCTTCAAGCCACCTTGCTTGCGTGTACATTCATACGTAGATTACGATCTTTAGCCGATATAGTCGGCGACGTCGACTGTAGTAATTACAGGCCGGCGCTAAACAGGTAGCGGGCGAGAGATTACATTTACATTACATTATTGTGTGTGGACGATTCATGTCGGTCTTTTTAAAGAAAAAATCAGTCAAGTGCGTAACGCGCAGGGTTTGGTAGTTGAACTGGTTTTATAAAATGTAATTTTGAATGAAATTTGTACAAAATTTTCATCTTGACCACTCCAAGTAAATTTCATAATCCTTAGTCGTGATAGTTTTCCTTTTAAGTTCAGTAAGCTAAGATTTTAATGTACGACTTTTAAGATAGCAATATTATATGGTTTGCATAAATATACTTTCATTTGTGTAATGAATGATGTAGTAAAAATTCAACAGGGCGTTTACACTTTTCATAGCACGTTTCATCGTCTTCATTTTGTTTGTTCCATCGTTTTCATTGATTTATATCCAAGCTCCACTTCAAAATAGATTTGTTATTATTAAGTGAAAACAGATACACCGTTTACTATAAAACTTATGACGAAATATTTATAAAGAATAGCGCCAGGTGTTACAAACATTTGTAACAATTACGAAACCTATCCGAAACAAACGCGTTCAAACGTTATAATCAGGTACCATTAATCTTTAATCAAAGAGAATATTTGTAAAAATAACGTTGAATGGTAAACATAGCTACCGGCGACATAAAATATGTTCCCGGCACGATATTAAATTATAAGCAGTCTTAATGATTGCGGCGGACCGGTTGCCGACAACTCGCCCCACCATGTGATCGCCGGCATCTTAAGCCAATCGAACATTGTCATGACCAACTTTGTTGACGCCATTCAAGTACATGACGAGTGATTGGCTGACATATAACTAAATGAGCGAATCGTTCTCGTTCACGAGCTAGTTGTGGAGAATACGATTTGCATTCGATTCTGCTTCCTAGAGTGAAAGTTTGTAAATCGTCCGATCGCATTGGACATTGCCACGGAAGCAGGTGTTCGTGTGTTGGTGACAGTGGCTTTGAATGGACTGGATGTTGATGCTGGTTTTAGGGTTATGCCCGTGCCTCAAAATAGTGCTCCTAGATCCTCAATGTTTTTGCAAGACCTATTCAATGAAACCCCACACAATGGAGAACACGCAACAAAAAAAATTCGTCCCCAAGTTAAGATCTTATTCTACCACTTTGTCGGCGTGATGAATATGTATACCCGTACCAAATTACAGCGTTTTAATAGTAAGGGTCTCTGAGCGCAGTCGCGGACGGACAGACGGACAGACGGACAGATCGAAACTATAAGGGTTCCTCTTTTGACTACGGAACCCTAAAAAGGGATACTTATATATGTAATCACTTTGTCGTCCTTCAATACCCTTTTTCTCGGGAAGACGTGGAGACATCAATTTGAAAGTATTATCAAACTATCCTGCAAAAAAAAAATTCTACTCCATTATGTTTTATTAATACGAATATAAATACCCCAATTTATTTATATAGATTTGGATATTTTTATTTTTTAAGCTGACTCATTATGGGCTTATTTTACAACACATGCTGTCTGGCGTCTACGGATAGTACTTCTGAAAAATTAATTATGTGTCATTTTCATTAATCGTTATAATCATGATAAACTATGATAATCATTATAATATATTGGACATTAGGCTTCCCCCGAGGATTCATCAGTATTTCTATGATCCATAATCACCACGCTTGGGAAGCGGCTCAATGATCGCAGTAAGATGCTATCAATGATAAGTAGGTAAATTCTGCTGCTAAAATGTCCAGGAGCGGAATTCACTGAACAAAAATATCCTTAAACCCTTAACTTTGGCTAATGATATCTTTAGTTTCCTAGGCAACCAGGATCGATTGATCTAAGCAACGACACCCACGAGCTGCGAGGATGTAAGGATTTATCCTTAGTGAATTCACTTCCTGATTAATTTCTTCGTAACTTTCACGACACCACCCTGTAGGAAGACAAGCTGACGCCATTCGACCGATTTCATTATCATTGCTCAAATGTTTACAATTTCAAACGATTTAGTAATCGGTAGCAGTTTCAAAGAATCCATCTAGCTCATTAGGTTCAACCGAAGCGAACGCACCATCGAAAACGATCGCGACAGATGACAATTCATCGAACCATCCAGAACTGTTTATCGAATCGATATTGAGGGTTCGATTGATCGATTCAACAAGCATTGGGAAAAAATAATGTAGACGTCGTCGACGATTCCATTGAGCCGCTAGTGGCACTATCCGATTACAATAACGTGTTTACAAATGTACGGACATGTTTTGACAGTGGTAATGAAGATGTTTTGCTTCTCCCGAGTTGTTGGTTTCGTCGTGTACTAATGAATATCAATTTTGAATGTTGGAATTTTGAATATTGTTTATTATGCTTTCATCTATCTTGTCTTCTTTTTAGTAGTAGAGTTTTCAATGTAATGTATAAAGCAAATGAAGACTATTACTTTCAAACTGGGTCAATGTATAATTTGATTTTTCTGTTTCGTCTTATTGCCTAAAAGATAACATGCTCCAAGTGATAATACGTCTACCAGGCCGTCCCCGGTGGACCGACGACCTGGTTAGTGTCGCGGGGAATCGCTGGATGCAGGTGGCTCGGGACCGGTCGATGTGGCGTGCCATGAAGGAGACCTATGTCTAGCAGTGGACGTTTCCTGGCTGATGATGATGAACATGCTCCAAATTCGTTCGAGGCAAATTATGGCTTATGTTGAACAGTAAAACAAATAAAGAATTAATTGAATGTTATCTGCTTATTATTTTATTGTATTTTTAGTCAGCGAACATGCAACAGAAAAGAATATGCCATGATTTTTATGCGCTTTGAAAGCAATTCAACATTTCTGACATTTTTGTCACTAATGAAATGATAATTTAGAAAATTTAAATCTGCCATGCTTTTGATTAGCAATGACTTTAACCCTGCTTTTTTCCTCAGGGTTCCTTGCGCCGTTGTTTTTGCAACATACTCCATAAGAGCCGTTTCATTACTGAGAACATCGACTGTTCAGGTCGGTTGACTTAAAACAATACCTTTATTATTAAACGTCGAAACAATGACCGCCTTATGACTGTGAAACTCCATATTTTAACGAAGCCTTTGCGCCAATTTGTTTGCACTTTCTTTAACTGGCTCCCCGTAATAGCCTTCCTGGCTTTATCGCTGTTATTTCTGTGAACATATAACGATAAGCAAAACGCGCGTCATGTTATTATTTCGTTATTATTTTCTACAGCACTGTCATCGATATACATATCCTGTTCAATTTCGATTCTAAATTTACTTTTAGAAAATCTTAATTTGATCCATACATCACGAAATCACCAACTGGTTGGTTTTCATGTACTTCCACACACATCAATTACCAAATTTTATCTCTTCGAACCAAACCTGTTTAAGGCGATTGAATTAATTTGAAAGAGGCCAGACTCATAATTCAAATTATCCGCTCCTCAAGATAGACTAACTTTTACATTAAATTGATCAAAGTGACTGCTTCCAGGTGTTCCTCTTTTCCCTTCTTCCTTTCTTTGTATGGAATTTTATCTTCTTTTTCATCTCAACTCTTTTGTTGTTATGATTTTTAGCACTTCTTTTTTCAAATTACATTTTTGGCATCTAAATCTTCTATGTGTTGTCAAAAGAAACTGTCGTCACTTAATACGTGTTATATCATTTCTTCTTCTGTTTTTAATGGAATCCCTTGACTTTACACATACTAAACTTTTCATGGAAAAATTGTGTTGTTGAAAATAAAATTTTGCACAAAAATACATATTATCGTTTTGCATTACTATTTAATCAATATTTTGTTTGTGTTTTCGTGCACCAATAATGTAATTTGTAGATCAAATATCTTCGATAATGCAGGTAAAAAGGAGAGCAAAGCTGCACTTCAATAATCGGTTGCGTGCGTTGAAACAACTAATCAAGCTTATGTCAGTTTGCAAAGAGCTAAAATATACCACTCATGATATATACCTTCTTAATTTTGTTAATGTAATGGAGAATGATGAAATTTTGATTAATAATACAACAGAGGTTAATAGATATCATAAAACATTTTTCAATGTAGGAGATGCTGGATTTATGTTAGTGCTCAAACGTGATGATTAATAAACTTATGAAGATTTTAAAGTAACATGTTTTTGGAAAGCATCACTAATCGAATATCTGTCCGTCTGACTGGCTACCACTTAAGTATGCCAAACAGCAGTGTTAATAGCACTGTTGTGTTTCGATATGAAGGTTGGCAGAGCCAACGGCTCATTAGTTTGAGGCTTCTAGGAGCGCACACTTACCATCCAACGATCAAATCGTCAAATCAGGTGAGATGAAGGCCAAGTGAAAAATAATAATATGTAAAAGTAAATGTCAGAAATTGTACTTGTTGCTATGAGAATATAGTCCTTCCAGGTGTATTCATGGAAGTCGGGTGTTGTAGTATGCGTAGTAGAAACTATCCCACGCACTCATTACTTCTGCCATTAACGACCCGCCCCGAAAGCGTGCAGTGTCAAAGTTGTCGGTAAAATTTTGGCGTCAACTTTAGATGTGTATTCTGTATATCTAATCTATGATTCTGTACCGAATCGGCTGTGACATTGACACACAGACAAATCTAAAGACATCTCAGATATCGTATAAAATCACAGACATCATGTCCAGTTCAGTGACAACTGAATACATCAAACACATTAGCGTTCTCCTTATTCCGCAGTTGTCCGGTATAAAAGAATCCGCAGCACAGTCTAGTATTAATAAATGCGTAGTATATTAGTTGGAAGAACATAAAACAGTCAAGCGCGTCACGTAGACGGTGGCAGACGATCAGACAAACGGCGCAGACGCAGACTGTGTAACGACGTCGTAATGTGTCGCCTTACGCCGGCAGACCACCGGCGCTTGAGTCGTGCCAACAACACTCGGGCGGGGATTGCAAGGTGTCTATACTCACATATGTATATAGGGTCAGGCTATATACAGCTATATTTCATATGGGTGTATATTTGGATGACAATTAGTGTTGGTCCTAAATAACATATTTACATAAATGTCGTTAGTTATTTGTCTTTCTTTTTCATACAATATAATTGAGCATGCAGTGATTTACACGTAAAGTTATAGACTGATTGACGGTTCCTGACAAACTCGCAGTAAGAAACTAGTTTGAAATAAATTAGAAATTATAGATTCATGTTTCCATTCTCAACAGAACTAAGGTCAAACAGGAAAAATAAGAACCAGGTCCGACACCTACCGATTCTGTTCTATTCTAGGTAGAACTGAAACTGGAAGGCATGAATGCAATACAGAATTTACCGATAGTCACACACTTACCGATCCCAAAAAGCAGGAACCGTTCTAGACCGTTATAGGTAGATCAGAACAGGACAGGCATGAGACATTTTTCATCAACATATTGTAGACTCTTTAGTAGGTCAATAAAGAAAACCAACAATAATCTTAAAACAAAGGCGTTATTGGATCAAAAGTTGGTTGACCGCATCAAAATAAATGTGTCAACAAATTAATCTCAGGATTTAAAGATGTTTTATACGCTTTCGTCTCGCCTGAACGATACAGTTTTTCGTAAAGTTCGTCTAGAGGTCTTACTAATGATAAATTAGCACACTTTATGTCTCTTACCGTAACACTAAGCGCGCGATCAGTCACGGTTGTCTGCATGAACATTGGCAACGTTTTCAGAAGAAAAATACTCAGGAAGCAATACATTGTAGAAATTAATGACGTTCTGAAATGTCTTTTGATAGAATTTTATTTGTTACGCCATCAAAAATATGAATTAACGTGTCTGTATTAGATGATTTACTAACGACCTCTGTGGCCTAGTAGATACACACTTGAATTCACAATCCTAAGGTTCCGGGCTCGATTCTCAGTGGGGGTTGCTACCTATTGGTACACGGTTTGGTTGATGGTAGGGCAATTCCTAGCTACCACAATGTTTCATACATCATAATGAAAAGATGTATCAGTATCTGAATATCAAATTTCATTTAGATAAAGTACTATTTAAAAATATGACCGTCACAAATACATTCAAGAAATAATTATGTATCTAAAGTACATAATCATCTTTACTAAATAAGGGCTATTTATAATTATACACTCGTATGTTTACAAAAGTAACAAAGACCCAATAAATAAATCCTATTTTAACAACAGTTGCTAAAATAATTGATGTCTACACTAAAATAAGTTTGGAATGATTTACATTCGTCGCTCAATTTACAGCGTCCATTAAATTTAAATTTTGCAGAGGAATAAAAGGGATTTAAAACTCTTTCACTATTCGAATTACTGTCCTCTGTAATCCTCTCTGTCACATCAGCGAGAGCCCGGCCTTAATCCAGAAATATCTGGTCGCTACCGACCAATATATTTTTTCGCGAATAATCCGATTTAGCGAACACTAAAGCTTGTTGATTGACCTTTACGTTCAATGCATCTGTTTATCAACTAGCTTCAATTTTGTGTCAGTTTGTTAGTTCGTTGTTTATTACAGTATTAACCTTATAGTTTTATGATTGATATTTATGTTTTCTTCACGTCGTCTGCTTTACATTACACAGGCTTGAATTATAAGTTTATTATTTTAGAGTAATTTCAATAATAGCTTGCTTCTAACAACTGCATTCTTTTTGCTATTATTTTTGTAAAGCTTATTTAAAAAAATAATTTATCAAAATACTTAATCATACATTGCATGGTGTGCTCTGGCCGATATATTTTAAAAAGCACGCCAGACTGGCGCTTCGCGACAATACGCATAAATCGTCTCCCTCACTACATAAAAGACGAATTTAAGTCTAATTGAAATAAACTGCACTCGAAAAATCATTTCATGCCCCGAGTTAAATATATTGCCAAGAGATTTCGCCGTAAAATCCAATGTGAATTATGTGTCTTTTCGTAAACGAAGCGCGCCACAAAAGTTTTGACGTTCACAGCGTAATTATGAATTATAATGTTTTAAGTGGTTATAAAAATGTCATTAATACGCCACTCGTTGGTTTTTGTCGTTTCATTATTAAAATTTACGACTTTCTTTTAGTTTCGCGTTATCGTCAACATTTCATAATGCTTCCTGTGATGTTCCTTCGTTGTCGTCTCTTTCGACATTGATGTGTCCATTTTCGGTTAGAGACCTCGTAATAAAATTAGCTTCTTCGATTTCTGGCACAAATTCTTCAGTAATTACTGTTTGTACATAATCCGTACAAACACCGCATCCGCAAAGATCTTTGAGCGTTTATTTCTTGTCGAAGTGCGCATCGTTTTGCAAAATAACCTTTATAGTTACGTAAGGACAAGGTACATTACATAGTCTGCCAAATCGATTATCATAATTAATAGAACATGAATATCTTTGCAAACGTTAATACTAATTATTGCAGGGCTCCATGTACTTAAGGATTCCAGTTGAGCTCATTTTGCAATTGATATCCTATTGCTTTATTGAATGTGAAATCGGGATATGGGTTGGGTTATTTATCAGGCTTGTTTACTTTATAAATTTCATTTCATAGTTCAAATTGACCTTTAAGACTCAATCAGAGACATACCCGTCGAATTGATAACCTCCTCTTTTTTAATTCGATTAAAAATTGGTCGGGTCAAATGACAGTTCACTGGTTAACTAATAGGTTGGGCATATTATAACATATCATAGAGAACAATATGGGTAGCACATTCTATCTGTATCGAAAACATCCCACATGCTGTTTTTAAACAATACAATAAAGCATATACGATAACCATGTGACGGATTTAGAAGCGGGTCACTAGTGAAATCTTATCAGAGTCATGAGGGAAGGGAGAGTAAGTGAAAATTTTCAGGAGATGTGTAGCGCATTCTATCTTTATCGAAAACGTCACACTAAGGTCACCGATCTGCCTGCCAAGCGTGGTGATTATGCCAACTACCTTCATCGCGGTAAAGTTCTGGATTATAGAGGCGAATAAAATGTACGCAATAGCAGCTGTTATAAGTGTATTCAGATTGACATAACTTTAGTTTATTAACGAACTACCTTATTATGCAGATAATGATGACGAAGATGATACAAGCAACTGATAGACGGTTCTGCCAACTCCCTGGAATTCGATGACACCCAAGGGTAGATAAGGAGTGCTGCTATTTCAAAGTCGAAACCCGGGCTTCCATTCAAAACACCCTATGTCTGATCCATCCATATTTCAATCACGGCCGATCTTCAGACATTTATTTACAACATGCACTGTATTTTCGTGTCTATTTTAGCTCGAGTAAATCTGTGTTCTTATTTGGGTTTGTTTGTGTTGGTATTGGGAAACGGCGTGCGGCTGAACGTGTTTTTATACGTGAACCTGTGTTGTGATTGCCTTCATTTTACCAGGAACGACTTGTTCCGTGTAGGTAGCTTTAAGAGATTTGAATCTATGTCTTAATTCTAAGAACACAAGTCTTGGATGAGCTAGCTGCAGAAAGTTGCTGAATGATGTTATTTCTGTACTATTTTTACACACTGTGATTTGTTTGATGAAAAGCTTCCGTAAGGCCTTATTGATTCCAGTTACGGAAGATGAATTCGATGATATCGAACTTAGATTCAACATGGATTCGAAATTTGAATGACCCCTTTCATGACATAGACTCACTAAGAGGATGCTTCGAAATCTTGCCTGGAGATTTTAAACGGTTTTTCTAATTCAAAACAACGAGTATTTACATTAAAAACATGCACTCATAAACATGTAATTGTTATTATGTTTTTTGTAAATCGAGCTGGGAGTGAAATAGCTTTTAAAGATTTTATTTTTGACAACCTAGTCCAACTTAGCAAAACCCGGAATGAACCCATAAGTTCTTCTAATTCTTCGCTTATAATTAAAAACAATATTTTGGAGCCCTGTAATTGATTGGCTGAAACATGTAAAACTGCAAATAAATTTGACACACGTAAATATTATACCTACAGATTTAATTGTTCAGATGTATCATTGAATGACGGACATATCATGTCATGAAACTAAATATGTCAAGAATGAAGGCCACTACGCTTTAGGAGTAAGTGAGGTATAGAGTTATCAATAAATGGTAAATGCCACAGAAGACCAAACTTTACGATCCCCCTATTCAAGTATCTCGCCATAAATATGAGATAGCTGTTAAATCGATAGTAGTAAATTCAACTGGCTTCTATTGTATATATAACTCAAATGTGAATAGTGCGGGGCAAATATCTGGTTGACCGTCAAATAAATCAGTGTTCAAGTGATATGATATCAGAAAGCCCACCTGAGAGACTCGAAGTACATAAATAGGCCTGAACCAATATTGGACAGATCTGGATTTTATTGCTCTTTGGGTCTGCATTTAGGTGTTTAATAAATAATATTGGACTAGTACTGCCTAAGCGCGGACTTGCAATCGGAGGGTTCCTTCCAGGTTCCTGGTTTGAATCCAGCCGTGTACGTATGAGTTGTTTTTCAATTCAAGTACAGTATCCGATTGCTTAACGGTGAAGGAAAACATCGTGAGGAAACCTGCATGTCTTGAACAGGCATGTGAAGTTCGCCGATCCGCACTGGTCCCGCGTGGTGGACTATGGCCCATACACTCTCTGTAGGAGAGTAGGCCTGAGCCCCTGCAGTGGGGACGTATATAGGCTGTTGGATGACCTTACGGCTCTGAGGTTTTTATTTCCACTTTGTGTGTACAGCAAGTCTGCCGCATCCATGGATATCTACATAGTTGTCCTAACAATCCTGAGGTCCCGGGTTCGATTGCCAGCAGGAGTTACTGTCGGTATTTGGTTTAGTTGGTGGTAGGTTTCTGTGTCCGCCTGTCCAGCTACCACCATTACTTATTCTGCCGCCAAGCTGTGTTCCAGTATGAAAGGTAACAGATCGAGCTCATTAGCATTAGGCTGAGGCTTCTGGGAAAGCATGCTTTACATCCAAAGCGAGTGTCGTCACTTGTCATCAGGTGATATGAAGGTCAAGTGAAAACCCACACCCACAAGTGAATAAAAAAAGATTGTTTGTTACACAATGACTTGTTTTTATAGGGGTAGTTGAAGGGCTGAGAACTGGCATATAATACTTTTTTTCCGATATATGGCGCCCATGGGATAATTTCTGAAGTCGTCGACCAAAGTTCTACATAAAAAGGTATCTTAGATATCTTGACCATATTTGGAACTGCAACTAGAGCAGTAGTAAATGGAACAAAGTCCCTGTTTCACTACAATTTAAAAAAAAATATTCCTTCAATGCCCAAGTGAACATAGTTCATGGACTTGCTTTTACTTTTTTCACTAAAATTACCTATTTCTTCAGAATAGGATATCAAATGAATCTTTGATTTATCGCTGTCAAGTAAATTTAGTACACATGTTTTTATTTCTTCCGTTAATTTATGAAGTGTCATTAAACCGCACAAGAGTGCGTTTTATTACTTCGTGATGTTTAAAGATCTACGAGTTGTTTGTTTTTGTAGTAAGAGTATCATAGTCTCGGCATAGTTTTTTTACGATATTTACGCGTAAATATAAACCGACTTTATCTTCTTAGCGCAAGTTGTGTTCGCACTTTTGGATCAAAAGAAGCGCTATTTCTTATACGAGTGCATGTCAGAAATAGGTTTCATTTGCTTATGTTTCTGATCTAGTTCATAGAAGTTCAAATAGGTGCTAGACTGTTTATTTGTTTGAATAACCGAATTAAGGTGTTTTAATATACAAATCACCACAATGATTAACTCTCATGGCTATGAAATAATTTTTAGGTACATATCTTAATTCTGTTAAAATTATGATCATATCTGCTAAACAACCATATTTTTTATTACGTATGATGTATTTGCTTATACCTTTCATCTCACCTGATGGTAAGTGATGATAAGTCGTTGTTTGGTAAGTGTGCACATCTAGAAGCCCCAAGCTAATGAGGTGCTGGCTCTGCTACCAATCTTACCAACAGCGTTGTCTATAAAAAAATCGTAATATGACCTAGATTACCATATTCATCTCTAACCCCTCATAATATAAACAAAAACCATTTAGACGTGCTAATTTTATATAGAAGCAATTCGAGCGTCGGCGTTTCGAAACACCGCGGTATTATGTATACAAGAACATCAATACCCCAAACAAAATAACTGAGGAACATGACAAAGTCGAGTTCAAATTGATTAAGAACTCTAAGTCAATATGTAACAAAGATTTGAAATCTCCAACAAAATCAATGATTTTGAGCTTTAGATTTGAAGCAATAGAAGTCAATGATGATGTTGCAAAGACTAAACACACAGATAACAATAAAAGATGCGTCAGTAAGTAAATTCCACGATGTTTACATTGCCGGAAAGCAGTAGCGGTGCTTTGGATAACGTCAATTAGTTAGTGGGTACGTCGTACAAATAGCAATTAAAAGTTTTTTGTGTGTAGTTGGGTAAGCAGATGGTGGTTGAAAGGGAAAGGGGGAGCCAGATGGGTAGCGCTGTAACTGTATTAAAGAAACCAATTTACCTTTAGAGTCTTTTAGTACTTTAAAGAAACCAATTTGCGTTTCGAGTCTGATACTTAATTTTACACATACATTTGGGGCTTAAAAAAGAAGCAAATAAAAGTATAGACTCTATACGATATAAGTCACCCGTAATTACTTTTTGAGGGTCTCGTCTTATTAATATCATAGCTCGAGAATATTAAATCAAAACTTTATTGAAATAATACACTGGATCACACATTCGTAACTGCATTGTGCATGTATTCTACTAAAATTAGGACTTTACAATTCACGGGTTTTAGATGACTGGAACTGCTTCCAATAAATTACTGGTGTAGTCCGCCATAGATGCGGCCGCCCCGTTTTTCCGGGCCAGTCAATCTTTTTTTTACAGTTTCAATAAATATTGAACTCGTAGACAAATTTTATGATTTACCAGCAAACTGAGAAACAGAGTTGCCCTGAGCTGAGAATCCAACCGGCAGCCTTTGGATTGTGAGCGAAACTATACCTGTGCGAGCCATGGAAGCTTAAGAGAAAATGTGGTGACCAAAGACTCGGAACGTTTTTAGAATATTGTAATACTATTCTTATTGAAGTCAATATAAAAGCAATATTACAACCTGCATTCGTTCTATAGGAAGATTAGACTAATGTAAATGATGCTATTATAGGAATTAATGTGTCGCACTCCCATAGCGCTCGCGGCACCGGAATCTAAACCAATAACGGAACTAGAGTGTAATCTTAGATTATGACAAAAATATGGTGTTGGCAACGGAAAATTGTTTAGAGGATTGTCGATGGCGATTGTATTTAAATTACCGGATCATCTGTTGGAATGACTTTTGGAACGGTCGAAATTAAACGGAAAGTGGGAAGATATTTGTAAATGTTTTATTAATCATGTTCAAATGGTATACAAGTATTGCACAGATGTAAATTTAGGCTCAGGATAACGTTGTTGCCTTGGATCCTTCTTAACTTTAATGTATCACTGCATAGGAAGTTCTTTAAAAAAGGTGACTTTTTTATAGACGGGTCAGAGGTACAATTCTCTAAGCATATTCTTACAACCTCATGGCTCTTTGCTGACGTCGATACGACAACCAAGCGACATAGAGGTACGATCGGCCTAAGCAATCACGTAAAATTTAACTTTACAGAAAACCAATTTTGGGCGATTTTGATTTAGCATTTTTTTCTTCATTCACCACAAAGCACATGTTTTAAACTGCTGGAGTTGACAGGATATGCGAGGTTCTTTCTGTGACAGAAGAACCTTGTAAAGCTAGTACGAAACGGTTTGACAGTAAACTTGAACGTACTACACCTGCTTCCAATTGCCATAAACGCACCGTGAACTGAAGAACCGTTGCGACGCGAGACGAATAAAACGTCGTTTACAGAGTTATGAAGATTGTGGTCCTGTAGTACATACTCGTACAGCGGATAGTCGATCGTAACAAACTTATGGGAATAGCCGTAAAATATTGTTGGGAATCGTGCTAGACCGTTAGTGTGTATTACCATAATGGTGTTTACGATTTTATTGAACTCGACTTGTGTTGTTTCATTAAGACTTCTTCAAGCTTCTGCAAGGTCTTCTCTTTTTAAATCATGGCTCGTGGAGAATCGTGCTTTTACCATGTGGAATACAAATGATGCACTATACGCAGACATACTATAATTTATGAATTATGATTGAATTATTTTAGTAAACATTTTTCTTGGTTTGGATTGTATATTATTGAAATTGTTTTTACTATTGCTTTTCCCGTTGTAATTTTCTTATAATTTACTAATACATCTTTTTTTGCCATGTATTAATCATAATTACAACATGTCCATAAAGTACGCCGTTTTTTGTGAAATTCCAGACCCAAGTACCGTAAAAGTTATGCAATTGAGAAATTTATCTCTATATGACTGAACTTACGTCTTTCTCTTAATATATCACTTGACTAAGAATGTAATTTTGTCGCTGTTATGTCTAGACGACAGATGACCCACCGTCATCATCGGCCTCTTTGTAATGAAACACCAGTAGCTTGTTGCGTGGTTAATGAGGAAGTGGAATTTATTGCTACCGAGATAAGGAGATAAGCCGGCATTGCCTAATGTTCCCACGATAAATATATAGAGGTAGACAGGCGGAATACCTCCGGCCAGGTTGAAAGACGACTTACTGCAGCCGGGTGCAAATTGATGAGGAGTGCACTTGAGAGCATAGGGTCGAATTCGGTGGCGCTCCAAGGAAGCTTATGTGCATCAGTGGGCTTCCTTTTCAATTACGCCTTCACAATTACGCTAACAATCTAGGGTTGGTTGAGTACTTTATTTGGTTTTTGTTTGGACGATTCTGTAACTACTTAGCTAGGTATGTCTACCAGCACGTTGTGATCTAAATCATCCGTCAGAGCGCTTCTTCATGAGCAGTGCTCTTGTGTTCCGGGAACGATAGACCAGTGCGTCGTTAGGTTTACCTTTTTAGGTAAGTACGTTTTCATACTGCGATCTTTTCGTTACACTAGCAGGTCAGGTAAAGGCTAAGTGAAAGTCGATTGTAGAACGATTTTTGTATCACCTAATATTCAAATTCTTCAGTTTTTAAAACTATCAGTCTAAAAGTTGTAGCAGCAATGCAATCATTACAAAGCAATATTTGTAACCCGAGGCCAGCCCCAAGATTATACTTATGGTGGGTGCCCATAAGTATAATCTTATCACGATAGCGGCTGAGCGAATTTCCCAAATGAAGCTATAATGCTGGCGGTCGAGCGAATTTTAAAAACAACAACAATGAATCATTAAGGAGCAATTGAACTAAAACTGAATAGGTAGACGTAATTATCAATAATATAGGTACTTGCATTAAAATACAATCCACACATCTCAATTACCATTAAGATAAACAAGTACATCAACTTTGTACAATAAACCATCGTCAGGTAATTTATATTCCACCGCCGCAACTCCAATGCTTTGCAACACTTATTCCCCCATTCCACTACTTCACTCTGTACTTGGATCGACATACAGAATGACGAATGGTAAAAGGAAAGGTATCTTTTAAGCGTACACTTAATAAGCTATTTGTATGAGAGGTCTTCGTTTGAAATGAGCCAATACTTTCTGACATTTTCGAACTAAGTCCACTCGGGTATTCGTTTGCCAATTCATCTTTGCCATCGCCAAACGAATTGATTAAACCAATATAACCTTTAATTCATTACAAGTAACACTTGTGCGTTTGCGAAAAAGCATTTAGTTAACAGCAAAGTTAACTTGGTAAAAGGTTGTAGGTGGCGCCAGCGGCAGTAAACCTAGCGTGGCGATACATTCTTGATACTTAAATTACATGCAACGTTATGACAAATGTATCAAGAACAGTCGGTCATAATGAATTATATTATACACGTCATGCTTTCCTTATTAGCGAATAGGATTCCTACGCAATATATCCTGTTTAGTTTGCATTTTTATTGGACTAGGAAAAGGAGTGTCCATAGATTTACGTCAAGTTGAACTGGAGATATGACTGCAACTTTGTACGATAAATACACTGTTTTGTAACCAAGCGATGGCACCACTTGGTGGATACACTGTCTTAGTGCTATATTAGCTTTGATTCCGTAACACCACAGGCTATAATAGTGATTTACAAATGCCGCGTTCTCTGGGAGATAATTATCTAAATGAATGAAGTATAATATGATCCTGTTTAGCTTTACATAGTTAAAATTTTTGGTGTGCGTATCGCAGTTGGATGATGTTTTGCTAAGCTGTTTTGCATAAGAGCTGAACTTTAACAAGCGGAATTGAACGAACGTTTTGACTTCATCAACACATGTCAATTAACGATTGTGTAAAACAGCTTGAAATGAATGACTAAATTTTGTAAGTTTTTGTAGGTTTAGTTTTTATTGATGCCTCCTTTCTCCTGCCTTCTTTCACTCAAAATCTCATTGAAGTAACTAATCAGCTTTATTTATTCAGATTTTTGGGCGGAGAATGGCACTGGAATGTCAGCAAGGACTTCCTTGGGTTAATTTTATGAAGTCCAAAATCGTTGTCAGTGCGAGTTAATTGGCGTCCTTCTTTCCTCAAAGTCAGTGGGTTGGTGACTGGTGTTTAAAATGTGGGACCTAATGCGCTAAACGTAGCCCCTGATCACCCGGTGGTCCAATATTGGCAGAGAAATCACCCGCATACATATTGCAACAATAAACGACGCCGTCTAGACGCGCGCCGCCGCGTTTATTTCACGCGTGTGTCGCATGCCTTATGTGCGATCGACTTTATATGGAATTGCAAATTGTAGGTGATATATAGAGTGTTCGTGATCGAAAATTCTCATAGATTTAAAGTATTTTAGAAAGGGACTTTCCAACCTTTATTATGTACAATGTATTTTCAATTGCCCATCATCTTCTTCAAAACTGTCTTCAAGTCTGTCTCGTCTCATAGACTAGATAATGTTCTTGTCTTTCAGCTTTCCTTTTCTACGAATCTGACCCATCGAACAAATATTTGTTTTGAATTGCGAGTTAAGAAGGTACTGCACTAAATTTTGTAAATGAATGTTAGTGACATTATGCAATGAAATATTTAAATACATTGAAATGACTTACTTAGGTTAATTCCATCTTTGAACAAGGGCACGCTGTTGATGAAATATGATACGAATACATAAATAATTCTAATCTTAAGAGACTATGTTGGTTAGACTACGTGGCCGCGTTCAAATTTGGATTGTTTTGTAGCTGTCCCTATCCGAGCCCTATCCTACCCGAGCGCGTACGGTGAGACAGCATACACTACGCGAAGTTATCCACCCGTTATTTGGATGTTTCGTAGTTCAGTGATCATTTGAAGGATACAGTATATTATGTAACAATTTTTTTAATACAGTATACTAATGAAATTTCAGATGTCGGTGGTTTTTCCAAATTGTTCTAAATTGATTCATACTCTTGTAAATCAGGTTCAAAGTTGGGGCTTTTTATTACCGTAAAATACAATTCTTTGACGCCCTGTAACTCTGGAAGTATATATTTAAACGAAAATCTGACTCACCACCGACACAGATATTTGTTTCTAGATTGTGTCTTGAAAATTTCATAGATTTTCATAGCTTAATACTCAAAATATGACTGGACTACGTTTGTCTGGGCGCTTTGACACCAGCATACCCTCTTAATCTAGTTTTTTTAAATTTATTGAGAGGTTATGATCGTATTGTATTGTTTATTAAGTATTTATGTATGTGTATCCAACTTCAACTACAGCGTGCCCTTATTCAAGGGTCGGGCTAATCGAAATAAGTATGTTAAATGTATTTAACCAAATTTTAACCTTTAGCGCAACGAAAGACACGGTTCAGTAGCCATGTTGGAATTACAACAATATAAATCATTTGCTATGAAAATTATGTGAACCTTCCAACTAATAAGGGTGACAATTTTTTTACCATATTTATGATATCGTCGTGACTCATCTTCGTTTGTCATCTTCGGCTAGCCAGGAGTGCGATTCACTAAGGATGAACATCCTTACAACCTCACGGCTCACGGAAGTCTTTGCTGTTCTTTTTAAAAGTTTATTTAAAGTGTTAAGTAACTGAAAGTACCAAATATTGACTGAGAAGAACGATATGTCTTACGACAGTTTTGTCTGTAGTATGCGGAAATAGTTAAATTAAACAGAAACAACTAATATCCTACCCTAGCACGGGTATTTTTCCTATTTGGGAGGATATAGTCTCGCACCAGTCTTAGTCTATTGTCAAGTGCTTCGTTCTATAGGTGCAATTTGTAGTCATATTGTCAAACCGTAATAAATAAATAGTGTGAAGGCATTTCCGCCAATCCGCACTGGTCCCGCTTGGTGGACTATGGCCCATACACTCTCTGTAAGAGAGTAGGTCTGAACCCCTGCAGCGGGGACGTATATAGGCTGTTGATGATGATGCGGATAGTTACGGTTCTACGTCGGGACTGCAGATTAAGTAATTCTAGATAACTAACGTACAGCTGCACTATGAATCCGAGCACACTTTTTTACGACCAGCGGCAAGACATTATAAGCGACAGATTCCAAATTACTCTCAATTAGCCATTATTTCCCAACCGCGCTGATTGAAAACTGTTGAATTTTAATTTTCTCCCGTAATAAAATTTTACGTTTCAATCCATTGGTTAATTATAATATTAAGATTTTGTTTTAGGGGTTTTTGTCCAATCACAGCTGAGATAAAGGTTTTAATACATAGTTAAGGCTGCTCTCACAAAGACGGTCGGCCATATAAAAGCAGTAAAATGTATGCGTATTTCCTGTTTATGCATTTATTTCGTATAATTACATAGTTTAAAGCGTTTGGGTGATTTTAACTATGGCATAATTAATTAGTGTTTCACAGGTTTTATTAGTATAGTCTTAGATTTATTTTTGTTCCATTACTCGCGCGTCATTTTTTCACGATGGCTATGTTATTATGAGAAGTCATTATTATTAGCCGAACTTCCACTTTTTTTTGGTACGAAAAATTATTAAAAAATCCATGATAAGTCAAAAACTATGACTGTACGTGGAAGTAACACTGTTTCTATTTTCAAGAAAAACGTCAAGGAACATTGTTTGTCTCTTACGAGTAGTTCATAAGTTAATATATTATTGTATGTATGTATGACTATTGATTTATGTTAATATTTTGTATCTTGTATTTATGTAATCGTATTTAGATATATTAAATGTACACGCCTGACTGCCCTCTTCTCTTCACTATTTCTCTATTGACCCAGGACTGCCGTAAGACATTTCTTATAGAAATAAGCTATTCCTTTTGTGTATATTTTCTTTGTTTCATGTGTTATATAAATAAATATGATGCAAATAAAAGATTAAACATCTCTTTTAAAATGCTGAGTACTCTAAGTGTAAAATACCTTAAGAGGGTATGATGGTGTCAAAGCGCCCATACAAACGTAGTCCAGTCATATTTTGAGTATTAAGCTATGAAAATCTATGAAATTTTCAAGACACAATCTAGAAACAAATATCTGTGTCGGTGGTGAGTCAGATTTTCGTTTAAATATATACTTCCAGAGTTACAGGGCGTCAAAGAATTCTATTTTACGGTAATAAAAAGCCCTAACTTTTAACCTGATTTACAAGAGTATGAATCGACTTAGAACAATTTGGAAAAACCACCGACATCTGAAATTTCATTAGTATACTGTATTAAAAAAATGGTTACATAGTATAACTGTATCCTTCAAATGATCCCTGGACTACGAAACATCGAAATAACGGGTGGATAACTTGTGTATGCTGTCTCACCGTACGCGCTCGGGTAGGACAGGGCTCAGATAGAGACAGCTACAAAACAATCCAAATTTGAACGCGGCCACGTGGTCTTACCAACATAGCCTCTTAAGATCAACAAACTTGCATTAAATGAAGCGTACTGGAAGCAATCATTGTCTCCAAATTGTCTCGCAGTCACTTTCAAAACCATACAACGCATCATTTAACACCCTCCTCCAACAATGGAAGTCCAGTTTGATTCGTTCAGTGGGTTTTAGATAGTAATTTAATTTGAGTCATCGGTCGATATCATTTAAACTGATGTTGGAAATTAAAAATATTTTACAGCTACGAGTATTCAAAACACAAAAACAAATATTTAATGGCCGGCGGCGGCGGGCGGTAGCGGCACTGTTCTAGCCTGCCAGTGGTAGAATAGGCGCAAAATTACTAAGGCAGTTGTTAGATCTGTGATATTAATGATTTTATTTTTATTTTCAGGCTATCTCAGCTGAGATGAAGGACAGGATAGTAGGTGAGTACCATAGAGATTAAGTATGTAAGTCATTAAACAATAATTGTGGGCAAATGTACAGTTTTTAATAAATTTTAAAATCTAGTTAGTGATGAAAGTTTTTATTCAAAAGCCAAATAGATTGCAATGTCGTAGCAAAACTTAATTGTAAATGTATTTTTTTTCGTATGAATTCAAAGCCGTTATATACTAAATTCGTTGATGAAAAGCTTATAAAGCCTGCTGGCATACAGCTACCAAAGAGAATATAACTGCTGTGTAAAATCTCTCTGTCTAAATTGATAACTATACTTTTTTGGGATGTGTGGGCTGCCATAATGTTTGTTTCACGCCATCTATTGACACCTTAGAGAACTCAACTGACAGACGTCTCTGAAAACTGCCCATTAGATTTCCTTGGTTTGTTGGGACTCGATGTTAATTCAGTGATTTATGCTGATGAAGCATTAAAGCGAGAACACAGTGAGAAAATAGTGACAACGCTTTGATATCGCTCAATGTCGGTCGAATGGAGCTCTGAAGCTAATCTGGCGCTAATAGCTCGTGTCAGTGCTGTCTGCGATCACGGTTGATCGAGTGATTTATTAAAGGATTTTAAGAGAGAATGAATAATTAACATACCGGAAATCAAAAATTATAGGAGAGGTAATGAGCGCAGAAAAATTCCCTGGCGGATTCGTCTGAGGAAATCAGCGAGCAATTATTAATAATAAAAATTAATTAAGAAAAAATTTAAAAAATTGATTTTTTATATTTATTCCTATACTTGTGCCGTAAAAAAAGCATTGGGTCTTGCTGGATTTCAGGATTCTAGGTCAATGGAAACTATCATAAAGGTTTTATGCATTTCCAAGTATTTTTATTTCGTTAACTAAAAAGTTTGAGTTTTTTAGAAAAATTTTGTTTCTCACATTATTGCCTTTATATGCATGCAAATATTTTGTTTTAGTAACCAAAATACCTTAGTATCATTAAAGTACCATTATCATCTCATATGGATAAGGCCGTTTCCACAGTTGCTTCGTTATTTTACGATTTAATTGGGTCTATCGTCAAATGCCACCGTTAACGGCTTCATTATGCCCCCGTCTTTACTTTTTTGGAGTGGAGAATTGTGTCAAAGTATGTTTATCTTGTCTAATTCCGTCTTTTGATGGGCATTGATGGGTCTTGATGAGATCCGAAATGACGGTGTTTTCCACATCAAAAGCATTAGTGAGTCTGAAACTCACCTATTAGAAATTCTTCAAGTCTCAATGTCTCTTTGGTCAATTTAGCTTTTAATAGTTTTACGATTTCGATTGAAATAAGAATAGAGAACAATTTTTAAAATAGCAGAAAAGGTAAAAGATTGCCACACATTACGACTCTTTAATCTTCTAATTAATTTTTTAATTCATGAGCGGACTCTCAAATGACAAGTGTTTTTTCTCCAGAAAATTTGCAATCACAATGCTAAAAATTTATGGTAATTTAAATAATTAATTCTTTTAAACTAAATAACATTTGTAACCTTTTTGTAATAGGAGCATAGATGTCGTGGAGCCTGTTTTAAATGAAGAGAATAAACTTAATTAATGTGTTAGGTGATCCTTCCATTCAAGTTGTCAACAGCTGGCGCCAGCGTGATTTTATAAAGTATGTGGTTACAATATCAGCGATAAACCTTACGGCGTGCAACTCACTGGAAACTGACAAGATTGCAAAAATGTCCTGGGCGAGACATAGAGAGTATAATATATAAAAAGAGTCCCTTTCAAAACAAAATTTACAAATTCTGCCAAATTGTTTCGCTAGTATGTCTGCCGTGTCATGAAGATTTTGTTATAAACAACAGTGACTCTAAAATCGCTCCTTGTAAGATATCTATTTGTCAAAAGTGTAAATTTCACTAGCCTATCAACACTCGTTTACTCTAGTAATAATATTTCTCATTTGAAGACGTTCATTCTAATAGGAAGCTTTGATGTCCCAATAGGCCAAGTAGTGTTGGGCTAAGGGTGACAAGATTTAGATTGCGGCGTGGTTTTACAATACTTTATATTATATGTGAAAAACCGCTTGCATTGCCGCCCTACCTCAACACCATTAAAATAATACAAATATTACGCGATGTCAATTAATCTGTATCTGGTCCAGATCTAAACAGGTCCGATGATCACGAGATAATGTCGGGGCGTTTAAAATTATGATTATTGTTTTTCCGTTGGTAGTGACTTTGTAAATGGCGCGGAACGTGTGTTTTACATTCGCTTCTCGCGGACGAGTTTCACTCTCTGATATATCTACTAACTTTATCGTATGTATTAATTCTTCCAATTTATAATCATTGGCAACTAGAGTTTTTTTCTTATCTTCCAGAAACTTCTCCAAAGTATTCATTGCTTTTGACAATTTATTCGAAAGCTCAAACAGTTCTAGGTATTTGACGCGATGTAACACCGAGTCATTCGAGACTAATATCGAATTTAGTAGTTCATTAACACTTCATTCGTTCTTTTTAACGACTTTGACGTCGACCCATTCATAATTTCAAGCTCTTTGCTTAGTGATAGCTAATTATAATCCTCCTTCGTGTCCTTATTTCGTTCTCCGACCAGTTCTTGATCAATTGACATTTTGACCTATTCACCTATTAGGAGATATGTAAGCATTAGTTGATTCTTTTGAACTTTAATTTGATACGGACAATAAAGTTTACGTTTTATTGGTTTAATTGTAATATTATGTATTCAACGGTGATCTAAGCTTAGAGCGATGAGCTTTGAACGATGTTTTGACTGAGGAGACGAGACGCATGTTTTTAATGTCGATATCATTGGGTGCGATCGTGATATTCAGAGAAATGCCCTCACGATCTTTCATATCTAATACTTACTCGGTTCTTATATATTTTTTTAGGTTATTTGATTGGCAATGGTTTACCAGTATCAAACGGTGTCAAGTCACTGTGTATTTTAAAACGGTGGTAGGCGTGGATCAATTTTAAAGATGCAAATTTACTACCGGATTTACAGATTATATCCTTGGAGATAACCGGTGGGGAGTAAAGGTTCTCGAGTGGCGACCACGTACCGGGAAACGTCTACCAGGCCGTCCCCCTACTAGATGGAACGAAAACCTGGTTAGAGTCGCAGGGAGTCGCCCGATGCAGGTGGCTCGAGACCGGTCGATGTGGCGTATCATGAGGGAGGCCTATATCCAGCAGTGGACGTTTCCCGGCTGATGATGATCCTGATCCTGATGAGGGGATATAGACACATTTCATCATCATCAACAGCCTATATATGTCCCCACTGGAGGGGCTCAGGCCTACTCTCCTACTGAGAGTGTATGGGCCATAGTCCACCACGCGGGCCCAGTGCGGATCGGCGGACTTCACATGCCTGTTCAAGACATGCAGGTTTCCTCACGATGTTTTCCTTCACCGTTAAGCAATCGGATAATGTACTTGAATTGAAAAACAACTCATAGGTACACGGCTGGATTCGAACCCGGAACCCCTCAGATTGAGAGTCCGCGCCTTATCCATTGCGCCACCGACGCTTATAGACACATTTAGTTGGTTTTAATACTGAGGCTTGCATGATCAAATCAATTATGCAAGCCATACGGACGATAACAATTCAATCAATTAAATAATTGTAGTAAATTTGCGTAAGTAATACTTGTATTCTAAATATACGATTCATACTTTCTTTCTACGAGTCATCCTCAGGCTCATAATATCGAAACATTATTTATCATGTTCAGTTTCTGTAATAAAAGCAAAAATTTGGGCTCGTACGAAAGTTCGTTCACTTCTCCCTTAGGCTATCCGCAAACTGACTATTAGGGCTCTCCAGTTATGATTGCTGAGAGCAAAAAATTATGTGTGAGACCGCCTTCTCACTTCATTTTAATTTGGAAGCGGAGGGTAGCTTCACACTTGGCAACAGAGTCGTTGTTTGCTTGAACGAATGATTACAGAATGAATGAATGACACGTCCGCAAAATGATAAAGGTCTCGAAAATTGACGTGTTGCGTTTTAATGCCCGAAGGATATTGTATTCAAAAACACTAGTTTAAGGTGGATATTACTTTGGATGTGTGTTGTCATGTTGTGATAACTCAATTGCGTTCGTTTGTACCTCAGAGGAAGAGTCGAGGTTTCTACATTTGAACAGGCCTAAGGGCGCTCCTTTAATCGTTGTGCTGTTTGATCATGGAGAGTTCAATACGGCTCGTAGCCGGGATCGCAAATATTTTCTTTTGAACTGTAATTATGTATTTAATTATGTCAAGGTCTTAGTTTATTAAAAAATTGTGGATTTAGTCGCAGTCAAATGTAGAAATCAATACGTGCCGCGATAAATTTTTTACGACAAAATTAATTAATAAGTGTGCCAGTTCATTGACTCCACATATCACCACTAATTTGTACATCGCATGCTTACTCAGTTTATCTATCTCGTAAAAAAGTCGTAAAGTGCGACATTTATACGCACGTGGCTTACAGGTTTTTAATTTCACTTGATTTACGATTTGCGCTTTGAAATGTCGTCGATGTGAAGATAGGCTGTTAACACATGACTCGTGCATGTCTTTTATATTCGAGGGATTTTATTGATATTGTGTTAGAAACTTGTTTGGCGATATTATTTGAACCGACTTCAAAAATGAAGGAGGTTCCCTGTCTATTGTACCTTATTAATGTGTATTACTTAATATTCTGTAGTGTTTCTTTTTTTATTCATTCTCCAACAGTCTATATATGTCCCCACTGAAAGGACTCAAGCCTACTCTCCTACAGAGGTGTATGGGTCATAGTCCACCAAGCGGGCCCAGTGCGAATTGGTAGACTTCACACCTTTGAATTTCTTCTCAGGAGTGTGCAGGTTTTCTCACGATGTTTTCCTTCGCCGTAATGACTTTTATCATTCGTACATAAAATCCAAATAACGAATTGTAACTCATTGGTACGAGCCAGGATCGAACCCAGACCTCGATTGTTCAAGGACTGACTACCCGACTGAGCTACCACGACTTTTTATATCTCAAAGGTAGCCATTTATATTACTTTGAAACGTATTTTACGACTACGGGTGAACACGAACAAAGTTAAAAACTTAAATCTGACTTCTATAAGAAACTAAAGAAAAACCAAAGAAAATTAAAGAAGACCTTTCATTTGATACCAAACAATATATTTTTATCTTTAACTTTTAATTTCATTACCACTTTACGAGTAATGTTCCCTACAAGCCGCCATGTTGTATTCTATGTGACGTCATATAACCTATAATACGCGGACGCATAACGCTTCCAATAATACCTCATTTGTCAAAACCGATCTCTATGGTTTAGATATTAGGTAACATAATATGAACACTCACATTTATTCACACAGTTTTCTTCCCCCAGATGTCGGTTAAAGAACGCAGCGGTTATTCCTAAATTCCCACACACAGCGTAAATACATTAACACTAACATACTGTGTATTTAAATGTTGACCTCTGGTGGCAAGGACGCCGTAAACTGATCCCATTCAATTACAGTTCAAGTTTAACTGAGAGAAAGTTTATCTAAGGTCAGTGACGAGATTCTATAAAAATTTAAATGTTGTTTTTATGTAATTTCAATATGTAAGGTTTAATGTTAGGTTTAGGGTAAAGTATCCTAAACAACTATTTGTGCATATTTTCCTTTCCTCATACTTTTATGTAATCATAGGCTCTATTATGTATAAAATTCCGTAGCGACGCTGTTTTATATAGAAGTACACATGTGGAAAAGTTTATGTCTACTAGTTGTCCATTTCACTTGTATACTGATATCAATCAAAGCTGTATGTTTTCCAAGTATACTAACATAAAAATAAAATAATTACGTCGCAATCCATTATACTTTAAATTCTTGAAAATTCATTTAATGCTTATCACAATGGTTAACAGTTACAATAATTTAGGAAGAATTGTAAGAGAAGTTTTAGTGCGCGTAAACCATCGATAGATGGCAGCACAGTGTAGATAAAACGCGATGATGACCTGTTTTTACTGAATGTATAAGATGGTGGAGCGACTTTAACTCTGTCCTCACGATGAAGTTTTCCTTCACCGAAAAATCATATTTTTGGATAACGTCTCTTACTAAAAGTAAGATTGGCGTTTATAATATACTTTGAGTAATTGGTACGGATACTCGCAAACTAGATTAAGTTAGCTTTTCTGAAGTTGGCTACAAAAAGCTGCGAAGTATCAATTTTATTAATGTACAAATGGGAGGCCAGGCAAATTAACGTTTCGAAAGAAATGTCCTAGTGTTTTATGTCATCTAGGGATAGTTATAATCGAAAATAATACACTCATATTCCGACTGTATGTACGAAATTCCGGAGAGCTAACTTCAGAGGGGCAAACATAGCGTGCGAGTACTAATAATTATTTATTAAAATAAGTACGAGTATGAAAACGTTAGTGCGCGTAATCCACGGACAGATGGCGGCACAGTGTAGATAAAACGCGATGGTGACCTGTTTTTACTGAATGTATGGGGTGGTGGAGCGACTTTGACTCTGTCCTCACGATGAAGTTTTCCTTCACCGAAAAATCATATTTTTGTATAGCGTCTCTTACTAAAAGTAAGATTGGCGTTTATAATATACTTTGAGTAATTGGTACGGATACTCGCAAACTAAGTTAAGTTAGCTTTTCTGAAGTTGGCTGCGAACTTGCGAAGTATCAATTTTATTAACGTACAAATGGGAGGCCAGGCAAATTAACGTTTCGAAACAAATGTCCTAGTGTTTTATGTCATCTAGGGATAGTTATAATCGAAAATAATAGACACATATTCCGACTGTATGTACGAAATTCCGGAGAGCTAACTTCAGAGGGGCAAACATAGCGTGCGAGTACTAATAATTATTTATTAAAATAAGTACGAGTATGAAAACGTTAGTGCGCGTAATCCACGGACAGATGGCGGCACAGTGTAGATAAAACGCGATGGTGACCTGTTTTTACTGAATGTATAGCATGGTGGAGCGACTTTTATTCGGTCTTCACGATGAATGTTTCCTTCATTGTAAATCATATTTTTGCATAGCGTCTCTTACCAAAAGTAAGTTGGGCGCTTATGTAACACGTTTACAGAAGAGATAGATAATAACAAAGTACTGGCTAGAGCTGGCGCCGAGGGCCAAATAATTGGTCCAGAACCGATTGTGGGCATCTCCTCGTGCGTCATTAGGAGTGTCTTAGCAAACTGGTCCCGCGAGCAAGGACTACGATACTGGAAAGCGACACCAGGTCAAGACCACTCAAAAGCGCTTCTAGCAGGCTACAACGCAAAGTTTGCAAGAGAAGCACTTTCCTTAGATAGAAATCCTTTAAGGATTCTGTCACGAACGCTCACAGGGCACTGCAAACTTAACAAGCACCTGACCTATATGCGTCTAGGAGACGATAAGATTTGCAGATTCTGTAAAGAGGAAGAGGAGACACCCATCCACATCCTCAGTCACTGCGATGCACTCCATGACAGTAGACAAAAGTACCTTGGAGGCCATATCGTCACACCAGACGATACGAGTATTAAGGTCTCCACCCCTGGAGACATCGTCCGATCGGAGTGGGCCTCGGGGAAGTGCTTTAACCACATAGGGGTCACAATAGATCTATCAAGGTCGCAGTGAGTGGTTGGGCCCGGTGGACCACCCCCCTTGTCTCAAATAATAATAACAATAACAACAAAGTACAAAATATCTTTGTTTTGTCCTTGTGTACTTATTTGAATCGATGTGGACGTTTATGTCCAACAGTTGACTTATGCAGCTTATATAAGAAATGCCTGAATTTGAAAACCCACATACTCGTCTAAATAATAATGTTTTAATACTCTGTGATTATAACAAGTCTATAAAATTGGTATTTCGAACGGTGCTAGGCTAGCGATATGAATCGATCTTTATCTTTACACCGCCTTCGCCTATTTCATAGAAGATCCGTCAGCTAAGTTACTTTATCTAATGTAATTTGGGATAAATTAGTATAGGTTAGGTTCCCACACCACTCTTTTACTTTATGGATAAATACTATCCAACAATAAATCAGCTATCCCATCCTATTCGACCATAACGCGACC
This sequence comes from Carcina quercana, assembly GCA_910589575.2. NCBI lineage: Eukaryota > Metazoa > Arthropoda > Insecta > Lepidoptera > Depressariidae > Carcina > Carcina quercana. Next base: position 858,950 of record OU342443.1, read on the forward strand.
ATAAAGCATAATCAACTCACTTTCCTTTTTAATCTACTAAAACAGTATCCAATTACGGACGCCCACAATTTTTTAAAGTTGTTTAATTATTCTAAGAATGTATGGGGTCGTAAATATAAACATATTAACATCGGTTTACTAGAGTTCCCACAGCGGAAATGTGACTAACGGAAGCACCTTTAAAATAGTCATATACTCGTACCTACACATATAGGTATAACACAAACTGAAATATTTAGTTACGAGACCATAGAATTGAGTAATTTGTCATTAATATTTACAAACTTTGTGGAGAAAAATAAATACGCTTTATTATGAAATATTCGAGGCCTAATAGCTACCAGGGAAACGTCTACCAGGCCGTCCCCCTACTAGATGGACCGACGACCTGGTTAAAGTCGCAGGGAGTCGCTGGATGCAGGTGGCTCGGGACCGGTCGATGTGGCGTACCATGAGGGAGGCCTATGTCCAGCAGTGGACGTTTGCCGGCTGATGATGATGAATAGCTGCACGCTTCGACTAACAAACCCGACGTCCCGGGTTCGATGTCCAGTGGGAATACCTATCGGTACTCGCTTTCAGTGGTAGGGCATTTTCTTCACTTATCATCAGATGAGATGAAGGCCAAATTTACCCCATTTTAATTATTTTTAAATTGTGCTGATTTTAACTCGAATCAATTAATAAGAAGGCAAACTTCTACATAGATTATGTTTGTTATTTATAGTAAATGCTATGTTATGTAAGAGCGAGGTAATTTTAATTGAGAAAATGAAAAAAAAAATTTTTATTTTTTATTTTTGTTAAATATTTATTTTACATTGTACCCTATTTTAGAATAATTCGCTAGGTAGAGATTATTATTGAGAGAGATTATGATATTATTATACTCGGCGATACTGACAAAAAAATTATTTTTTCTTCTGAACAAAAACATGTTCGTAAAAATCGACTGTGCACAAACAAACGTTGGGGTCTCTAGTTTTCTCAATGGACACATACCTGTCAATGTGCGACAGTAGTACATTTGTCCAGACCCTGAGAAACACATCTCGACGTTTCGCAACGACACATACTCACGACGAGGAACCAATAAATCCTAATCAGATGCATATAACATCCTCCGGTTCACACTTCGATTCAAATAAAACTTTATGATTTAACTTAAATACAGGAAATCAACACGTGGACCATCAACTATAAGAAGTAACAGACAGAGCTGCCCCAATCACAATTCTGGATGTCATTAGAAACTTACATTAGTAGTGATCACATATTATAATACTACGAAGCGTAAATAGAACCGTGAATACGTTTGTTTGTACATGTAAATTAAAAGACCTGTGTCTTTCATAAAAATCAAGTTGTTCTATCACTTTCGCATTATAGTATGGCCAATTGGCCTAATATACTACGCATAGAACGGACGTTCACCGGCGCTTCCCGCCGTTCCGCGATACCTTACCTTCCCCGCAAGAAACTGAATCAGAAAATTACCGTTACGTACGAGTATGGTGCGTCGCGTACTTACTCACACATGCGCGTGTATACAAACGCCACGAGATCATTTCGGTGATTGTCGATATCACGACATTTGTTTGAAGTGTCCGGCCTGCCCTTACCGTAATGCAAGATCAGCTGCAAATTCCAGTTAGTCAATACAATGTTATATAAAATGTATTATTTGTATAAATTGGAGAAATTATTTTTAAAAAAGTCACTTTTCGAGATATGGAACGAGATGCTCTCAATTGTTCTACGTGAAGAATGCCGGAATGCGGAAATCGGTAGACGAACTAAATTGACTGACAAAACGAGTCAGTAAACTGGTCAAGCTGAATAAATAGGCCATATCGCTCGAAGATTGGTTTATTTATCGACGGGGAGTAAGAGTTCTCGGATGGCAACCACTTACCGGAAAACATATCGGTAACAGTCGGCCGGGACAACCAAACTAGATGGACGGATAACCTGGTAAAGATCGCCGCTGGATGCCGTGTCTATCTATAAAGATAGTTTCAATCAACCGGGCACGTTAGCAACTTTTTATGATCAAGATAAAATGACGGCTTAAAGACTGGCTTGAGTGTCCATAAAAAAGTGTTACGTCTACATTTAATTAATCTCAAACAATAAAACAGTGATGATAGATAACGTTTGATAAAAGCACGTGTAGCCGTTGTAGGACACGGAATAAAAAGGATTTTATGTGTTTTGTAGGAGATGTCTCCGTCTGCGAGTATACTTCTACACAGACTAGCTCGTAAAGTGGTTTATAGTTGTGTGAGCACGAGGCCAATGCCAGCGGTGGCAGATATCTGCCAAGATCTTTGTTTTACGTAAATCTAGCTTTGTTTTAGTTAGAGTTGAGCGCTACAGCGCAGGGCTTGTAACACAAAAACTAGCTAGCTGAATCCGACTCCGATGAATATAAACGTAACGTAACGTTCATCCGTCTGTCACAGCTGCCAGGAACCATTAATCGTATCGACTTGAAATTCGGAATAGTTATGGGGAACGTAATGGAAATGGTTTGTACACAAAATGGTTATTAACATAGTACATAATATATAAACGAAAATGTGTAGTTTCGCAAGTTACCTACTTCATTAAACATAGTGTCACATTCGGCGACTTTCTTCAGTCCACTATCAATACTTAACAATAATAGGACAATTTTTTACAAATCAGATCTGAGACCAAGTGAACAATGTGAATTCAGTATCGTTAAATCTATCGGTTTCTATACCTCTTCTAATTTGTTCTTCCTTTGAAATTGAGAATCAATACAAGCTTTCGCTATCTTGGAGCAAGCTTATTATTCCTAGTTTAATGTCCGCTAACAAGTCGTATTCTCTACAGAGGGGTATATTATGTCTGTTTTATATGACAGCGTATTCCTCGACCGTTTCATTAGAAACATGAGTCATAAAAGGATACCGCTACTGCGCGGTGTGCCCCAGGGCTCTATACTAGGCCCACGCATCTAGCTTATGTGTACTAGCTACGGAATAGACTTAGAAACAGCTTTGATGTGATTCTAATCAGTAATCTATTGAAAATATCACTTGTTATTATCAATGTGTTTTACTAGGATATCTAGTTAACTGTGATAGTGCGGAATATAAATTGGAATAATGGATAATAATGGAATTGGGTGATGATGGAAGATGCAAACAAAATTGAGCAAAAGCAGCAATTTAGATTTTAATACGTTAAAATAATTTCAAAAATTAAATATATGCATAAAAGAATAATAATTCAGTGCTATAGAATGATTAATTATAAGACCTTAATCGATATTCTATTGATATCCAAGTTATTTTATTGTCAAAATCTACCAAATAATTTTATTTTGTACAACTAACTAATAATTGTATTTAGACGAAAGAAACATATTATCATTAATCTGTCATCAATTTGATTACTAAATAATTGTATATTGAAGAGTCTGGAACACAGAAATTGAAATGTATTAAGAACACAATTCAATACGAAATTAATTGTGTCTATTTACAAATATAAGACTACATTGATACTGGTCCCACAATGCTAGCTTTATTCTGTGACAGAGTAAAGCCCATGAGCCTATAGATCACGGAGAGCTGCGAGGGAGGACAGTCGCGACTGCGTGTGGTCTACCGAACCAAAGGTTATAATTAACTTGTTAAACTGTCCGAGTCCACCTTAAATGTTATCATTAATATAAGTCGAATAAATTCCATGTAAACTGCTTTTTCATTAGTTCATATCTGAAGTGTCTCCAGATTGTTATCAACAGTAATCTAATGAGGATGTCATCTCAATAATTTTAATTAATTTTTAAATGAATACTAAAACGCTAAAATTATATCTTCATTTCCGGTCAAATATAAGTTTCGTGTATTAATTTTTATAACAGATGCAGCTGTATATTTTTTTATTTATTTAAACAGTTTATTGTACACGGAAAATATTTACATAACACAAAAACAGAAAAAATATATACAAAAGGAACAGCTTATTTCTAAAAGAAATTTCTTCCAGCAGTCCTAGGTTAAGGAGAAATATTGAAGAAAGGAGGGCAGTTAGGCGTGTACGATATAATAAATATAATAAACCATAATAAACGATTACATAAATACGAGATACAAAACAAACTAATATATATCAATAATAATACATACATACTTTACATACTATAAATATATATAATCTTATAGTGATAGAAAATGTTCCTTGACGTTTTTCTTAAAGGCGGAAACAGTTTTGCTGTCGCGTACAGTGTGAGGCAACGAGTTCCACAATCTGGCTGCATGAACCGTGAATGAGTAGGAAAAGAAATCGGAGTGATGGGAAGGGATGGATAGGATTGTCCTAATGTGAGCTCGACAAGGTTGGTCAATAGGATGCGAGTATGTAAATCGCTCACTTAGGTAGCTAGGATAAGAAGGGTTATTTAGGATATTGTACAGAAGGGAAAGGATATGAGCATTTCTACGAAGGCGGATAGGGAGCCACTTGAGCTGAGCGCGAAAAACTGACACGTGGTCATATTTTCGCAACCCGAAGATGAAGCGTAAGCAAAGATTCTGAAGTCGCTCAAGTTTGTTTAATAGCTCTTCGGTGACGTCCAAGAAGCAAGAATCAGCATAGTCAAGAATAGGGAGCAATAATGTTTGGGCTAGAGAAATCTTAGTTTTCAATGGTAGGAACCATTGAAAGCGCTTGAGAGAGTGAACAGCAAAGTGAATTTTCTTGCTAATCTCATTGACATGCTCCACCCAAGAAAGATTGCAGCTAAGGAAGACACCTAGATTTTTCGCTGTCTGAGTGAAAACAATTGGAGTATCGTTATACAGCACAGGGGGGACAAGGGATAGGTCAAGTGAGTTGCACATGTATCTACTCCCGATAATCATGGCTTGTGACTTATTTGGATTAACTAATAGCCCGTGAGATTCGGCCCAGGAACTAATTCTTAGCAAATCGGCATTTATTTCAGCGATTGTGTTGACGTAATCAGAAACAGTGAAATGGCGATAAAGTTGCAAATCATCAGCGTAGAGATGGAAGTTAGAGGAAAGCAACGGAGTTACCGTGTTTATGAAGATCGAAAATAGAAGAGGAGAGAGAACACCACCTTGGGGTACACCCGCAGTTAGGTCACACCAATCGGAGACAGACTCCTCAGTGCGAACACGTTGCGAGCGACCACGGAGATATGAACTAAACCAGTTGGTTACCGAAGAGGAAACGTTGAGAGAACGCAGAATAGCGAGGAGAACATCAAAGTCAACAGAGTTAAAAGCGCTGCTGAAGTCGAGAAGTATGAGCACCGTTAGCGATCTGTTTTCCATCGCAAAACGGATGTCATCAGTGACTTTGAGAAGAGCAGTGACAGTACTATGACCAGGGCGAAAACCAGATTGGAAAGGAGAAAGTAAACTATTTGAAGTAAGGTAGTTCGCTAGCTGCTTGTGGACAATGTGCTCAAGGACTTTGGAGAGGAATGGAAGAATGGAAATCGGTCGAAACTGAGAGAAGCATGTGGGATTAGAAGTTTTGGGCAGTGGAATAATGTTCGCCTGTTTCCAGGGAGTGGGGAAATTTGAGGAAAGGGAGAAATTAAAAATGTGGGTCATAACCGGAAGAATTTCGGAAAGGATTAGGGATATCATAAGGGAACATAGGTTGTCATTGCCCACTGCGGTCGAAGTGATGGATGAAATGTGTTTCTTGACTTCCTCCTCGGTAACTGCGTTAAATGAAAAAGGAGAACATTGAGGTACTGTTTGGCCAGCAAGATGAGCTATAGTCTGAAGCTTAATCCTGTCGGTTATAGTTGTAGGAGGCTGCGAGAAGTGAGAATTAATAGAATTTAGATCGACAGATATGACATCGGTGACAGACTGTTTGCCAATACCAAGTGACTGCAAGAACTTCCAGGTCTGCGAAGAATTGGTGTTATTAAGTGAGTTATGTATGTGGTTTCTCTTAGCATCTCTACACATCCGACTGCAACGATTACGTAAATATTTATACCGAAGAAGATTATCTTCAGTTGGAGATCTCTTATATCGCCGTTTTGCTTTATCACGTCTGACCATTAGGTCCTTGATATCTGAAGTGAGCCACGGAGCAGGAGGGTGTTTTACTTTCACTCGTTTTAAAGGAGCGTGCATGTCAAAGAGAGCAAGTATCAAAGCAGTAAAAATGACAACCTTTTCATCAATACACTGAGCGTTGAGGACAGGACTCCAATCAATAGAATTTGCGTCACGTCTCAGCTCTTCCAGGTTAATACCCTTGAAACTACGCAAGAGAAGAAATTTAGGTTTACGTCTAGGAGGACGGATTTTGTAGGAAAGGAAAACAAGATCGTGATAGGAAAAACAGGCCCCTAGTTGACCGTGAGCTGCCACCTTGTCAAGAGAAGATGTGATGATAAGATCGAGAAGAGATGGAGTGCAGTTCGGAGATTGGTGGGTAGCTGAAAGTGGAAGGATATGAAGGTTAAAGGAATCGACCATGTATCGAAGCTTACGAGCACGTATATCCTCCTTTATGAGACATGTGTTGAAATCACCCATCATAATCATGTGATCATAATTAGGAGAGAAGTTGTTAAGTAAACTTTCAAGAGATGCGAAGTAATCAATGTGAAATGAAGGGCTATATACAACACATAGCAAAATTTTCTGATGATGGAGTGTTATCTCAATAAACAAGTGCTCGGCACTGTGCGAATATGGGCTAGGCGAGGCACTGACAATGTATATATTTCATTCGAATTTTTATTTAATGCTTTCAATAAACTTGCGACCGGACCACTTTGCGGATATCTCGCCCCTGATTCAGTAAGTCATGGTATGACAGTATACACGTATTGGGCGTTTGGAAAATAACTTAGCAATAAGTCTTATAAATACTCATAGATCTGAAACCTTTTGTTAAAGCTTTTAGCTTTTAGAAGCTTTTAGCGACAGATTGAGCTTCAAGTCTCAGTGTCGGACATAAATATGAGTGGTATCAAAATTCTCAGGACTGCTATATTATTCATCGGTAAGGCAATACGTCACAAGTTTGTAACAGTTCTATTGAAACCTCTAATACTCGTATTGGTTAATAAAACGTAATCAATTCTTTCTGTCTCTTCAATTTAAATGAAAGTGTAAGTATAAAGAAAGAATTATAAAGTAGCGACATTGACATAGTATATTTATAAGCTTTGCTCCGCTATTTGATTTACATCCTTTAGAATATCTAAAACTCAAAGAAACTGTAGTGAAATCTGATGTTTCGAACAAGATTCGAACAAGACAAGTACTATATCAAAAGTACCAATTCAGATAACAACTTTAAAACGTTATTTTTAAACCAATCGTTACCTTTCTTTTTCACACACAGAATGTCTTGGCTTGAGAGGCCCCTGCCTCATGACAAAACATGGCGACTAGAAATAAGCCCATACTAAATAATATATTGATATATGTTATAGATAAGACAAATTGTTTGTTTTTTCATTTATTATTATTATTGCACATCCCAATGACGCAAAGTGGGTTTAAGACCCTGATAAGTCTCTTTAACTAAAAAATAATCTATACATAATTTTAGACACTATTCAGTGTTTCAGATTAGTAAATAAAAGTTTAATAAAAATTAGGGTTTCATTTAAAGTACAACCAAGCTGAGATGAAGCAACAACTAGCGACCTAGAATCATGCAGACAATGCATAGGTCATTGGCAGCACAGGGTGTGCGTTGGCGTTTACTATGTGATACCATGTTTTATGTACTCAGATACAACCAGACATGATGATACGAAGCAGGGGACTGAGTCGAAAAATAAGATGTGAGCTTACTTTGTTTTGAATTCTAGATGGAAATATAATCTGCTAGAATTAAGATCGTGAATGAAATTTGCTTAAAGTGGCAACAGAGATTTAGTATGGAAGCATTAGAAAAGGGATACTCCTAATGCTTCCATACTAAATTTCTGTTGCCATAATCTTTTAAAATAGCTGAAATTATAATGTCGCGAAATAAATATCATTGATTTAAAACTTTATAGTTAGCAACAACAATAGCCGTTACGTAGCTAATGGTTCATAGATGGCGCTTGAACAATAATTGAAAAAAAGTGTTTAAAATTGTAAATTGTGATTCACTGTGAAGTTGTATGCTATTGATTTATTTCGCGACAACACACCATAATTTCCTAGTTTTAGATACACTAATCCAGTTATTATATTTTAAAAGATTATGGCAACAGAAATTTAGTACGAGTATGAAACTTTGATGGAGGTGGATCGCCTTAGGAATAGGTATATTCTAGGTATGGAAAATCAGGCGAGATCTATCAAATCAATTTAACAAATAAAATAAATTCAATTGTGTATATTAGAGATAGAGGTTGATTCCAAGCGCAATAATCATGGCATCCCTGAATGAATAGATGGTAAGGCACCTCACTAAAGCGAGGAAGTCACGAAGAAAAATACCGACTATTTGATGGAGTTTACTCCTATAAAATGCTATCCAGAAGTTAACCTGGAAGAAGAGAACACAAAATATTAGTATGACTGTAGCTACATATCATTTTGTTAGTAAAGTCTGTCTGTCACAAGTGAAGAAAAACAAAAACACAATATAATAGCGTTATGAAATAATGATATCATCAAATGCATTCATTCATGAACTTAAACACATAAAAATCATATGAGATTCTGAGTTTGTTACACAAAAGCAAATAAATTAAACAGATGAAGACACGAATAGGAAGTCATGGCACGAGTGGGCTGTTCTACAGACTAATCAAAGGCGTATAATTTCATAGAATCAAAGATCAATACTCATCAACACGTCCCACATTTGGTGCTACACATCAAATATTCTCATTAATTTAGATCAGTTTCTCAAAATTTAAATCAAAATCACATAAACAAATATTGAAATCGGTTTTAATATGCATAAATACCCCTGTTTAGTTCACAATCTGACGTTTTTATGTGTTTGCTTTCGTTTTATTGGTTAAAATCAATTATCTGCTTTGATTTGGAGGTTTATTAGCCGTTTTTACCTTATAGAACTGTATCAGTTTCGTTAAGGTCGTAAATTCCTTGTTTTATGTGCGGTTTTATTTGATTCTATGTCTGTGACAATTGTCTAGTTCCGGTTCATATCAATACATGTCGCCGTATGTATCTACTCAATATGCTTTGGTTATATTACCTTTTTCTTTTTCCTATCAAGTCTCTAGGTTCCTCACGCTACTGTTTTAGCAAAAATATTCAGATTTTCAATTTAATTTTTGATTATTATTATACCAATCACTGACATGTGGTTGAAACTCTAATAGATCCTCATCCAAATCACCTTATGTTATCCCCTGGGTGTCGTATACGTATAAGACGACAAAATTTTATTTCAAGAGACAGCAGTATTTAACTATGTTACGTTTTATCGAATCTGTACACCTTCTTACCTAACCTAACCATAGCTTATGCTGATCTGGCTTCTTTCTTTTCCCTTGGCCCTTTCTTCCTATTTACCTTTGTATCTATTAACAATGTCTTTCTTAGATTCAAACTATAGCGTCCAATTTTTGATGTAGCCACAGAAAGATACCTCTATATCTCTCGATATACAGGGTGGTCCAAAATGTGACGTCCAAAAATTTTTTTTAGATTCCTTACACCTGGGTGTATCCGAAAATACCCCATGTATGTTCCGCGATTTTTTGTAGTTTAGAAGTTATGATTTTTTAAATGTATATTTCGAATTTTCTGCCGGAGCGACTTAAAATAATCGTAACTTGTTTAATAGTAAGGTTTTTTTATTTATTTTTTCTCGAAAGTGATCGTCTTGAATCACCCTTTCTACTTTATTATCAACTACACAACGTTATTCATTACAAGTTACCGAAAAAAGGGATGAAAGTAAAAATTTTAGGTTTGAGTTGAACGGAGCAAAATTTTCAAAAATTTCTTAATAATACAAAATTAATGTTTCATTGGTTCAAACTAATTTTAAAAACTCCAGCAGTTTGTCAGCTTACCAAATAATAATAAAAAAGTTGTTCTTAATAGGCGATTTTACGACGAAATTGGCTTCAGAACTTAGTTAGGTGAGAATGCATAAAAAAAAAATGTTGTCGTAAAAAATGTTTAAGCTTATTTTTTTTTTCATTTTTATGGCCTACATTAGCAAGGCATCAAAAGCATTCAAATAATCTCAAATTGAACGATCAGTGACACATTTCATTTTCTGTTTTTAGACATGAAATTATGAAAGCTAGAATTAAACCAAAATCTACTTCAAGGCCAATCACACACAATGACACAAAGCAATAAATAACACGTTTCAAAAGGCGCCAGGCCAGTAAGGTCTTTCTCTTTCGCACTGTTATGGTTGCGTAGAAGTACGAAAGAGAAAGACCTACTGTCTTGGCCACAAAAGTCAGCCGTGCGCGCTAGGGGTTTTTTACCTGCACTTCCCTCTCCCCCCTCTCCCCATACATTCTCCGTAGCATCTCACTGTATCGTCCGTCCGCTAGTCGTTCACTCACTTCCATCGCGTGTGATACTACTTGACGTTGCTTCTTTCCGATACCGATATTTTGAACCTACTTTCGCTTTGTTACTGGACTCCGATTTGCCTTACGACTAACTTGTGCTTGTGTTACGGACTCCGATTTGCCTTACGACTGACTTGTGCTTGTGTTACGGACTCCGATTTGCCTTACGACTGACTTGTGCTTGTGTTACTGACGGCAACATGAGTAATTTTAGTCTAAGCCAGTACGCAGAAATGCACTTTTACTATGGTATGGCCAAAGGAAACGGTCATTTAGCCGCAAGGCTATATCGTCAACAACTGGACCGGCGAGGAGAAATACTGGACCATTACCCGGACCATAGGGTATTTATTAATACTCATAATACGCTGATGGCCGGGCGTATCCCCGGTCGTAGCCAAAGGCACGAAGGAGTACCCAGAGTAGATCCGGACAGAAGAGATGAAGTCATCGCAGCTGTAGAAAGAGACTCTTCTACGAGTTCCAGAGCAATAACCAGAAGGACTGGAATACCACGGACCTCAGTTCTAAGGATATTGAAAAATGGTATGTCGTTTTGTTTTTTATTTACACAAAACATAAATCACAGATACAATGCCAGGTATTAGACTTCTTCCTGCCTAGGTGGTGAGTAATAGTCCTTTTCTTTTTTCAGAAGGCTACCACGCTTACCACATTCAGCGCGTTCAGGAGCTACAAGCTTCAGATTACCCTAGAAGAGTTGCTTTCTGCGAAACAATGATACAAAGGTGTCAGGAAGACCCAGATTTTTTTAATAAGATCTTATGGACCGATGAATCCCGTTTTGAAAACACTGGAGTATTTAATATCCATAACTATCACAGCTGGGAAATTGAAAACCCACACCTTGCAAGAGCATCAAATTTTCAACATCGATACAGCGTAAACATGTGGTCGGGAATTGTAAATGGAGAACTGATTGGGCCTTTCGAGCTGCCGTCTAGGTTGGATGGAGACACATATCTAAACTTTTTGCAGAACAACCTTTTTGAATTGCTGGAAGATGTAAACTTGGAAACAAGAAGGCACATGATATTCCAAAATGATGGTGCTCCTTGCCATTACGCACGCCAAGTGAGGGGGCACCTTAATGAAACATACCCGGGCAGATGGATTGGGCGTGGCGGCCCAATCGAATGGCCTGCACGTTCACCGGACTTGAACCCAATAGATTTTTTTATTTGGGGTTACTACAAAGAAGTTGTCTATGCTCAGCAAACTAACTCCGAAGAAGAACTGAGACGAAAATTGAGAGAAGCAGCGACGAAAGTCAGACAAAATTCAAGCGCTTTCCGCAGACTAAAAGATAACTTTTTAAGACGTTGCCGATTGTGTATCGAAGTTGAAGGGCGTCATTTTGAAAATCTTCTTTAATAAAGTAGTTGAACTTAATTTGTGTTTTCTTTTATTGATGCTAAAAATAAACCAAAATAACCGTATTAATAAAAACTAAACTAAGCTTTTTTAAAATAAAATGTTTTCTAATGTGTCACTGATCGTTCAATTTGAAATTATTTGAATGCTTTTGATGATGCCTTGCTAATGTAGGCCATAAAAATGAAAACAAAATAAGCTTAATATTTTTTTTTGACAAAATTTTTTCTTTATGAATTCTCACCTAACTAAGTTCTGAAGCCAATTTCGTCGTAAAATCGCCTATTAAGAACAACTTTTTTTTTATTATTTGGTAAGCTGACAAACTGCTGGAGTTTTTAAAATTAGTTTGAACCAATGAAACATTAATTTTGTATTATTAAGAAATTTTTGAAAATTTGGCTCCGTTCAACTCAAACCTAAAATTTTTACTTTCGTCCCTTTTTTCGGTAACTTGTAATGAATAACGTTGTGTAGTTGATAATAAAGTAGAAAGGGTGATTCAAGACGATCACTTTCGAGAAAAAATAAATAAAAAAACCTTACTATTAAACAAGTTACGATTATTTTAAGTCGCTCCGGCAGAAAATTCGAAATATACATTTAAAAAATCATAACTTCTAAACTACAAAAAATCGCGGAACATACATGGGGTATTTTCGGATACACCCAGGTGTAAGGAATCTAAAAAAAATTTTTGGACGTCACATTTTGGACCACCCTGTATAAGCACTATGCAGCCGATTATGTTTTTGATACCCTTAGACAAGAATTTATAAACAATATCAGTATGAATGTGCATTGTGAAATGACATATCCTTTCTTCCTGAATACTTCCTGGTGAGTGTAAAATTATTCATGGAAAGTGTGAAACGAGATGAAGACCTCAGGTTACGAGTGACGTGTGCGACCATTTTATTGATGGATTCTACAGATTTATTGCTTCAAGGTGCAGCTTGGATGCGTCATGCATTGGAGACAACAAAACACTTTGAATTATGTCAGAAACTTTACGTTCGCCATTGAATGAAAAAATTACAGTCCTTGTTAAAACTAATTACATTGAATTCTTCGAAACTCTTATTTATATAGAAATTGTATTAGACACTTTAAGTACAAATGATAGACTACAATAAAGGTTTCACAATGTTGCGACGGCAAATTCATATGTAATTATTTAACTAAGCAGACATAATATTTTTGGCCTTATGTTCGGACTGCTTAAGGCGAAGTGAAACCAATTAAAATTTGAAACACATTTGAAAATAATTAAAAATATCGACTCGACCGTCGAACCTGCATCTCTTGCCGCAAAGCAAACGCTTTACCAATGTATTGGGTCGTATGTCGCATGCATTGAAATTTTTCACCGTTATAAACATATCGTTAAACGTAGATCTGGCAAGCCCATTCACACTTCAGTTCTTAGACTGGACATGAGAAACTATTTAAAAAAAAAGCTTTTCCCCTAGTCAAACCGTTTCGCAATCGGGGTCGGCTTCCAAAGGCCAAGGTATTGACTTAGGTAATAGTTTTTACAGATGCGACTGCCATCTAGCCGTCTAACCCAAAGGGGAACTAGACCCTATTTTGGGTTAGGTTTTTATTAAGAAGGTGGCCAACTTAACTGTTAGATGTTCAGCAACAACTGCTGTCAAATACAACAACCTGGGGTCCACAGCTTATCGTGCCTCCCAAAGCACGGAAGCACTACAATTGATACATTGACATAGACCATGTCATGAAAAAGTGTCTTTATATGGCTAAGCATATGGCAAAGAATATGAGAAGAGGAAGACTTCAAACTACATGGTTGACGAAAGTCCAAAAGGACATGAAAGAGATGGATCTTACAGAAGATGACGCAAAAAAAACAACGAAATAAATGGCGCCGCATAATGAAGGAAGCCGATCACATGTAATGGGAAAGGCGAGGCCAAATAAGAAAGATTGCCTTTGTGTACATTTTGTCTTGGTGCTTAAATGCATTAATGAACATGTTTCATTACTATACAACCAGTCGTAGATGTAGTCTTTAAAACAATCCGTTGCAAAATAACTCAGCGTCAGCATTTGATCACGACAGACTAACAATTCCATTAGCAATCTAGATGAGGGAGAAACGGCGAGTGCGAGTTATGGTCGCCCACGTTACTGTAGTACAATGAGACTTTCGTTGTCTGCTGGGATACCAGATGGTAGTCTATCTTGGTGGTTTACTGTATGTGAGGAGAAATTGGTGCAGGGTGCAGTAGGTTTCGGAAGGCTTACAAATAACATTAGAAACGTTTAAACGTACTTAGCTAACGGTTATTTTATAAGATTACAAAATATATTAGAGAACTACCTAAAATCTTTCTCGAGCGTAAATTTCTTGATTGGCTATTAGAGACAAGTTGCTATTCAGCTAAATAATTCTTCGATAACAGTTGAGAAGATGATAGTTACAGCATTATATTTAACATATAAATATAAATGAATGAGGTATAAAGCAGAAAATCTTTGCATGCCTCTAAAGGCCTGCCTTCTTATTGCCTTCTTATCAAGGTACACATCGCTGACCGATGTTTCAAACTCCGTGTACCATGTGTTCAATGCAAATAAACTTAATGTAATTAAAAGTCACGCCACTCAAAATCTTGCACTTATTAAGTTCAGTAATGTCAATGATGGAATTAAAATAATTTTCTGTCTATCTATGTACAGTGACCCATATACGATTTCGTTGAAGCTATGACTATAGAATGATTGTATTTCAAATATTCCAAACCTTAAAAAATCAATGTGTTAATTTTGCAAATCAAAGAAAATTATGTCCCAACTATCAAACGAAGAAATAAAGTCATTGATTCGAAGCGCCTGATCATAAAATCAAAATCAACACACGTGGGAGACCTAATGATACAATAAAAGCAATAAAAGAGTGGAAACAGAGCACTTATGAGGCGGAAAGCGACAAAATCGTATTCCAACTCAATATTACACTTAAAATTTTAAGATAGGTAGACAAAGGTATACGTGTCTCTTATATTGAAAAATATCCAAAGAACTAACCAAGTATATATAGGTATATATACCTACTATAAAACAATCATCATCTTCCAATTTATACTCATCAATAGTGACCGAAGACGAGTGAAAACGACTATAACGCTATATGCCCCTAAATAAATGAAGGGAACTAGACGTAAACTCTTACAGAGGGGCAGACTGGCCTGAGGATTGGATAGGCCATCGACAACGACAACTCTTCTGATCCGAGTCAGCCGAACCAGTACGAGCGTGTAGAGCACGAGTTTGTGTATGAAAAATGAATTTTAAATTCCAATAATATGTAGAATAAAATTCATTAAATTCTAATCAGTAAGTGAATTACAACAAACATAATATGATGTGTACATCTACAGTGTCTGTTCACAATTCATCCACAGACTACCTGTCTGCGCTTGCGCCGATCGCGAGCGCTCCTTCGTCTTCATCGTTTTGTGCGTCTAGTTTATTTCTAGCGCGCATTGCCGGTGCACGCACGATTACACTCGACTAATCTGTTCCTTGTATTCTTATGATTTATGGGAGAGCTCTTTCATGATGTCGCATCGTTGGTGTAGTTAACTACATGTTAATTTGCCAGTTTGCTAGATGATTGATTAAGATTAATTTTTAAGATTAATTAATTAATCCAAGATCTACGTTGACAATTAGTTATTTATCATTTTCTGTCAATGCGGTTCTTATTGATTGCAACATTAACAATAATCACACATAGCTGGATTTCCTTATTTTGAAACGAAAGTTTTGGGTATAACAAGAAATATCTTAGTTTTTCACATGATTCTGATTGAAACTGAAATTTTGTGAAATCGTAACTGAGCGAAGACGACGAAGTTCCCAATGGGTCTGATAAATCTTTAAAACGTAATAAACAAAGCAATCTTACTTAGCAATAAGATAACTCAAACAACGTGTATGCGGAAACATTTGTAACCGATATATTACTCGTAGCACCAATCCTTCGGGATAACGGCCCATCGGAGAGCATTCCCGGATATAAATCCGCATTACGCTCAGATCACAGAGTGTTTCCTAGAAGCTCTCAAGAAACCTGCGTTCAAGATTTGAACTGTTGAGTACTGTTGTTCTCGCTCACGGTGAAATTCGCATAATATACGAGTAGACAGATAATAACAATAAAACAATTATTCTGCTATATATTTTCACATTCATTTAAATTATGTCAAAATTTAAGTTTTCAGTCAATAAAAAAATGTGAATTTTTCATTTCTTGCTTAGCAGAAATCTTCTATAGTTCCAAGGCAGTGAGGAGTACCTACCTGAGCTCAGCTTGGTTGTGGTGGAGCCGCTCAAAGCTATAGATCCAAATAAATAGTTACTAGAACCCCCTGCGACTTGATGATGTTCGTTCAACCATATCCTGGGATGTGGGTATATACACCAGTAAATGTTTTGGCTAAGCTGAAGAAGTTCCTGATTTTATTTCGTATTATTCGATTTCACATTTCGCAGCTACTAGCAGATAGAAAATAAAGAAATACTTAGCTACTTCTACAGCAGCAGTAATGACCACTTATGAAACAACTTCAAATGAGGCTCGCATAAGGTTCGAGATAGCCTCATTATATTAGACTTCGTGGCAATTCCTAAACCTCTATGGTTGGTCTACGGGTGGCCGACCTGGGAGCCTGCAGTGATCAATAAATCTATACCTCACCCAAAGAGAGTTGACACATAATGATGCCCGTAGGAACGGCAATAAAACGTGACCTTAAAATCGATATATGCAAAACTGTAGAAGTACCCACGGCTGCCGAGACTGTCTAGCGTTTCAGAGATCAACCAAATGGATTAAGCGGAACGTGAAGAAAATTCAAATATTAAATCATAACATTGGTTATTTGAAAACTAAAAGATCTGCCAAGGACCGAAAATAAAAGACATGATTTAGTCGACGTTGAAACTCAATTGCATGAAATAAACTGACAAGTAAACTACATACGTCCAAATAAACCAAATTGTTTTAAAAATACAAAATAAGAGCCAGCCAATATAGACATAACAACAACAATTGAAAAAATAATATTTTGTGTAATTTGGGAGTCTCTCATGTGTATAGATCGAGGCGTACCATCTTCGTCCGCATCATCTCTAAAAGCAAGTAGAGTACTATCTTTAGTTTCACACGCTTCATGTTTGTATGCCTCACATCATAATAGGGCGCCATTTATCTAAGCACCATGCGAGGCGATAAAGCCACCGGTTGTTTACAATTGAGTATCGACGATTTCACGCTCGCGAGCTGCCTAACGGTCAGTTGAACCGCTTATCTTGAACATGCCTCCAGTTGCTTGCAACTGTTTAATTAGTTTCAATGAATCAATTAGGAATCAGCGAAATTATTTCGAAAAGCATAAGATAGTTCCAAGTCTAGATATGGGGTAGTCGAAGAAGCTAAGCTTCCATCCCAAAATCCACAAGATCTCTCACTGGATATAAATCAAAAATCATGGCGACATACCACAATAAAACCTATCTAATGTCTTCATAGAACAACAAAGAATATTTTGGGTATTATGGAACATTTTTTCCTAGACACAACTTCTTAGCCGAGTGGCTATGTTAATTAAAAAATAACTGAAAGTACTTTTTTACACTAATGTCAGTTTTGTATGTGTTTTATTGTACTTATTTATGTTTATCGAAGTTAATTATTATTATGCGATCCCGTATTGAAGGATTTTAACTTAAACTTGAATTCTGTGTCAGCGAGGCGGTGACTTAAAAGCAGCAGAAATGCTGAGTCTCATTCTTTTTATCCTTGAAGCTTAGTCTGTTGTTATAATGTATGTTAATAATTATTCTGTAAGAGTCGAATCCAGCCGTATACCTATGAGTTGTTTTTCAATTCAAGTACATTATCCGATTGGTTAACGGTGAAGGAAAACATCGTGAGGAAACCTGCATGTCTTGAACAGGCATGTCAAGTCCACCGATCTGCACTGGGCCCGCGTGGTGGACTATGTCCTACACACTCTATGTATGAGAGTAGTCCTGAGCCCCTGCAGTGGGGACGTATATAGGCTGTTGATGATGAAGAGTTTCTAGCAACGCACAATTTGGAAGTTGTCAAATTTCAAATTTTGGTTAATAAAAGAAAAGCTTTCTAATATTATCATTATCGTCAGACAGGCTTATAAAATCAATCCTCCAACATTCTGAATCAATTGCACTTTTCAAGGACGAATTCTTGTTTGGGATTGTTCGTATTCTAGATTTATGCAAACGTTGTCCAAGTCTTGTGCTTACAATTTTGTAACGGATCTATTGAAATATTTATTTGCTTGAATTTAAGATTATTAAAGTCAAGCAAATAAATTTGCTATGCTTATATACGAACGAACTTGCTATGTTGTCATGGAACTGTTTCCAAATGAAATTAAAGTCCGTATTCTCAAAGCAAAGATAAGATGTCAATAAATCTACTGCCCAATGAATTGCGAAATAAATTGACATTGAACTTATTTGTAAGGAAAACGGTTTTTAAGGTAGGTAATTGGTAACACTGGCAATATAACAGCGTTTTTCGTCTGCGTGACATACAATCTCTAATTAGATAATATTTTTGAAGTCTACCTGGACTTCATTTTAACTTTAAGTCATTCTGACCCTTCGTTACGACGTGAAGAAAGGACAAAACACTCAAATAGAATCAAAGAATTTTTCAACAATCTTTTGTCATTATTTGAAAACTTGCCATAGTATTTTTCCTTTTAAACCCCCGACGCAAAAAGAGGGGTGTTATAAGTTGGATGTGTGTCTGCGGCATCGTAGCTCTCGAACGGATGGACAGATTTTGAGCCGTTTTTTACGCGATAATAAGTTTCTTTGCTTTGATTCAGCCGTTTGAAGAGTATCAGCTGATGTTAGGCATTTCTGGCATAAAATGTTCGTATGATTGCGGAGGTTTTCTACATTTTTAAATTTAATTCACTTGTAGTTGTTTATCACGACACTAGCATTTTCATTAACGATGTCCAAATTCATATCTCCGATGATTATTATGTCTTTTCATGGTAGCAATTTCCCTACAATTTGATCTAATTGCTCAATAAAATGCAATTATTAATCAGACCAATTTCATACTGTATGTTTCAAGAGAACCTATTTTACAGTGTTTTTGCAAATCAACTGAGAGTTACTGCACCCTGACTGCATATCCGATTTATACTACAACTACTTACTCACTGAATAAATAAAACCTTGGACGAAAAGGTCACGCGGACGCTGGCCAAATCATAATCTCACTACCCTCATTATTTTGTTTATTGTTAATAACTTCAGAGTTTCATATCAAGGAGCTTCAACTATCATAAATTGGCATTACACGCCCATCGATTTATTCGATGCAATATTTTGTGTGTAAAATGATTTTATTCATATATCTTGGACTAATGCCACTAGAAACTATATTGTTACTGTTGCCATTTATTGTAGAACATCTGTTGCTGCGTGCTGTCTAACTTCTATACGTGTATACCATCTACCACATATATCATCAACAGCCTATATACGTCCCCACTGCAGGGGCTCAGGCCTACTCTCCTACAGAGAGTGTATGGGCCATAGTCCACCACGCGGGCCCAGTGTGGATTGGCGGACTTCACATGCCTGTTAAAGACTTGCAGGTATCCTCACGATGTTTTCCTTCACCATTAAGCAATCGGATAATGTGCTTGAATTGAAAAACAACTCAAATGTACACGGCTGGATTCGAACCCTGAACCCTCAGACCTTATCCATTGCGCCATCGACGCTTATATCAAATCATCATATTCGTAATATGTCATTTCATCGTGTTCTTGAGAAGCTCCTTCTATAATATGTCGACACCGGTAAGTGTCGATACGGCCGTTGGATGGAAGCGTGCGCACCCAGAAGCCTCACGCTAATGAGGCAGTGGCGCTGCTACCTTCCATACCGGAACACAACAGTGCTATTAGCACGGCTGTTTGGTGACCGACTTAAGTAGCATTGTGGTAGCTAGCCAGGCGGACAAAGCAAATTATGCCACCAATCAAACCGAATACCGACAGGTATTATATAATAATCTGCCTGAAAATTCAATAACGAAAACAAAGGATAAATATTTTATACAAAAATTAAAACAAATATTACACGACAAATGCTATTACACAGTACAGGAATATTTGAGCGACAAACTGTAAAAATAATGATAACAGATAATGTACGTTTCCACTCTTCTATTGCAGCGCCTTCAGACAAGGTCCATGGATGGGTATATTATATTTAACAACTGATGTAAAAACCTATGGAATGCAATAAACATATTGAGTATTGAGCACCCCCATTGGTAATCGAACCCGGGACCTCCAAGCGTGTTGCCATTAGACCACGGAGGCGGTCAAGGTATGTGTAATACTTACGAGTACTACTATGACAGGAAGTAGCTTTCGTTAGAAAGTTTTAAATAGGAACCGCTTTTGTTCCAAGTCCCTTACAATCTGATCAATTGTTCATGTACTTGCAACTTTATCTCTATTGCGTTTTATTAATATCTTTAATGGACACTAACTTTGTCAAATTGCGCCGACAAATCCTGACTAAGTGGCAGTAAACACTCTGTTGTAACCAGTGTCCAAGGATTTAGTTAATCTCTGGATTTCACTTGTGCTGCTTTAAGTATTCTGTCATCAGATTTAATAGTTTCGTAAGGTAAGGTGGAGTACTTAGCTACGAGTAAATCCTGGTCATGGGCACTTATGTATTCAACCTAGTTGGTAAGTGATATAAGTTTTGATTCTATTACAATTTGTTACAATAAAACTTTTGGTTTTATTAATGTACACGTAACTTTGTGAGTTTAGCAGAAGAATTTATTATTAATATAAATATGTATAAAGCTTTTTATACCGTGTAGTCTCGGCTTTTTATAGCCCCATGACCATTGGTAACAATGTTAAATCAGAGCCCAAATCTAAGTAAAGCCCTTAAAAGTAAACTAAGGAAATAGAAAAAGGAGAAGAAATCAATTAAGTTATGGAAAACAGGACGTGATCTATTAGAGAACTTGTAGCCGCTGAAAATTATAGTACCTAGTAACGTATCGATAAAATGATAATTATGTATTCAGGAAGGCAATTACAATCTACTTATTTTAGATTATCACTAATCACCTAGCAATATCTAGATTTACGGCTCTCGAGACTTGACCAACCATGGACCAACAGCGAGGCCCAAAATGTATGAAATGTTATAACGGAGTCTACAGTCTGTACGTTTAATGTGTGTTATTAAGATTTTTTATCTATACTAGATAGTTAATAAGTCGTAAAAATGTAACCCAGATATAATTACACTTTACGTGCTATCAAATAAACTTTAATAGCTCTCTTTAAAGTATAGTTAGCTAACAAAAGCAATTACGACACACAAAAAATAGATTTTTACATTTTAGTAGGACCTTTTAGTAGTCATCATTGGCAGTGCCGATATAAATCTATTTTAAAAGAAATTTAATGCCATTTCGGTGTGGATTAATTCGACCAACCAATAAAGTCTTAGTTAATTCAGTCAGCATCTTTATAACATCACTAAAACACTGTTATTGTGGTTCGTCACATCTTAAAACCTCGGTTCTTTCATCTGAAGCCCATAAATCTAAAAGAGACATAAAAATAGTTGTACGTGACTACCGAAACATTGTGGGGCTGTGTAAAGTTTATAGACCACGTAAAGCTAAAAAAACTGACAATAGAAATGCTATCTCCAGCAATTATATCTTTGACAGTACCTATTCAATGATATTTCGCCATTTACGGTGATTCAATAATTATTTATTAATAAGATTTTATTAAATATTCTACTATTAATTGTTTTACCAATCTGCCTTTTTCATATGTTTAAAATATCATATAATTATGACGACGGCCACTGCTGAGTAAAACCGGCTTGAATGACCTGTTTGTCCTGCTCTGTCACATACAGCGTTAATTACTACTCAGATTATGAGTACATATTTATTTATATAACACCACTTACCCCTTGTTAATTATATGATTCTTCTGCCCCAAGGTTGCTTGGAAGAGATCGCTCTTAAATTAAATCAATTTATTTGTCTTACCGATAAGGCCGCCTTCATTGTACCTTTTATATTCTGTTTGTGTGTGTGTAATAAAGTATATTTGATTTGATGTTTCGACCTATGTGTATGTGTGTCAATGAATCTTGCCTAAAGGATAAATGTTAGAAATGTTATAATTTGATTGAACAATAATGAAATTCCACTTTATTTCGCATTAAATTAATTAAATGAATTTGTGAAACTATTTCAAGCAACTTTGAATAAATGCTTAAATGAATGAGTAAACAAGTTTTTTTTTTAGGGAAACAAACTGTACTAATTTTTAATTGACTACAGATAGCACTTGTGTCGAAAACTGGAGAAATATGAGATATTTGCCCCAGCGTGAGAAATGTCAGGGAAACTATACTCGTATATTACGTTTATTGTATTCAATACGTAGGTAACATAAAGCATTTCTATTAGGGTGTGTTAGACTTCTGTGGCATAGACCATCTACGTCGCCGCTAGACTGGTGGTCCGATTTATTTACAAAATAGTGATTGTGTACGAAATAAGTGATTTAACATGGAGACTTAGCTGTTATTGTAATGTGATTGAAAGAACCGAACGTTTGATCATTGGCCTTTGTAATGATCACCGTAAATCTGATGATTAAGATGATTTGATTAACATACAGAAAGCCATTAAGGATGGACTAAGATAATTTTAGGGTCTAGTGAACTTCTTTTCGAGACTTTAGACGTTGTTGTTGTTGAATAGGAGAAATATGAGATTTTTGTCATGCAGAAAAAATTAATGTAATTCAAAAATATCTGTTAAACCTGTTAAAAATAATATGTTAAGCAGTAACATATAAATAATCTTGATGTCCCACTGAATGTATTTTAAAATTTATTTGAAACTAATCTATTTTAAATTTACTGTCGTTTTGTTTATCTACAATCGTATAAAATATACTTGAATACCATAAAGTCCTTTAAAGCTTGAAGTTCTCAACCGACTTCATATCATATGTACAGGCAGAATTTGAATTACTCTGCCAGTTTCCGGGCTTCCTGAATACCATCAGTTTGAGAACCATTGAAATCCAATGCATAGCCATTGTATTGATTGCAAGGATACTCAAATCTTTAAGTTATGGAGGTCACTAATTCCAACCCAACCTAACCTATATCTACTACAATTCAATTTTGAAATCCGAAGCAAAAAATGTCGATAACCTCGTCCGGATCTCGGCCAAATCCGAACCGGGCATTGACATTCAAAAAAGGGAAAGTCCATTTAACTAAATAGCCATAATTAGGATCATTAGCAGTCGGTTGAGTGTTATACTCGTAATATAATGTGGAACGTCACGCGATGTGCCGACAAGGAATACCGTCAGCTCGCTACAACTTTGCTGGAACCTTGCTGGAGTTGCGTGTGTACTCGTATTGATGACAAGATTCTGACGTACAAACATTCGTTGGAGGCGGGAATACTTCGATGCTTGCGCATGCCGCGAAAGTAAAATGGATTGCATTTTTCTTCTTCTATTGCAGTCTAATTCCAAGTAAAGCGTAAGGAATACGCATTTTATTTCGATTCAGACAACTGACATGATATTGTCCAGGAAGATTATTACTGTACGCCATTCTGAAAAATCAAAAAAAGTTTTTTTTAGGTACGTACTTTCCCCCCGTTGCTTTTAAATCTGCAAAATTAAATTTAATCATTTGTACAACATTAGAACACACTTGCCCACGACTTCTAAAATCGTATATATATTTTTATATTCCATATGCTGTGTTCATCCAGATTAGGTGAGCTGTTAAATCGTAAAAGGACAACATACAGCCAGGGCAAGCAAACACAGACAGAGAGATAGTTACAGAAATTTCGAATGTATTGTAGTAGCACAGAAGTGAGGCTAAATAAAAAAAATTGTTTAGGATAAATGTGATTTCCTACCTGTAACTTCGTGAACGTATTATTCATCGAGTACTTAATTATCTTACTACATCTTAGTATCCCCCTTCTGTTATAAAAGTGCGGATTTCACATTCGTCGTCACACTTTACAACTGCAAAAAGAGAGTCAAATAAAATAAATGGGAATACGTTGATCCTCCCACGTGATTTCGGTCAAACACTTAGCCGAACTAACTCCCCCAAAATCCCTAAATTAAATCAAGGTTGTGTTGGGATCCGAGGCTGTCGTACGGTGATGCATTTGTTTATTTATAAAAATCCAAATCTTCGGATTTATAAATACATTTAAGGAGAATTATAAAGCTACCGATGCTACGAGCTACTGTATTACAGACACCGTATTCTTTGATGTCGAATCCTTTTGATTGGAACACACAATGGAAGTTCGTTTGATCTCTCCGGTGGCCGGCGGTAAGCTCGCCCAGTGACAAATCACCGCATGCCGACGTCTTGTATGGAATCTGTATGGCATTCTACTTCGGTTTCCACGATCTTTATTTACGATTTTTGACACGCCACTTCCTTTGTTTCGAAGCCTCATTGGTTCGCAGAAAACATTAATATTTTTATTAATTGTTTTTGGTTTAATCCGTTCTTAATTTATTAAAATGATTGTGATACGTCATAATATTTTATATAATAATACGTACTAATGTCCGGTGGGAATCAAGGCTTCACTGAACATCAGTGCTGCTTCATCCACTCTCGGCTGAAGTGCAGCTCATGAGTGAAGACCTTTTCGGCGCTCACTGCGCGACACGGGTAGCTGTATCACATTTTTTGTGTGAATAATTGGTAAAGTTAAATTAGCTGTTTTATATTGTAAATTATATTATTTTTCTAGATTTAGTTTAAAATATTTTTCTACGTTTTTTTTTGTTTTTTATGTACACCGTGTTTTGAATGTCGAATAAATGTGTGTCTATGTTTAATATTATAAAATGCGAAAGTGTGTTTTTAAGTTTGTCCTTCAACGCTAGCATGTAAATCAAATTAATATATATTCTAGAACTGACACTCGCACACACCCGAAATGAAGTCATTCAGTTTCGAAAGCAATGCCATTCCTCAAACATTTAAGCCATACACATAAATCGTTAACTTATTTATATTCAGTTACACAAATTAGTGAAAATATCTAATTTTAAAGTGAGAACAAGCCGCCGTGCCGCTGCGTTCCATGCAGTCCACCGCGGTATGTGCAGGAGTTGAAATAATTTAATGTAGTATCAAGTTACATGATTTAAAATATGTATTAGTAATGAAAATTTATAGTTCACTGACTTCCATGTTCATATTTAAATAGTTGAAGTTAGTTCAGGGCTGGGTAACCTTTTCAAAACTTGTTGTTGTTGTTACTTCTTAGCCTCTTGATGGCACAACTATTAATAATGGTCGTAAAAACTTAACAAAGGTCAGATTTAATTCTCACAATAAATTTAATTTTTTTCTTTTTAAATTCCTATAATAAAAAGTAATTGAAATTATTTGTCTGATAATTTATGAAGTCTACTCAAACTAAGTCGATGGCAAAAGTACTATATAGATAATTTAACCACAGATTGAATAAAGATTTAATACTAGATATAAAAAAGAAAATACTTCATAAGCTCTGTGGAAACACGGAAAAACTTTACACGGGCACAAGTAAGATAATTATCTTCATACATAATGATCGAATGATATAACAATAGCAACTTCGTCCGCGTGGACATGGGAAAGTATCCCACGGGAACTACTTGCTCGAACGGGATAAAAACCCTTTAGAAAAAATCAAGCCATTGTGACCCTCCGTTAAGACGTGAAGGAAGAACAAACATACTTTCGCATATTATAATATTTAGTATGTATTTTCTGAATTTCTAAATAACATCTCTAAAGAAGACATTGTCAATATTATTTGGTCTCGGTAAAGAATATTTCGAGTCATCATCATCAGCCGGGAAATGACCACTGCTGGACATAGACCTTGAGGTGGCCACGTACAACCGATCCATCCACTAGCGGACGGCCGGGTACACACGGGTTCCCGGTAGCAGGTCGCTACTTGAGAACTTTTACCCCCATCGGTCATCAACATCTCCTTGAAAACCTATTTCATTCAAACGCAAAAGTGCAATAAAAACTATAACTCGTGATCCAATTGTTGCGAGCCACTGGCGCGTTCATCGCCGGCGCCGCGCTATTATCGATATTACAAATAGTTGCACAAATAAATACTAACGCTGGATTGTTGCAGAAATGCAGACTATCTGGAGAGTATGCAACAATGAAAAAACAATGGCAAGGTGCGCCTGGGCTTTACACAAAACCGACACGACACATAATTCAGATTGCCGGTTGTTTCAATGAACAAACATGAAATTTTTAATGGTATCTCTATAGCATATTTTATAATGATGGGAATAAAAATAATTGACAGTATGAATTCGTTCATAAAATATCACGGACGGTGTTCCGAATATGAGTAAGTAAATATGTGTAGAGAGAAAACATAACCTATAAAATGAAGCTAAAAAACAAAGTGCATTTGTTTATTCTCCAGCAACAATAAAATTGTAAATGCATTTACAACGTTGTCAGAGACCGGCCATTAGCACACCCATCATTGTAATTTAGTAACAAAATAAAAATGTTAACAGTTGCATTTGATTTCACATGTAAATATTGTTTATTGGTAATAGCTGTTGGTAATAAATAAAATAATCAAACACACAGGAAGTCCTATTTGTAGTAATATTCAAATGTTTATTACGCAACTTAGCCGCAATGAGCGAGTAAGTTTCGGAGAAACAATTACGACAGCGTTAGGTGAACTACGAAGCTAGTTTTACTCGATTGTGCGAAAGAAAATATACTCTTTTATTTTTTTAGCATTAGAAAGTATGAAAGAGTTGTTTCAAATCCGCCTTGCACTTATACACTTTAAAAATAGACAAATACTAAAATTACTGTGTATTTCATTATATTTTTTACGTAAGCACAGAATAAATAATAGAACATATCACCGAGTCAAACATAGAACGTTCTACTTTTTGAAGTCCATTAAAAATTGAAGTATAAAAATTTGGCAATTTTTTTTTGAAATATAAAAATTTTTGGTAACGAAAAATTGACTGAGTAAAGTTGTTAAACGTTCTCTCCATTTTAAGCAAACCCTTGCCAATACCATTGCATAAATAAATGGAAATACTCGAATTGTTTACTCTGTTGATCCTTCAAGTGCAGTGTTGGCGTGAGTTTGGCTGGGAAGTGTTCTCGCGCGCTTGAGTGTTTATGAACTTGGATAGAACGGTATTGAAGTTTATTTACTAGATTCCTAGTAAATGGAATATTGCATCAGAATGCTGAAAGTGGAGATTAAAGGATATTTCGTTAGCAGACGTACGCTACGCACTACAAAAAGAATCATTCACAACTAACTTTTTAAGTCGACTAAAAACTTCGAAATGTAACACATATCAGTCTGTAATTACCCCACTATGTCAGAAATATGAATCTGTTCAGAATGCTTCCATACAAAACTTTCATACATAATCTTTTAAAATAGAATGGCTGGTTTAGTTAAATACAGCGGTAATCGGTTAACAGCGTCGCGAAACTATAGCCCTCCCTCACACTGTTGCTGGTCCCTAGATGGCGTTTTGAACAATTGGATGCAGGTGGCTCGCGATCGATGTGGCGTACCATGAAGGGTGGCCTATAAATAAATAAAATAATAAATAAAAATAGTTTATTAACACTTTTAAAATACATAAAATGACCTAATTATATTTTTGTTACTGCTATGTTTGTTGAGGATCTCTGGTTACTGCAGTAGGTAAAACCTGTGTCGCAATAACCAGTGATTCGACCGAGACTTTATACAAACAAAAATTTGCGTATTGGTTGGTGTTATGGTCTGGTTATAGCCTTTGTTCAGATATTTATTTTAAGTTAATCCTATACTGGAATTATATCTTATGAGCGATCCCAAATGATTAAATAATATCTATGATATAAATTTGAGTAATTCCTCAGTGTGTAAGTAGTCTAGTGAGAGAAGGTATTCTTTTAGCATGTTTTTTAGATTGTGCTTGTTTATTGAAGTAATATTAAATTTTTTGTTAATTTTAGAGTAGAGGAGTGCGCTAATTATGTAATATTGGTGATTTGCAAAGGTAGTTCTATGGGGTTCACTGAGAAGGTGTGATCGATTTGATCGTGTGCTTGCGTTTGAGGGGACATTTTGATGCCTTCTTAAAATGGTTCGGAGCACAAACAGTTGTCTGACGGTAAGTACCTTACATTCCATGAACAGTTGTGAAGTGGGGTATCTGATAGGTTTTTTAGTCATTACCTTCAGTACAGCTCTTTGTGCTCTTTCTAGATTTAAGAATTTCGATTGGTTTGCACCGCCCCAAGCTGGAATACAGTAATTTAAAACTGATTGACTAAGCTAGTCTAGCTAGATAAACCATTTTTAGGGTTTCGAAGTCTGCTGCGTGCTATAATTCTTCTAGTTCTAGCGTTTAACAATTCGAGATGAGGATGCCAATTTAATTTTTCGTCTATGACAACACCTAAGTATTTGATGGTCGAAACCCGAGTTAGAGATAAGCATGTACATGTTGAATTTATTTCACTACATTCATGTGCTTTAATGGTAAAGGATATAGAAGGGAGTAATTTTTGTGTAATGGAGAAGGTGATAAAAGATGTTTTATCCAGGTTAAGTGTTAATAAGTTGATTCTAAGCCATTTCATTATTGTTTTAAGGGTTGCTTCAGCTCTACTCTTTACTTCGGCCCAATTTTCGCCTTTAAGTAAGATTGCCGTATCGTCTGCGTAGGCATATATTTTCCCCTGTGTAATGGTAAGGTTACATAGATCATTTACATAGATCTGAAAGAGAGTGGGACCCAGTATGCTTCCTTGGGGGACGCCATATGTAATGTTTTCCTCACCACTTTCTAAGTTGTCTATTTTAACCCGCATTTTTCTATTTGTGAGATAGTCTTTGAAAATATCTAGGCTTAAACGTCCAACAGTGGACGATTCCTGGCTGATGATGATGTGTGTCTATTTTTATATAATAACTGCGCAAAGTTGTCTTAATTTAAAAGATTATGGTAAAAGTAATTTAGCATGAAACTTTTATCGAGCAAAATCACCTTACGTTTTCATTTCTTGGCTAAGCTGTAGTTGAAAAATAACTATAAAGAAAAATATCAATTGACCAAGAAACAACACAAAAGATTAGTACATGCAGAACACGATTGTTGTGACACCTGTGACAGACAGACAGACTGACAGTCGCAAGCGCATCGTTCGCTTTGTCTGTACGTTCACCTCGTCTTTTCGAGATTTTCGCCTGCTCGTCATTATGACAATGAGATGAGTTGTCATTTAAAATATTTGTGTCATACCTGCCTCCATTATTCTCGATGCGCATTTTACGTGTCGCGGGAAGCAATCAGCGTTTAAAAGTGGTAATAGGTATTACTTATTACATTTTTCTTGGCACATGTCAACGAGTATTTAATTTTAAACAGGTAAGGGGGAAAAGGCGGTTCATGCGTGTGCATAACAAATTTTATGCAGGATTTTTTTTACCCATATGACATGATGAGAAACGCATATTTGCACTATACTTAACACCAGGTTTAGCGTTCTGTATCTCAAAAGAAAAAGGAACCCTTCTAAGATCACTTTTGTCTGTCTGTCTGTCTGTCAAGACCCTTTTTCTCAGGAACGCGTGGAGATATCAAGTTGAAATTAAGACGACTCACTGATTATTTTCTCGTTGCCTCGCGAGAGAGCAATAGCGATACTTACTTCCTTGGCGGCAGAAAGAGATATGCATAGGATCACATTGTCTCAAGAAAATCAACGTAAGCGAAAAATCGTTCATTGCTTGAAAACTAGAAGATCAATTAAAAAATCATTTGTGCTAAACTTAGGAACCATAATTTCCTTCACAATTTTATAAAAATAAGCTTGTAATCTTTAGTCGATTCCTAAAACAATCAATTTAAGTGCTTTAGAAGAGCAGTCTGAAAAATAGATCTATCAAGAAAATTTGCACAAATCGTGTCTCTGGTTGTGCTATTCCTCGATATGTCTTCGAGATATCATTGATGTAATATCAAGTCTATCTGCTACCGTTAGTGAGAAAAATAGATTTTCACGACCCCTAAAAATCAGTGTTTACCAAAGATTCTGGTATTAAGAGGAAACCGTATTCCGGCAGGGACTTCCACTCCTTAGCTGTAGGCGTAATAAATGAAATGCTTCATGCGAAATGGTTGAATGTCAATCAAGTAGGGGTGGAGTGGAATTGGGTCGTTTATCTAGTTGACCGTTTGTAAAAAGTTTAAAAGAAGTATTCCTACAGTTGCTATGGGTACACTTATAAGGGAGGTTTTCCCCAAAGGGCTGGCGTTCTACAGGCATTAATATAATAAAGTGAGCTTGTTTGTTTATTTGTTAGTCCTTCCTTTCCTTCCACTCCGATGCGTGTAAAAATGACTAGATTTTTTGTAAAGGCCAATTGATGGGAAGAAAAATGACACAGACATTTTCTAGCAGTAGTCAACGCGGACGGTCGCTGGCAAAATCTAGCATATTATACCTGGTATGTGAGTGCGGTGTTATGAGCTATTTGATAAACACGGAATCAAGGAAACCAGACTGTTGTTTACTTGACCAGTTCTCTCACGTCCCCGCGTTTGCCTGGGCTCACTAGAAGGTTGGCTGTAAATCTTTTGAGCAGTAAAAAGGTTTCCAGAAATCCTATGATATGCATATTATATACGACAAGGCATCGGTTGCAAGTGCAACATGACTCAATGATCAAAAATAAATATATTCTAAGTAGTATTTTCTTTCTTTATTTCATAGTAATATTGGTTAGCCTACGTCTCTTTTTATTAAGTTTGTTACCTTTTCACGGCTAAGCAATTCATACTTAAATTTGGCCAGATCGTAGCCGAATAATATGAAGTCGGCCATATTGTACTTTTTATGTAGAATACACTAGTAGGCACTTTTATGTGTGGGTCGTCAGCTTCCTCATAGAGCTATGAGAATTCTACGCATGCCAAATTTTAAGGCAATTTAGGAGCAATCAAACTTTAGCATTCATAATTTAGCAGCAACCATGACTCAGTTACAGCGAGTTGTTTTTAGTGTGTCAGCTGGAGACATGGGTCTCCAGCTGACACATGCCAGGAAGGCAAACCAGTGGGGTTAGGGCTTTAGACTATAGTCAGGCATTTAAAGCACAATGACAGCAGTGAGAGCCAAAAAAATTAACGATCACATTGATAAACTGTTGGATCTACGAACGAAATACCGTGTGTAAGCTGGCGACCCGTGTCACCAGCTTACACATCTGGATCTTCGTAATTATTCAAGTTACGATTATGTATTGTACCTCATATTTTAGAGCAAAATAGCAGCGCCAGGCTTCAAAATTTTCGAATCTCTAGTGCTAAAACTGTTTGAGCTACGAGCCGATATGTGTGTGTAAGCCGGTGACATGGGTCGCCAGCTGACACATGTTGTATCTCTGAAACTACATAAGTGAGAACTTCGTTTTAAAGATCAGATGAGACCATACAATAGCAGCGTTCACGAGTCAAAATTTCAAATCTCCTGGCTGTCTAGATTCAAAGTTATAAGCAAAAAACTATTTTCCCGCCAAAAAATTCAAAATAATCGCACGGACGCCGCTGAGCGGGCCGTTGCCGTTCCGTGCACTACGCTATTACAATAGAGTTTCAACTTAGCCGTCATTGTTTTAAAATTCATTTTAACCTGCACTTTCGTATCGATTCAATTGGTATATTGAGCGTGTTAGACCAGGAGCCGACAGAAATAAGCAATGGTATACTACCGATTAACTTCATAGAGAGACTACGAACGACCTTCACCAAATTTGAGGTCAAGTGAGAACCCTTCATCGCAAATCTACTAATTTGACTAATACGGAACCAAGATTTAGTTTAGTAATGAATCAACATATAAGAAATAACAATTTACGGTGTGATATAACATAGTATAAGAGGTTTTGTTCAACATATACAGTTTACATCACTATGATCAATAATTGTTGAGCTCGGTATTTAGTATATTTTCAGTAGCAATTATTGAATAAAACATGATATAGATTTCACAAACATTTAATTTTCATTTAAATTCCATACAAAGCTATGTCTCGTTTATTTCTTTATAGTATCCAACCTGTGATAATGGAACGCTAGTTTTTAGAAAAATAATTAATCTTAATGATGTTAACTAATATACACACACTTTAGAAGGCAGGTATTCTGAATTCTACTGGTTATTATATATAAGTTTCAACAAAATAAGGGTTCCCATACAAAATTATGACTTGTTTACTTCTTTAGAATACAACTATCGCCTTTCAGAAGCACCTTTGTTATGATCAATTATGTACATAAGCGGTTAATTTTGTGACTAAATAATATATTTAGGCGAACCCTAGATTGGATCTCTTTGTTGTTCTTCGGTCTGTCAAGACCCCTTTTTTAAGGAATGCGTGAATGCATCAAGTTGAAATTGATATCAAATACTCAGGTGTGCAATCCCTTATATCAAAGCCGTGCATGACGCATATTTTTGATTGATCTATAATCCTGAAATTTGGCAAAAAACAAAGTCTTATGGGACAAATATAGGAACCCTCGGTGCGCAAGTCTGACTCGCACATGTCCCGTTTTTGATATTATGAAAATCAGACAAAGCAATGTTAGTCAACTTTTATAATAAAAATATATCAAATCATAAGATTTTTATTCATTTGCAAATCTAAATTTCTGAGTATAAGCAATAATTTTTATTAAAATGTGCCAATATTGTTTGCAATTTCCATGAAAATAGCTATGAATAAAAGTTTAAGAAATACAGCCTATGTCATTTTCCATCCTTTTCCAAACTACCCCTATACAAAAAATCATCATTCTGACTCTACGTTACGACGATAATAAAGGACAAACAAACAAAATCACTTTTGCATTCATAATATATAAATAATATTAGTATGGATTGCTATTGAAAATATACTAAATACCGAGCTCAACAATTATTGATCATAGTGATATAAGCTGTATATGTTGAACATATACCTCTTATACTATGTTATATCACACCGTAAATTGTTATTTCTTATATGTTGATTCATTACTAAACTAAATCTTGGTTCCGTATTAGTCAAATTAGTAGATTTGCGATGAAGGGTTCTCACTTGACCTCAAATTTGGTGAAGGTCGTTCGTAGTCTCTCTATGAAGTTAATCGGTAGTATACCATTGCTTATTTCTGTCGGCTCCTGGTCTAACACGCTCAATATACCAATTGAATCGATACGAAAGTGCAGGTTAAAATGAATTTTAAAACAATGACGGCTAAGTTGAAACTCTATTGTAATAGCGTAGCGCACGGAACGGCAACGGCCCGCTTAGCGGCGTCCGTGCGATTATTTTGAATTTTTTGGCGGGAAAATAGTTTTTTGCTTATAACTTTGAATCTAGACAGCCAGGAGATTTGAAATTTTGACTCGTGAACGCTGCTATTGTATGGTCTCATCTGATCTTTAAAACGAAGTTCTCACTTATGTAGTTTCAGAGATACAACATGTGTCAGCTGGCGACCCATGTCACCAGCTTACACACACATATCGGCTCGTAGCTCAAACAGTTTTAGCACTAGAGATTCGAAAATTTTGAAGCCTGGCGCTGCTATTTTGCTCTAAAATATGAGGTACAATACATAATCGTAACTTGAATAATTACGAAGATCCAGATGTGTAAGCTGGTGACACGGGTCGCCAGCTTACACACGGTATTTCGTTCGTAGATCCAACAGTTTATCAATGTGATCGTTAATTTTTTTGGCTCTCACTGCTGTCATTGTGCTTTAAATGCCTGACTATAGTCTAAAGCCCTAACCTCACTGGTTTGCCTTCCTGGCATGTGTCAGCTGGAGACCCATGTCTCCCATGACCCATGTCTCCAGCTGACACACTAAAAACAACTCGCTGTAACTGAGTCATGGTTGCTGCTAAATTATGAATGCTAAAGTTTGATTGCTCCTAAATTGCCTTAAAATTTGACATGCGTAGAATTCTCATAGCTCTATGAGGAAGCTGACGACCCACACATGGCACTTTTATAGTTGGAGTGTCGTAAAAGCCACTTTTATCCCGATCCGTAGCTCTATTTTTGATTCGCTCCTATCGATCAATTTTAAGTCGTATGAAAACAAGTTTGACCGTATTTTTGAATCATTCGCCTCAGGTGTTGCCACAGAGATTTAGGTGTTGCCAATATAACTTGATGTTTAATTTTATCCGTTTCGTGCAGAAAAATAAAACCGGTAATTATCGTAACGAAAAAGTTATTTCACATTTTAACAATTATAATTTTTAATAGTGATACTTGAGCCTATTGTTAGAAAAAAGTAAAACTATAAATTGAAATCAAATCTATTTTTATCATTCGCTTGATTTGATAAAACCGGTAATTCACGCAACGAAAACGGAACGCAAAGTTCATAGAGCTGTAGGAACTGTCAATGTCAATCAGTGTAATGTCAGTGTTGGACGATGACGAGTCTATCGCTCGCCTCCAGCAAAGAGATTCAAGAAACGATTCAAAAATATCAAATTTCGTAAGTCGAACGAAAATCAGTGGAAATCAAGCGCTCGTGGTACGTAGAGCGAATCAAAAATAGAGCTCCCGAGCCGACGCGAATATTTATAATTTATTTAATTATTGCAGATATATACTTCATAATAATTGCATGAAACTGACAAACTGAGGCAACAGATCCAAAGTGGCTTAGTTTATTACTTATTGCTTCACTTGTTGCTCGCGGAATCATCTTCTATGTGCTACATATTTTACGTATTTCACACAAAAACATCATCCTGTCATAAGATATCAGTGATTTTATGACGAATAGACACTCTTTTATTCTTATAGTTATATTAAATTATACTATAAATCTGTGCAATAACAATAAATATTAATTAGATTATCGATTGGAAGATTAATATATATGAATAAATGAATATTTTATTGTGTTAGTCAATATACCGGAAGATTCCATCCAACCTAGAGAAGGACTAGACGATGTTTACAACAAAGCATGAGTGTTGAGACGAAGGATGAATTATATCGAATGATTAATAAATATCAAAATTAGAATTACTTTGATAAAGACGATTTAAATGTCACGAGTTCTAAGTTCCATCATCAGAAGCTTCCAGGTCTTGCCTTAGCCTTTCTACCGGATTTTGTACCCTATTGTAAATAGTGACTCGTAAGTGATTGATCAATAAGCAGTGGAAGTGTATTGTATGACAGTTTCAACATTATCCTTATGATACTGGCTGAGAAAGTTGATGCTCGTGTGCTGAACCATAGGACAAAGTTTCGTTTTCAAGTTTCGTCCATTGTTTCAGTCAAAAAATATATCTATTGTGGATATTATATTGGTAGTTTTCTCCGATTGAATAGCTCCTATTCGCTCGTGTCAGCTCGTGTAGACAGAGTTTGTTTAGTGAACCGTTAACATGTCTGTGAAAACTGTAGCAGCACCGGCGCTAATCACTTGGAGTGCATTCGCTAGGGAAACGACTCATATCGAACCACAGCGGCTTTACAGTTTTGTTTCTTAAACGAGATATTTCGAATTCGGCCTGCACTTGTACAGTATTTAAAAAATCAAATGTTCATCTGAATATGTATATAAAAATATTATAATTACATTTTTGGATTTTTTTTATTGTACAAAATCATTCTTTTGTACTAAGTGATAGCGTCAAATGTCATTTTAGTGACGCCATCTTTGTTTTCAACGGTAAGTCTTCCCTGTTTCGTGCTTTTTATGTGTTTTTGTACAAATAAACTTAACCAAAATATACCAAAATAGTAACTAAATCACTTTTATTTGATAATGAACTTTTAAAATTACAAGTGTACTCGACCAGGCCTTGGCTCCATACATTCGCGGATCATGTCATTTAGATCGACAGATCGATATTGTTACTTTTTACCATCATCATAAAATCAAAATAATCAAAATACAATTGTACAAAAATGCATTTTTAATGTATGATTGGTTTGCACTTGGCCTTCATCTCACCATAACTGCATGCGTGCGCAGGCACTCAGAAGTCACCTGAATAAAACAATTACTCGATATAGTTTGTACATAGGCCCATCTATAAAAAGGGGTGACCCTATTCTAAAGCTGAGACCACACAGCCTATCAAGCAACACGCAGTTACTAACCAGATAGGCAGAACCACGACATACTCCATCAAAAACAGCGACAAAGGAGTCAAAATATTAATAACAAGGGACAAATCGCAAAAGAGGCGCTCGGCGACACTTTATAAATAGCTAAGGGTCTTATTGTATTGTCACAAAGCTGTAAGTTCATTGGTTCCTCTAGGAGAGGTACTTGAAAATAACAATAGATCGAATTACCTTGGAGCAGGTACTCGCCAGGGATGTTAGACAATGGTTAAAACAGTTCACGTTTTATCAGAATTGAAGTAAAGACTGTTTTAATGTAAGCTTTAAGAGAACTGATTTTCAATTCAATGAAATTGATTACGTTGTGAATACGGATTTACCTAGAAGCCTACAATTCAAACAGTCAGAAAAAAAAAGAATTTTTTTAACCGTTTTCAAAAAAAGAGGAGCTTTTCAATTAGATTGTATGTTTTTTGTACGTACATTATGCGATTCTTTTTAGGCTGGTAGATCATACTTCACATGTGGTCCTATATAAATTTTATCAAAATTGATTTAGCGCTTTTTGAGAACATCAAAAAAAACTTACCCAGATAATTCTACCTGTGTAGACTTTAACGGTAGTTGAAATCGGTTCCTTAGTTCTTTTGAACGCGTTAATTTCCTTTTTGTTGTGCAATATTTCCCGCGTTCTATGTTTATATTGGAAGCAAATGGTTCTGAAATATTCTTCCTGACTTATTCTCAGAAAGTGAAATATCAGTCAAGAATTATACAATTACAGTGTAGGCATACAGTCGTCGAGATATTATGTATTCTGATTTTAAAATATTATAGGAATAGTGAACGGATATATATATATATATACGTAGATTAAAAACTAGATTAAGTATACTTTTATGTATTGCATTGTCTCAATATAATTTAGGACTTTAAAACAGGATATCAGGACTTTCTAAGAATGCCACGGCCCTTGATCAAGCATTGTTTTGAGATTCTTTATTATAAGTCTAAAACTGAAGGTATTCTTACATTGGTAAAATTAGCAAAGTCACAAAAAATTTTAAACATAAAAAGTTATTTAATTTTGAAATGTAAATAAAGTCATCCATCCTACTCTTACAATTTAAAACATCATAAATGTTTCACCGTCCTCAAATCTAACTTCGATAAATGCAAAAGCTTTTCAGCGAACCTTGCCAAGTTCAATAGCGACGGCGTGCGTGTGCGCACCATAGCAAACAGTCGACCAGCCAGTTGACGGCGCACGCGCCCCCGGCGAACACGCGCGACCATCGATACAATCGATCGATTCATTGTTTACATCGGATTTTACATCGATCGACACACTGGCCGCTTTTCATTCATAATAGATACTATTTTTCTTACTGGCCGTTTTGATTTCAAATTTAGAACAATGGAGCTCTGCAGTTTGTGCCTAATTTGAATTTGGATTTAGTGTTTTTCTAAAGTGAAACACGTGAACTGAAAAGTGTACACGTTAGTGAGTGAAGTGCAATAATTTTCTCTAAATTTATTTATCAAAAATATATAGTGTAGTGTTTTAACACATACAGATTGTATTTCGAGAGGTAAGCATACAAATTCAACTCTTCGAATTTCTCTTTATGGATTAACAATCTTAGCAATACATTAAATAATTTGTGTTTAAATGTATATAAGAGGACTGACCTAACTCAACATAACTATTTCCGTAACGTTTGTATTTAGTGCTGTCGAAAAGTAGAAACAAATGTTCGTATCTACAAATAAGCTACGACTAGACAATCTCAAGAGCAAAATACCTATAAATCAAGCTGAGGTGCGTCCGCGCAGCCGCCCCGTGCTGAAATGTTGATGGCTGCTGACGCGACCGGGGGGGTTGACGCAAGGTACAGGCTCTATTACATTCTTTATATTAATAGAATTATACATATCACGTATATGTAAGACCATTACTAGAATAGAATCATTCGACTAAGGGCAGAATTAATGATGGAGTATATGGAGAGAGTATCTAAAACATTTTACTGCGGGGATTCACCTTGCCATTGATTTATAGTCAACCGTCGTGAATACATTCAATCACAGGGCGGAATCAAAGCGTACAAATGATAAAATCTCATTTAAACATGAAAGTTGCTGTGAGTGTGAATTTTCGAGATGATTTCCTAGAAGAGGCTTTCGACCCTCGACAGAAAAAAAGACCCTTATAGGATTACTTTGTTGCTGATCTATCTGTCTGACGTGACCTTTGATCTCCAAATCTATAAGGTACTTCCCATTGACCTGGAATCCTCAGAGGCAAAAAGAAAGGGCTCACAAATATACGGATAAATCTGAAAAACATTGCAAAGTGTGTTCGTCAATCGGACTCGTTAAAGCTTTGTTCTGTCGTATTACCTTACCTATTATGAATATCATATTCTGTGTACGGAACCCTCTGTGCGCGAGTCCCACTCACACTTGGTCGGGTTTTCTTTTAACTTTAATGCATGACAGAATTACAATAGATTCTTGTTTTCCGCCATCCGTTCATTCTTTAAGCCGTATCAGGTAAGTCCCAAAGCGGGAATGATTACATAATGATCCCTTTGACAAATTATAAGCTATCATTGAGCATTTACTACCTTATTAATAGTTGAACGGTTTGTTCTGCTCCACTATCCATTGATTTGTCTTCTTGAAGTACATTGTTTTTTACCGTTAATACTTATTCATATTCATATATCATTGCCTCAATTTTGTCTTCGATCTCATAAATCGTTTCGAGATTTGAGACCGTGATAGATAACGTGTTAGAAAAAAATGTTCCGTCTCGTTGACAACTTCTTTCTGGGTTTCCAACGTTAATGGTGGTCAAGATAAAATTCTTTCGCTAAACACGTCTGGCTTCTTTCAAATGGTGCATGAATGAATTTTTGATGATAACATTTTCCGGAAAGCATTCTAGAACTATCAATTGAGATAAAACGTTTCATTGGATGGGAGAGTTTCATAAAATATGGCAATGACTCGAACTAACGAGATGGCTGTTACTGCTATCGTTATCACTTTCTGAATAAAGAAACATTTGTGACTCGTTTTTACTAAGCATGGAAATTGTGATTCATAGAATCATGTCTCGATATCAAAGTTATTACCACATAAATTCGGAAGTGAATCCAAAGTGAACTAGATATTCACCACATGGGGTCTTGAAATGGAAAATCGTGTAGTGATAATTGTAACTGTCACAATTCAATGGTCTAATCAACCCAAATGTTTCACACACTTAGACCAGTGGTTCCAAACCTTGTTTGTTATTGGAACCACTATTAATAGTAACTATAATGAGCTAGGGACATTTCAGCTATGGTAACAAGTCCACATCGGCGTGCATCTTTGAATGCACCTGATGCTAAGGAGCCTTGGAGCCATGGTATAAGTGTGCTCCCAGAAGCATCGACCTAATCTGACATTCCCAAAGTTATCTTTCATTACAGCTGTTTGATGGCAAACTCATAAGTAACTATAGTATATAAAACAATAAATATAAGACAAATCAGACAAGTAACCGAAACGCAATTTAAAAGTAAACTGCTTAGTTTAGTAAAAAGTTTTTATACAGCTTGAAAGAGTATTTTGGCTCTTAAACTTTATAAATCACACCGTGAATGTATGGAGCCAAGACCTGGTCTTGTACACTTATAATTTTAAAAGGCCATTATGAAATAAAAGTGATTAAAAAATTTTAAACCACATGATACCTCTGTCAAAGTATGTCCAAATACGCAAAGGTGGATGTACCTCCAAACACTTGATCAAACTTTTAGAGTGATAAATACGCGTTAAATACGCTTCGGATCAACAGTATTTTAAATTAGATTTTTCAAATAAGCAGATCACATATTTTCATTCCTGTATCTTATTTTAATCCTTTGTCTCCGACTTCACAGACCTAGGGTAACTTTAGACCACCTGAGGTCCTGAGGACCATAGTTTAAGAACCACTGCTCATCATAGTCGGCCATAGCGGAAGACCGCGTTAATTTCACGGTGTGACACAACATCGCTTGATTGAGCTGGTCTTCAGATTACATCGCTGCCTCAATTCCGTTTATTGCTGCACCTGTACATAATATCAAAGTTTATGTTTTACTGGGATCGTTTAGATTCTTTCAAACTTGACTATCTACTTTTATAGTTTCATACTCAAGTCTTTAGTTTTTTTTTCATTTCCTATAACTTGTATGTAATTAAAATTAATTAAAATTACAAACAGTTATTAAAAATTAGAAGTGACCTAGTTGGCTGCACGCTTGGACTAACATCATAGATTAGATATTCTAACAGTCTGGAGGTCTCGGGTTCACTTCCCAGTGGTACTTGGCTTGGTTGGTGGTAGGGCATTTTCAGGGTTCCTTGCCTCAAATGGAAAAAAGGAACCTTTATAGCATCACTTTGTTGTCCGTTCGTATGTCTGTCAAGACCCTTTTTCTCAGGAACGTAGAGATATCAAGTTAATATACTCAAGCCTACCGACCCTTAGATCTGTGAAAAATGAAACCTATAGGTCAACGAAATCAAAAGATATAGCTGTATTTTAAACCACTCCCATAATAAATGCAAGGGAATAAAAATCTATACGGTACTTCCCGTTGACCTAGTATCCTGAAATTTGGCAAGAAGCAAGGACTTACAGCACAACCATAGGAATAAGTCTGAAAACTAGGATTTTTACATGATAACACAGAAAAATAGCTTTTTTTGTTTACAAACTTAACTCTATAGTTAAAAGCCATACATCAGGTATGTAATGTAACCGCAAAGTAAAGTTGGTTCTTCAATCGGACTTATATTTTCGGTAGAGCATGATTTTAAATATGTTAATTATTCTCTACGGAACACTCGGTGCGCGAGTGCGACTCGCACTTGACCTGTTTTTATGTCCGCCCGGCTAGCTACCACCATGATGCCTAAGTCTGCCGCCAAACAGCAGTGCAGCACTGTTGTGTTCCGCTATGATAGGTAACAGAGCTAGCGTCTTATTACTGATGTTCTGAGATAACATGCTTTCCATCAAACAGCCTTATTGTCACTTACCACTGAGATGAAGGCCAACTGCAAACCCATTACACATTTTAAAACGCAGTCAAGTGCGTATCGGGACACGCGCAGGGTTCTGTAGTGGAACTGGTTTTATAAAAAGTAATTTTGTGTGTTTGTACGTAATTTTCATTTTGGACCACTCCAAGTATATTTTATAATTTGTTCGCCTATTACTCGTTAACCTGTGAAGTCACATTTGTTGTGATAGTTTTCCTTTTAAGTATAGCATTTAAAACTTCGTTAAAAGTAGTTTTCGGACTGAATTTCCTGATGTAGATTTGTAAGTATTTTTGTCTAAATTTATTTTCCTTATTATCGGTACAACGCTGTGTTTACCTTTAAGTTAGTTGCACATATGACACTACGAGTATTGTTTTGTAAGTTTAGTATTTTGTTATTGTGTGTAATTAGTTGGTAAGCCTTAATAAATAAATAAACAGCATATGTGCTATTACTGTCTGCGGTGGTACGGACATGTTATGAGGCGCCCATCCGACCACATGACCAGGAAAGTGCTAGACATCCAAACTAAACCCCGAGGACGAGGAAGACCCCGAATCACATGGATGTCCGTAGTAAATAAGAACCTTAAGGAAGCCCAACTTAATATAGAGACGACCCAGGACCGCGCTGCCTGGAGACGCGTGATACGGAGGGCCGACCCCAAATAAAATGGGAAAGGGCCAGGCAAAGAAGAATATGTGCTATATTACTGTATATGTTTTTTTGACCACGGAACTCTAAAAAGATTGTAGAAGTCTTTGACATTTCGAAATTCGTTTTCAGTCAGGTTTCTATTCAGTGCTCAGCTTTTTATTGATCGATTTACAGTCGCGGTGAGCTGGAAAGTGCCTGGCTGTTTTGTTTTGTAACAATTGCCTATTACTGTTGAGACTGGCTCAACGTTAAATTGTTGAGTTAAGACTCTGTCAACGGGACCGGTTAACTGCTACATTGTTATTTTTACAGAGTCATCAATGGCAATATTAAGTTAACACTAATTTTCCACAGACTCAACTACAGTCAATTACGTTCATTGTTTTGTTTAAAACCATATTAACTACCTGAGTCTCGTTTGAAACTAGTAGATGTTTCTGTGATTTGACAATTTCGTTAAAATAAGTTAAAAAGTCGGGCTCGAGGACTTGTATGGTGATTTAAAAGTACATATGGTAGTTATAGTTAGAAATCATAACACTTGAACGCCGAATAAATAAGTCACGGTCCAGCTGAACATCAGCGCTGTGGTCTTTGGGTCACAGCATCGGACTGAGCTGGTGCCGTTTTCCAAGCTAACTTAATTTTGCTGTAATTATTTTTGTTTTCTGTATGTGTCATGTGTGGTTTTTTTTCTTCATTACATTTTGTATTTATTATTAGCTTGGAATAAATTATTTTCTGTCTTTCTTTCTATATGTTAAGAGAGAGAGACACAGATAGTAGTATATTTATCGTGTCAAGAAAAAAATAATCTACTTTGTATGAAATTACGTTTTTTTATAAAGCTGTTCAGAGGGGATTTGTGTATGTAAATACATATTTGTAATTTAATTACATTAACAATGTTCTTCTTCGTATCGTGTAGGCTGTAAGGCCGATAAACAACCTCACACACCCTAGTGTCAGAGTTGTTGATCCGATATAGTCCTCTGACATGTCTCATGTAGCTACTACCTGTCGCAGATAGTAACCGGCAACAACGGATTAACGTGACTAACGAAGCACGGAATCATAATACTTTACAGACAATCAGGTAATTCAACCTGCAAAGACCTAAACAAACTGGGTGATTTTTGGCAATTTCACCACCAGAATGATCGAGGATTGCCTACACAGCAGGGCTCAGTGATATTCTTTTATATAGGTACCTTTAATTTCAAGAAACTCGAAATAAATATTCTGAATATAACAGAGTAAAATATTAAGTAATCTAATCTGCTATCTGTTATTATTATGAACCATATTATATGCTTGCTGTATACCTACTGACTTCTCTGTCAAATTCTCCAAGCTCGATAAATATTTCAACGGCAAGACTGCAATCTTCGTCGGACAAGCTGCAACCAACTGATATTTAATTAAACTGTAAGCAATCGTCCTTTCAACAGAAACTGATTGGATCATTAGTAACTCAGGGAGTGAATAATTGCGTATACAAAACCAAAACTCTTACTGTAGGTACTATTCATATAGCTTAAAGTGATTTCGACGGTAAAAGTTTCATACAAAATGTCTATTACCATAATATTTCAAAATAGGATTGCTGGATTTGTACATTAATTACCTACAAATTTGACATCAGACTGCAATTTGCTGCAACTGCAAAATTTCAACTTAATATTGAATTACAATTTTCATTTTTAGGGTTCCATAGCCAAATGGCAAAAAACGGAACCCTTATGGATTCGTCATGTCTGTCTGTCAGTCCGTCCGTATGTCACAGCCACTTATTCCGAAACTAACCAATACTGCTGAAACTTGGTAAGTAGATGTATTCTTTGAACCGCATTAAGAATTTCACACCAAAACAGAAGAAAAAATGGGGGGTCGTTATCCCATACTTATAACTGAAACTCGATCTTTTATATGATGTTATTTGCTGCTACGGAACCCTTCATAGGCGAGTCCGACTCGCACTTGGCCGCTTTTACGACCTGTTTTTATTATTACTCAAAACGCCATAACGACTTCTACCTGACAATAAAGTTGTAATGATATTCATTTCGCGACACTATAATCCGATCTCCTACTTTTAGGTAATTACTTAATAAAGCCTATATTGTAAAAGCATATATAATAAAAAATATATTGAATTTGAAACACACTTGTTTTGAGTAAGCAACGGCAGTTAATTAATTTTTAGCGCTTATGATTTAGCTGAAGCGTTCGCTACTGCAAACATCCGTGGCATACCATTTCTCCGCACTCGCACTTGTTGCTTTGAAAAGACATAGACATAGACATAGACAGATATTTATTCGACATTTTCACAACACGACACACACAACAACAAACACACAGAAAAATATTATATAGGAAAAATAAACTAATTAAAACGATAATAACAGAACAAGTAATTTAGATAAACAAAAATATACA
Organism: Carcina quercana; assembly: GCA_910589575.2. Classification (NCBI taxonomy): domain Eukaryota; kingdom Metazoa; phylum Arthropoda; class Insecta; order Lepidoptera; family Depressariidae; genus Carcina; species Carcina quercana. The sequence continues at coordinate 903,454 of OU342443.1, forward strand.
AACAAAATACATTAATATACAACAACAATAAACAAAAACAAAATACACAAAAATTCAATAAATAAATAGTAAAAATGTGTGGAGTTTGCCGCTGCCCGCGTCGCGCAGTGAGCGCCGAAAAGGACTTCACTCAGCATAAGCTGCACTTCAACCGGGGGTGGATGAAGCGCAGCACTGATTTTCAGTGAAGCCCTGATTCCCGCCGGACACGAATACATATTACTATATATAATATCATATATCGTGGGAAAATATATAAAAAGAATGAGTAAGTATACATACATAGTAGTAGCTGTATTGAAAAGTTTATAAATGTTATTTTATTATTATTATTATATAAATTACAAGAATCAGTGAATAAAAATAATTAAGAATACATAAGTAGAATATATAATACGTTGTACCACAAACGGAGAAGAGAACAGTATTAAATATATATATATAAAGAATATAGGTTGAAGGTTCGGACATTTAGACGTCACTAGTGAGGTGTACAAAAACAGTTTTACCTTCAACCTCTGGCCGGAACAATAAATAACTTTTTTGTTTTCTCTCCATTCCGTGTATTGTTTACTTAGTAACAGAGCTGGCGTGCCTCAAGGGTCGCCTGTGGGGTCCAAACTCTTATATTTGCATGGTTTTGACGAGGCGTGGTTTTGTGTAGAATGTTGATGCTATCGACCAATTGGTCAGAAGTCCTCCTTTTCTGGTAGACGCTCTCTGGGACGGGCTGATATGAATTTACGATTGGATTTTTCAAGATTGAAATTTTTTGATTGATTTTTATTCTGATGTTGGACATTTTAATCGGCAGCGTTATGTTATTCGGTTGTTTTAATAACATTAATTGGCTAAGTGCCAGTAAGATTCTCATTTCTCGGTTTCCATACAATTAACGTTTTATCTCATGGTTTGATGGAAAGTCCTATATTCAAATAAAATATGAAGGAAATGTTTTCTACTTAAGAGGGTATGCTGTTGTCAAAGCGCCCATACAAACGTAGTCCAGTCCTATTTTGAGTATTAAGCTATGAGAATCTATGAAATTTTCAAGACACAATCTAGAAACAAATATCTGTGTCGGTGGTGAGTCAGATTTTCGTTTAAATCTATACTTCCAGAGTTACAGGGCGTCAAAGTATTGTATTTTTCGGTAATAAAAAGCCCCAACTTTGAACCTGATTTACAAGAGTATGAGTCAATTTAGAACAATTTGGAAAAAACACCAACATCTGAAATTTCATTAGTATACTGTATTAAAAAATGGTTACAATGATCCCTGGACTACGAAACATCCAAATAACGGGTGGATAACTTCGCGTAATGTATGCTGTCTCACCGTACGCGCTCGGGTAGGATAGGGCTCGGAGAGGGACAGCTACAAAACAATGCAACCTTGAACGTGGCCACGTGGTCTTACCAACATAGCCTCTTAACAATAGTCATATACATTGTGAATATCATGCATCTGCAGGTTTCTTATTCATATTTTTTTCTAGAAATCGTGAAATTTAAAATGGTAGTAAATGTATTTATAACAAGCTTGTTTAGGCTAAAACTAAATTTTGTACTTCTAACGATACGTGTATGGGCTAGGCCATAATCTGCCACGCGGGCCCAGTGCGGATTGGTAGACTTCACACACACCTTTGAATTTCTTCTCAGGAGAGTGCAAGTTTCTTCAGGATGTTTTCTTCACCAATGGTAATGATTTTTATCATTCGCACATAAATTCCAAATAACAAATGGGAACTCATTAGTACGAGACAGGATTGAACCCAGACCTCGATTGTTCAAGGACTGACGCTCTACCCAACTGAGATACCAGGGCTTCTCTCTGTAGGAGAGATATTTTTTTTCCGTTTCGTTAGCTTCTAAAATGATACCTTCTTTCAAACAAATCATCTTGTTATGGCTACGATCTCCACATGTAAGCAATATCCATTACCGAGCTATTAGTACAATGACACCCCACAATAATTTTCGGTAGAATGACTAACATGACAACAATTTACCGATTTCATTATCTCAATGAGCTTAGAGATTTTTTCTAAGAACACTCGAGCGGTCGACTTTGGCTGCGTCGTATTATGTCTCCCACGTGTTACACAATGTCATCGCATGGGAAATGTTTGGGGACAATAAGTCCATGGTATTGGAGATATACTGTTCAGAGAACACTGCAAAAATGCTCTTGTTTGGAGTGTCTTTTCTAAACGCGATCTAGATACTAATATCTAAGTAAATTAAGGCATATTGTTCGTTATTGTCGTTAGTGTTAGTTAGTTCGTGTAGTTATTGGCTGGACGCTTCCCGGTTGATGATGTTGATTTAGAAATAGCGTGCGACCAAATAACCAATATGAATTTCAACTTTCCAACATTTGGTTTTGAAATTTAAGGTTTGACTTTTTCTATATAAAGTTGGAGCATTGTCAAGATTACGCCAGTTGGTTTTCCTTCTTCTTTTAAAATAGTGTTGCACATCATCATCACCAGCCAGGAAACTTCCACTGCTGGACATAGGCCTCCTTCAGGACCTGTCGTCTGTCCACCTAGTAAGGGATGGCTCGTGGTTGCCACCCAACCTGTTATCGGTTCTTTGAGCGTTGCACAATCAAATTAAAATATATTATTCTATAATATCCATCAGTATAACGTAGATGTAATTTGGATAAAAAGATGGCTACATGAATTCAAATATATTTAAAACAGTAATAATACGAGTAGCACTGTTGTCCGGTAATGACAGATGTCATCGGACTGGAGACTTCTGAGTGAGCAAGGTTTCCATTCAACGACGTTATCGCCACAAAAGCCAATCGCAAACGCACTGTAGACGATTAGATTACAATAGCTGAAACAATAACATTGAATAAGGAAATATAAGTCACACAGTAATTTCACATTGGATTATAACAATGTTTGAACGGTGACAATCGGTAATTTTTCCGAGAAGGCAATGTTTTGGAATTACTTACTGTTTTCTTAGAAAATGGGCAGGGGAGAGTAACAATGGATGCGATGAGGCTCATTGCCCATTGGTGACCGCAAATACGGTCACTTACTTTGGAATGCACTATATGACCGAAAGCAAAATCTTAACTATCTGCACGTAAGATCGTGAATGTGGTGGCTAAAGCATCCGTGAATGAAAACGATATGATGCTCCACGTCCAAAAGTAGACCAATGTTGCTGGTAATATAATTATGTGAATTTACATTAATTTGAGAAATGTAATGGCAGTAGATTTGGTGGTGTATTTAATCCATTTAGATTGTTTTAAAATCGGGACCACACAACCAAAGGACAATGAAATTCACAGTACCTAAAGGAATCAAGTTGGAGAACCAATCGATTGAAACAATTTAAAATAATGTCTACAAAATTGTCCAACCAACATAAGCTAAATTGAAATTAGATCTCTAAAATCAATTACGGATACAAATGCTAATGTACAGATTAAACAAACCGTGTCTAGACACAAATGCAAAGCACTAATTGCTAGCCGCGCATGCGTGCGCCCGCGGCGTCGATTTATTAACCAACTTTGTTTCAATTTGACCACCCTCCAAGACTTCTCTGAGACAAAACGACCAAACCAAGGCTTCATTTGAACTTAAAACTACAGTTCCGTTAAGATTGCCATAGATATATTTAAAAAAAAACATTATTAGCTGGTTCACTCAACTGCCGCGTCATTTTGAATGGATTTGATTTTGCAGGTGGATTGGTTGGTGGTAGACCTCGTTGGCTGATGCTCCTGCGCTGATATTTCTTTCTATGTTTAGCCGCGGTCGTTTCCCAGCTAATGGTCATATTTCAAAAAGGTCATTTGATTCATAATCCATAAACAAAATATTTCGATGCAGATAAAGAGAAAAATCTAGTTAAATAAAATGATATTTTCAAGTTCTAAGCCGCCTTTGCATTTACAATCTCAATAGATTTTTCATTTCATTACTTCAACAAAGTCAACGCTAAAGTAAAAAAAAGTAAAACATCACCTATTTCGCGGTATTCTAAGAAATTGAAGAGTCTTTGATATGGAATAATAAAAATCATAAACCATATTGACCTATAATATCCGAATGTAATATATATAATACCCCAAAACTCTGAATGATACACATGCAGAAACAATTATAATCCATTCTCCTCATATCATGTACGAGTACAACCTGCAATTAACAATTCACGAATAAATCAAGAACTTGCTGAAATGACTTTAGAACGGCGAATTTGTAGAAGTAATACATGTATAGATTATCTTTTCAACCTGACCTTTCTTCCAATACTTTCCTCATTGAATGTCTTCTTACAAATAGGCTAGTTGACTAAATTTGAAAACTTGGCTAATTATATACTTTAATATCTATTTTATCCCAAAAAAACTATATTTTAAAGAAAAATCAATATTTACATTACGTATTTTGTATTTTAAAAAAGCCATTTAGATTTCCCTCGAAAACGCTGAATAGTGTCATGGCGTCTTGAATGACGTCACAGCTCGCGAAATAACCTGCTCTGTGATATGAAAACGTCAACAACAACAATGATGTTTTGCGAGGCGTGACGTCACACTTTCTTGCGCCGCGTTCTTCGTGTTCGTTGTCACGTGACCTAATGCCTATTTTTTTCGAATTCATTTTCTAAAAATATTAATAATCTTTAACTTTTTTGAGAAATATACTAGTTTTTTCTTATCTTCGTCTCCTCATTTATAATTAGAAACTATAAACCAAGCAATTTGTTATTAGTGGAAACAGGCCTATTGTTGTAAGAAGAAATAACGAATTCTTTTTACAACATTATAAATTGACGAACCATCGAGATGATTGTAACAAGAATTCACTTTGAAAGTATATCGCATTTAGAGTCGAAAGCATGTGCTATTGGGGCATGTACAAAGGTACCGGCTTTTACCTTTAGGCGATGGTTACTTTGTACTTTATCTAATTGGGTCATTTCCATAGTAACACAATCACTCTTATCTAAATGAATATTGTCGTTGATTTCAAAAGGTTTGGTATTTACTTTCTTTGTTCACGTGGTTCCGTGTGATTATTTAACATTTCAAACTTTCTGAACTATCAATGCGTTTCCTGCATAATCATTATCATTAACCTAAAGTATATTTATTAAAGTGGGAAGGGAAAGTATTAGAGTATTTCTATCACAAGACGAGTTCGTAGCGCATATGATATATGTTGTTAATTTGTTTTCATACAAAACTCTTAACTTTTAGGATTCAATATTTATTTCGTTATGTTTATCCGCTAGGCTTTACTTCAAAATATTACTCAAGTAAATTACCATTTATGCCATTATTCAGACTTGATATATCATCTGTGCAAGTCCAATTCTGGACATGAGCCCACCTTATATTACACCATTTACAAAAATTCAAACGGTTATTGATTTTTAATACCTATAAAATTATCCTGATTTGATTACAGTGAATCTGCCAATCTAGGTGCTGAATCCTAGAAAAAACGATGACACTTATTAGACATTCAACGATGGAGGTATACATATTTATATGGAGGTAGTAAAAGAGCAAATTTTAAGTGGATTTTTTATGTATGAAGCAAATAAATCGTTACTATATAATATTGAAACCCACAAGCAAAAACCTTGTAACATCGTCACTTCCAAGACGATCCACCTGTTCGTTTTACTAATTAGTTCCACTATTCATTTACAGTCAGTGTAGGCTGCTCTATACTCTGCAGGTCTTTAGACATATTTTTTTAACAGACCTTTTCAACACCATCTCTGGCGCCACCATTCAAATCGAAACACAAAAACTTATCTCTTACAAGCTCTATAGTGTCAACAAATTCGTTTGGCATCCGTGTCGGGTGGAGAGTCGTCAAGGGGCCTCGAATGCGTCAAGGGTCCACAAAAAATGGGAAGATGTGAAGTTGCAAATTGGACAACGGTTCAGGCTACATGGGTACCGGAGTGTTTAAAAATTATGTGATCTATTCACAGGAATTTGTGCTTGTTTTTATGTTTATTTGCTTGGTTCGGAAATGTGCACTCTAATACAGTTTTGAAGTGATTCACAACTTTTGTTCGAGTTTTCAGTTTAACAACTGACATGGAAATGCTTCCCTTGGGTTCTTCAAGTAAGACTACGTTAATATTATGCCTATATACCTTCCAGTTTAGTGCTGTTTTTTCCTATTGTTATATCTATGTAAGTACGCTATTTAACTTAGTAATTATTATTAAGATTTAACTTTCTCATATATGATTTTAATTCTTTACGACTAATACATACGAGTATATGTTTTTATACTTAGTATAAATTAGTAATGTCTTACAATCAGGAATGTAATTTTTATTATTATTTGTTGTTATGTCATCCTTAACCAGTAGTTTTATGTTGTCTCTTACGATTCCTTTTACCACTCTTTTAAATTTCTACTGTATATACTTAGATCACCTTTAAAATGCTTAGATCTAAATATGTCACTAATTTAATGTGGCTGTGGCTTTAAGGATGTCTATGTGGAAAACAGAGGACTGTTTCAGTTAAATTAGATAGGTCTGTGTTTACTAAATACAATGATACAATTAAATCGAATATTCACTAATGGTGTGTCCACTAAATAATAATTTGATTTAGTTATACGTTCTCAATCATCTGAATAGGTCGTCATTGTTATATCCCGCATAGTATGGTTCCACTTGATATGTCTAACCATTAGCTACTTTTTTAATTATTTACATCTCTCTAAGATGACAGCTAAAGTGGCCCCAATATTTGCCACTTGAAGTAGCTGTAAAGTACTCAACGTATGCCCAATTCGTCACATATTCACATTCTTTATAATTTTTAGCAAATTGGATTCACTGTCATCGTTGACAGCGTCTTGAATTGCTTCAAAGCATTCAATGCCTTTGTTTTTTATGTCAACAGCAAATGTGTGGCCTGTGGCATTAAATGGTGTTTAATCTTTGTGTTTGACAGCTTTTGAGTGATCACTTGGCGATGCATGCTCTTTGATATATACATGTGGCACTACCTTGTGCCACATGTATCGATGGATTCAGTAATAACAATATTATTTACTACAAATTAAATCGATAGAAAGAAAGTTCTAATGGCAGAAACAAAACAAGAATTTCCAGTACGTTACAAAACGCGTTGATTCAGTTGGGAAAAGCTGCAATAAATGCATTAAGTAATACTGCTCTTTCACATTGTTCTTGCAAGAATCTTAGGGTTACTCTGATGGGAAATATGTATGAGGAACGTGCTATGCTGAAGCAGAATCCTTTTTGACACCACAGCTCTGAGCTTCAATTGTTTAAGCAGAATCAGTTTTCTGTCAACCAATAATGGCAAAATCAGTATTCATAACGAACAGTATGTAATCACTTTTACTTGCACAAACTCCTCAAGGGCACTTTAGCACTTTAAGGAAAACAAAGGGCATAAATAAAGGTAATTTTAAACACCTTTAAACAAAAAGAGATACGTCATGCACGGTGCGAGTACAGGATGATAGAAGTAGAAAAAATTTAAAACGAGGAATTACGATAGTATTGACAGAAGTCTTTACGAGTATTTGAAGTGTTACAAGTAGAGAATTGGTGGCCAAAGTGTTTCGGTCGGATAATTTCGAAACGACATTGTGAGTAAAGTATGAGATAAAAGGCAAACGTGAACTGTGCGAGATAAATCTTGTTAGTGAAGTTAAATTTTTTCTAAACTTTTCTTTTTGGGTCAGTTTATAGGATGAGGTTTTTACTGTTTAGCTACCATATCTCCCTGTTAGTTTTACGAAGGCGCCGATAAGAGTCCTTCAGACGGGAGACATACTTGAAGGTTCTCGAGTTTCTTACAAAATATGCAAGCAAAAGGTGACAAAGAAATAGGAAAAACTACAATCGTTACAGCCATACAAGCACACACTGGCAACTAAACGTAGTTAAAAAGTTTGTTTAAAATTTAAATTTAAATGTTCTAAATTCAAATTTCAAAGTGGAACATTTTGCATACTAAGTACTTAAACAGATTAAATTAGTGGCGAGAGAAATGTAATCAAAATCATTTATGGCTTAGTCGCTGATTAAACATAATTTTATAGCTTAATTTTTAGAAAAGTTTTTTCTATGTGACTTTCTTATGTGTGAATAAAATTTGTCTATAAAACTGATCAATACAGTTAATAATGGAGGTAATATTGAATTTGAAGCTAACACAATCTTAACTTACAACGCTATTCGAAGATATCTTTCGGTGGTCCAAAGTGAAAGTCATTTTATCAAAAAACGGTTCAACTTACAACTCATTGAATGATCCTAGACACAATTTTATTGACACCTATTAAGTAACACCATCATTTAACACCGATATCAACTTCCCTTAAGTTGAATCAAGATGCAACTTCAAACCGATGCACAATATCTTCATAGCCTTCACAAACCACCTTATCTAGAACTCTATCTGCTTATACATTAGTTATTCTATGAACCTCAAGTTACACTGGAGCACTATATGCAACGGAATTTGCGTAGGCGTCATCCATGGCTTGTTTTCTTTGAGTTTTCGCCTCATTAAGTGTTTGTACACACGCATTGGATACATCGTCGTATACGTGATAAATGGTTGCCCAATATAAATCTCGGACGACTCTTATGGGAAAATTATTGGTTGTGTTTACATATGCTTTCTAGTGTACACTTGACCAAGTAAAAGGCTGAGTGTGTTATGTTATGATATATCAACAGTGACGTGACCTTGACAAATAACATAAAGCAGTGTTGGTGCAAGCAAAAATTACTTAGCCTCATTAAATTCAGGCGGTGGTGTGAGCTAGTATTCCTGCGGCCTTATAGTCACTTACCAAGTGAAGCCGAAGAAAAGCCCATTATTGACGGATTAACTTTTTTTATATATATAATCGGTGTACAACTGAACTTCATCTCTCCTGATGTTGTTTTGATGGGCTTTCATGGGAAATCGTCGAAATAAATCCGTAATCTCTCACACTGTTGATTTTAGGGTCACACACACAAGTTATAAAAAAAACAAACCTGCAGAGTTAACATGAAGGGCATAAGATAACGATATATTGACATTATGCATAACAAAATGGCGTGACAAAATTATCACGTGGGCTTCATGTTAGCCCTACTGATGGTAAGCATCTCCTTCGTCTGTCGCAATCGTATATCTCTGCAACTATTGCTATTATATCAGAGGGCTTCACTTTTTCACTCTAAATGAGATCCAAATTCATTTGGAGATTGTGTTTTTGCAAAAGCAAATATCAATTTGCTATCCCAACGATGTGTTCCGAGGGACATACATCTACAAAGACGAAGTCAGGTTAAAGCTACTCAATAATATGCTGGATACTGTGTCGAACTGTACCGTGTGTTCTTTCCCGTGTTTAAAGGTTGTAAACGCGAGCTTTCATTGTTACCGCGCCGCTAAACAGTTGTATCGAAGAACCGTGATATGTGGAGATATGGCGTAGATCAAACGATCTCGATGCCATCACCGACTCTCTCTACGCTTTTTACCCGACTGCGCCAGAAGGAGGGTTATGTTTTTCGAGAGTATGTATGTTTGGCACGCTTTGAGGCCGGAACGGCTCGATTGATTTTAGCTTGAGAGGTGTCGTTAGATTTGTATTTACTGTGAGAGTGACAATGGCCATATGAAAATCATAAAAGGTTTAAAAAAGGTACGCAGTAAGTTTTTTCTTTAATTTGCTTTTCATTCACATATTTACTTTCATATCTGGCAGTTAATGATCATGAGACCTTTTGGGATCTCATACAACGTCGAGGGTCACACTTTTTGTAGTCATTGCTAGTTCTCAGTTTATCGAGAAGTTATAGATACGCTAGACACGTGCCCCCAAATCTATTTCCATTTTCAAGAAAACGTCAGGGGTTATTATTTGTCTCTTATATTAGAAATCCATTATTTTTTGGGAAATGAGGGTGCAGTGTGTCCTGCATATCACTGCGATCTCTGTAGATCTATAGTGGCAATCCCCTATGGATCAAATCTTGGTAAAACGAGACAATTTTGTCCGGGACATTGGCCGCTTACTAAGGGATAGGGGTCACGATGTCCGCTCTGGATCTTTCTTGGTGCAAAGGCTGTCCATAGCCATTCAACGCGGGAATACGGCGAGCGTTATGGGCACCTTTGCGCCGGGAGCGACCAGGGGAGGTTTGTTTTGTTCGAATAAGCATTGTGTTTTTTTTCCCTTAGTCCCTTGGTTTCGTTATTTTGTAAATAATTTAGATCACCGCACGAGTGGTCTGGGTTTGGAGGCTCTGATACTGTCCACCATACGAATGATATAAATATGAGAGTGTGATTAGCAGCAGCAATTTGTAGCATCGCTCCGTTTTGTCAATAGTAGAACCAGAAAGGAATTTTCAAGCAGGCGGCGCGATCTACATATTTTCATATACAATTCTTTCGCAACGATCCTGTAAAAACTGTTCAACAATGCAACTTTGCGAAACAATCGCTCGATTATATGGTACTTGTTGCAGTAAATAAGCTTGTAGCTCGTAGGCTACCTTTCTAAGTCTGTCCTCAGTCGCGACATTCCAACATTTCGCCAGCTTGTAGATAAAGATTACAGCATTGATACCATCGACCATCTAAGAAATGTGGACACGCTACTAGTCCTCAGAGTTGAGATCAAAAAATGATGATAGAATATACAAAAATTCATGGCATTCATATATTTATATTGATTAGTGTCACATCAAATACCTTGCGCAAATGTCAAAGACTTGTAGATATTATGTCTTTCCAATAATAGTATTCCCTTATTTTCAATTATTTAGTTTTGTAAATAACAATAACGATTAAATATACTCCTACATCACGCACCTAGCGTTTCGCTTCCACATGTATCACGCGTACAGCTACAAGTTATGGAATACACTACCTATATGTGACCGGAAAGTCATAAACTAGACGAAAGCGCAACATTAGGTGACATTGTGGTATATCAATCATGTATATTTTAAAACAAAAACAATGCCGAGTTGAATTTTGATACGAAAAAAAATTAACCAAAATTTCAGAGAGAATGTGTTTAGTTTAGTATTCACAGTTAGTGAAACTAATCAGTTGATTAGTTGTCACCTTGGTGCTAATTTGGTCCTGTCCATAAGACACTGTTTCTCTTGTCTATGGATGGGACCTACTAATCACGGCACGGGCTTAGTTTACCATAGTGAGTCTACATTTTGTTCTATCGATACTTGTTGATCGAAGTATCGATACGATCGATATATTAGTCGATTTAAGATATTTTAGTTGCAAAACATCGATAGTATCTGTCAGCTAGCGATTGTCGCCGATTTACTTAATAGTGGTTTCCGCGATGCATGACAGCAATACTGTACAATACAAACAATATGTAACTGAGATTGGGGTAAGGTAGGGAAGAAGGTAGGGAAGCAGATTGGGGTAAGGCAGCCTTTTGCAATCTGATAAAGAATTCTAAATTCGAAAAAGAAAGAAAGAAGAGGTGATGTGTTTATGTCTGAACCAGTGTCTGGCCAGATGAACTGATTTTGATGCGTTTTCAACCGAAATCAAAAAAGGAGGAGGTTTTTAAACGGGTATTTTATTTTACGTTTGTTACCTCAGAACTTTTGACTGGGAGAACCGATTTTAATGATTATTTTTTTATTTGAAAGATGGTGCTTTAAGACTTATATGGTTTACTCATGGATGCCATAGTTAGAACTGGACCAAATTGAAATGGGACCGCTCGAAAAGCATCAGTTTTCAAACAATAAAAAATCATCATATCATTAATAAAAAATCCCCGTCAAATTGAGAACCTCCTACTTATTTGAAGTCGATTGAAAATAAAATAATTTTATGTCAGTTTTCTGCATTAAAATATTCATTCACAGAATGTTGTTTTTTAAGAAACGTTCGTTTGAACTGTCGTAACTTTAATATTTTCAACTTAAAGTAACAATAAGTCAATTTGAAACTCATGTCTATAAGTAGGCACCATATTAGTTAAGTCTGAAGCTCTAACGGTTGCGAATTACCAGAAACAATGCAAGTAAGCTCGAATTCACATACCGTATTGTTAGCAACATGGATCATATTTAGTACCTGGTACCGGTAGTTATTGGCACAAATTGGGTATTTGACTGAAACATATTTTGGTCTAATTCGACAGTCCATGTAAAAATATATCTATTTTTGCTGGATACTACTAATAATTTTTTATCACAACCCGCCAAAAAATAATTCTAGTCACGCGGTGCTAAAACGCTCCATATACGAGTAAATCGATTGAGTTTATGAAGCTTATATCGATATTTTGAGTTTTTTCGTCGAATAATGTTTTATTTTTAATTTATAAGAAAACTATTTACTATTTATAAGCATTTTACTATTCGAGGAACTATATTTTTCGCATTTTTTGAGACTTTAAATTCTTGCAAAATAAAAGAAATGTGAAACCTATGACATATTTTTATTTTGGGTGCTTTCTTTTAATGTCCGTTACGGTATAAAATACAATTCAACCCTAACATAATTATTGTAAAAATGAGTACTGGTTATAGGAAAGACCGTTCTGTGTAGACATGTGTAGAAATGTCAAATTCTGTGGTGCAATTCACTAAGGATTACCTTACAGCCTCACGTCTTAAGGATAAATATCGAATGACGTCAGCAAAAACATCCGTAAGCCGTGAATTGCATGATTGAGACAAGATATTGAACTATGTATTCTGACATAAAATAATAATAATAATAATGGCTGGATCACAAAACCAAAGCCTATTAAATGTAGTATCCAATGCCAGCAGCTTGACCCCGATTGAAATGTTACAAAAACGTTACAAATGAATTTAAAGCGACAAAAAGTGTTCTGGGAATACCGCGGAGGTCCCCACATGCCCCACACTACCCCACAGTTAGCGAGGCAGTGATAACTGACCCTAGTTTTTTTAAAGACCTCGCCCTTACTGATGCACAAACAGAAATGCATTATTGAATAACATGTGTTTAAGTTAAGGTAGTACATGAAAAGAGACAGTAAGAAAACAATCATATAAGAATGCTTAATACGCGTGATAGGTAGCAAAATGTATTACATCAAATAAATTTATTTGACGTAATACATTTTGCCACATGCACAAATAGAAATGCATTATTGAATAACACGTGTTTAAGTTAAGTAAGTAGTAAATGAAAAGAGACAGTAAGAAAACAAACATTTAATAATGCTTAATACGCGTGACGTATTACGTCAAATAAATTTATTTGACGTAATACATTTTGCCACATGCACAAATAGAAATGCATTATTGAATAACATGTGTTTAAGTTAAGGTAGTAAATGAAAAGAGACAGTAAGAAAACAATCATATAAGAATGCTTAATACGCGTGATATGTGGCAAAATGTATTACGTCAAATAAATTTATTTGACGTAATACATTTTGCCACATACACAAATAGAAATGCATTATTGAATAACCCATGTTTAAGTTAAGTAAGTAGTAAATGAAAAGAGACAGTAAGTAAACAAACATTTAAGAATGCTTAAGAGGCTATGTTGGTAAGACCACGTGGTCTGTTTCAAGGTTGCATTGTTTTGTAGCTGTCCCTCTCCGAGCCCTATCCTATCCGAGCGCGTACGGTGAGACAGCATACATTACGCGATGTTATCCACCCGTTATTTGGATGTTTCGTAGTCCAGGGATCATTTGAAGGATACAGTATATTATGCAACCATTTTTTTAATACAGTATACTAATGAAATTTCAGATGTCGGTGGTTTTTACAAATTGTTCTAAATTGATTCATACTCTTGTAAATCAGGTTCAAAGTTGGGGCTTTTTATTACCGTAAAATACAATACTTTGACGCCCTGTAACTCTGGAAGTATATATTTAAACTAAAATCTGACTCACCACCGACACAGATATTTGTTTGTAGATTGTGTCTTGAAAATTTCATAGATTTTCATAGCTTAATACTCAAAATATGACTGGACTACGTTTGTATGGGCGCTTTGACATCAGCATACCCTCTTAATACGCGTGATATGTGGCAAAATGTATTACGACAAGTAAATTTATTAATTATACATTGGATTTCCTCAACACAATCAGCAAATCGTTGTTTATTAGGTTCGTAAAGCGAACCAAAACCGTATTGAAATTACGCGCTGCAGCCACGGTAGCAGCAGCTTGATTTCATCACAAAAGCTCACGGGATCGTTATTGCTCTAATATGGCCAAGCATGACTTAGGTGTTTATAAAACAACTATGTTACAGATAGATTCCAATTAAATTGTCAATTTCAGGGTAGTTTTCCCTGATTGTACAGTTAAGAGACTTTGTTGGTTAGACCACGTGGCCGCGTTCAAATTTGGATTGTTTTGTAGCTGTCCCTATCCGAGCCCTATCCTACCCGAGCGCGTACGGTGAGACAGCATACACTACGCGAAGTTATCCACCCGTTATTTGGATGTTTCGTAGTCCAGGGATCATTTGAAGGATACAGTATATTATGTAACCATTTTTTTAATACAGTATACTAATAAAATTTCAGATGTCGGTGGTTTTTACAAATTGTTCTAAATTGATTCATACTCTTGTAAATCAGGTTCAAAGTTGGGGCTTTTTATTACCGTAAAATACAATTCATTGACGCCCTGTAACTCTGGAAGTATATATTTAAACGAAAATCTGACTCACCACCGACACAGATATTTGTTTCTAGATTGTGTCTTGAAAATTTCATAGATTTTCATAGCTTAATACTCAAAATATGACTGGACTACGTTTGTATGGGCGCTTTGACACCAGCTTACCCTCTTAATAAAGTAATATTACAGTTGTCACTTTATCATGCGTGCAACCAGGGAGTGGAATACACTGCCGGCGTTTGTATTCCCACAAAGCTACAGTCTAGGTGTTGACGGTGGAGCCGGGACCAGGGGAAGGGAAACGTAGTTTTATTTTTAGGATATTTACATAGCAACAATGACGTATGACTTTACAAGGAGTGAAAAATAAAAACAAAAGCATATCAAAAACTTACTCTAAAAACAATTGCGGCCAGCGAGTAACAAGGCGGAACCACATCTTTAGCATTGGGTATTTTAAAGTCGAGAGTGAACAGGTACCTTTTGGTCACACCGTCACATCAGTGTTCTAGTGACGGCAAACGCATTCCAAACTTACGAGTAGTAGCAATCAACGTCAACGATTTTCTGGGCACGATCTATAATCGAGTATTGTGTCTGTGATTTTCGTTAAAATACTCTGTAGCAAAAAAAGGTTAATGAGTAATGAATGGCATAAAACATACAAAGAGATCCAATTCCTGCCTTACGCAAATACGACGCGCAGTCGAGTGGTGGGCTAGATTATGTCCACAGGTTTGACAGCTAAGACGCGTGTGTTTGTGTGGATAACCCATAGTCCTATTACACTCGTAGTTCCATAGTTGCTCGTTCTCAAAGTATTTCTAAGACAATCGAAAACGGAAGGCCAAGTGCGAACTATACATTAACCGTTTGTTTTTTAACTTTAAAAAAAGATGTAAGCCGCAGACACAGATGTAAGAAGAGCTTCAAGAGGGTGTCAAGATAATATTATTCACTGTAATTGCTTAATTCAATACAGGGTCAAAATATATATATCTTCATATGTAAAAGAAGTTCGCACCTGCTGTGTCTTACGCTATACTTTTGGAGACATTCCTCTTAAATAACTGATTTAAGTAGATTTGAAACTTTAGTTAGACAAGCACGCGGTGTTAGATGTCTGATAAAACATTTGAATATACCGTCCTTATCGGGTATTTATAATTCCTAATGCGTCCACAAATTTCATAACAGCAAACTCCGCAAGTCTCTATCAAATCAGCATAACCCATCTGACCTCTTCATGCCGGCCGCAGACAGAATTTCGCAGAGTTACCCGTTCCCACGTTAATTCCAGCAACAGTGTGTAATGCTAGTGTGGTAGTGAGTGTTTGCACACAATGCTTTACACACAGCACACTTTACACTTAGTGTTAGAGCAAGGTTCTGTCACGCAGCCACCGCTGTCGCTTTGTTCGATTGTCAGTAGTGGCGAGGCGAGTGTTGGGGCTGATATATTAATCAATTGAAGTTGGATTGTCGAGATTAGACCTTAGAAATCACGATTTCTACTTTGTTAGTTTTTGGAAGTAAATGTACCAGTTGGCAAAGCTCAAGATAACTTGATTTGCAATAAATATAGGTATTAAATAGAAAAAGTACACTTTGTACACTGATCATACATTAAGTATAAAAATCTAATGTCAAGGCGTAAGACTTGAAAAAAATAATTACGCGACTATTTGCAGATTTTTCGTAAACTGACGAAATGATTTAAAAACTGCCACTTGCATTTAAAGAACCATTCAGTGAGCAACAGTTACATATTTTAACTTCTAATTTAACAATCCCATACTTTATCTTTTCTTAGAAAACAATGTATCAAACAGAGCCACTTTGCATCTGTCGGGTGTAGCTTCTTACACGGCAACGACGAATAAATACTCTCAGATCAGATTGATTATAAAATTCCTTTATCGTCACTACAATATATACTACACTACAAAATATTGAATCATAAACAATAATCATTTTAAATATACCTGTAATTATAGATTGATATAAATCAATGAGATGACTTGTGAATTATTTAATGACAAAATTATTAACATTATACTAATTGACATGCGATGTAAACTAATTTTTTAACAATTAAATTCCTTATTATATATGTTTATAACATTTGCACACCTGTGGACAGGTTAAGTACATCGAACTAATTGAAATTACTATCTAAACACCGTGTAAAAACTATGTACATGGCAAATAAAATTTTTTCTTTCTTTCTTTCAATAAAACTAAGAAAATGCAGATTTACATTCGAACCACTCCCCTATCGCAACTTACAAAGTATGTGTTTCAACGTCTAATAAGTTATTATGAATATCAACCTTTCAAGTTGACGAATATTTTTTATTTTACTTTAAAAAAAATTACTTCAAGTTTAACTCTACGATTCGATAGTACTCCTGACAGCAAATCATACTGCCGCGGAAATATAACCACTAGAGTTTCAGCGTGTATATTTCAGTACAGTGACAGATATAGGTATTGTTATATTGATTAGACACGTCTAGGTGCCTAGATAACTCAGCATTACCTCAGATTTACGTCGAGGTGACAATAATAGCGCGAGGCAAAGTGACTCATAGAAACTAAACTAAACTTGGAGACATTGTTCGGATAAATTACGAATTATCGGTATTGAGTTGGCATATTTACATTTATAACTAATGACTTCGAGCTTTCTTATGACAAACACATCTTAAAAGTAACAGAGTGCTCTGTGGTGTTGCATCTGGCATACAACATTTCCTGTCCCGGATTCGATTCCCAGTGGGGGGTACCTATCGGTACTCGGTTTGGTTAGTGGTGGTGGGTTGGGCATTGTTATGTCCGCCCGGCTAGCTACCATGTTATCTAAATCTGCCGCCAAACAGTAGTGTTAAAAGCACTGTTTTGTTCCGATATGAAATGTAGCAGAGTCAACACCATTTTAGCTTGAGGCTTTTGGATGAGCACGCTTTCCGTTTACGTCTTACCAACTGCCTCTTCTTCAATGACAGTTAATGCCTTCATGACGCCGTTGACGTTGTCAATGATGAAGCCTTCAACATTGCAGAGACGTAATAAACAATAACTTCTATTCTTCTTCTTTTTACTCGTAAAGGCTAAATAAAGTCAGTAGACATAAATAACAACTCAGAGTTCATACGCATTCAACTTACAAACATTATGCAATGTTAAATTTCTCGACAAACACATGTCAGTTTGCTAGATTTGCATTTAAATCTCGTCGGGATCGTGTGGGAGCTCCAATACTCCGGCCAGACTCATTGTTGCCTCTCTGTTTTATTTTACCGCTTACCGCACAATATGAAGTCATTAATCTATGTAATAGACACGCCATTACATTTACCGAATGTGTCTCACGAGAGTAGGTGCCTTTGTTTTGAAAGAGCTACCGGCTTCCGCTTGTGCTAAATATAAGAATGAGCTTTCCTTGAGGGATAATGCAAAAAACATCATGCTGGAAAGGCTTGTTGATGTTCGCAGGTGTACTTGTATACAGGCTGACGTTGATGTCTGTCCTTAGTCACCGATCCGTGATACCTCACTTTTCTCCACAAGAAAATGACCCGCTCAAGGACCGATAACATGGCGCGCCCGAATTCACTTACACATGCGCGTGTATACAAACGTTATCCGTTCTACTTATAGAAATAGGGACCGATATCACGACGTTTGTTTGAAGAGTCCTGTCGTGTTCTGTGCCTTAGTCTAATTTACAGACGTCCTGCATTTGAATCGCAGGCCAGCTGAAAAATTCCGGTTCAAATGCAGATGCCATACAATTGTTTCGATGCATTTGTGTCCACTGCACTTAAAGTACCGTAAAGTAAGTAATAGTACCTAAAGGTAATCTATTTAATCCAGCACATAGCCATAGCACGCCAAAAATAAACGAAATATTATTATTTACAATAAAAACTTTATTTTTGGTTATAGGGCACGATTTTTCAATGAAAACGCTCCCTGATTGCATTTTACAGCCCGTCAGTCTTGGCTCTAAGTCGCTTTTCGAAACACGGACGTATTAAAATAGGTAAAAGGACGAAACTTGAAGGGCTTTAGATATAAATCTGTAAAAGTATGGACGGTGATCACGCTAAAACAGTTGAATAGATTTAAAGAATGGACGAAAATGATGAAGATTTGATGATGAGTCTTGGTTTGTAGATAGGCACCTACTTAGCGACAATAGTGTACGAGTATAATAGCGTGTCCATAGCTTTTATAAGCCAATGTGAAATGGCACGGTAATGAACTTATGAGGCAGAGGTACTGTATGGAATCTGAGACAGTTTGGTATGAATCAGCGAAGGCATAACTCCAGTGGAGTCATTTTAAAATACGCACGTTGCATTTTAAATGCTGAATACATAATTACACGCAAGAAGAGAATGTGTTTGTACGTCATCTTCTTCAGATGCAGATAGCCTATATGCTGAATATGTAGGACAGACAGACAGACAAAGAGGTGACGACACTGTATTGATTAAAGATAGTCCTTGTGACTTTTTGTGGTTCTATGTGCTGACCCCTGTCACCTGCATGTATCCTCAAAATATAATGAGATCCGGAATTTCAATTCTTGATAAACAATCCAAAGATTTTTAAAGTTATTTGGCAAACAAGAGTCAGTCAGCACTTGTAATCTCTAATTTTTTTATACATGATGGGTTGTACACTTGGCCTTTATCTCACCTGATGGTAAACGAGCATAAGACCGTTGGATGCTAAGCATACGCATCACCCGCTTAAAAGCTGCTACCTTTCATACCGGAATCATGGCAGCAGACTATAGAGGCAGGCGGAAGTAGAAAATGCCCTAAACCCCCCCAAAATAGATACCCCTAGTGGAAATTGAACCCGGGACCTCCGGTTTGTAAGTCCAAGTGTCTAGCCATTAGGCCATGGAGGCGGTTAAGTTAATATCTGTAATGGTTTAGTTATTGTAATACCTGACGCAATTTCTTATCATCTGTCGTGATGATGACGTGCAGACAGGAATGTTGTCCGGAGTACGATAGCGTGGCGTGATTCATTCATTCACGTAGCTCCTGCGCTAAGTACGTCGGTTTTGTGGTGATGATTGATTCATTGTGGTTGTTATTTCATGAGCAAAAAGTGTATAAGTAGGTCGGTTCAGGTGGTCTCGGATTTATAACAGACATAGACATATATTTATTCGGCATTTTCACAACATGACACACACAACAACAAACACACAGAAAAATATGACCTCTAGAAACATGTGAAAATAAATTAATAATAGAACAACTAATTTAAATAAACAGTTGTACACAAAAATTCAAAAAAGGAACACACCATGACATTCCATGGTGTCTTAAATGGCAACTAGAGAGCAACCCAATATTCAGATGGCCAGCAACATCAACCTGCAACAATCAATTAGATCATCTATCTTAGAAAGTATGCCCTGAAAAGTATGAAGAACTGTAAGCCAATTGACTGAGTCAACGATCTTAAAACAATCTAGAACTACAACAGGTGCCTCGCACACTTCTAAGAGAAGATTGGCTGGTTCGAAAAGAAAAGCCAGATCCACTTCCACGCCAAAACAGGGCTAGTGTA
Source organism: Carcina quercana (assembly GCA_910589575.2). Classification (NCBI taxonomy): domain Eukaryota; kingdom Metazoa; phylum Arthropoda; class Insecta; order Lepidoptera; family Depressariidae; genus Carcina; species Carcina quercana. The sequence continues at coordinate 923,745 of OU342443.1, forward strand.
GAAAGTGTGTGTGTGAAAGTGTGTGAAACCAACAAAAGCAGTGTTGTGTTCCTCCATAACTTGAGACTTCTAGGTGAGAAGGAAGACAGCCTACATTCATAACCTCACTGTAAGGTGAAATATGATAAATGCAAAGTAGAAGCCCGATGTGTGTTGAAACCTGTCAGATTTAATTTGTATATATTATAAGGTATTCCTTGACTTATTGACATACCAGAGCCTTTTTGGGGATGAGAAATTTTCCAAAGATATTTGGCGTTTCAGAGAAAACACCTGACTATGCTAAATTACCACCAGCAAAACCATTCCGGTGACTATCTCTGGCCATATTTGGCTAGTCCCGGGCACATATGATTCTTCCATGATTCAGCTTGCAAACCCATCTCTATACATCATTTATATCTTGCAAGAACCTAGCCCAAACTGTAAATAAAAACTTGTAATTTAAAAAGTATTTTTTGAAGTTCAATCCTTTAGAAGTTCAATAAGAGTGAAAAGTTTTTTCTGTGGTTCTCTGTCTTCAAACCAACTTTGAAACAAGAATCCATTTCACGATTTAGATAACTTTTACTCAGAAAATATCACGGTGGCAAAGACGCGGGTGTACTGGAATCGACACTTTCTGATCGTAGTTTCTGCTTCTACCATTTTAATAGGTATTTAGTTCTCAATTACACAAGCTATTAAGCCTATCTGATTTATCAACCAATCCCGTCTATATATCTGCAGTAATCATAATAACTTAGACAAGGACAGCTTATGGTTTATGCTTCGGTTCGCCTCGCACAGGTGCTTAGTAAAATATTGTCAGGATACCTGACCTGCGATTGGATCAGTTGTAGATTTTGTTACAAAAGATTGTGCAAATATTTGCATATAACTTGACTGAGTTAAGAGACTTACCAGCCCTGTGGCTGCTTGTTTTCAGGGTTCCGAAACTTCCAAGCGATGAAAGAAATAACCAGTATGAAAGCAAGTATATGACAAGTGAATTAAAAGAATTTTTTTAAATCCCGACTGCGTAATTTTTTTGTAACTTTTTATGATTTTGATATAACCAGTGTAACTCACACAGTAAATACAAATTTAACGACACCTGGCCTTGGCCGTGCCAAACAATTATACATACATACGAACATATTCTCGAACATAACCCTCCTATGGCGCAGTTGGGTAAAAATAAATATGAAATATAGTAAACCGATGCCGAAAGTGAAATAATCAATAAAATATTTTTATTTGAGAAGGGGTCAGAATACATGGGATGAAATTTCAGAGTGGAGTCAGTAGGTCGAGTTGTATATCATATTAAAGCGCCTTGTTTGTACATCTCTTAATTGAGAAACGGAATAGGGCTAGGGAGAGGATGATAGTGTAATCTTTTGTAATGTTGTTAAATATCAATTATTATTATTATTTTCTATTTCTATTACATTTGTATTGCATTTTTAACTGTTTTCCGAACGTGCGCTCAAGGTTTTCATGTGATTACCTGCCATAGTGCTTTAGCGTACTTAATACTAATCGCATGATGTGTGTGTCTGTAATTGGCTGTACATTTAGCTTACGATGTATATGTACTTTACTTTTCTTGATAATGAATGTAACAGCTGTTGACATACCAAATAAATAAATAAAAAATAAAATAAATAAAATCAAATAGCACTTCCAGTCCCAAAAAAACATATGAATTACTATACACGAACAAAATACTATTCAATTAATTGTGACCTGCCTATGGCGTAGACAGCCGATGTAATTGTTGAGATGTATAGGGTCAAATAACTTGCAGTGGACATTGCAGCGGTAGTCTAAAAGGAGATTATATTTATTTCGTCACTGAAATTCCTATCATTAAGCAGAATGTAAAGTAACTGAGAAAGACAACGGACGCGGACATGACACCGTGGAATTCTAACCGCAGTAACAATGTATATTGTAAACTGAATTTAACGCAAACGTAAACTTAACCGTAACTTGCGTTAAGTTAATTGAGGAACGGGTTTTTCGTGTTAAGTTACCAATGCTTGGTAACCTACTTACACTTGTATTAAGTTAAGGCATTTAAGTTATTCTAGAAATGTTAAAATGTCGAAATTAATCTATGAGAAATAACTCGTCAAATCTGTTGAGCCTTCTATAAGACGAGTGACACACCATCCTCAATATGTACACATTTATTATTATAAAATTGTAACAGGCCTAATTATGTACATTGTGGATAATAAAGAAAAACTCTTTTTTAACGCGCTTTTATTAGCTTCACCTGTATGTTTGTGGGTGAGTTTGTGAGTTTGTAATTCTCCTTCGCGCGCCTGCTGCCTTCCTCGGCCCTAGTAGCTGATTTTTTATGGCTCACTTTCCGGAATAAAACCGGTCGGTAAAGAAACTACCATCAAATAGTTGATAATCCATAGTAAATAAAAAATTGTAAACAAAACTAAAGAACACGCTTTGATAGCATATTAAACTAAAAAGTGAAAAATAAATTTAGTTTAAAAAAACTAAAAAACACGCTTTTAAAGAATATCGAACTAAAAAGTTTAAAATAATTTTTAAAATAAAATAAGCTTAAAACAATAATGAACGAACAATAAATACTAGTATTATTGTGAAAAAAGCGTGGGCGCTTTGTGCCACATTTTTCGTATATCGAGCGCCCAACGCTTTTTCACAATAATACTAGTATTTATTGTTCGTTCATTATTGTTTTAAGTTTATTTTATTTTAAAAATTATTTTAAACTTTTTAGTTCTATATTTCTAGTACTATATTTTTTTATTACAACAACAGAATCGAAAACCACAATTTATGGATTTTTGCCTGTCTCTCTGTATGTTTGTTTGTACACGCATCATGAATACTACTACATGGAATTGAATGCAGCTTTCACTAATGTATCGGCTTGAATAGCAATCGACTTCAGATCGCTAAGAATTTAAAATATAAGCCGCTTTTTTACAACAGCTCCTAAAAGACAAATTCGTCTGTTTTGATTCTAAAATATGTCCTTATAGGAAAAATTAACATTCAAACATGTTGTATTAACTTCCCTTGAAGTGACTCTAGCAGTAGTCATCGGTAATACAAACAAAAACACAGTGAACAATAAAACCCCTAATTTTATTACAGTCATCTCGCAACCGTTATGTGACCAGTGATTTATAAGAAAACAAAACATTTAACACTCTTGCGGCGGCATTAACGCCCTCCTCGGTTTTGTGGGCTCGTAAAATTACATTAATTACTCCAAGACTGGTCGTAGCACTTGAAACTTGACAGTGAATAAGGTATACAGTATATAAGGTAACGTTATTTTAGATGAGATTGATGAGTTGTAAATGTTGAACACCCTTAGAAATCCGCCTCGGCAACGCTTGGGCGAACAATAAAATGGCAACTCTCTCAGGCTACATTTCTCTTTCATTAGAGAGAAACTGGGAGAAATGTGGGTTTTGTGTCATAAACTCATAAGTCACCTTCATTCACACAGTTGGAGTAATCTCTAGACCAAGTAGGTAGACGAGAATTTAGTTACGAGAAAGAACCCATCTGCATAACTTCAATTATATAATGGCTAATGTCAATGATCCTCGGAACCCTTCAGACTTTTCTACTATACTCTCAGGTTCTGCGGATCAGTTTCTAAGAGACTCTGACAGAAAAACTAATTTAGTTTTATTGTAACATCCGCGTCCGCATATCGCGTATATTAAATACGTTTATATTTTACGTTTTGCTCGTACATCAATTTATGCAATTTTCCCCAAAGTTCGCCTGAAAGGAATCGCATCAAAACTTGCGTCTCTAGTCTATTTTAGACTTTACCAATTGCAAAATTGTACTAATTTCTCTACAATCAAAACATTGGCTATATAAATGTTTATATATATTTCAATTAAAATCAAATAATTTAGCGGTGTATGTTCGTCTAATGCTAAAGTTAGCTTAAAGAAAACAAAAAACTTAATTGAGTAGCAAGCGACACCAATGGGTGTCAAATCAGGAATTCCATTTTCAAATTTGTCTTCTTTTGTCTCTGTCGTGATCGGCGAACATGCATCGTCTAACGGAATACGATGCCCAATCAACACATTAGAACTAACACTAATTTGTTCATCATTTAACAGCCCTCTAATATCATCAGGCGCCGCCATAACTATTAAACTGTTCGATGAACCATAATAACCAGCGCGTTTGTTAACCACGTCCCTCTTATCCTGTTGGGTTATTTTACATCGTAAACTGGTTGTAAATACGTTGATAGATCTGTTTTACTATCACCCGATGTTTATGGGATTTTAAACTCCCTTTGATTGATTCAGGTGGTAGAGTTTTTTATAAGTCATGTCTCTTTATTATCACTAAGTACTTTAAACAACAACGAATGAAATTTATTGTATAAGCTTTTTTACAGTAAAAACTATCACATGTTACTGGGTTTTTAATAGGATCATCTTAGTCCTCTCGCGGGTCGTAAAAATGACTGCTCCCATTATTTCAGTTGATTAGATGAGGGTCTGATTTCTTAGTATGTATTCCTTTGCCCTATATCAACCCTGACTCTTACTGATTAGTTCCATTTGTTTATTTCATTATTATCGCACGGCGAGTGAACAAGTATATCATAGTTGCGAAGTTCATCACTGCGATGTACGATACTGCGAAAGTTTACCATCGCGACGTACGCTGTTGCAAAAGTTGTCTACTATGATGTACATTGCTGCGAAAGTTTACCATCGCGACGTACGTTGTAGCCTCGTTTCAAATAGACTATCGTACTGTCTATTACTTTTACCTAAACCTACTTATTTGGTTCTATGCTTTCTGTATTATATTCCTACTTGATTGGGTTCTTAATAATAATAAAGCCCAGTATGTTACTCTCATTAAGCCACTGTTCGATGTCTGTCCTTGCCTTCCTAACACCCTATTAACACTCTTCACCCTACAAACTGTCCCTGCGCCCTATGAGAACCTATGTAATTATATTCCCAGAGTCAAGTGTGAAACGTGATAATTACTCGAAGAATATCGTTTTTATTGGTCTTCCAATAATAAAGGACTTAATTTGATTATGAATGGATCGATATTTTTAGTTATGAGGTTTGTTATTTGAAGTATTTAATTGATCCGTTTTATCTTTCCAGCCTTTGTAGGTTACGAGCTCATGTTACCAGATACATTTTTTATATTTGATTGGAATGTTTTTATTTGTTCATTATTTCTAATTACTACTATCTCAATCTCATTCAAGGGGGTAGTTTTAGCTTCTTACATTGGTGTGGCTGTTTTAGCTACTTTCTCGTACTTTCTGACATATTTTGTTTGTGCCTGTTTTAGTGTTTAAAATAAATGGTGTTTTTCATCCCACTTCAAAAAAAGAGAAGGTTTTCAATTCTAATGTGTTTTTTAATGTTACATCAGAACTTTCGACTGGGTTCGATTTTTATGATTCTTTTTTTATTTGAAATTTGGTGCTTCCCCTGTGGTCCCATTTCAATTTGGTCCAGTTCTGACAATAGCATCCGCGAGAAAACCATACGTATTAAATTTGCATTAAGTATTGATTTATTTTAGAGGATGAATGCTGACTTTTAGGGCAGTTGAAGTCGGTTTCTAGTTCTATTAAAGAACAAAGTAATGTGTATCACCGCAGAATGGTAACAAGTCCTTTCGTGGATGCTAAATTTCAGAGGTTTCGTTAGAAAGATGCATTCCTTATTTTTTTTGGTCATCTATTGGAAAATGATGCGCAAACACAACTGCGCCTTTCTAGATTATTATGCTCATGTTTAAAATATTCTTAAGCTCTACAGACCACCGAGGAGACTCTCAACTCAGCCATAAAGAAGAGCCACAACAATGCATTATTTACCATTATATATCGGGGACAGGCCAACTAATTACAAACATACACACAGAATATAAATATAACGTAGGTGTAAAAGCTGAGCCGAGTTGTTTGATGATCCAACCGAAATGCTCGCTGCCACGTAACAATAGTGCAGTGGGCCTCACTCGATGTGATATTAGTAGACCGACAGGACAATTCGTGATGTCCGAACCTAATGAGTACTTAAATGAATGTCAGCGGTCACGTGAAATGTTAACTATTGGCACATAATTAATATAGTACTTTGTACAGAACAGACGTTCACCTTTTTCCAGTGATCCGCGATACCCCGAGTAACCGCTCAAGGATAGGTCTCACACATGCGCGTGTATACATACGTCATAGTTTCAATATTTTGTTTATTAGCTGTAATTTTTTTAAATTAGTTTTGTTTTTTGTAGTTTAGTTTGATAGATTTTTTTCTGTGTTTTTTTTGTATGTGTATTGTGTTGTGTGTGTTCTTAAATAAAGTTGTGTCTATGTCTATGTCATCCGTTGTATGTGAATAGGAACCGATATCACGACATTTGTTTCAAGTGTCCGACCTTTGCTTTTGGGGTAATGATTATTAATTATGATAATTTGTTCTGAGAAATGGCAGTGGTCAAGTGAAATGTGATTAGCTGGGATGTATTTTTGGGATTTTTTTCTTCTGAATCACTTCCATTGATTGTAACTTGACAGCATCGGATCGTAACTGCTCAGTTTGGTTGGTGGTAGGAAATTTTGTATGTCCGCTTGGCTAGCACTCACCATGTTACCTAAGTTTGACACCAAACAGCAGTGTAAATAGCACAGTTATGAAAGGTAATAGAGCCAGCGCCTGATTAGCTTGAGCATTGAAGCTTCTGAGTAAACACGCAGTCCATCCATCTGCCTTGTCGTCACACTATCATATGAGGAGAAAGCCAAGATAGAATGTGAGTATTGTAAAATAAAATAGACGAGTCACATGGTGTACAGACAAACCTTTTCTAGGATTAAGTACACTTTAAGCCAATTTTGTAAAAAAATATGTTTTATTAATAAATAAATAAATAACTAAAAATAAATAAGTGAAAAACCATCACCCATAAAAAAAGTGCGAGGGGAGCACTGGAGGCGTTCCTTTGGAGGACCCAGACCTCTCCGATATGCGCAGCGGATGGCCACCGGAGGGGTTTAGTAGGTAAAAATCCTACATAACTCGACTCTTGGAGTTGGGTATCTTACAAATGAACATGTCTTGTTATAATAGATCAATGTTTAGTGTTGACCGTTGCGCAAGCGCGTCGTTCCCACGGTGTCCTGCCGGGATTCTCATGTTATGAAGGAAAATAAAAGTTACTGTTGAATGTAACACTATAAGGTTCTGTTGGGGGAGAGTGATATCTCCTACTATTTCCCATTTTGAGGATATACATTTCAAATTACTATAACTTGATTAATCGCATATGATTACGCTACAGCTACTGTTGTTGTTTTTGGTTATCAAAAATTTTCACTAGGTAAATGCAAAAAGATTTCAAAGATTTTTGTGCATGTCCTTTCCGAGGGCCTTAGTGACTGGCTGCCATCATTTTTTTCTTTTCAAATCAGCGGCGCAGAATTCTGCTGATGTATATCGATAGAGGACTAATTGTAAGAACAAAATTGCAAAGAAATATCGACCTAAAGCGTCACGTTTCCCAGGTAAAGATGGACATAAACAAACAGTACTACAAACATGATCAAAATTGTCTTTATCATGTCTTTAAATATAGTGGCCAATTTAATTTACTTATATTTTCGTTAATGTTAACCTAGAACACAAATAATATTTTAGTACTTTATTTATTATTAATTCTTGAAGTACAATTCATCTCAATCTAACAGAAATATCTATAAATACACGGAACCATACATCTCAGTAACAAAAGCAAAAGTAGCCCCACAAAATATTCTTCGAATTATAATACACTTACAACACTTTTACGACATCAAAGCTCAGTCTTAAACAGTATTGTCTCGGTGTTTGTTTATTGGATCATATTGGATCGTAGATGCACTAAGGTCACCGATATAGCTGGACGAGAGTGAGCTGAACCGATAGGGAGTAAAAGTTCTCGAGTGGTGACCACGTACCGGGAAACGTGTATCGGGCTGTCCCCCTACTAGATGGACCGACGACCTAGTAAAGTTAAGTCGCTGGATGCAAGTGGCTCAGGACCGGTCATTATGGCATGCCATGGAGGAGAGCTATGTCCAGCAGTGGAAACATACATTAAACACAATATGTCTTCGGTTTGTCGGAAGCGAGCGCTTTGATTTCAACCGTAAGCTTTGCTTAGTAAAATTAAATAAATACAACCTCAAAATACTCAATTTCCGAGATACAGCACATCAAAATCTCCCAGGAGGGCAGTTGAAGGCGCCCATAACACTGCCAACACAAACAAATTGAAGTCCAAATATTGAGTCTGATTATTCGGGCGCTCGGCATTACCTTCCACACAAAGGCGGCTTTTACTGCACAAAAGATGTGGTAATTGTATTAGATCTTTATGTAATCTCTCGACGTTCCTCAACACTTTTGATCCTTGTTTGATGGACGCTGGGTGGAAGGTTTTTGTGTTATTGTTGGAAGGTTTCATCTAGTTAGAATGTATCTTTTGTACTGGAGCATCTCTAATGTGCTGGATCTCTTGGAGTTCTCATGTGCTGAGTTATCCATGACATTAACTATCGTATTTTGTAGTTTTTTTCATTCTTTTCAATTTAATACAGCCTTACATAATTTTGAAGTACAGACGAGTTAGGCTTGAAGCTACCTTTTTATATATATATATCGGCGTCAACACCTTACAAATGCTCTATTACTAAGACTCCGCTGTTCGTCCATACGCTGTATCTTTTGAACTGTAATAGGTGGACATAAGAAATTTTCACAGAGCGTGTATTGGCTATAATAACTGGCTGGCTATAAAAAGGTAGCTTCAAGCCTAACTCGTCTGTACTTCAAAATTATGTAAGGCTGTATTAAATTGAAAAGAATGAAAAAAACTACAAAATACGATAGTTAATGTCATGGATAACTCAGCACATGAGAACTCCAAGAGATCCAGCACATTAGAGATGCTCCAGTACATATATATATATAAAGATCAAACGTGGTACCCACACATAATTTTTTATTAATTTGATTTATGAAACAGTAATCCAATATATGTACATGAAATCGAATATTATTATTAAATATTAAAAATAAAATAAATAATTTATCCTTAAATCTATTTAACGAATATCTAAACATATCTAACTGAGTAAGGTGTTTATTATAATAATCAAGAGATCGCCTAAAGAAACTATTTTTACTATAATTATTTTTACATAACTTGCTTTGAAACAATATTTTAGAACGTAAGTAAGTAACGATGACAGTAAGAAAATTTAACTCTGACACATTCTACATTTAGAGGCATGCAAATATTTTCAATTGTTCCAAATTTCAACAACATAATTTTAATTCATGTGACGATTTACAGAGCTACTTTATACCGCATTGAATATGATTCTTAAACTATTACCTCAACTGCTCGTTGGGTTGACAGTCCTAAAAAAGAAGACATAAAAGTTGTCCAAAGACAGACTAAGACGTCAAGCAACATGAAGAGCTTTTAATATCCTGGCAACACTGGTTATAACCTAACATATCAAGCAAGTAGGAGTACGATTTTATATTCACCTCTGAAGCCACGATATCCCGCTGCGTTGTTTGTAGCAGTTGTCGGCGAAGTGATTTGAATTCGCAAATGTTACACGGTGCAGAATATGAACTTAACATGACGAAACTATCTTAGAATTACATATATGAATGTAGTTAAATTGCTTTTACTATTTAGAGTATATTCTGCCGCAACAATGCACACAGCAATACATATAGTAAAAGTTCCCAGTATTTTAGAACTAAATTAAAATTAAAGAATATAATAATCACGAAAGACTAGCTGATATATAAAAGAAAACTGAGAAGAATAAGAGATGACACCCATAGAATATATTATAACATTCATCTCCTTACTTTCTCGTTAGAGGCACATAATTTAGAGGTAGTAATTGGGACCACGACCTTGAAATAGTGGCTGTTCAATAAATAATACTCGTATTAAAAAAAACCAATTGATATGAACGTACTTTTGTCAGTAATGAAAATGAAAGTGAAAAAAATATTTATTTTCTTTTATATGATTACCTTATCAATACAGTTTTTGGGACACTCCTTTTAAGTTTAAAAAAACTTGTATTATGAGTAGTAGTAATGCACCAAAAATTCAAGAAAAACAAGATAAAAATTGTTTAAAACAACAAGACTTCGTAAAATGTGACATGGTGACATCAGAATAATCTTGAGATAAAATGCGAGAATGATTTATTTTTTCTATTGAAATACTTTTAATAGGAAAGTTGTGAACCTGTATACAATGAAGCTAATACGATACAAGTGAACCTGCACGATTGTAATAAACGTTAACTCTCAGTGCAGTATGGAAAACCTGCCAATGCGCACTTTATCAAGGTTTTCGTTCACGCTCGCCGCCGTCCTGCAATAAATATTATTAGGTTATTATAGCTTTAGACTTCATATATAATTTGAATTTATGTGTTTGTTTCGAGCTTCTGTGATTGCAATTTTGCTGGCTTCGAGCTACAAGTTGGGTGTCCCATTTTGTCCTACATTTATGTAAAAAAATTTCGACATATAAAAAAAACTAAACTTTTCTAATGCTATACTCTAGGTAGTGCTTAGGTGAAATAGTTTGTGTATGTGAATAGATGTGTCTGACCTAATTTGGCGTAGTAGTATATAAAGTAGGTACATACACTTATTTACTGTATTTTTTTGTTTCAGATACGTCGCAGAGCGTTCATGAGCTTAGGAAGGGTGCGAACTTAACAAGGTACCAAATGCAGCCTAAATATACAAGTAATAATATATTAACAAATAATAACAATTAGTTATATTATAAGAAGTTGAAACGAAAATATTTTGTAAGAAACTACAAGACAAATATAGATTGAAATTAAATTTCGTATACTTTTATTCTACAAGTTTAAAAATATATTTTTTAAAGTACGCCTTTGTCAGTAGGTAATACGAAAAAAGCACAAGTCGAAAGAAATAAAATGTGTCCAATATCGATGGGTAGTAGTAGCCTTTGAATACCTCAACATGCTTTTCTTCTTGACTCCATCATCAGATCCTAGACCCAAAACAAACAAAAATGAAATTATAAACAATTCTGGCACCGATTTCTGCAACGCCAAGTGCTGTATTTACGTGTGAAAGATAGGAAATGCTTTTTAGCTGTACACTATTTTACATAGTTTTCATGATCGTCTGTTTATGCCCTGGACATGAACCTCCCTTAAAGATCGACAAATGTGACATAAACACCTCGCTTGACAGCCCACAGTACAATGTTATTACATTGGTATAATGCCTTTTATGAACCCTGAGGGATATAGGGCTGTAGTATAAGGCCGAGACTACACTATTGCATTATATTTTGTAAAATGATATTTTTACAAATAAATATAAATAAAAGAAATTTAAAATTCTTCAACAGTAAAAAAATAGCATTTCTCTTCGGTCGTTCACTTTATCAAGAACTTGAAACCGCTGTAAAAAGAGACGTCAAATTGCAGACTTCGGTTTGATGCAATCAATCACCGCGTACTTACGACTTTGCTTTTCATGACGCGTCAAAGTCACGCCTCGACGCATCTAAATGACGCGTCGCACGACCACTTTATCATGGCAAATGTCTTGACAGCTTGCAGTGATTTATCAGCTGCCGTTTAACAAGCGAGAAAAGGCTTTCTCTGCAACTTATCTGCACAATTATTGAGTACTGTTACTGTTTTATTCTTTGTTTATTGTACAGACAAAAAGAAATTAAATTGTACAAATTGAAATGCCTATCCCTAAAGAGATATTTCTGCCAGCATTCACACTGGAGCTTTTAAAATGCACTTAAATTAGACTTTTAGCTGCCTTATTCATAATTATTGTCCGCTCAACTAATTTTGGCAATACAATTATTTATTTTCGTAATGTATTAAAAGTTATACACATTTGTTGGTATACATTTTTTAAAGTATCATATACGCTTCCATTTGACCACAATCTCACCTGATGTTACGCGACGATGTGGTCCAGAATGGTTCATGGCTGCCTAGAAATAGCGTATTAACTCTGGCCATGAATTACACTCTAGATGTACATAATAAAATTAAACGAAGAAGCAAAACGCTTATTGATAAATGCTGAAATTTTATATAAGTAGGGGTAGTACGCAGACGTACTTTGGTTGAGTGATTAAAAAGGGGACGGTGGAATTAGGTCGTGTAATGTACACTCTCCATGATTTATTGCCCAAAACTACACCAGTGATTAATGCAACAACATACAGAACAACAACTGTCATACAAAATTATTGATCGCGCGCCATCACTTAAAATAGGACTGTAGATCCTGTAGCATAAGCACTGGCTAGCACACAGGTACACCGACAGACATTCATATAAAGAAAACAATAATAATCGTTGGTGTGTTGGTATTGTGTGAAGTGTGTGTGTGTGTGCGTGTGTGTGTGACTGACAGACTGAAATGACTGTTGGAGACCAAATGGCAGGATCTTTTACGTAGGTTTACCAGGTATAAATGGTGTACAACTGAATATCCGCTAATTTATTAAACATTGACTGAACCCTTTCCGAATTTTTTTTCGTTCTATAAATTGTGGTACATCTGCTGAATGCTTCAGTACAGTATTCAGACCAGAATGATCGTTCAAAATGAACGCAGTTCTATAGATCCACCCGGCGCACACTTCATCGGCCACTGACCGTTGACGTCAGTTTTCATTAGCAGCGGCTGCTTTCTTCACAACATCTCAATTTAGGCTTTTAACTGGTCTTTTATGATGCCTGACTTGTGTTTAAGTTAATTCGTGTTTGCTTGTGTGTGTTTTTCAGTTTGGATTAAATATTGAACACTAAATGTTGGCGGATTCGATTACATACTCCATTACACTCATTTACTTGGTTTGGTTGGTAACTGAAATAAATTTCAGCTTTCGTATAGTAATAGGAATCTGTCCCAAAGCAACCTGTTGGACAGCACAGTAGCCTCAGTTAATTGAGGTTACTGTGTGGCTCTTTTCTGTATCATTATTTAACCGCCTCCCTGTGGACTAATAGCTTCACGATTGGACTAAAAATTCGGAGTTCGATTCCCAGTGAGGTACCTGTTTGTATTCGGTTTGGTTAGTGGTAGGGTATTCTCTATGTAGGCCTGGCTAGCAACCACCATGTTACCTAAGTCTACCACCAAACGTTCCAGTTTAAATGGTAGCAGAGTTAGAACCTCATTAGCTTGAGGGTTCTGAGTGCGCACGCTTATGATACAACGGCCCTATTATCACTTTATATCAGGTGGGATAAGGATGCGGGTCATGTTCAGAAGTGGACTAAGATGGTGTTTCTATAGGTCATAGCTATGTCATACATAAGTCAACGTATCACATAGTTCATTCCTAACGAGCCATCATCGTTATCACGCCCGTCTAGACATTGTCATTCATATGATTGTTAATTTATGTGAAATTTTATTGGGCTTCGATATTAATCTAAAACTGATTCGTTTTCATTGCCAATTTTTATTGGTTCAAGTTGTTTTAATATATATCTTGTCGGTTCACGCAAGCGCACTAATGTTGTATGTCCAGAAGGAGCATCGGGGCGCAGCGCGGGTGAAGGGTTAACCCACATACGTTCTCTACTAAATAAATCCAAATATTTGTTTAGGCGTAATTTCTGCACTTGTATTTTTATATAGTAGAAAAACAGGGCAGGTGCGATTCGGATTCGTAGCACCATACGCGAATGAAGTGTCTAGTCTACCTACGAGGGGCATACCGAAATGATCGGGAATATAAAACAATACATACAGGAAATAACTAAATTTATTTTTATTGCTTTTCGAAGTATTCTCCGTTGCAGTTAATGCACTTTTGCATTCGTTCGAACCAATTATTATAGCAGCAATTCCAGTCCGAAGTTGACATGGTCAAAATCGTCGATTTGTATGCTTCCACTGCTTCTTCTGGACCTTGAAACCGCTGACCACGCAATAAATCTTTGATTCTAGGGAATGTAAAGTAATCATTGGGACTCAGATCAGGGCTGTATGGAGGATGATCCATTAATTCAACGTTTTCCTGCTTCAAAAACTCGCTTGTTTTCTGAGCGGTGTGAGAGCTCGCATTATCGTGATGGAGGATTATGCGTCGTTTCGGGTTACCTCTACGGAGTTCGGATATCATCTGTGGCAAACAAACCGTTGTATACCAATCAGCGGTAACCGTTCTCCGTTCCTCTAAGGGAACTGTGACTACATGTCCTGTTTTCGCGACAAACGAAGCGACCATTTTCTTCGATACGCTGCGAGAGCGGACAACTTTTGTTGGCTTGATCTCACCTGCGAAGACCCAGACAGCCGACTGATGCTTTCTTTCTGGCTCATATGAATAGATCCATGATTCATCACCAGAGACAATGTTATAAACTGCTTTTGACTTTCCTCCGTTGAAGCGTTGCAGAGTAGACCGGCACCAATTGACACGAGCCGCCTTTTGCTCTTCGGACAAATTATGGGGCACCCAGCGGGAAACTAGCTTTCTCACTCCCAGTTCACCATGTAAAACAGTTTGTATCGCAGTCATACCTATCCCTAAAGTAGCCCGAATCTGCTCATATGTAATATGTCGGTCATCCTGTATCATTCGGCGCACAACAGCGACATTTTCTGGTGTAACCGCTGTTTTTGGCCGGCCTGTGGAAGGTACGGTGCCAAGAGAAGCACGTCCACGCCGGAATTCAGAATACCAGCGATATATTGTCGTCTGGCTAGGCGCTTCACTCTTGTATATAGATATAAGCTCAGCGAGACATTGTCCCTGAGATAATCCTCGTCGAAAGTTGTAAAAAATTATGGCACGGAAACTTTCTCTTGTAAGCTCCATTTTTTTATCGACCTATCAATTTCAAACTGATATTGTTCTTTAAAAAAAAATTTTTTTTTAATTCTGTCAATTGTATTCGATTTTCAACTAACCAGTGTTTATTCATCAAAAAGAGTTTTTAATCTAATTAAATCGAAAGTACTCGATTACCGATCTTTTCGGTATGCCCCTCGTATCATGCAAAAGATGTGAACTGTGATAAACGGACCGATGGACAGATTGAAAGCGGAGGTACCATTGTATACCCTTAGAGCACGAAACCAAAAAAATTGAATTAAAAATGTTTAAGTACAGTAATCAATTAACATCGGGTGCCCAAGTCCGCGGTTGGATATAAGCCTCCTGTGCCCCACGGTAAATGGTCCTTCCTTGGGCAGATTTCCCATAATCACCAAGCTTTTTTGGATATAAATCTTGGCCCAAACGTTTAATTATATTATTGTTTGCTTATTCTTACGATTATATTGTACGGCCGACAGCTTCTACTGATTATTTAAAATTTAGTATCCACATACTTTAGCCAGTTTACAGCCACTGGAGAGAGCTAGCTCCTCGTGGCCTCCAGCAAATCGTCTGTCTCTGCTCTTCAACAATGTATGCCACTGTTTGGTTAGGAACGACACAGTCGCACATGGTTAGTTAATTCACACCCACCTTGTGTAGTTAGTATTTGCAGTAACTATCTCTCACCATTATCCATAACTGTTACAAAATTCAAGTCGATAGCAAATTTCATTTAACGACACCCGCAGGATAGGACCATCCCATGTTAAAACCTTGTCTACACAGCTGTTTATTAAGACGCACACCATCAAACAGTATATAACATAATTCGATATGACCTTTTTTACTAACCTGTCGCCATTTGCACTGAGGAAAGTTTCTAGGTTGTTAACACAAACTGCTTCAAGTCTAGTAATTAATTCTAAGCTAAATTAACTTGCACACATCGCGAGAACTAAGTGTTTATTGTCGTATAATTATAGTATAGTTTATTATAATTACTTCGTGTTTTCCAGCCCATTCGGACTTTGTTTAGTGCCAATTAAATCACGTCCTGACACGTCATAAAATTGTTTTTTAATCTAGAGTATAAGTTAGTTATAGTCTAACGTGTCGAAATAAAGTGTTTTCTTTGTTTCTTAGTTTGATTCACGATTGTGTACTTAGATTGCCAGACTTTGAGGTCTAGAAAACGATTGGTAGGTATAATCTAAAACGGAAGGACACGGTCGTTTAAACATTTGCTCTGAGTACTCATCATGCTTGAAAATTAACGCCTGTATGTTACAAGTGACTCGTACGCCCGTTCTTACTGACACAATAGTGACAGCGATTGTCACTACAACAGTGAAAAACATTCACTTAAACTCTGCGTTACTTTGAAGAACCCCGAGCTCTCCGATATGCGATGCGGATATTCATGTTTATGCGGATGTTTAGTGGCTAAGAATCCCACATAAATAAAGAGCCAACGGCATAGAGAACAATTCAAGGTAAAACAAACATTTTTAGGTATTCTTTTGAGGTACGGAACCCTAAAAATTTCAGGTCTAAGGAGCGGTAACTTCAGGCAGGCGTCGTATATAAAATATTAAAGACATTATAAAATACTTTCAATCAAACCTACCTCACAAACTCTAGTTGTCACAATTGTTGAGCCGCTTTAGCTCTCTGACATATCTGTCGTAGATAGTAACCGGCAACAACGGCTTAGAAAGAAAAATCTCACAAAGATTATTGTCAATGACCCCACTTAGTATTTTGCTCAGACAAATGCGCCACGTACACTCGTGATTAAAAATATTTATCCACTTTTGAACCTGGAATGTAACATCCACCTTTATATGTCATTTCATTTCATGAAACAAGAATGTGTGAATGTGACATGGTACAAAAGTGCATACATATTTTTGTACTCGAGTGTACATCAATAAAATTAAGAAGCGCGCAGAACTAGATTTCGCTGGCTCGTAACCACGGAACGATTTAACGACTATGAATGGATGGCAATCGCTCCGTCTTTGTTTTTTAATTTCCGTCTTGGAGCCCGGCTGATTGGCCAATAAACGGCTAATTGAGACATCGAAACAAATGTGCCGAGATCTGATCGCGGGCGCGACTGCACCAGTACAGTCCTGTACGAAGGTGTAATCATTTTTTTCGAAACGCTCTTCAGAAAAACTGTAATACTGTAAATGAATTATCTAATAAATTGTATAAATATTTAATATGTTTATCTGTTAATGTCATGAAAGATTTATTTGGCAATTTGTTTGACTGACTCTGTATCTAAGTTATTAATGATTTTTTTGTATTCTATTCCTTCTAGTTTTTTATATATTTATGCACAGTTTATGTTACTTTAATGGCAAATAAACTAACATTTAACATTTATGAAGCAGTGAATTACTCCATCCATAGCCCCATTTATTTAGCTTGTTTATAGCGAGATCGGCATTGATATTTTAAATTGAAATGTGTTTATCGCTTTTATTCGCATCGGTTATTTTAGTAATATCTATAAAAGATAGTAAAATTCACGATTACCTTTACAGAGTTCGGTTACAAAAGAAAATACCCGTAAATTGTGAACGTCAAAATCGTCAAAATCTACAAAATCACTTTCCAATTCAAATAAACTAATTTCAAACAGATCTTAGCATCAACTGTACAAGTGCACCTCGAGAAATTAGCATTTACGTTTTCCATGTGGAGATTTGTAAAATAGGCCATTCATCTCAATGAGATGTTGAGTTAGACACAGCTTATGCTGCCCAACTCTTGCATTTAACCCTTTAAAAAAATAACATAAAAGTAATTCCCGAATAAACTGTCAGTAACGGTGCGGTTGGAATTCACAACAAGCTTATTTGTCTATTTTTATTATATATTTTGTGTTTTTTTATAATTCACAACGACTTAAACTTTTGCAATAGATAGAGTGACTGCATTAATTTTTAAGGTCGCAGCACTATGCGAGATAAATTGCAATTTTATATCATAAATGTTTTTATTTTTTTTAATTAAGCACTTTTGCACTCGACAGTTCCAGCTGTACACATCACGAGCCTGTATTGAGGATCCACCCACAGATTTATATCAGTCGCTTATCAGCTGGATTAACAGTATTTAACTGTCCGTATGAAGAATGGAGGAATTAATAAATATGTTTCGATATTTCGTGGTATCATTTATTTTTTAAAGGACCAGTCAGTTACTCGGCTGACGTAGCAATAATAACATGCCTTTAAAGGAGACGTTTCACCGATATATGAAGCCACGGCCTGGACTATGTACACTAGTTATTTATATAAACTTAGTGTAGTTTTTTTAAACAAATATATTAAATAGGCAACACTTAACATGAAACACAAAATGGCGTCAATGACATATCATTTGATGTGGTGCACTATTTATAGTATTTTTTTTAAATAATCCTTACATATTTCTTCAATTTTGTAAATATGTATAAAGAACAAGTAGCGATTGCAACGTTATTTTATGATCAAAATTATAATAATCGGGGTCTTATCTAAAAGTATATATTCAATACTAGTTTTTATCAGCAACTTCGTCCGACTTCGGAAAGTATCCCACTGGAACTAATTACTAGATCAGGATAAAACATAGACTATGTCCTATTCCGTCCCTTCAACTATCCCTATACAAAAAACTAAGTGATTCTGACTCTCCGTTGCGTTGTATAGGAAGGTCAAACAAACAAACTCCCTTTTACATGTATACATATTATTAGTATGGATGTCTGTAAAGTGAGAATTGCCGGGAAAACTGAGGTGGTCTCACTCTAAATCCAAAGACACATTGCACTCACGGCACAGTCAAATAAATAAAAGAAATCAGAAGCTTCCACTTATAAATCTTTCTTAACCCATATCTTTGTCTACGTTGAGAACTAAAAACCTGTCAACTACTGCGATAAAACATCAGCGATGAATGCGATTCATTTCAACCGGAGAATAAAAGTATAAAATGCGGTGTGAACATGACAATACCCAACAATTTATCGGCGAAGCGAATACTGACCGACCACCGGCGGTGATTGTTAATGCGGGATCGAAGTGTGTACCGATGAAGAATAGACACGACGCAAAATTTACTACATGAAAAGTAACTATTTTAAAATATTATTTTTGTCAGGTAGGGGATATTGCGAACACATTCGCATAACCTTCATCCAAGAAAGAACCACAGGTTTCAAGGTTTGGCCACCTAAATTCAAGGTAGGCGTAGGTACTCGTTTTTACAGAAACGACTGCCATCTGACCCTCCAACTTTGAGCGGAGACTGGGCCCATATTTTGCGGATTAGAAGTTTATCAAGCCACCCGAAGACCTCTCCACCCGAGGCTTAGCCTAACACTGCTGTCAATAACAACTGGACTCCATATCTTTCTTCTTCTTCTTCTTCGGCTTCTGAAAAACGAAATCATCTTTCTTCTCAGATAATCAGGGGAAAAGTATCACAAGGAAGGAAAGAAAAGTTTGCTATTTGACAATGTGTATATGTGTGTTGTGTGAAAAAAAGTGTTGAAATGTTTATGCTCGGAATTTCTCTACGTGATAAGGCCCGGAATGAGGAAATCCGTAGACGAACGAAGGTCACCGTATCTCGACGAGTCAGTGAGCTGAAGTGACAATGGGCAGGCCGCATCGCTCGAAGAGCCGATAACCGGTGGGGAGTAAACGACCACGTACCGGGAAATGTCTACCAGGCCGTCCCCCTACTAGATGGACCGACGACCTGGTTAGAGTCGCAGGGAGTCGCTGGATGCAGGTGGCTCGGGACCGGTCGATGTGGCGTACCATGAATGAGGCCTGAGGCTGCTGCTGATGATTATGTATGTGTACATAATTGGTATTGTGACCTGAAATAGGTAAACAATAAACTAGTAAGGCAGTGTTAGAAATATTGGTTCGCTTAATCATCTACTTGTTTGCCTCTCTCATCTTTTTTTCTCTTATGTTTATATGCAATAGAGTGTATTTTTATGAATATAAAACACATCACAAAACACTCCAATCACTACACACTACTGGACCGCGGACCGTAAAAAGCTTCCACGTGTCCGTCTGGTGCTGATAGGGTGCGAACAATTTTATAGTCAGTAAAGTGATGCGCAAGCGACGCTGCGGATCTAGAACCGATGACGCGCAGCTTTCTGCGCCGGCGCAGGGATGGGTGGTCTTATTGTTATTACAATTATTACACAACTGATCATACAACATTATCATTAGAAATACATACCAAGTTTTTAAGTAGCCCACAAGCACAGGCCCGACACTTCATATAAATGTCGTGAGATCGTTTTCTGCTACCATACATCGAACGGATGACGTTCTTATACACGGGCATGTGTGAGTGAATTAGTGCGCGCCATGTTACCGGTCCTTCAGTCGAAAACTTTGCGGGGGTGGTGCGGTATCGCGAAGCATGGGGAGGCGATGAGCGTCAGTTCTTTCAGTAGTAATACGTCAATTATGTTCTAAAAGAGACGCTTCTAAGCCGGCCTGCACTTTGTACACTATAAAAAATAGTAGAGAAATATAAAGTTAGAAAAATTCAATAATTATGTTTATTTAGTATTTTACAAGAACTTTACTATTAAATACTAATAAATGTCATTTTATTGACGCCATCTTTATTTTTTGGGTTGGCGTGACTATTTTGTATTATATCTGTTATTGTACCAAACTAGTAAAATATTCAAACATGATATTTAAAACCATTTTAATTATATAACTAGCTTTTGCTACCTACTTTGTCTGAGGAAACTTCTGAAAGTACTTTTTGATCTGAATAACTCTTCCCTTTAATTATCCTTATGCAAAAAATTATGTATTTTGACGTAAAGGAAAAACAAACAAACAAACATACTTCCTCATTGATAGGAATGCTGTCGCGAGACCCCTTCGTTGATCTGGTCAACTATTGGCACGTGTAGATAGACTGATGAATGGATCTGAACAGCGTGATCTTTACCTCTTCGTATGCTTATACTGTTCATTTGTCAAAAAAATACAAATTATTGAAAATTCCAGTGCGCAAAATCTGCATTTTTTTAAATTATGTGCGCCTGGATATTTATGGGCCTAGTGATTTTTTCTAAAAAAAATTATGCAAGAGATATATTATGCAATAATTGAAAATTTTACTTTACAGTGTGTAAATAGTTTGCTATAATCGTTTTCATATTCATACTTGACATGTATTTAAAATTAACAATGAACAGCGAACGTCTCTGAGCATGAAATGAATCACTCGACCAAACCTTATTCAATTACGTGCCATTAAAAAATCTTCCAAAAGTGGATCAATTTAATCGAAACTGTCATCTTGTAACTGACGCGGCTGTCTTATCAACTTCATGAAATTCAATTAATTCCACCGAACCTCTCACTTATCAATCAATCTGTTTGTCTTTTGCGGCCTTTTCTTGGGAATCATTCAATAAACAACTTTGTTGATGCCGAGTTGATTTCATTTGACAGGTTCGATTGGTGTAAATTGTCCGTAACGGCTTTCGTTTGACAACTATGTTACAATGTTATTGTCACCGTTAATTCGATCACCAATCTTGAGACTGAACTGATGCTGAACTTGAGGACTGATTCCATTTCAAATATCGTCTACGCATGGTTGTCAGACAACATCGTTCACTGGTATACTACCGATATATTGTACTGCGATCTTGAATCTATCTGACATGCCTGGACAATCCGAGGACCCAGATTTAGTTAGTTTACATCAGATTCAGAGGCCTGATGGTATGCCACCAGGCCCAGTTCCACACGTGTCCTGGAATGTCAGTTCATGGAAGTGCAAGAGACGTTTCAAGAGATGATGCACAGGTGGGTATGAGTTTGGCTGCAAGAAGCATTGATGATAATGACAATTGCTTCCAACATTCTCACTTACTTAGTTTCGCGGACGATATGAAGATTTTTGCTAATATCGATAGTGTGTCTGATGCGATCGCCTTACAAAGTGACTTAACTAATTTAGAAGCTTACTGCAAGAAGAATTACCTCGATCTCAATCCCTCCAAATGCAGTGTCGTAAGCTACACAAGGAAACGTGACATTATTCAGTTTGATTACCTTATTAAAGGCGTTAGACTAACCCGGAACTCTGCTATTCGTGATCTGGGGGTGTATCACGATTCTAAGCTACTGTTCGATACGCACGTGGAGAAGATGATCGCTCGAGCGTCGAAGGCATTAGGATTTGTAATGCGTAGTTCGAAGGATTTCAAAAAAGGTAAACAATCAAAATTTTATATTGCACATTCGTAAGAAGTCATCTTGAATACGCATCGCAAATCTGGAATCCTCAATACCTAACTTACACATCTAGATTAGAACAGATTCAAAAACGCTTTCTTAAATACATATCGTTCCGAACCAAAGACACTTACACCTCGAGTAAATACATTGAGTTCTGTAAAAAGCACCACCTGCTAACACTTGAGAAACGGCGAGAAATTGCGGACCTCACTTTCCTACTTAAAATTGCCCAGGGACAGATTGATTGCCCAGAGCTCCTAGCTCGGTTAACACTATGTGCCCCACATAAACCTATGCGGGAAAATGCTGTCTTGAGCCTTCCTGCAACTTCCACCAATTATAGGCGTAACTCTTACCTATGTCGAGCGAGCAGAAACCTGAACAGACTTTCTAATAGTGACATAAACATTGACCTATTCCACTCCAGCGTTGCATCTGCCAAGCGATTATTAAGCAATAACTTCTTTGCGTAGCTCTATTTCATTTATTAGTTTACTCTCTGTATCTGTACTGTAATTCTACCATTCTTATTCTAAAACTTCTGTACTACTTTATTTTTTGTGCTGAACCTGATATTCTTACTATTTAATTTGTATCTATCTGTGGAGATCTCTTATTGGCTTTCTGTTTCTTATGATTTATTTATACTCTGTATTACTAGCTGTTGATCTTCCTTAAATAAAATAAATAAATAAAAGGGATTATTAGAGAACTCGATCGATCCACCAACCTTTGGACACTTCATTCTACTGAGCTGACTTATCATCAGCCAGGAAACAGCCAATCTTCTCCACTCGTCACGTCTTCGAGCTATGTAGCCTGCCCATTGTCACAACAGCTCACTAACCTGTCGAGCTACGAGTATGTCGATGACATTAGTTCGTATACGCATTTACTCATTCCGGATTTTATATATCTCTAGCATAGCTTACATTCCATTGCTCGCTGAGTGACTTTGAGCTTGTTTATTCGGTCTAGAGTCTCCTATGAGGGCCAAGAACTGACCATTGGTATTTGTACATATTTTACTTTTATATTTTTGGTGTCAGTAAAAAGCAAATCCAACTTGTTTGACCTAGATTTGTGTAAATCTCTGTTTTCTTGCTCGCTCCCAGATTTGTTTCGTTTTGGATGTCGTTCAGATTGTATACCGATTGTTTGTTTTGTCGAAATTCGGAATTTATTTCAATCGGACACATTTGGGGGCACAGACCACGTCTATTCATACAAAGCGAACCCCTTCTTCTTTGATCTGTAGTTTTACGCGTCCGTTAACAGCTACGACAATGTAACTTCGTGGTAGGGTACAGTTTACTTGACCTTAACCAAACGCTGCCACCGTGTTTGTGGAACACAAGTGTTCAATGGATGATAAAAGTTTCTTGTTAACGTCAAAGCATTCACCAGTTAACTGTTTAACCACCTCCGTGGCCTAATGTCTGCACTCTTAGACTGACATACCGAAGGATTCGATAGCCAGTGGGGGTACCTATCGGTATTCGGTTTTTTTGGTGGTAGCGCATTTTCTATGTTTGACTATTTAGCTACCATGATGCTACATAACTATGCCGCCAAAAACAATGTAATTACCCAACTGCGCTAGAAGGAGGGTTATGTTTTCCATGCCGTGTATGCATAATTGTTTGGCACACTCTGTGGCCTGAATGGATCGATGGATTTTAGCTTGAGAGGTGTCGTTAGATTCGTATTTACTGTGAGAATGACACTGGGTATATCAAAATTACGAAGACAGTTTTTTTTAAATCTACTTTTCGTGAATATGTTACTACTGTTATATTCCAGTATGGAAGGTAGCGGAGCCAGCGTATCATTAGCTTTAGGCCTTATTGTCACTTACCATCAGGTAGGTAGAGCACTTGCGAGAACTTTTAAACATTACGTATTATTTATTTCTGCTCTATATCCTCCACTCATGGAATAATTAAGTTCTTCATTAAAGTTGTTCTAATAATGGGTATTTAGCGGCGGCCATTGCTAACAGCGTATAATTTAGCGCGCGATCATTACGGGCAATCGTCCGTCCGCCTGGTGGTACACACTCAGGTGATGTGGGTGGTAGCAGACCCGGATCAGGGTTTTAGGTACGGGGAGGAATAACAATTGAATCCGCAGTCATTTGAACTTGTAAATTACCACGTAAAATTAAAATCACCCATTATTAGGACAAAGTAGTGGGTCCATGGGTAAAAGGGGCTCGATTCCTTGTCAAGTTTGTTCGTGTATGAATTTTCTTTGCAAAAGAGCCTGTCTAAATCCACATTGCACTTTGTACACTATTTTTAAAATCAAGGCAATACCTTTACAGATTATTTGCAAAATTACGAGAGCTGCAACGTTTTAAGTAAATATTTTTTGCGTACACAATCAATCATTGTTGTAATTACAGTAACTTTGTCATTGACGCCTTCTTGATTATTTGAATAAAAGTTTCCTATTTTTTGTGACATGGAAATTATAAATAGGTTGCTTGACTTGCTGACTTTGTTTAAATTTGTTACTAAAAGCTGTCGCGTGTCCGGCCCCGCCTAGATCTGGCCCTGGCATTAAGTTAGGTTTCCTTCCCCTCAGGCCGTTTTAATTTAGCTCAATGTTAAATGTCTACAGACTCTACAGCCGATCTCAATGAAGACGTGTGAGGTCTGTTACAACAACAGAACTCTAAATCCACATTAATAGAAGTGCTATAGTGGTATTTTTCGGAAACGTGTTACGTCTGCCTATCTAATATCCGTGCTCTCACTACTAGCCTTTTGAAACTACAATATTTCCAGTGCCTTCCATTGCGTGACTTTCAGAATGTAACAACTGCTTGATCGATTGGCACAAAAAGTTATTTGTGACCTTTGACGACCTTTCAACTATCCCTATATCAAAACTCATGTCATTCTGACTCCCCGTTTTGACGTTAAGGATTAATAAAAAACCAACTCAGTCCGAAAGTCAGGACTTTGAATTGTATAGATTCAAGATTCACTTTATTGACCTAGTAATATGAACATTACACTCGGCACGTCAAAATATTACATATATGCATATTAAAACTATACTTAATTATCCTAATTATGTTAACCTAAACATTTAAATAGAAGTGAACATTTCATTTGAATAATGAACATTATATGTATAGATATACATTTATCCATTATTTTAGGACCTATGGTATGTGAATCCAACTGAGTACCGCTAAGCGACGAAGGCGATTAGAAAAGTTAAGTTTCCAACGCAATTTTACCTTCGTTTTCCTTGACTCCGCGTCATTGACTCCAAAACTACTGGGTTCTAATCAATTCATGAGCATAAAGAGTTCTTTATATTACACAATGTCAAAGCACAATAGGTCTTTAAAAGTTTAAATATATATAGAATCGGACCTACAAGCTTTTATTACTATAGGTCTAAGCGGCTACCCCACTGAGCCCTCCTTGACATTAGCAAATGGCTGCGTCAACTTTATTTTACAAATACTACAAGAAGAAAGAAAAACTAAAACTCGACTAATAAGGGAAGAATCTCATGAGCCGTCATAGTAAAATTAAAACTTGACTTTGGCGTTTATGTATTTTTTATCAGATAGGCTTTCGACCACAATCTCACCTGATGTTAATCGATGACGTAGTGTAAGATGGTTTAGGATTGCCTAGAAATATCCTATTCACTTAGCCTTTGCATATACAGCTTACATTATCCGATGAACATACATAAATTACAGATACATAGGTTGCTAAAATCATAACCCTACTTTTGACTACGCTGTAATAGGTTAAGAAGAAGTGGCTTGTTAGGTTCATTTTAAGACTTTTTCGAAAACCCGTAATTAAGTGGAAAGTTGAATATTTAAATCAATTTCATCTCGATAAATTGAAAACCATCAATGAACACAACGTCACGTGTCTAGTTTTTGAATAAATTGCATGGTTGATAAAAAAAGTTTGTACAAAAGCAAATAGGTGCCGCCATTGAATAACGGTCAGTTGGTCGGTGAAGCCTTAAAAGGGTATTCCCCTAAAGTGAGCCACAGGGTAGCAGCTAGCGCAGTTTACAGAAACTTAGTCTGAGCCTTCTTTGAATACAAAGCATACAAAGTCGAAGAAATTTTCTAAACACTATCTTTCTAGATAAAATGCTTCTGCATGTATGTTTTTTTTCTTCAAATTTTAACCGAAAATTTCAAAGTTGGGCGCGTTTAAATATTTGAAAGAAACCAATTTGATAAAACTGTAGGTAAACTTTACTAAAAGTACCAAATCTCTATCAAAAATATTCCTTTCTAGATCATGTCTAGGTATAAAACTTTATCTCGCATTTCTCTTACGTTCAATAGGGAGACTTGAACCCGGTCGCCGCGCGTTCTATATAGAAATGAATGGGACAGTAAAACAGTAATTGCTACCACCATGGCCCCCGTGGACTATTACTTTCAGAATAATCATATTTTTGCGTGAATGTCACAACTTTTACGAGCACTTTGTTCGCGGTTTCAAGTGAGGCATATCTGCTATTGTAATCTACCTATATAACATGTGGTACATCTGTGCTGTACTGTAGCTTGTGTCTCAAAAGATTTCACTTTTCAAATCGAAACCATTCAACATGGGTTTACACTTGGCCTTCATCTTACCTGATGTTAGACGGAAATCGAGCTAATGAAGCGCAGTTTGCTGTTCTCCTGACTTTCATACGGAAACACAACAGTGCTATTAACACTGCTGATTGGCAGCAGACCTAGGTTACTAATGCCTCACCACCAACCAAACCGATTACCGATTTCATAAACGTAATTCTCCACTGGGAATCGATCCTGGGAGCTCTAGATTATGAGTGCAAGTGTGTAACAACTTGGCCGCTGAGTTTTGTGATATGTACTCTTTGTGGAATCACAATGCACATATTTCAGGGCAAACGTGTACAGGATTGAACCCAGGTCTACTGTAATATTGTTATTGCAACGAATTGTTTATTTATCATATTAAGTTTCGGTGTCGAAACTCGCGCTTCGGGGCGTTTCATTATCGCTGGCCCACTTTCACAGATTTTACGACTTCTCGTACGTTTTTCATAAACACCAGGAGCGAAAACCTCTTACATCAGGTTAGATGAGGGCCAAGTGTATACCAAACACACATAGAAATAAATTTAAAAAAGGAATTGTGTAAAAAGAAACTACTTCTTACTTCTAGTAGCTTTTTTCAAACTTTAGCGAACGTAATAGAATAAAGTTAACATTTAATTACAGTTAACAAAGATGCATACAAAGGCTGCTAAAATTGTAACGCTACTTTGGGCTTCACCGTAGTCGGGTAAAAAGTATTAAAAATAAACAGAGTATGGATTGAGGGTACGGTCTCTGTATATCGGTAACAAAACTTCGGACTGAAGCTGCTTTTCGGCCGTAGCAATTTTACCTTTGTACCAGGAATGACGCAGAGTGAATTAAATTGTAAACTGAACACGTTTATGGATATAATCTCGAAATAAAATATAAACTATGGACATACGTAGATATATACCTCTTTCCACAGAGGACTGTATCTACTTTGTGTTTGACATAATCAGTGAAAATCTATTACTGTTACACACCCTCTCACACCACACACTCACAGGTTCACCTCACACACAGAGAGAACTCAGACGCACAGTGTTGCAAACTTAGAATAAGTTGTTTGATTATTGCATATAAATGGATACATACATACGGGCGGCTAGACGTAGAGGTTCCGTCTGCTTTTCTAAGGGTATTAATAATCTATGATAAAGGTGAGGCAGTGTACCTATGCTACAATACAAGCTTTTAACTTAGTTTAGCTGCAGACACTTTGAAGTGTAACTAAATCAGAATTCCTAGCCCAGTTAGATTTAGATTTAAAATGTTGTACATTCTTATATACAAATTTATTCTTATATATACTCCGAAACTGTTTAAATATATGCCTAGGTAAAGCTACTCGCAAAGGCTATTATTAACTTTCGTCAGATGAAATTATTTGAGCATATGATGATAGCAATTTGCACGCTGACACCGCAACCGTTAACAGTTGATTTTCAATTTCCAAAAACAGAGGCGATTCGCTTAACAATTACCGTTGCGTAGAAAATTGCTTACAGATTTATCGGAACATATATTTTTTTCATCAGGTTTTGCCCGCGACTTCGTCTATTCTCGCTTCGACTGCAAAAGTTGAATATTTATATTTAATCTAGTTTATGAGATTAATGAACGTCTGTTAGAGCTAAGCGAAGCTCTCAAAGAATTTATGGTTTAGCTCACAAGCTCTTGCATTAAAATGGAAGTGGGCAGGATACATAGCACGCCTGCAAGATCAAAGGTGGACAAAAAGAGTGACAGAATGGAGGGCGCCAGTAGGGAAAAGAAAGAAAAGGAGGCCTTGCAACAGATGGGAGGATGAAGTCAAACACACAGCGGGTACAAACTGGATACAAATAGCGCAATCCAGAGAAAACTGGCTCGATTTGGAGGAGGCCTTTACCTGCAGAGGGGTTCTTGCAGAATAATTTCAAAATAAAATTATTAACGTACCGTAAAAATAATTATTTTCTATAAAACTATTATAATAGTTACATTAACCAACTACTCAATCTTTTTTATTGATACTACGAAAAACTAATTCAACTTTGTAAATAGCATTTTTATAAGAAATAAAAGGCTTTTTCTATTTTATTTATGAGATTATTTTCTTATGACTCATGTTTCTATTTTACAAGGTTCTATTTTATACTATCAAGTATTAAAATTGTATTCTTGCTTACGGATAAGTAACATCATTAGTAACAGCGACAGTTACGAGGCTATGCTGTTGTCAAAGCGCCCATATAAACGTAGTCCAGTCATATTTTGAGTATTAAGCTATGAAAATCTATGAAATTTTCAAGACACAATCTAGAACTAAATATCTGTGTCGGTGGTGAGTCAGTTTTCGTTAAAGTATAAACTTTCAGAGTTACAGGGCGTCAAAGTATTGTATTTTTCGGTAATAAAAAGCCCCAACTTTGAGCCTTACAAGAGTAGAATCAATTTAGAACAATTTGGAAAACCACCGACATCTGAAATTTTATTAAGATACTGTATTGAAAAAATAGCCACATAATATACTGTATCCTTCAAATGATCACGGGACTACGAAACATCCAAATAACGGGTGGATAACTTCGCGTAGTGTATGCTGTCTCACCGTACGCGCTCGGGTAGGATAGGGCTCGGAGAGGGACAGCTACAAAACAATGCAACCTTGAACACGGCCACGTGGTCTTACCAACATAGCCTCTTAAGCGGACGTCGGTCCATCTAGTAGGGGGACCACTCGGTACGTGGTCTCCACTAGAGAACTTTTACTCCATATCCTTTTTCCGTTCTTCGAGCGATGTGTCCTGCCCATTACCACATCAGTTCACTGACTCATAGTGCTGTGGGAAGTATCGCATGAAGTAGATATCAATATAATCAAACAAACAAAATCTCTTATTCACCGTCCAATGGTTTTTCTACGTGACTGTCCTCGGCGTTCTACCAAATACGGAACGCGCATAAAACTGCACGCTTTCTCGGCGCGCGCGCATGTATGACAGGACATGGACGAGTGATTTATCTCTCACACGTTGACGAGGAATAATAAAATATTTACATCAAACGTCCATCTTTTACACACTTTCCTGTCGCTCTGAAGGATGTTTAAGCTGTGTTTCTCCAAATCGAACATTCTCTATTTAAATTACGTGTAGATCTTCCACATTTTCTTCAATTTGCTTTACAGATTGCTTTTCACTTTGTAGTCATGTCACTCGCTGGTAAGAGGTCATTCAGCAGCAGAATAGAAGCGTGCGTGATTTTAATATAATAATTTTTAGAATTAAGAATTAATTTTTTTTTTAATATTTCCTTTAAATTTATGTTCATTTTCTTCTAGATTAGCTGAAACTAATCGAACACCTTTTTATTTTGCTGAAGGGGAAAGAGAATTAGTGTCTGGATTTAATGTAGAATACAGAAGAGGGTGGTTTGCTTTAATTTTTTTAGCTGAATATTTAAGTATTTTATTTATAAGTTTGTTATTTGTTTTAATTTATTTAGGTATCTTGCGGTGATCTCCTTAGTGAGGAGCCCAAATAAAACGTATATTTTGATGTTTGTGCCTCAATCACGTCGTTTTAAAGTGACTGTAGGATATTTTCCAAAGTAATCTCGGCCGAAGTCGCGGGCGAAAGCTGGTCCGGACCCAGATTGCTAGGGATTGTGAGTTGTGTCTGAAATTTCATAATGGCGCACAAAGTGCTATTAACACGGCTGTTTGGTAGCAGTTGACGCTAGCCATGCGGACATAGGCTCTATCACCAACCAAACTAAGTTCCAATAGGTATCCTAGTTGGGAATCGAATCCGAGACCTCTGGATTGTTATTCCAAGCATGTAGCCCCTAGGCCACGGAAGCGGTTAAAACCACCACATGACTGTCAATCATATCTTACTGCGATCACCAATCCGCCACCGAAGCGTGGTGGTTGCGGCAAATCTTTTCACACGTACGACGTGGCGATCTGTGAGTGAAGCTCATGCCCAACAGTGGACATCATGTTCACGATGATGACAAGGCGGGCAATGAGGCTACACTGATTCCATTAAAACTGTTTATTGCAGCAATTACCTGCCAACAAGCACGTACATGCACCGACATGCTTAATTTAAATATTTAACAAACCAGATCTCAATAAATTAATTATTAAATACTCATTTATTCATTTATAGCATAACTTCGTCATGTGCGTGTCGGGTACTTCGGAAAGGTTCCGCTGGTTTTATTATCTCTTGTACAATATACGATGTAGGCGATATAGCTTACACACACTGTCTCGTGTGTCACTGTGTGGTTTTACGATGGCCGTGAGCATTTCCGATCCAGTGAAGTGATAGATAAGGTCGTCGGGACCAACTCCAACATCATCAATCATCATCATCAACAGCCTATATATGTCCCCACTGGAGGGGCTCAGGCCTACTCTCCTACAGAGAGTGTATGGGCCATAGTCCACCACGCGGGCCCAGTGCGGATCGGCAGACTTCACATGCCTGTTCAAGACATGCAGGTTTCCTCACGATGTTTTCCTTCACCGTTAAGCAATCGGATAATGTACTTGAATTGAAAAACAACTCATAGGTACACGGCTGGATTCGAACCCGGTACCCTCAGATTGAGAGTCCGCGCCTTATCCACTGCGCCACCGACGCTTCTTGCGCCACCAACATATTCATTATTAATAATTCTGTATTTATTAATTTAACTAGGTGCTTTGGACTCGCGAATAAAGGATTCCGCGTCATCGTTTCTAGAAGCGGGCCCCGCTTTTTTTTTAACTTTTACTATCTGACTCGTTCCGAGAAAATGTTTACCGTCTACCTAATCGTGATATACAGCCCTCCGACAGCCACAAGGACGGACAGCGGAAGCTTAGTAATCGGGTCCCGTTGGTTACCTTTGTACAAAACTCTAAAAACAAGTTCTTTTTAACTTAGTTTAGCTACCGATGCTTAGTTTAGCAATTCATGGAGGAGGCCCATGTCCAGCTGTGGACATTTCCCGGCTGATAATGATAATTTGCTGTCCCAGTTAGATTTTAAGTGAAAATTTGAAGAAAAAAATTGGTTGCCTGTAAAGTCGGTATACGGGCGAAAGTTTTACGTGACAACGACTTTGAGAGGTAAAATAATTTTAATGTGAATATTCATTCAGGGACGCGTGCCTTTCACTTTTTATGTCTGTCTCTCTCGCTCTTAGGCGGGCTAACCATGCCCGAGTGGAAGGGACGCGTGCCTCTCACTCGCTCTCATTGTGAGCGCATAACGTGAGCGGAGCGTAACGCAGTTTCTTGAAGTGTCACCCGGCAAACCAATTTATAAGACGTTGTCACGTCAAAAATTCATGAATACAATTTATTCTTTATTATCATATTAGAAGGTGAGTCCCACGCGCGACAAGTGATGACTAAAACTAAGCCAGTTTGCTTTTATTAGCCCATGGAACCCTAATACGCAATAAACTGGGTAAGGAACCAGAGGCTACAATATTGATTCTAATCGGTTACCTTACTTACATAATTGCTACAATTAATAAAAGTCGCACGCAGCTATCTCAAAATCAATCTTCACTTTATCTGGACACGATGCAAAGCTGAATGACGTAAGTTATGTGCAAGTGAATTGCATTAAAACACTTTGTAGAGGGGAGTGGGCTACACTTTGTCTAAGTGTCAATAGCGATTATTAGGATTTTTATTTATTTATTGGATCAGCTAACAATTACAACACTTTAATATTATATTTACAAGTTACATTACATCTAATTCTAGTGCGTAACCTATTACAAGCTGATACTGCATGCACAAAAAAAAAGTTATATAATAAAATTGAAGGATGGATGAGGGATTCAAGAGCTGGATTTATTATATGAACATGATAACTACATAGAAGAAATTAATATAAAAGTGTGTTGACGTTTCAAATACGAATACGACCTGCAACTTTAAAAAATTTTTGATATATCAACTTTAAAAAATTAAATTAGAAATGCATTTATGGTAATAACAACTTTTGCCCGTGAGTTCATCTGCGTGGACTTTAGGATTCATCCCATGTGAACTAATTGTTTGATCGGCATAAAAAGTAGCCTATGTCCTTTTAATTTATAAACATTCTTAATTTCTTTTAGGTAATCGTGAATGTATGAGAAAATGATCACTATCACTGATTATTATGCTATTAAAAGCGAAGACAAATTTTTAAAAACTAAGTTTATAAAAATTCTTTCAGACGGTCTTGAGTAATAAATTGTGTAACCCAAAACGTCAAATGGCATTTATTTGACGCCATCTTTTTTTAGGGTTTCGTGCCTTATAGGATCACATCGTCCGTCTGTATGTCCGTCCGTCCGTCTTTCACAAGGCTGCGTCTTTTGAACCTTTAGGTAGACACTTGTGGATGAACAAAGTGTGTATTACTATATACTGAAAAACCAGATAGTAATTTTATTATATAAACCTTCCAAGTGCGACTCGGACTGGCGCACCGAGGCCGAACCATGAAAAATAACGTACAGATATTATTAACTTGAAATTACGTTCATTTTATCGACTGCATAACTGAGTTTCATTAAAAAGATAATTTCAATTTGATACCTCCACAGACAGACAACAAATCGATCCTATACCGGTTCTTTTTTAAAGGTACGGAACCCGAAAAAAATCTATTCAAATCGGTTCAAAATGATGAAGATATGGAGCCTTACAACCTTATCCATTTTAAACTAAGTAAAATCTGAATTTTACTAGCTAAAGTCGTTGCTAAGAACTTTACACATGTATGTACTACCAGTAAGTGTCATACTCTTATATCCCTTCACTAAGTGACACATAATGTTGGTTATATACCATGGATTGCTTGGTAAAGGTAAATTCCAAAAATGTATGGAGCCTGAGCCAGGTCAATGCTCACCGAATATAGTAATGGTGTTATTTTTAATTAACCTTTTTTGATCATCTATTTTCAACAAATCTAACCGAATGCCGTGTACAAAATATGTTTTCCTTCAAACAGTTGCAACCCAATACAACAATGGCGGACTGTCACAATCAAACATGTACATATATATACTATATGTTTTATGTTTTGATAAAGTCATTCCCGCAATTTTGGTTGTCAATGTCAACATCGCTGTCTGCATTCAGAAACTGAGCCACTTGGATCCGTACCATAGATAAGATTTATAAAGACGCAATATTTATAGTTCGAAATTAAATATAATATTAATTAATTATCTACCTCTGCTTTAGAAATAAACCAAACATGTAATAATTAATAATACATTGTTTAAACAACAGATGTTTTATATATTTACTCGTGCTAATAACAATTTCTGAACGAATCTGTCACAATGCAAAATGCTAAGTAGTCGGACCTGTCTAAAGCTGTCATTTAAAAATGAACGTGAAATTGACCTAGAAAAAGAAAGTATTTTGTACACGGAAATTATCCATATAATCTGATCATTACAATTTTATAAAAAAAAATCCCATATGTTTACGTTTATTTTAAAACAGTGTACAACGAGCTGGCCCCAGATGAAAAGTCACTTTTCCTGTAGTATGACTAGATCACGCCAGATGGTTCTGTAGAAACAACAGGCGCTAATCGGGCTGCCACAGGGTTAAGGTCACAGGGAGTAATGGTAGCCTGCTAGATCTGGTCCTAACCAATAACATAATCTGTGGATCTGGAACCAGCTGGTGGTAATGACCGTTACAATGTTAAGGTGATGGCTACAATATGTAGTCTGTATAATGGAATAGAGGTGGCTGGAAGTTCAATGTATTTCGTGTTTTTTTAAAGAAACCCCTATAGGACACTTGATTGTCAGCTTGTCTCTGTCTGTCAAGACCCTGACCAGACCCAAGGGACTGGAAAGGTTTTTTTCTTCATGAATTTTAATTCTGTGGTGGTGGTAAAGAGAAATCTGAATTCTTTTTAATAGAATATTTTTAGTGACGTAGATTTTTTTTTAATTTCATCCTTGCGCTCCAAACGTAAGTAAGTCATTTCGACTCAGAACTTCAAACGCGATTTATTGAAATTTACTTGAAATCAATTATTTTCTGTTAAGGTCCCATTTCAACCGACTTTAACAAGGTGGGGAGATTTCGATGGGTATGTTTTTTAAATGTCTGTTACCGTCTGTACCTGAAAGACTGGGTGAACAGATTTTGATAATTCTTTTTTTATTTGAAAGCTGGTGCTTCCCGTGTGCTCCAATTTGGTCCAGTTCTGAACATTAATGAAGGTCGATTTTCTAGTTCTTTTTGAACGCGCTAACTTGCGTAACCATTTACACA
This sequence comes from Carcina quercana, assembly GCA_910589575.2. Taxonomy (NCBI): domain Eukaryota; kingdom Metazoa; phylum Arthropoda; class Insecta; order Lepidoptera; family Depressariidae; genus Carcina; species Carcina quercana. The sequence goes on from OU342443.1 coordinate 958,900, forward strand.
TGTTTGGTTTGACTTCTCTAAACTTGCCAAGCTCTACCTAGATATGAGCAACAAGGAAGTGTCCAGTTTACAACGTGTCACCGCCACTCCGAGTGACAATCTGTAAACGTGTCACATGACAAACGTTAACCGACCGAGGTTGACACCTTGACCGTATGACCCCGAGCCATCGTATGACCTGGTATTATGAACTCTTCAAAATTGCTGCGTTACATAACATCCTGAATTGTCGTCATAGATGTTGAATGCAGCTTTGTGAATTATGAGCTTGTGAGTCAGCGCAAGAGCTAAGTCTTTCTGGCTTAGTTTGTTTTATAATTCGTCCGTGATCGCAGTTTGGTTTCAAATCGTATATTCTACAAATAATGCAATTTGCTCCTGGCAAAGAAATATACAGCTTCTATAAGTCACTTGTAATTGCTCAATTGCTAAATCACGAGATTTTGGTGACAGAAATTGCTTCCAAGAAATTACTTACAAAAGGAAAAGGACAAAAGGTCCTTTTCCAGGACCCACATCGATTGTAGCTAAATTTTACAATGTGAGGCTTAGAATGAGTAGGAAAAGACACAAGTTTTCAATATCCATCAGATGAGAACCTTTGAATTAGCTTCAAATATTATACGAGAATAGGCTCTTTTGTATATATCACTGTAAAATTGGTGAAAGCTTCAGTTACTTATATTCTTTAAAAACAGTCTAACAAAATCACCTCGTTCGACCAAAAATCGTTAGCGCAGGCGTCAACCAACATGCATATTCTTATACGCCCCGAACATATCACATTACCAAATTGTATAAAGGATAACGTGATTAAAGCAACTAAAACAATAGAACAGCGTTACGCTTATTAGTTCTAGAGCAACTGAATTTACAGGCATTAATTACCTGCTTCGTGGGCTGTATTTTCAGCGCGCTAAAACCATCTTTCTCTAGTTTATAAACACGACATATTACTGCCGTTCGTCTCCATATTTCGTCTTATTTTTTTACTCTTAATCTTCAAATGAAGATTCGGGGAAAGACTTGAGAAGGGCTATGCTGGATTCTTACCAGCTAAAACCACTCCAGTATCCCTACCTAAGTTAACTCCAATAAACTCAATGCAACTCGTAAAGCTGTAAACCGTTGATTAATGAGTTTGTTATCTAGTGAGATCGTAACTCTGTCAGTGTTGTATGGCGCGGCCTTCGAAGGTCGTCCTGGACCAACGATATCAGCTCGTTGCACGTCAGCCTTTAGATTTATTAGAGCGGCTACCGGATTGTATACGATCTAGTATTTACAATTGTGATTCTGTTGAGATAACAGTAACTGTTTAAGGTAAGAAAACGGAGATCGAGTCTGCTGGTTGGTTGGAGCGGCGATTAGTCGGTAACGACTTTTTAAAATCACATTGTGCAGTGGAGCAGTTCGGGTACTACCCTTTATGTATCCCAGCAAATTTATATTAGGGGCTCTTGGATTCAACTCGTTGGAGACCCGACGTCTCTACGAGCAGATCAAAATGATAGTTGGACTGATCCGAGGCCGGTTAGACTGCCCTACGCTACGCTACGCTTGTCGGAGGCGTGTCGTCTCAATGTGCTGGAGAGTCGCGCGCGATTCCGACACCCGCGTCTGTTCGCCGCGCGTCGTGGCGTATATGTAAAGGCTACCTGAGTTCAGAACCACCACCACTCTGAGATGCGGGAGGATCTACTAGCAGTCTTCCCAAAAATAGTTACCGTAAACCATTCCGCTATTCAGATCAATGAACGATCTGGATTCGGGTATTAATTTCGGTGTACGGTTTAAGAAATTATATCTGAAAATGCTTCCGCTACTCAGAGTGCTAACGCACGCAAATCGGTTCGATCTGAATCGCGGGAGGAATTTATGTCCTATGCTCCCCGATTTCAGATCGTAAGCGGCAGGTGCCATAAGAGAGACAGATATATAACGTGCGCAACCCTTCTGTTGTTTGTTTTGATTTAAATTAGTTCCGTTACTGATGAATGCAGACAACTTTTACTTCCGAAAATTTATATAATTTTTGTAGAAAATATCGTAAGTGTCGTTTTTGTTACAAGTGCAGTCTGTTTGTGGCTTTGTTTAGCAAAGAAAACTTACAATGTCGTACAGTAACGAGAGACTCGAACAATTTTTAAACGACGGTGATTTGGTTTTTATCGTCACAAAATATGAGTCCCAAGCAAATGAACATTTTTCTGTTGAAGTGAAATGTAAAGTTAATGCAGATAATTATAGTGACTTTTGCATAGTGAATAGATTAGGAAATTTTTGGCATTTAGTCATTCAATTCTATGTCTAAAAATATAAAGAAAAACATTCCTAATGCTCGATAACTTATGATTTTAATATATCAATTATGAACATTCTGTGAATTTTATTTTTATTTTAATAATATACGCACATAATAACAGTGATCCCATAAAAAAAAAACAATCACTCTCTCCTCACCATTATTTAAGTACTAACGCACACCTGGTTTTAAAAGTATTCTAAGTAGCGGTAGGGATTCATATGTTAAATGTTTCATACTGCTTTAGTAATCCCTCCCGCAGTACAGAACTCAACACGGGGTAGCATTTACAGTATCGAAATGTGAAATCAACCGTCGAAATCGCTACCGCATCCCAGAAGTATGGGGATTCTGAATACTGGAAGCATTTACATAAACGCCGCGTCGTGCGCGTGCGCAGGCGTGCCGATACTCTCCCATGTTCCGTGCTCTCAGCGCTCAACACGCTCACCGACAAGTGACCACACGTAGACGTGTTTGTGGATGAATGCAAGGGATTGGAGAGAATGCGGCTATCTTTCTGTGAGAATGCCTTTGGCATATGAGTACCTCTGTACTGTTTAGTATAAATATTAACGACATTTAATTGTAATGTTAATATTGTAAATAAATAAATGATTATTTATGCGTATGATGCAACAATATGTACCTTGACTCACAGTTTCACAGGCCTCAAAGTAATCGTGCCCATGGTACGCAACAGTGACCGGTCCCGAGCCACTTGCATCCAGGTCCATTTATTAGGGGGACGGCCCGGCCCCTTTTCACGGTACATGTTCGCCAATAAAAAACTCTTACTCCCCATCATAATATACTAATAAAAATGTATACACCTAAGCACTTTTTTTAAGACAATTTGTGGACATTTAAAAACGTTAAATTACTATAAATATGCCTATTGATACGTTGGTCCTCATTGGGTTACTAGTCAAGGCTTAGTTTACTAATTTTCAATAAGGTATTTATAGAAACTTGTAAAAGGTATAAAAAATTTAAAATCACTTAAATTTTTTAATAAAAGTGACAACATTGAGGTACAATTCCAACAATTTAAGTATCCAATTTGGCATCATTATCTTATTTCTTTGCCAATGGTTAAAGTCCACTTTTGTACACACGGCTACACATCAAGCTATACATTTCCAGTATATGCTGACCTCACATGGAATGAACTCCCGCACGGCGATAGTACAGCTTATACTGGAAATGTATAGCTTTACCTGTGCGTACGTGAGTTGCCTTCATAGATTGCCACGCATGAGCCGAGCCATCCCTGTAGAATCTCTCACAGTCGTGATGTTTGCCAGACAGCACCACTCTTGACCATTTCCAGCCCATTCATTGAAGCGATCAACGAGGGAGGTTCTAGTTGTTAGATAAGCATGAATATGCGCTCGGCGCCGGCGCCGGCGTCATACGCAGGATGTGCACACGAGATGCGCACGCGCATCCAATCACTGTACCTTCTATATCGATCAATATTTATCTATTACAGGAAAAGTGTGACATGTTATCAAATTGTTCAATTACCCGTGGCTTGACGCGAGTGGAAGTCAAAGTTTTACAACCTTTTTATTTTAAATATATATAATGACCTAAGTCGTTTCTAAAAAAACGAAGAAAAAAAAAGCCATGGTAGCTCAGTTGGGTAGAGCCACTGAACATGTAATAACTACGTTTTAGGTGGAGCGATCAGAGGCACAGCGTCAGTCCTTGAACAATCGAGGTCTGGGTTCTATCCTGGCTCGTACTAATGAGTTCCAATTTGTTATTTGGAATTTATGTACGAACTAGCTTCCGCCCGCGACCTTGTCCGCGTGTACTTCAAGATATCATACAGCATAAGGTACAAAATAGTGTTTATTCTGTTACGTAGGCTAATAGTTTAAAGAAACAAAAGAAATTTCAATATCTGACGTAGTACATTCAATAGTACATTCAAATAGTCTTCACACTAATATTATAAACGCAAAAGTTAGTATATACGAATTACATATTCTATGGTCGGTTGCTAGGCAACGCGTTTTTGTTATGCCCAAATTGCCCATGTAATCCCACTAATATTATAAGTGTGATTTTGTACAATTTACACAATATGTCTTTATAAATTATAGCCTATATTTTATTCTGATGTATAAGCTTTATTATTGTAAAGTTTCATTCAAATCCATTCAGTAGTTTTTCCGTGAAAGCGTCACAAACATCCAAACATCCAAACTTTCACACTTATATAGATGATAAAAATCATTACCATTGGCTTTTCAGCGAAGGAAGACATTTATAGTTTTCCCATATCGCCTTTTACACCTGAGGAATGATATGGGGTGCTCCTATTATATAAAGCTACTACACGGACAACATCACTGTTATATATTGGTGGCACAATTTATTATTTTAATAATCTGAATATACTGTTATTGTATAGTTTACACCTATCTATATATATCTACTAGATGCAACATAATAAAACTACTTATAAAATAACGGCTCAATAACTTACTTTATATCGCGTTATTTATTAAAGCGAAGTGAACGGCCAATGACTATTTGGATTTTATAGTACAAGAGCCAATGGCCGTGTTGCGCTACCAATTGCAATTTAAATCGCCTGTCAGCGTGATTCTGACTTCATATTCCAGAGTTATAAAATAACTATGATGATTATGACGATAGCAAGCAAATAGCAAGCGAATAACGGCGTATAAATGATGCAACAATGTTGTTTTTGAACGTGGAATATCATCTGTCACATGAGTCAAAGTTTCCCTGACACAAGTTAACAATATTGACATACATGAAACATGAAGTGACTTTTCTAAAAAACTTTATAGGGCTCCGAGGATCCTATGAAAAAATTGAATCCTTATCGGGTTGAAAATGAAATGATATCATGATTTTATAAATTATAATTTATTCGTAGAATGCAACCCAAACTTACAGCAAATTAAAATACAATTATTTTCGTTCAATATCTATTATTCCATGAAAATTAATACGGCCCCTATGTTAAAAAATCATTACGGAAAAAGAATATTTTTAAATATAAAAAAAATAACTTTCGTAATATGATCAAAGAACCGACTGCTCTTTTTACGGAAATAGATTTAACGTCACTTTCTAATAGGCATTACGCAGACGCGAAAATCAAAGAAAATTAAGAGTCATTTTTCTAGTTATTTCCCTTTTCCTCTATCATGTCAATATACCTTCTTAACTAAACTTGTTATAAGGTGTAGAATTGTACAAAAAGTGGATACATGTTTTTGTACACTTTGACACTGGCAGAACTATCTCCTATTTGATGATGCCATAATTTTGGAGTAGAATAAATCAAGAACGTTTTCTCAACCCTTACTGATGTTTTTGTCGTCATCAAATCTACCGTGCCATTGCGCTGTAAAGCCCGCTGGATGGAAGAGTGCTTTCTGCTAACAGATCGAAGTCCGGGATCTAGAAGCGTGCGTCAATTAGCAACTCAACTGTAAATTACTGATACACGAGTCTCCGAGATATCTTATCATCACTCACCTACAAAATGCACTTAAAATTCCTAAGATAATTTGTAATCTCATTAAAATCGGCAATTTCCGGAATTACCGCCAGCGCAACTAAATATGACAAAACAAGGACGGAAAATTAACCCCTTGCATAATACCTTTATATAACACTTCCAACAAGCATTACTTACTAGTATCTGCCACCTCAAATTTGGTGCTGAAAATATAACTTGGTAATTTTCTAGTCCATCTAGTCTTGGTAATCCTCTCTCTCTCTCATACACACTTTTAAAGTCAACATTCAAAGTACAATTATCCTATCCTATTATTCAATTACAAATATTTTTTCATGTCAATAAATCTACATCTCATTTGGAAAAGCGTTCTTCCCCTCAAATCGCGTCGGAAAAACTTCAAGGATTCAGTGACAAATCTCTGATGCGCGGATCCCTAGTGATTTTGACTTTACAAATCGCTGACCAGTGACCATAGAGAATGGTGACAAAAAGATTTTACTATGAAGAGAGGAAGGGAAGTTAGCACGCATTACATATACGCTACAATGGCATCCTGAACACCATAGCCTGGAAATTTGACTGTCCCATTATGCGACATGTAAATAGTATGACTAAAATAGTTTGACAAACTCAGTTGTGACATATACTTACTAACATATACAGTACAGTACTGCTTATAAAGCAGTACTAACAATTATATAGATCCTTGACATCTGATAATAAAATGATTTTATTTATTCTTAATTTATATACGACAGATACTAAATAGAACGAATTATTGAGATGCGTTTTGCAAATTCTAAATCCCCAAATTGATGAGCATTAAATTCTCAAGGCTACTTACTATTCTAAAAACAACTCTCGACTCGCCAACAGTAATAAATTCCGCTCTATTTGTTCAGGAATTTCCACTCGACACTTCTAACGCCAAGTGGCGCATTGGATACTGTGCATAATTGAATAAAGTCATTAAACGGCGATTGAATGACATTAATCAAATCAATTCAAATCAGCAAGCGACGCGACGCAGGCGCCGTGCGAGCTCCCGATCGATCAGTAGGTAAACTGACACATTTACAATTCATATTTTAGTTATTATATTCAAAGATTTAGATAGGAAAAGGTTGTTTTGTAAATATAGATTTTCAGAATACTATCCATTACATATAGCGCACATTATCTATATAGAAATCGAAATGATTTATCCATGACTGTTACAACAATTTTATGGCTAAATTTAAACCTATCACTAATTGCTCCAAACTGACACTTAAGTTACTGCACTGCATATAAAGAATTTGTAATAACGTTCAAAGTTGGTATGGAATAATTAATCTACATTGATTGGATTCACTTAAAAATCTAACAATAATATATGAACAAGTAAATGCGTTCAAAAAGAACTGGAAACCGACTTCAATTGCCCTAAAAGTCTACGTTTACTAAGGCAAGTTTAAGATTTATATAGTTTTCTCATGGACGCCGTTGTCAGAACTGGACCAAATTGAAATGGGACCACACGGAAACCACCACTTTTCAAATAAAAAAATAATCATCCAAATCGGTTCACCCAGTCAAAAGTTCTGGGGTAACAAACATAAAATAATAATAAAAGCAAAATATTTAAAAAAAATACCCGTCGAATTGATAACCTTTTCCTTTTTTGAAGTCGGTTAAAAATTAAAAGCTCTCATAAACGTAAAAAATCAAATGTTTTAATATAATATTCAGATGAAGATATGAATAAAACAAATCAGCCAAAGTTTGGAAGTAATTTAAAAAGTCATTAGTGACATTACAGAAAATTGAATAAACAAGATTAATTAAAAATAACAACCGTGGAATCATTAGTGTGGTAATTATTGAAGTCATTAAGATTTAGAATGATTTCTTTTATCGTTAATTGTAGCTACTGGAGACTTATATAAGTACGCAAAACGAAAATATACTGCAATTGAGGAAAAACATGTGATCAATTCTTAAATGTATTCATTCATACTACATTCATGTGCCCTGCAATTTTCATCAAATCAATCCATTATTAGCAAATTATCGACTCAGCTTAAACGATTATCGATAACTTTTTTAAAGCGATTCTACTTGGCGACAATGAAGTTTAACAAAGCAGACACTTACCAGACACGTGATAGATTATCAAATTATTCAAAATTCACATCTATAGTCTTCAGTCATCCCGTAATCGTTTGAGAGATTGTTTTGGGGTCCATTTCTAGAATCAAGCTTGTTGTTTGTCTATCATCTGCCTTACTGCATCCTCAGCATATCTTGACCGTCAGCATAGTTCGTTTTTGTGGAAAGAAATTATTTTTGGTCAGGTTTAGGTCCACAAATTTAAAGTAACTCAGCGGGCCATGCAAAGGGCTATGCTCGGAATCTCACTGATGGACCGCATTCGGAACGAAGTGACCCGTCAGAGAACCAAAGTTACCGACATAGCTCATCGTATTAGCAAACTGAAGTGGCAGTGGGCCGGTCATATTTGCCGAAGGACAGACAGTCGTTGGAGCAGACGAGTTCTCGAGTGGAGACCACGCCTAGGCAAACGTAGTGTAAGACTTCCCCCGGCTAGGTGGAAAGACGACTTACGTAGGGTAGTCGGACGTGACTGGATGCGGAGAGCAGAGGACCCAATTGAGTGGCGCACTCTGGGAGAGGCCTATATCCAGCATTGGATTGCCGCAGGTTGTGTGATGATGATGATGATATCAGTTTGTGACAGATTGTGTAGTAAAGAGGTTGAAATCGACGTACTGATAGAAATGTTTCTGTCTCGTGTTTTCATTCGGAGTGTTACGTGTGAGAAAGCAGGACACATTTACAGACACTGGTTTATGCTGAATTCGAGCTTATCTATAGGGGAGCGTAGTTATATTTAAGGCTATTGACAACCGCATACATTAATGACGGTACCTGAAGATAAAAATGACGTACGAGTAGAACACGAGATACCAAAGATATTCAGACGCCGTTAATCATTGTCAAATTAATTTCAAGTAAACGAGCCAATTACCTTGTTTGCATAAGTGAACGTTTTCATCACACCCAACGTCGTGTAAACATGTTTCATTTGGATTGATATAGGAAGTAATAGGTAACCACGATTGCTTTCCCTTAATTGGAACTACCGGCTGTATCGGGTTTCAGATTGATTAGAGCACGTGTGAACAAGATATGACTCACATGTTTTAGTTTTATGTAATTCTGTACTAATTATAAATTATCAGTTTATAATTTTAGCCTTTCACTTGAGTTCGTATCTCACTTTCTATCCGAAATGTTTCGCTATCTTTACTTTTGTATTCTAATAAATATAAAACAAAGTGTAGGATCCATATAAACACTATAATATATCGTTCAATAATCTGACGTCACGCTAGAATCGTCATTTTATTGAAACACTCACTCGGCATGTAGTTAACCTTAATCTGACGCGCACAAGTATTTCCAACTATAGATTTTTTAACTTGGTAGCCTTACGTGCGCCACTCTCTATATAATACTTAGATATGGTAGAGGTACTTAACAGAGTGTAAGGTATCTCTCATATGTTAATCTGACGCGCACAAGTATTTCCAATTATATTTTTTTTTAACTTGGTAGCCATACGCGCGCCGATCTCTATATAATACTTAGATATGGTAGAGGTACTCAACACGCGCACAAGTATTTCCAACTATAGATATTTTAACTTGGTAGCCTTACGCGCACCGCTCTCTATATAATACTTAGATATGGTAGAGGTATTCAACAGAGTGTAAGGTATCTCACATATGTTAATCTGACGCGCATAGGTATTTCCAACCATAGATTTTTTTTTAATTTGGTAGCCTTACGCCTGCGGCTCTCTATAGATGACTTAGATATGTTACAGGTACTCAACAGGGTATAGGATATCTTTCATATGGTAATCTGCCGCGCTTGAGTAAATACCAAAATCCTCTCTCGGGTTACTGCAATGTAACGGAGAAACAAAACTTGGTTTGAATACACAATTTTAATTATTACAAGATATACATAAGTTGAACCTAACCAATCAATTAGCCGCTTAACTGGTACCAGTCACTATTCAGCACTAGACAAGTCGCGTCTCGTTGGCGCCTGCGCCATGCTTAATGATGCGAAAGGCAATCCAAGTTATTATCTAGTTGGAAAATTAATACATGCTCCAAGATTATCCGTGAGAAATCTGCAGAATTGAGATGTCGAAAACTACTGCATAGCAAGCGAAATATGGAATATTATACTAATGTAAATAATTATTTTCCAATCAGTTATATACTATGAGATATTTATCATTAGAGACCACAGAAACAAGTTACGTGAATTTGAGATCGTTTGTATAGCAAACCAAACCGAGTACTGATAGGTATCCCCACTGGGAATCGAACCCGGGCCTTTCCGATTGTTAGTCCAACGTGTCCAACATTTAGCCATTAGGCTACGGAGAAGATTGAATTATCACTGTAATTGATATCTAAAAAGTGTACGTACGGGAACATGTATCACAACTAAACAAATAAAACTGCTGCCCTTTATAACGTATACCAATAACAACCAGTTCTACGTCAGTTACCATTTAATTATTCATTAACTGCTCCAGCCAATCATCAATCAAGAAAAACACTAAGATCATGTCTCGTTTGATTGGTCCAATCCCAGACATGCGCCTCAGTGCCTGATTGAACCAATGTAGCTAATTTTATTACGCAAGCATTCATGATTATCATGCTAATATATATGAAACGACAGATCAAGTGTAGTTAATATACAGCTTGGTTGGTGATAAACTAGAAGCTATCATGGATGAGAACTATGGCGTACAATAAGGAGCTATGTTCAACAGTGGACGTTTTCAGGCTTATGATAATGATGATCAGGCTTAGGATAATGATGAAGATTAACGCTTAAAATTAAAGTATTTCACAGGGTCTGTGCAGATTGAAAGTTTCAATCGCAAAACTGTCGATAGAAGTTAATTTGGAATGAAGTTTTATTGTATGATATATACTAATAAATATGATTGACTTTTCTTGAAGATACACTCAATAGCTAAAATATATTGAGTCGAAACCTCTTAAATCATAAGTATGCATACGAAACAGAGATTGCAGTTTCAAGTAGCGAGTCAATCAAACCATCGTAAAACACAAAAAGTTGTTGCTTTGAAATAAAGTTGATACTTAAAATATGTAATGTTTATCAGTCCAGCAGCAACTTTAAAAATAACTAAAATAGGTTCACACACCACTAATACACTGTTAGAGCAACCAAAACCAAATCAATTTTGGGTGATTTATATATATATTAGTATATATGTCACGTAAATCTTCAATAAAATAAATGAAGACATATTTTTCTTGTTTTGCTCGTAATCTTATCAATTTATCGTTTATAGTTGTTTTTTTGAGTGACAGAAATTCTGAATCATTTTTTGTGCATTCTAGAAATTGTAACACAAGTTCTTATAACTCAAATTCAAACTCAAAATATCTTTGTTCAAATATTTATAAAACATCTTTGGCATCGAATATCATAATCTCGGAATCATCATCAAATCAATCATCAAAGGAAGCTGAAGGTTCCGGGTTCAAATCCAGCCGTGTACCTATGAGTTGTTTTTCAATTCAAGTACATTATCCGATTGCTTAACGGTCAAGGAAAACATCGTGAGGAAACCTGCACACTCCTGAGAAGAAATTCAAAGGTGTGTGTGAAGTCTACCAATCCGCACTGGGCCCGCGTGGTAGACTATGACCCATACACTCTCTGTATGAGAGTAGGCCTGAGCCCCTGCAGTGGGGACGTATATAGGCTGTTGATAATATAAAAAAATCATCTCATTGGATATGGAAGTTCGAAAAAAAATTCTTTCTTTTATAAATATAAAAATTTATTCTTTGTACTGTTTGGTTCCAAACTCAATTTAATATATTTATCGAAGACCTTAAGGACTACTGTTACTATCATCATTGTCGAACATAGACCGTCGAATCGAAGCATGTTCATCACAACTATATTAGTACGCTATACTATGCCAGTATTCTCATCAGTTGGATTATCTGACCAATGTAAACTTCACACTTACGACATTACAATAAACACTAAACAGTATTACTTCTTGGAATGCCTTTGACAGACTGACGTGGTATTTCTTTAATATTGTTTTTGAAGTTTGTTACGGACTTGACAAAGTCCTGCTACTTTTTGACGTGACAACGTCTTATAAATTGGTTTGCCGGGTGACACTTCAAGAAACTGCGTTACGCTCCCCTCACGTTATGCGCTCACAATGAGAGCGAGTGAGAGGCACGCGTCCCTTCCACTCGGGCATGGTTAGCCCGCCTAAGAGCGAGAGAGACAGACATAAAAAGTGAAAGGCACGCGTCCCTGAATGAATATTCACATTAAAATTATTTTACCACTCAAAGTCGTTGTCACGTAAAACTTTCGCCCGTATACCGACTTTACAGGCAACCAATTTATTTTCTCTTCAAATGAGTACTGCCTATTGACAATAGTTGTAATTTATATTTATTCTAAAACATTACTTATTGTGCTCTTATTAACCTGTGTTCATCATAATCTGGAGAAGTACTTACACAGCTGGTGAACATATTAGCATTGCTTCAACATAGAAGTGCGCAGGCGCATCCTGCTTCTCAAAAAGGACGTCGTGGGGATTGTGTGTATTTTCCGTCTTCACCGGCTGAGACGGTGTAATCGTGCCGTGTGCTTTTTGTGACGGATCGGTAATGCTTGAAAAGCCAAAGTGATCGAAGACGTGTTTTGTGATGGTACATATTCCTTTTATATTCTCACAAGTTCTTCAGGAGTGATTCGAGTGACTTTGACCTTTTTATTCTTTCACCGCTTAAAATAGATCGTTACATGTGAATATTCAAATCTAAAACTAATACGGACAAACAACTGATTCACGATACAAATATTTTAACAGAACTGATAAGAACCGGCGCTCAAGATAATCTTGTAGATAAGGAACGCAATTTAAATGATGTCAGTCTTGGAGGTGTGAACTTGTATGACGATTTACTTACAAATGTAGGCGCCAGTGATGGCACTGTAGATAGAGAACGGGAAATTAAATTTTATTTGGAAATTGGCAACTGATAACGAAATACAAATACATCATGTATTTGGAATTGAAGAAGAACCAACTGGAGCTGATAAAGCTATACGTCATCAATTACTTTAAGGAATACATGAATCAAATTCTTTTGAAGACGTTGGACTCTGATTAAAATATCAGAATTTTTCGAGGATCAGAGGTATCGTTATCTATTTAGAAGGATTCGATTAAATCGTGACGCTTACAGATAAGCATTTATATATGTATGTATTTTAAGAGGACTTTGACAATTACAAATCAGAATTTCCTTTTAAAATCAGGGCTGGGTTTCTAAGAGGAACAAGTGACTCACATGTTTTCAGGCAACAGTCATCAAATCTTTTCAAAATCCGGTTTAAAAAACCAATCAATCACTGTGTGCATAGAAATGTCATCGAACTCGATAAAACTTATTTATATTTTTTTAATCATTCTTTTACACGGGCCGCTATATCCATCGGGATATTCGGACTTTTATTTTGTGTGTTTGGCTCACTTTAATACATTATTGTGTTTGTGTTGATTCACATTATTGTGTTTATTCTGGCGTGCTACTTATGCTATGTATTTCAAATTTGATTGTCTATCATCTTGCTAATTCACAAAATATGGATGTGTCTATTCCCCAATTGTTATTTTGTGTCTTGCACATGCGCTGTAGAAAATTGTCGGCCATCTTTCTTTGCCTCGTTATCACACTGTGCTATTGGTGTTTCGTATAGGGGTTGGGGCTATTTTGTGTATGGGAAAAAATACCTACAGCAGACCAGTTGCTATGCAAAGGAGGTGTTACAAGTTCTCTAGCAGTTAATTTATTATTGCCTCCTATTTTAGAGGATACACTGCTGGGTTCACTTATCGGATGTCAGGAGTAAAATTCTCAGTATGATGTATTTTTTCTATATATAGCTAGGCTACCAATGGTGACTTTTAATTGTTTTATTGATAGTAACTGTACAAAATCGATATATCAATACAATGTTTTAAAACTAATTATAATATTATTGCGGAGAAATGTAGAAAAAAGCGAGTCAGTTCGCCAATGACGCTCTATGACGCTTGATTGGTTTACGTTTTCGGATATATATACTTTTCTTCGAAAACTTAAGGCAAAACTAATGTCTTTACGCTTTTGATCTAACGTATAACTGAGTCTGTTTCTGAGGTGTGGAAGTCGTACGGGAGGGTGTGTTTACTGAACGTCAAATGACGCATAACTTCAGTCGAGCGTCACCCCTCCCGTACCGCTCCCATACCTCAAGAACGCAGTTATGCGTTAATCCTGTAACTTAAATTAACAGCTCGTTTTTCTCCGCTGTTGAAGATATGTCTCTAGGCACCCCACTCCGACCGGACTTCACTATTCCACTATATATCCACTCACTCCAATCTAATCCACTTCTTCAGGTCATACACAGAGAGTTGAGAGCTCCAGCAGCCGTCTATTTGTCAACAGACCGATGTTACTTGCCCTAAAGCGCCCAAAAATCATAATAATATAGTAAATGTGAAAGAGAGTTTTTTAAATCACTTAGCGCCTAAAGAAATTGGACATGTACGACTGTACGTAGTCTATGAGAGTACTTCTCCGTTACTGTTAGTGACATGATGAACTATGCGGATGATGATGATGATGTATGTGTGCAGGTGCGCGATGTTGGCGCGACGGTGGTAGGAGGTGTGAGGTCGGGGGGATGCGGCGCGCGCGCGCCCGTCCGGCCCGTAGCTGCGCGCGCGCTCCCGGCCCCCGCGCCCGCGCACTATGCGCATGGCAAGCGCCCTCTACACTCTGCTCGCGGTAAGTTACATTTTTACATCCGCCTTTTAAAAACCGGCCAAGTACGAGTCGGACTCACGCACCAAGTGTTCAGTACAGAATATGGATAATTAACATACTGGAAATCATAAAAAATGTGCACCAAGAAATGCACGAAAGAAATGAAACGAATGCGCCTAAATACCATACATTTTTGCTTTAGTTTTGCTTTGCGTCACTAGATGGCGCCACTAGTACTATAAATCGCGCAAACGCAGTTTCAATCGAAACAAACTTTACTATGCAGATAAATTCTACATCCGATGTATGGCTCTCAACTGCAGAGATAAGTTTGTAATCATAAAAACACGTATCCAGTAGGTGAGCCCCCGGTTTTTGAAATTTATTTTCACTTTTATTATTTGTTAGTACAGCAATAGAAATACATGTTCTGTGGAAATTTCAACTGTCTATTACGGATCGTAAGATACAGCTCGCTGAAGGACGGACGGACAGCGGAGGCTGAGTATTAGGGTCCTGTTGGTTTTCTTTTGGGTACAGAACCCTAAAAAGTTCCGTTCCAAGTCAATCTAAGAGACGAACGGCTCCACTCCCATGCGCCAGGGACATTCCCATGGTTCGCACTAAGCGTCTATATTTCCACAAATCTGAGTGAACATATTTAACCCATTCCAATTTATCCCAATTTAACAAGTTGTTCCCGTGGGATACATTCTGAAACACTAGCAAAATCTAAAATAATATAATAAAAGAAATATACAATTACTAGCTTCCGCCCGCGACTTTGTCCGCGTGTACTTCAGGATGTATTCTACTTGTTCGATAGGCACAGGTGACGTTTATGACAAATTATTGTACAGCATAAGGTACAAAATAGTTTTTATTCTGTTACGTAGTCTAATAATTTAAAGAAACAAAATAAATTTCAATATCTGTCGTAGTACATTCAAATAGTTTTCACACCAATATTATAAACGCGAAAGTTTGTATATACGAATTTACATATTCTATGGTCGGTTGCTAGGCAACGCGTTTTTGTTATGCCAAAATTGCCCATGTAATCCCACTAATATTATAAGTATGATTTTGTACAATTTACTCGTACACAATATGTCTTTAGAAATTATAACCCATATGTTATTCTGATGTATAAGCTATATTATTGTAAAGTTTCATTCAAATCCATTCAGTAGTTTTTCCGTGAAAGCGTCACAAACATCCAAACATCTAAACATCCAAACTTTCACACTTATAATATTAGTAGGAAGGATAATTGCTATTGACGTCAAAATAACTCTGCAATAGATAAGCTAATCAGAAGAAACAAAGGACAAATTAAAATATATACACGTACTTGCCATTATTCAATACCGTATTTATTATTTAGTAAGTAAATCTAATCTCTATGATATACATTTGTTTTATCTAGTCCTTGCACTTGTAATTCGGTAATTTCTTTATTTTGTAGGTAAAACACACAATTCATGAGGCGAATTTGCCGACAAGTTTCATTCATATATTTTTTTTTTCAATAATGTTTTAAACTATGATAGCTGGATTTGTGCTGTAATCATCTAAAAATAGGACGTATAATTATAATGGCGAGAAATGATATTCAACTTACTTCATAGTAAATCACAATTTTCATTCTTAAACACTATTTTTGATTATTGTTTAAAACGCCATCTAGGGGCCATTAGCTGCGTAAAACGTAAATAAAGTTTGTATAAGGAAATTCTGCGCGAATTCCCGTTAAATCAAAATTATTTGTTCCTTTAGGAACAGTTTTCTTTTGCAAAAGCCGAAATCAATTTTCATTTGCCTTATTTTCGATTAGGAAATGGTTGTAGCTATTTTCTAGGTCAAAATATGATTTATAGCAAAATCCCAGATCATATTAACATTCTGATGGCCTGCCCCATATCCTTGTGCTGTGTGTTGAAATCACAGTCAGTGAAATTTATTATTTATGGATAAGACAAAAGTTAACGTTCAAAAAGAACTAGAAACCTTAAAAGTCTACTGCAAATTTTAAGACATACGGTTTCCTCATGGATGCCATTGTCAAAACTAGACCAAATTGAGACCACACGGGAAGCACCAGCTTTCAAATAAAAAAAGTATCATCAAAATCGGCTCACCGAATCGAAAGTTCTGAGGTAACAAACTTTTAAAAAAAACGTTGAATTCTCCCAACTTTACATCTAATATTATAATCTGCTTGAAGCAAATTTTTCCTTGAATTCAAAAACTAAAATCCATCTTATTCACGTAAAAGCGTGTTATGACAGTTGCAATACTAGTTTGAAGTATTTTTCCAGTAAGAAAATGATATACAGACAAGATGACGCGCGAAAATTCGACGGCGGCGCCCCGTAGAGGCAGTGTGCGCTACATTATAGCAGCGTAGACCGCCCCTACGGCAGTACGGCAAAGAGTGCTTCATAAAAACCGGCAGTATGGGTCGAGCCGTTGCTCGCATCACACGACTTTTAAAAATAAATCCAATACAGTCTCCGCGGTCTGAAGTAGCTGGCATGCGCGCCTGAATTCGAAAATGGAATAAAGTTTTTGGAACATTAATTTTTGAAATAGTGATGAGACAGTTTTGCAAGAAACTACGAAAGAGCTAGTTTTTATTGTAAATCGCTACAATTTTGTGCCAAAATGAGAGTGTTATCGTTCAAAAGTTGCATCTTGCTACAAATTTAATGGATTTTTCAAATGAACGGAAGTGTTGACCTCAAGTTTTATGTATGATTTATTCAAGTCCTTGGATAAATTTATTTTTGCTGATGGCAATTAAAATGGTGAGTTGATTGATTTTTACGTCATTTTCTGACAGCTTTATTCTGACTGGTGTGGTTTTAAAATTTAAATTAATAGGGCGATTACAATTTAAATTTGATAACTTCATTGAATATTCAATTTTACCATCTCAAGTACCAATTTTAGGCGATCACACAGGTTTAATCTAGAACTATTATCACATTAAAAGCGCTGTGTATTAATTCAATACAGGACGTAAGCGCAATTTAATTTAGCTTTATAACTATTACTTGTGTTTGTAAAACTAAATTTTTTACAGAGTAATAAAAATTTCAAACTCATAGATTTTTCAATCTAAATTACACAAATGTAAAAAAATAGTGGACGACATAGTGTTTCAAAGACAATTTATTGTTTATAAATCCGTCAAAAGGCCAGAGTTTATCATTATTAGCGAAAAATCAACTTCACGCACCACTAAGAAAACCATAAGTTACTAACTAGGTAATAAATAACTGCTACTTTCCTAACTTATGCGTTCCGGAAGGAACAGCACTATTGAAAACATCGAGAGTTGAACGCGCCCTTTTTGTTGTGGCTACAGACGCATTATCGATAAATCGATTCCGTCATTAAACCGATCGTTAACCGATTACGTTGCTCGGTCGGTCGTTACGATCAAAGACACATTTTACTATCGCTGAGATTTCATTATTCATGTGTAATATTTTTAAGTTTTCAGCTCTTTCTATTTTGTGTTATCAAATAGTTATTTTTACTCTGCGAACTGGTATCGAAGAGATTGTCAATGGCACAGCAAGCTGCTTTATCGTAATTTTCATGACTTAATTCTGCTTCCTCATTCTTTCGTCACTGGAGACGGTGCGTATTTCATGCTAGTTTTGCCTACAGCGAAGCAAAAAGGAGGGTAATTATTTTAGCAAAATTTTATGTATATGTTCATCTATTCCCTCATATATCCTAAACCATTCCTCGTATTTTGACAAATAATGTATTATTGGAAGCATCTTACTCTTTCACGAGTTATAAGCTATGTGACGTCACATAGAATCCAACATGGCGGTTTGTACATATCATCCAAGCCTGCCGCCACCCAGCGATGTCTAGCGCTAATGAAACATACCCTCTGGGTGACCTTATAGGACTTATAATCACTTATTAGATGAGATAAGGCCAAGTGCTAAACCATTGTACCATGAGTAAATAAATATTTTTCCCTTTAATTTATTCTTCAATTTTCTTGCTCTATCTCTTAAGGTGAAAAGATTCGAGGAGATTTGCCTCTAATAAGATTTGTTATTGTGTAAGAAAAATAATAATAACTATAAATAAACCGTAATATTGGAATTCCGACACGTCGCTGTCATATCGACCTTAGACCAGTTACAGTAATTCATTCTGGTTTAACCCGGGTTTTCAATTGCATTTTGCATTCCAGGATAACCAGGGTATCAGCATTGATATGATTGGCGGCATGTGAAAAACTCCATTACCATTTAGTAGCAATTACCAACGACCATGGTTTTAAATAAAGTTTTCAGGGTTCCGTACCTCAAAGAAAAAGACAGATGTTAGAATATACTTTAAAAAAATATGGGTTTGCACTTGGCCTTCATCTCACCTGATGGTAAGTGAGGATAAAGCTGATGGCTGGTAAACATGACTCTGCTGCCTTTCATAGCCGGAGGACAACAGTGCTATTAACACTGCTGTTTGGCGGCAGGCTTAGGTGACATGGTGGTAGGTAGCCAGACATAAGAACATCCTATCACCAACCATTTTAGATTTATTCATCACCATCATCAACAGCCTATATACGTCTCCACTGCAGAGGCTCAGGTCTACTCTCCTACAGGAAGTGTACGGGCCATAGTCCACCACGAGGGCCCAGTGTGGATCGGTAGACTTCATTCTCAAAGAGTGTGAAGGTTTCCTCACGATGTTTTCCTTCACCGAAAAGCCAATGGTAATAAAATAAATTCCAAATTACCATTTGGAACACATTGGTACGACCCAGGATCAAACCCAGACCTCGATTGTTGAAGGACTGACGCAGTATTCAACTGAGCTACTATGGCTTATGTTATGATTCAGAAAAGAAAATCATATCTCTTACTGACTGTTGATAGAGAAATAAGAATTAGACAAAATTTGGTATCGATATCAGACGGAAATCTCTATATTTCTGCAGTATCATTGGAGAACCGTAAAATTTGGTATTTATGACCATTTTCCTTACCCACACGTTGTAATTTTCCATTGAAATTAGTTCGTACTCTTTTATTGTTGCTATTTCAATAATAAAAGTCAGTCACCTGACATTTCGTCTAAATGATAAAGCGAATTCAGACTTCAATAAAAAACCAGATATCAAAATTCAAAAGGCACTCATACTACACGAATACGCATATTAAACATATAAACTCTTGAGCTTTATACTCGAGCTCTGTGTTGTTATTATCATGTAATCTAAGGCATTATTATGAAACACTTTAAATATCTCGATAGCGTAAATATTTTCGATAAAGTAAATTATAAATATATCTTTATTGGTTAGAGTATTTATTGACAGTACGATAACAGGGAAACACCCACGAGTGTACCAAACAAAAATAAACACTTTAGTACTGGTTAACTAGGGTTCTGTTTGCGATTGTGTTAAAATGAACTGTATTTACGGAGGAAGTATTTTAAAGAATAAGGCGCAAGTAATTCTATTTGTCTCATTGACGTGCAATTGACAATGCTACTCCTTGACATCAGCAAAACAAACTAAACAAGAAAACATTTTAAAAATAAAAATAATATAAAATTCAAACTATTTAAAAAGCTTCTACGTGCATTCTGCACTGGTTCTAGGTCCCCCCTGATAATGAAGATTGTAAGGCCTCCCTGAAACCGACATAAGATTCTAGAGCCACCCTGATGATGAAGATTCTAGGGCCTCCCTGGCAATGAAGATTCTAAGGCCTATCTGAAACCGACATAACATTCGAGGGCCTCCCTGACAATGAAGATTCTAGGTCCTCTCTGATAATCAAGATTCGAAGGCCTACCTGAAACCGACATAAGATTCTAGGGTCTCCCTGATAATGAAGATTCTAAGACCTCCCTGAAACACAGAAGATTTTAGGTCCTAATCATAACGTATATCTCAATATCTCTCTAGATACGAAATTTTTAAGATGTCAATAAAGTTATGTCTCTTTTCAACTAAATTTCAACAACTGCGTGCCGTTGTTCAAGGGTCAGGCTAACCTAAATATAGTCATTTCAATGGATTCAACTAATTCAGCGCGTAGTGGTTAAATTTAACGCTGGCAATAAACTCATAGCGACAAACTACGACATAATCATTAACATTTTGTGTAGGTGTGAGAAATAATCCATATAAATAGTAATAAACCAAAATATTATAATAAATGAGCCAGAGTGACTGACTAAATAAAATCGTAAGTAAGTACTAGATGGACCGACGTTATAATCGCAGGGAGTCGCTGGATGCAGGTGGCTCGGGACCGGTCGATGTGGCGTACCATGAGGGAGGCCTATGTCCAGCAGTGGACGTTTCCCGGCTGATGATGATGATGAAATAAAATTAGTCTAAAGACTAAACAATACACATTTTAAGTGCGGTCCTTTTTAAGTCGCGTAGATAATTGATTCTTAAATGTTACGCTAAGAAAAAATACCAAGTTCAATAAGGGCTCTATCTGTGTGAGGGTGTCACAGGGGCTAGAACCCCCATGTTAAAATTCCTCAACTGTTTGTTGAAGCCCTTATCGTGGACAAACCGCTCGTGTTGACCGGCTGGGACAAACAGGAAATGGATCTCCAATAGTTTGGACCGCGGTGTATTCCCGTTTGGACCATAAATATAAGAAATCTAAACTTAAAATGGTATTTATAGAGATTTTATTATTATTGAAGACCTACGCTTGAATACGAGTACCTCTTTATATACGGTGTTGTTTTTTGTTTGGTGCGTGTTTAGCTGAGAAAGTTATTTAGTTATACCTGTAATAAGTATATTTGTTATAAATGTTAAGGCTACAAATTATTTATTTTATGTATATACAATAAATGTTTGTATGAAAAAGATTATAGTTCTCCTGAAATATTAAAATAAATAAAATATATCCTACTCGCGTATTGCATTATTGTTATTGTATGTCTTATCGCAGTGGAATTCGATTTACCAACATCTGTATGGGCCATATTTTATCACCATCAGATAAGTAATTGAATGAAATGTGAAAATAAAAAAAAATAACAAGAGAATTATTCACATAATTTTATAGTAAAACAAATTATGATCAAATTTATGCACGACTTAGCTTGAGTAGTTTTGAAGGCGCGAAAAATACCTAAGAATGATCCAAGGCTCGACATAGCGACTGAATTTATTATAAGTTCTGTGCAATACACCTACGAGTATGTTGAACGAATAAATTGATTGGATTTGATTCATTTTCAGGGAAAAAAATTCGCATGTTACTTCAGAGTCAGAATAATGTCGATGGCATAAGTCAAAGCGGGAATGGCCCACATCGATGGTGTCCAACCGATGTTGTACATAAACTATTTGGTGTTTGGGACATTACAAATATTGTAACAACACGGAACCCTTTGGCGGACTTGTCTGTGTAAACATCTCCAAAACAAACTTTCTCATTCATTTTCCTAAGGCAATCAAAACGGACTACAAAATCAAACAATATATTATTCAATATTAAATGTAAACGGATTGGCTTCTTGGAAACTGCTTTTATAATTTTCCCGAATATTTTAATCATAAACATTAACCATTTTAAATATAACTGCAATTATAGTTTGAAATAAATCAATGAAATTATTAACATTATACTAATTGACATGCGATGTAAACTAATTTTTTAACAATTAAATTCCTTATTAGATATGTTTATAATATTTGCACACCTATGGACAGGTTAAGTACATCGAACTAATTGAAATTACTATCTAAACACCTTGTAAAAAAACTATGTACTTGGCAAATAATTTTTTTCTTTCTAATATTTTTTAAAAGTATGATGAGGTTACCCTTGTCCTTCATCTCACCTGATGGTAAGTGAGGCAGTTGGATAATCAGCGTATAAGTCCAAGCATGTGGCCACGACGATAAATCTACTTATGTCAACTAGGAAAAATGCGGTATACTCGTCTCGTACTTAGATAATACTTCTTCCTAACATCGTTAAGCAAGAAGCATTTAGATTATTCTTTTTAACCTACTTCAAAATACGAGGGTTATCAGTTTTGTGTGTATGTTATTCAATAGTCATAGTCATATCGTTTATTGCTCTCCATGAGTTTGATTGAGGTGTTAACATTTAGGTGTGCACATCATGGAACCCAGGCAGGGTATTGCAACATTGCACGCTGTACTTAAAACTATACATAATATACACTGAAAATAATATAATTTCATTTACAAAATGTCAATAATTAATATTAATCTAATAGTCAAATGTATATTTAAAATATAATTTGGGAGATATCTGAGGTTTTTTATTTTTATTTAAATGATTTTATCGTCAAAGAACTCATTAATACTATAATATGATTAGTTTTTGATGAAAAACTGTATCCTTTACTTCATTTTTTAAATAGGTAGGAAGTTTATTGAAAATTTTTACACACATTGCTTGGGGTCCTGATCTGGATAGTTCCATCTTTGACTTTGGAATACAAAGTCTATCTTTGTGTCTTAAGTTAAGATGGCCATTGTTAATCTTGGTCGGCGTTAAATGTAAACCGATGTAAATTATTTGCAGAGTGAACCAGGGGATGAATACAGTTTATTTAAATTCAATTACGTCATCAGTTGATGTCAGTTCCGTCATCACTTCGTGCAGCAAGTGACGTCAAGTACGCGAGTATGTCTCATTTCAAAAATATGTCGCTAGTTCCGCCTTAAGTAACAAGTAGCAGGTGCTAAATAGCAGCCACACGACAAATTACACGGCACTCCACAAACATTGGAAAATACAGAGCTGAGGTGCTGTCAATCAAATATATGATCTTTGCATTGCAACTCGCGATGCAGTTTTCCAAAACGATTTCGCTTTTGGAACGAAGTTCCTTATCGCGCGTTGTGAAAGGGGGCTAGATGGAAAAAATTCTTACGAAAAGTTGTCACCGACACTTTTTTGCTATAGTAAGTTAGCGTCATCTGTTAGTACGACGTACGTAGTAGTAAGACGATACCAACAGTACAGCTATGTGACGACAGATGGCTCTGATTAGTTGCCGCTACTCAGTGACAGATGTCGCTAAAAACAAAACGTATCACGTACATAAAAAATCTAATGAAAAAACCTACAAAACCATATTATAAATATAATGTTAAAAATCCGTTCAAACCTTATTGAAAATTTGTAAAATTTTATTACAATTCCTTCACTAATTAATCGAAAGGAACTTCGTTCCATCCGGGTGTCCCTTGACACCTCTCAAGTTTGTTTTTTATGCATTTATTTTTAAAACACGAATATACTATTTTTACTAGGTACCTACTACCCTTTCCTAATTTCAATTTAATCCACCACCACGTACCGGGAAACGTCTACCGGACCGTCCCCCTACTAGATTGGATACAAGTGGCTCTGGACCGCGGTCAATGTGTCGTAAAATGGAGGAGGCCTATGTCCAGCAGTGGACGTTTGTTTACTAAGGTATCGACGCATAATGACACAGGTAATTCCCCTTATTATGCTATTAAATGCGACTTATGTTTGCAGATTGATGGGGTCATAGTTAAAAAAATTGAATAATACAAGATTTACAAGGTAATAGCTCAAAACAAGCACACTGGCGCCAATAACCCAATACTGTAGTGCTTTTAATACACACAGGTCACCTCTAAATTACAACAATTTTAAATTTACAGTCGGAAACCTCGCTCATGCTAAACTCATTACAATATTTCACAACAGTTTGATATATGGCACTGTTTAAACAACCGCAAAATAACTTGGTCGACCGTACCGAAGGGAGACAGCTAGTTGAGTTGTCTCGGATACGTTTAACTGTCCGCATTTAAGTTATAGCTTGGAATAATCTGGTGTAAGTTAGAAATATAAAGTGGTCCTTGAAGAAATATACATTGACAGGTGACGTTATGCCGTCGAGTTGTTAGAATTTAATAATATTTTTCAACCGACTTCAAAAAAGGAGGTTTTCAATTCGACTGTATGTGGTTTTTTTTAAATGTAATTTTAATGATTCTTTTTTTGTTTGATTAGTAAATCATACTTCAGAGGAGAAGCGTCGATGGCGCAGTGGATAAGGCGCGGACTCTCAATCTGAGGGTTCCGGGTTCGAATCCAGCCGTTTACCTATGAGTTGTTTTTCAATTCAAGTACATTATCCGATTGCAAGGAATCCGGTGAAGGAAAACATCGTGAGGAAACCTGCATGTCTTGAACAAGCATGTGAAGTCCGCCAATCCGCACTGGGCCCGCGTGGTGGACTGCTGCCCATACACTCTCTGTAGGAGAGTGGGCCTGAGCCCCTCCAGTGGGGACGTATATAGGCTGTTGATGACTTCAGAGGGTGGTCCATATACATTTTAACGAAATTGATTTAGCGCTTTTGGAGAAAATCAACAACAAAATACATACAACATTTTAGTGAGTGAATCCTGTAGACTTTTACGTTTGATAAGTGACGATAGGGCCGTCGGATGATAATCGTGGTAACTTGCCAGGCAGCCACAGAGAAGGCCCTACCCCCAACCAAATTTAGTACCGACAGGTACTCCGACTGTAAATCGAACCCTGGATGGACCCAATGCGGAGGGCATTGCTGGTCCAGGCGCGTTGCCACTAAGATAGGGAAGCGGTAATTGTTCTAGTTACTACCTATGTAATATATCGCCTAATTATTATGATGTAAATGTAAACATCGTAATTAAAATATCCGCTGGTCCAAAGTGGTGGCAAATAGCACAGGATAGAGAGAAATGGACATCATTGGAGGAGGCCTGTACCCGACCTGGGGACCTGGCTAATTAAACATAGTGTGTTAGAAAAATAGTGAATCAGGCAATGTAATGTAGCAGGATCAAATGAAAGGCTTTTTTTTTTAATATATCGCCATGGGGTTGCCATAAGCATTACGTTTGGCAGCTGGATTGGTGATCGCAGTAACTTGTTGTAGTTCGTTACATTACATTAATCTTTTACTTACATTGCATTTACTTACATTAATATTCATAAATATATACAATTTATCTAACTGCATCTCATTCATCATCACTCATGAATCAACTAAAAATTAGTTTTTATATAATTAGTATAACAGTGTTTCTGAATATTTCTGGGCCTGTCTGAAAATCAGCGCTGCAGCTACTGCTGCCGCATATGCTGAGACAGGTCCATTTCGGCGTTGCAGTGCAGCAGAGCAAATTTAAAATAAATGTATGAACTGTACTGTAATCTGTATGTATGCCGAATAAACTATTTTCTATTTCTTCTTCTATTTCTAGTTACATAGCTAGATGATGTTGACCATTTCCTGAATATTTATCCTCGGTCGCCATTTTCCACTTTCGCGGGGTAACACGCGGTGGTCCTATTTCTAAAGCCGAGACCGAGACGAGAGAGAGAGTAAAAGAAATTTAGTATGAAGCTTTTATCGTTGGGCAGACCGTGACGCTTCAATTGGTCCGTTGATATCTTATTTGTCGAACTACGACGAACGGTTTAAGGTATATAAGGGGAGAGATGAGATGAATATACATGGATGCGCAAAGCTTGTTAAAATCATATTATACCTTTGTCCTTTGCCGTAGTCGGTTAAAAATAGTGTCAATCTACTGATGTTCGCAACCCGCAATACAATACGGATGATGACTAAATTATTTTTATTCCCTCATTCGAGAGACCGTGTGAAAAGATAAATAGCCTTATTAAAGATTTTTCGATATGATGTATAGTTTTCCTAATATAGCCCATCGAAAAGTGATTCTAGTCACGTGGTGCAAAAACGCTCCATACAAATCGGTACCCAGGCGTGACGTCACGGTTAAGTATTGAAGTATAGATAACGTATGAAACTTTTAACAATATTTGAGTTATCTCGTAAAATAATGTTTTTATGTGACCACGCCCTTACTAAAAAATATTCACAATGTAATTACAAAGCAAAACTTAATATATAAAAAATTATACGAGCAAGTTGGTTTTTTGGAATGCGGGCTTTATAAGTGTAAATTTTATTAAAAAAAATTAAATAATATTAAATATTTTAGAGGAGCTTTATAATGCCCTTATGGTTTAAAATACAATTTAACCCCAATCTGATTTGGTGTCATCTAGCCTATTCTCTTTGCGCGATAACGGGAACTAAGCGCCTTGAGTGTATTTTATTTATAAAGAGTTATTATTTTTCGAGCTCTGCGACATCTCAAGCTCGCTAAGCGCTTAATCCGTCTAGATTGCAATGTCGCATATATCAATATTAATTTCACAGGATTGCCGACCGTTCAAGTTAGCTCGACAGGCGGCTGAGACCAGAATGTGTCGCAATGACAACGACGGGCGTCTTTATGTACGATAATCTTAATTTGAATGCTGGTACGGGTAAGGGAGGAAATTAATTGGAATATATCGTCCTGGCATATTCGGCCTTTGTCCTGAAATAATTAAACGGCGGCTTGCGTCACAGAAAGACAGTAATGGGATATTTTTGCCGTGCAGTGCCGTGTCTTATAAATCGATGAATGCCGGCTGCATGCACGAAAACGTGTCACGTTCCCCTTGAGCTGAGCGAGCAAGCGATAGAGAGGCATCGTTTCTTATGACGTTATTACGTAAAATTATCGTCCGAAAACCGATTTTACAGACTCGCAATTTTTAATGCAAAAATGGGTGTGTTTTATGGAGAACCAACTTCAAAAAGCATAGGTTCTCAATTTGACTGTATTTTTATGTATGTCACGAGATCATTCTGCCAATTATGAATCTATTTTGATGATTCTCTTTTCTTGTAGATCATACATCATACATCAGAGGTCAGACTTCCCACACAAATTTTATCGAATTTGAGTCAGCATTTTTTGAGAAATTCAACAAAAAACAAAATAAATATATCTAAAGGTGAACATTTTAGGGAATGAATGCTGTAGACCTTTAGAGCAGTCGGTTCCGTAGCTATTTTTGAACGCGTTAAATATATGTATGTATGCGCTGTACACTTGGCCTTCATCTCACCCGATGGCTAGTGCCGCTAAGGCAGTTAAATGGTAAGCGTGCGCACCCAGGGGCCTCAAGCTAGTGAGGCGTTCGCTGAGCCAACTTTGATACCGGAACATCAGTGCTACAAACACTGCTGTTTGGCGGCGGGCCTAGGTGTCATGATGGTAGCTAGCCATACATAAGTACATCCTACCACCAACCACTTTAGATTTATTCATCATCATCAACAGCCTATATATGTCCCCACTGCAGAGGCTCAGTCCTACTCTCCTACATAGTGTATGGGACATAACCGACCACGCGGGACCAGTGCGTATTAGTAGACTTTACAAACACCTTTGAATTTCTTCTCAGGAGTGTGCAGGTTCCTCACGATGTTTTCCTTCAATGAAAAGCCAATGGTAATGATTTTTATCATTCGTACATAAATTCCAAATTGTAACTCATTGACCCAGGCTTGAACCCAGACCTCGATTGTTAGGGACTGACGATCTACCCAACTGAGCTACCACGGCTCTAATTTAGATATATTGATTTTATTTAATAGTTATTTTTCTCCCTTTTCAGTGTTTTTTTTAAATAAAATCTCAGATTGATATGCACTTGGTATAGACAGTGAGATTATTTCCAGCATCCCTTCCTCTGATCTTAACGGAGTGCAAACTACCTACACATGACCGATCTGTCTAGATCGTGATGTATCCACTCCGGCGCACTCGAGATATGTTAAAAGCAGTGGCGAGACAAACCAATAAATCAACAAGTGTTTTGATGTATCATTTTAAGATCTTTGAAGACGAGCTTTGTTTGCTCTGCTCTCTTTCCAGCGACTCTTCTAGATAAAGGCCACGTGCACATTGTACATTCATAAAGTTCCAAAATTCCAACTGCACTGTCCTATACCTTACCATGCAACGGCCCTATCACTTACTTACCATCAGCTGAAATAATCAGTCAATTTTTTTAAAATCTAAAAGTTGATATTTCGCAGACCCAGAAAATGTCAAAAAAATTAATGACTTTGACCTGCAGGGCTAACATGACAGACACGAGATAATTTTGTCACGCCATTTTGTCATGTTGAATGTTGATACCTCATGGCGGTCGGTCATGTTTGCCCTGCTGGTTATGTTTGTGCGCTAGGAGAAACCTCTTCTTAATCTATCATTGTTAAACTAGACACATTATATTGAGTTTAAATACAAAGCCTTGTTAAATATGTAAATACGATTTAAATTTATAGATTCTCCATGAACCAACTTTCCGACAATACATCCATTAACACAATTTAAATGGGCACTAAATAAAGAAAGTACATCACCGTCGTGGTTGAATCGGTTCTGCCCACGCATATGCGAACTAGACGCATTATAATCGATTATCTCGCCGCCGAGTATCGATTATTATGTGATTTGCGTGATTGATTTGTGGGTGTCCATTGTGTATGATTGCAATGCTGTCTTTAAATGTGGTCGCGTGGATTATGATGAAACGATTTCCAATTTATTTAAACCTGATTTTAATTTTTGTAGGTACACAATTTTTTGATCTATTTACGATGCTTCCGTGCGAAATTTCTGTTGCCAGTCTTTTAAACTAGAATAGCTGGCTTTAATAAGTAATTATCTAGAAATAGGAGATGAAATGATTGTGTCGCGAAATGAATGTCAGTAATTTACAATTTTATAGTTAGCTACAGTAGCAGTTACGCTAATGGTTCATAGATGGCGCTTTGAACAATCATCGAAAAAAGTGTTTAAAATGAAAAGTGTGATCTGAAGTTGTATGTTAATGATACTCCTTTTGCGACATTACAATCCGATGTAATATTTTTAAATAAATTCTGCACAAAGCCAGCCATTATATTTTAAAAGAGTATGGCAACAAAAATTTTGTATGAAACTTTGATGGAGCGGGAGGAAATGTAAGGACTATACTGGTTTGGGCTGCGTCACGAATATTTCTAAACACACTGCTGTTGATACTGTTCTAAAACAATTCATCATCAGCCGGGACACGTCCACTGCTAGACATAGGCCTCCTTCATGGTACGCCCCACCGACCGGTCCCGAGCCACCTGCATCCAGCGACTCCCTGGTGGGACACCCGGTACACGATTCCCAGTACGTGGTCGCCACTCGAGAACCTTTACTCCCCACCGGTTATCGGTTCTTCGAGCGTTGTGACCTACCCAATGCCACTTCAGCTTACTAACTCGTCGAGCTATGTTGGTGACTCTTGTTCGTATACTAGTGGAACTTGTTCCATAACAGATCCGTAATTTTACTAGCCATGGGACTAACTGTCGTCTCTTAGCGACAGTAAGAAATGAGATGATCCTGTTAAGCAGAATAAGCTCGCGAATATCTGATGTTCTGTAGTAATTAAAATGAAAATATAAATGTGTCGGTTGCTAGCAACGTTGATAATCCTTCAAGCAACCTCGGCGGTCTTGTAGATCCGAAGGTCCGTGAAGGATCGCACGTCAAACATTGCGTCAGGTCGATTTCACGGACGTGCGCTTGCGCAGAGCGCGGCGTGAGAGGACGACCCGCGTCGAGGATTAATGAGGAATTATTACTTTACAAACTGTATAATATGTTTGTTCATCTTCACGGTCTAATATGAGACCACACTATCACTGTAGTCTCTTTGCATCGATAGTAGTATCTTACTATGATAACCAACAAAAATCCTATGATATTTGATTCATAATCAAAACCTCTCATATTGACTTTGTAAGAGTCATTTTCGCACTTCAAATTTTGAGACACTAGTAATTTGTAAATGGAATGCATTGCATCTTTATACACTTAAATCGTCCTATATCTACAGAGGCCTAATCAAAAGGGGTCCCTATAACTCAAGTAGCATGCCAATTCAATTATTCATTTCATTAAACTAAAATTTATAGGATGCCATAAACAAGGCAGACATGAAATTATTTTTACAGTGATAAATAAAGTACGGTTAGAGGTGAGAAAGAGAGGTGTCTAAAAGTACTTAGTTAAAATATCTTCATGTATGTCAGTACTCTTAAAGTTATATTATGTTACCAACCGACTTCCAAAAAGGAGGAAGCTCTCAATTTGACTGTATGTTTTTTTTTTTGGTATGTATGTTACGCGATAACTCCGCCAATTGGTTTTTGTTTGGTAGAACATACTTCAGAGGTGGTTCCTTATAAATTTTATCGAAATTGATTTAGCGCTAGAGTTTAATGCTAGAGTTAATAAAAATTAAATGATAGAATAATAAGATTTATCTGTCAGATAATTAAATAATCTACTTTTAAATGACATCAAGTTTTTCTCTGTTCTCAAGGCAATTGGTACTGTCTTTGCGATCAAAAAGCTCTTCATTTCCATGAGTCTTTCGTTTTCTTGTCACTAGAATTGATCAGAACGTGGCGAACGGAAACAGAAGCATAATAACGTATCTTTAAACAAAAGCTATCGTCGATTAATTCTTATGCCTTAGTAGTTAGAAACTCCTTACTGTCTTACCACCAAAGAAGCCCTTTTATACAAATGTAGGTCAGCGTTGTCCACCATATATCACTTTACAAAGTGACCATACGGGAAGAAATATTACCGTTTTGTAGCTTCTTTGACTAATGGTCCGCCCTTTTGTTAATGATGTCTCTATTATTTTATTATTTTTATCCATTAACTCCTCTATCTACTGGTTTACTTTGGTGGTCACATAAATATTGGATTTCTTTTTGTGTGTCGGTGTCACATAAGTATGTTTTTATTTCTGTGCGTCTACCATGAGTTTACGCAGGCGGTAACGTATATCGAATACTATCGGAAATGTTGCTCAGTCGAGATGCGCGTGACAAGGACAGAGCGATAGTTAACGATACACGTTATCGCCTGCGTAAACTCATGGTAGATGTACTGATTGGATGTAGTTTCGTTGTAATGTGTATTGTTCATTGAAGTCGCATTGTTTCGAATAATTTGAAAGGAACTCTTTATTAAATCAGTGCATATATGTAGTTATGATATATTTTGAATTATTTTAAGATAGAAATATGTAATCATCATACACTAAATTTATGTAAGATTATCGGATTCTATGATTGAATGTTATAATTAACTAGATACGAGAAACTGTTGATGCTCTTTATTTAAAAAAGAACCTGTTACGAGTAATTGTATTGTATTTATATTTCTGTGATACTTCAAGAGTGAGATAATCAAAGACATTTAATATTAATAGACCGGACAAAGCAAAAAAACATTTTGATCCTAATTCCTAATAGAAT
Source organism: Carcina quercana (assembly GCA_910589575.2). Classification (NCBI taxonomy): domain Eukaryota; kingdom Metazoa; phylum Arthropoda; class Insecta; order Lepidoptera; family Depressariidae; genus Carcina; species Carcina quercana. Next base: position 990,929 of record OU342443.1, read on the forward strand.
CTAGTGTCACATCACGTCACGCGACCGTACAAGACATTTGACATACCATTGACTTTTGAGATCAAAATGTTTATATGAAACGTTTCCCAATGACCGCTCTATAACCTATTACTATATTTAAATCTCTCTGGAGATAATACATGTTCCTTCATTTTCAACCGACTTCGAAAAAGGAGGAGGTTCTGAATTCGACGGGTATTTTTTGGTACCTCAGAACTTTCGACTGGGTGAACCGATTTTGATGATTCTTTTTTTATTTGAAAGCTGGTGCTTTTCGTGTGGTCTTATTTTATTTTGGTGTAGTTCTGACAATGGCATCCATGAGAAAACCATATAAGTCTGCTATATATATTTGCTGTAGACTGTTAGGGCAGTTGAAGTCGGTTTCTAATTCTTTTTGAATTGTTGTTGCATTTGCTTTCAATCGATTAATTTAATCTGGGCAGAACAATACCAACCTAAGTTACTAATGACGCTAGACTAGTCACGAATCGATTCCCATATCGATAACAACCATTGATTTAAGGTAATCGATTACACCTCATAGCAAATTGCTAGTTCAACATTTAACACCTATCCAACAATGACAATTGTAAATGTACCTATACTTTGTATTAATAGAGTATATAATTACCTACTTCGATGTCAACTTGATTTGTGGTCTAACTTGATGAAGTTGTCTTTAAGTGTAGTTGTACTTGACGAGTTCATTATGAGATCATTAAATAATTAATTATTAATTAACAAAGAAGAATAACTGTAGTACACAATGACGCATAAAATGCGGAACGGGTGTCACTGAAACGCTTTCGATCCAAACGGCTTTATCGTCACCAGGTCAGATAAAGGCCAAGGGCAAAGAAAACTGTCTTTTCTTATTGAATTTAAGACCTTCAGGAATGGGGTAGCCCATAAACGAACCAAAGTCATTGACATAGCTCGACTAGTCAGTGATATGAAGTATCAATTGGCAGGACACATTACTCGAAGTATAGATAACCTATGCGGATTAAAGTTCTCGAGGAGCGAACACGTACCGGGAAACGTGTACAGGGCCGTCCCCCGACTAGATGAACTGACGACCTAGGTAAGGTTGAGGAAGTTGCTGTATGTAAGTGGCTCGGGAGCGGTCATTGTGGTAAGTCATAGAAAAAGCCTATGTCCAGCAGTGGAAGTTTCCCGGCTGATGATGATGAAAAACGGAATTATAGTATCGATCGCTGAAATCATTCTACTGAAACTCACCAACGCAGAACAGATCCAGCTCCACTGAGAATTCAACCCGGGACCTCTGGATTATAAATCTAACGTTCTTTCAACTAGGCCACGGAGGCGGCGAAAAAGATTTTCACAAAAACAAGTTTTGCACTAGACATAAACCACTAAACATAACTGACATACAAAAATAAATTCAGCAAGTCATACTTAACGTCAGCAAATGTGATATCTTTAGCAGAAAGGCGTCAGAAATTATACATAATTCACATTAGAATGTTATTGGAATCAAACGGGATGAATCTTACGAGGTTAGTCGGATGACCCATATCTGTCAATCTTGATAAACAGTTGAAAAGTCCGAAGAATTCAGAACGCGCCCCGTTATGATTAGATCGTCAAAATAATGTTTGCTCCCAAATAAAACTGGAGTAGGTAAATGAAGGAGCTTATGTTAACATAGCTGCATGTAGAGCATGTCCGGATAAAGCCGGACATAGGCTTTTTGATTGCGTGTCCGGCCTATTTTGGCCGTCCGGCATTTGTTAGGCTTTTTGAATTTCGCAAACGGGCGAGTGCTGAGCGTAGCCGAGCGCAGGCGAGTCGACTGTCGGTCGCTCTCCCACTTCCCCGCCCCTGCGCTGCGGGGATTCAATTTCTTTATATTTCATTAAAATTTAACAATAGTTACGGCAATAATAATAAAAGCATGATTTTACAAACAATTTTTTTTGCGTACCTATTTATACCGAGACACAAAATCCACAATAATGTCGGGGGTGTCCAGCCTTTTTACCCACATGTCCGGCCAAACTGACAAGTCTGTCCGGCTATTAGGTTTGGCGACCTGGCAACCCTAGCTGCAGTGATTTGTAATAGCACGACATCTCTTCACCGACGTAAAAGGTGACTTAGATAGAAAAAAAGTCAGAAGAGAGGCAGCAGTCCACCTGTGAATGTATCATAACACACAAAAATGAGAGAAAACACAAAGATAATATAAGAAAAGAGAAGAGTCTTGTCACCGCATAGTAGCACCTAGAACTCAGTACGAAAACAATTGACTGAAAAGTAAAATTTGCCCGCCTGCGTAATTTTTTGAAACTTTTTATGATAATGATATATCCAGTGTCACTCTCACAGTAAATATGAATCTAACGACACCTCTCAAGCTAAAATCCATCGAGCTGTTCAAGCTCGAAACTCGCGAAAAACATAACCCTCCTTCTAGTGCAGTCGGGTAAAAACAGAAAAGAATTGTAGGTTACAATTTTAGATTACAAAAAACTCAAAGAAACTAACTATAAACTAGTTACGAAACATTTTAAAGATATTGTATACTTGTATTATACTTGCTTCTGTATGTGTGTAGAAACAATCTTGGCACTAAATTAGGTGACATATTTATAATTTCTTTTATATTATGATTTTCTTTCTGCAATCAACAAACCACTTGCCCACTCAGAGATTGCGGCAAGTCTCCTCAGGTCCCGTATGACGTGGCGCTCTATCATGGAAGCTCATGGTTGATAGTAAATATATATTTAACTGACAGTAAAGATAATGATAAACTACGTACAGCTGGAAATGATTAGAATTTAATTGTCACCTACATTATTATTTATCACCATGTTGTCTATATTTGCCAGAAAAACAGTGCTTATGACAATGCAGGTGTATCCAGAAATGTAAATAAAAATAAACAGTCCTAAGAAAATATTTTTGATGTAAAAAATCGTTTAAAAATGAAACACGTTATAAATTCAATATGGCAATAAACTAGTTTAAAAAAGTTATGAACCTAACAATTAGAAAATAGGAATCAGTTTCCAATTTTAGCTCGACACCAAAACAGTGTAAAAAATAAGCCGTTAAATATGAATATAAAACTTTATAGTTCGATAACTTTTTAAATACCCTTTGGAGTAAGACTTCAAAAACAATAAGTTTATAGCGCGAGTATAGCCGCGCGTAATAAAGTTTATTTCCAGCTTATCGATACACGACGGTGTTATATTCATGTTATAGCACAGCTTTACACATTGCCTACAGTAAGAAGGAAATATTGTACTGCGTACAGGATTAAGGTCACTGTGTAGGCATAATTCGTTATATATCAATGTTTTGGCTAGTAGGAATCATATGCTTGACTTTAATGAAGGTAATATATACTTACAATGTAAAACATGAACGTCTTCTTACAAAGTAAGTTGAATGAATGAGACTTTGCTAGCAGTTATAGTTTGCATAAACAGATTTGAGATGAATCTTATATGAACACGTGACCTTTAGCAGAATATCAGCAATCTAAGCCAATAATGTAATATTTAATACGATGAGACATCAATTGTTACCAATAAAAATGAATTTAATTGTAGTTAGAAAAACTAATCAATTAAAATTTAATTTTTAATGACTAATTGATTTGACTAAGAATCAACTAAATCAATAAAGACGCAAATCTATAAGAAAAAGAAAAGAAGACGATGGATGCTGTTCTAAGAAGAACTTGCATATTCACTTGTAATAACACGTCAGGATCAGCAGCCAAGCTTAGTTCAACCATCATAAAATATAGTTAAATGACAGTTTAACTAGAGCCGTGAGCTAGTTAAGAAAAGTAACTAGATGTTTATGAAATAACTGGTATATCCTGTGTGAAATAAAAGCCGATTGAAATTGAATTAATAGCAATTTGTAAATGAAATGATATTTTGCGGTTAAAATTCTGGTTTGCAATCTCATTGAATTGTGTGCTTTTATATCCAAGCATTCATCATAGTGATTGATGATAAGGAAATGTATTTTCATAATCATGGTAACTGAAAAATCAAAATTCATTATATCTCCACAATAACTGTATAATATGTGTAATATGTTATATAATAGGTACAATATACATACAGTTTTTAGTTGAAAATCTGAATGGGAATAATAAAATCGTCGTTGGCAGATATTCAAATTAATATTCTACGCACTTTAGATTAAAAAATGAAATCAAATAACGCCAGTGACTGTCGTCAAGCAAATAATAAGGCGATTAGTTTAATAAAAGAAGATAATGTTATTAAAGATATGACCATTGACCATTTGGGGCCAAATGCAAATAGAATAAAATTGAATAAAATTTTAATGTGCTATAATGAAAACGGACCAGATACAGATAAAGTAACTCTAAAATAAGAAGAAAAAACATGTTATGATGATTAATGACGATTCCGAGAAATCATTAGAATATTCGATTTTAACCTATCGGACATTTGGAGACACTGTTGACAAAGTTGATTATGAACCTGGTTTAGGAGAGTATTAGATAATAGTTTGTCGTGGAAGCGAGAATTTGAAATGCAAATGTAAGATTGTCCAGCCGTAATTAGCGGAAAGCGGGATTGGGTTAATTTATTGATATAGCAATCAAGCAGCGATTGGAATTCCGACACTAGGTGTCGTAAAAATGTAGATTCGTCGCGGGCGCATGTGAATGGTGGATTATGAGCGGGCGTGAGACAGCCGCGTGAGAATAGAGCGAGAATGAATGACATTCGATGTGGTGACGTGAAATGTGTCGGGGGGTTGTAATGAATCAAAAGGAGGCGATGAATGACTATACTTCCGGTCATAAATGTTCAGACATCTTAGATTTACTTACTACATAAGTTCATTGATGGTTGAGGGAATTTAGATAATGAACTTTAGATGTATTTGATATCGATTTCGAGATTTTATACAATGCAGGTACTTTCAGTGTGGTCTGCTGATGCATATTGAACTATAGGTGAATTACTTTAATGACTTCTAAATGTTAACCTTGGCGGCTATTTGTAAACTTCACAAGATATTTTTAAATATCACAGTTTAGGAAAGGACTATTAAATTATGTTATGTATTAAGTTAAGCGTGTTATCAATAGTAACAAACAAGGTTGATAAATAAGTTTCTAAAACGCACTTAGCAATTATGTCATTTTATCTGTAGTACACATATATTATATATGTTTTGACGTTTTCTCTTCAATATTTACCAAGAAATCCAGTTATTCGATATATCTGTATATCTTGACCTCTCCAATACATGTAACTTGAGAATGACATACAGTGCATTTCTCCCAATTACAGTGATTTCGATGCAAAACCGTTCACAGGTGTGAACAATCCGTCTAGACAGATAATGTTACATGCCTACCGAATAAAATAGATATCTTTTTTAAACTAAAACAACAGTTTAAAGAGAAATATCATGTTGCATTTGAAATTGATGAAAATGCGTAACAATTATGTAAATGACATTGGGTACTCTACAGAAGTGAGTAGGAATATACAAATAAAAGTTTGGAATTTAATATTACCTTATTTGATTGGTGTCATTTATATTTAATCGATACGGTGTTTAATGAACACGAATGAACATCAGGATGACCGATGTACTAATCTTAACTATATACCAGTTATAATTAATTGAAAACTTGATTATACAAACATATAATGCATGTTCATTTTATAAGTGTACTACCATTTTATAAAATACTAGCAGCACGTCCCGGCTTCGCACGGGGTAGACAATTATTTATTTTTGGAAATTTGGATATAAAACCCTTTTTTTCACAAATATTTTTATTTATTAAAAATTATTATTTATTAATTATATATTAAAAAAAATTATTTCAGTGCCCCCTCCACCCCGCCCGCCGCGATGCCCGGCGCGCTTTTCAGACTGCATCGCAAACAACGGCCACGGCGCTATGGCGGTTTTGTTTACTGTTTGAATTTTTTAATTCGTAATATCTTTTGAATGGAAAGTCCAATTTAAATAATTTAAAAACTATTTTATAGGTAGTTAAATGGTCTTGACCATAAAATAATTTATTTGGATAAGGATTAATATAAACACATAAATAGCATGGTTTGAATTTGGTTAGCATTTTCATTAATGTTTAAAATGAAAAAAGTTGTTGTAGTGACATAACTACAATAGTTGGACATATGCTACCGCGGAGTTTTTTGTAGACATTATGATGTTCTTCAATATTGTTGTACATTATTTTGTTCTATCGCTAATAGTTTCGGCAGCGCATTCGACGAAAGACATTTTAAGACACATTTTTCTACACCTTCGGTTACATTGTTCAAATTTTACCAAGGATCCCTAATTTTTTTCAAAATGAAATGTAACCTATGTCAAATTGGAAGAATGTAGCATTCTATTGGTGAAAGAATTTTTTAAATCGGCCCAGTACTTTTTGAGCCTATTCATTACAAACATACAAAAATAGGTACAAATCTTTCCTCTTTATAATATTAGTGTAGATGAACGAGGAAGAAGGTACGACAGTTAGTTTAGAGCAGTACTCAGCTAAATAAGAAGATATAAAATTGGAAAGTAATAAAATGCCTCTTCGTTTATTAATAACTTTTACATTTATTTTAAAGGTACAAAAGCAAATTTAATATTATAAACCAAACAGAAGACTTTACACTAAAAAAAAACATAATTAAAAACTAATCTATGAAACCGGATCGATTACCCGGCTCAAACGTACCCATGACGCTGGCAGCGTTGCCCCGCTGAATGGCCAGGGAGATACGTTGAGCCAGGTACGATCAGGAGCGGGGATCGCAACCCTTTTCCCTTAGACGGCGGCAGAGCACTTTAAAGAAAGCCTTCGCTTCGGAGCACCAAGGACCAGCCGTCTCCACTGCAAAAGGCACAAAGTCGTACGATGGTTCCAGACAAGAGTATTTAGTGTGCTTGAGTCTAGCCGCACTCTCGGCCGCTGCGCCAGCCGAGAGAACGGTTAGACTCAAGTGGGACGGAGCAAAAGTGCTGACACAAGTAGCGTCCCAAACGAGGCTGCGACCTCTTTGCCAAGGAACCAGCGTAAGACCGTCCGGCCTTTTACCGTCGGAACGAGAAAGTCCTGGGGGCTCCAAAACGCAAGGAACATTGGCTGAGACCAGGGCTCTTCTTAAAATATCGTTTAAGGTGTGGTGTCGAGGAAACCGACCGGCGCATCTTATGCAGCTAAGGCCATGGTAATAAAATAAATAATTATCTTATTAGCATTATCTTTCAAAAGTGCAGATAACTAAATGTGGGCTGATGATGACACGTTAGCAGTACTTAAACTTGTATTAGATACAACAAACATAGGAGCTGATGTATCTAAAACACTTAACCGAAACATCGAAGCTTGCCCTAAACACCTAAACTCTAACCTCGTGAAGATAAATCAAGTTAACTACCGGTACAGTATGGCTTTCAAACTTATCACCGCCGATATATATAATGAAGGGAATAAAATTATAATAACAGAGGTAGTTGTTAAATTGTTTATAGGCAATTCACTTTTATTTTATTTGGTTACGTAATTCCGATTTAGTAATTTGTTGACACTTGCTGACGGAATAGTGAAACGAGAGAGGTTTAAAAAACAAATAAGGTTGTATGCGTTGAAATTTAGATGATAGTTATTTACATAGCATACATAATTTGCCTTAGATGATGAGTATCCATTGGACATTCGTTGGAAGCTGTAGTTCTAATACTTGGGATTGAGTTAGTCAATGGTACGCAGGGAGTACATTTTCCATATTTTGCTTGATAGCAGAATGGTCCACTGTATCACAAGGAACAAAAAGGATTTCTTTCTTATAGAAGTTCTATGTGTAACACTTTTTGGTCTTAATTCGTCTGTTTTAGCGTTCCCGCTTAGTGTTTTTAAACAATGATTTCGAACACTACTTTAATCTCGTTTGATGGTAACTGGTGAGATACCCATTGGATTGAAAGCGTGCTCATGAAATATAGGCTTATGGTTGAACCACCTAATTATTTTAAAAAATGGCATGCTAAAATGTGTCAAAAGCAAACTACTAATCACAAATCAACATATTTCCAAGTAGTTGGAGCCCACAATTTTGAAATTAAATGTATTGCTTTCAGGCAGTCAACAGTCTTACATACAAGTACAGTTTTATGGACCCTGTCAGCTGTAGCAACTAAATTTACAGATTAGAGCACAAATAGAAACAAAATTAATTATAGAAAATATCGTTCTTGTCCAGTACTTTAAAGTCTCAAAGCAAAACAAGCCGCTAAAACGAATGAAACCCTAAATAATGATAAATTCAATTGCATTGCAGAGTAAACAGGCTAATAAATCACAACCAACAATGTAATCAGGTATAATAATCCTGATAGATGCGTGTTTAATCAAATAATTGCGACCTTACAAGGTGTGGAATTTAGAAAATTCACGCTATCTGATAGAAATTGATAACTTTACTGTGGATTAGGATTTGGCGAGCCAAGTGCGCATGACCTTACGTCTGATATAGCTATTAACAATCCATAGTCCGACATTAATTTGCACTAAATTTACTTACATGATACCCAGAGTGATTTCTATTATATTTTATAAAATATCGAAGAAATCAGAAAGAGTTTACTTCAAGTTCATGAAATACCTTATTAATACCATTGTGTTTTGATTCAGATATTTTGAGCCTTCGTATAAAAATTGGATAATCTATGTGACATTGCTACCAATTATATATAATAATTAACTACCATTGTACATTCGAATACAAAAATATGAGTTCGCTGTACACTCGATTACACATTTAATTGACATTTCCTTCGACACACCACATAACAACAGGCAAGGGTAAATGTGACGTGGTAGAACGGTGGATACATATTTTTGGACTCGAGTGTACCATGTCATATTCACCTTTAATTGACATTTGTCTTATATTAAGCCTAATGAAGATCATGTCTTGTATTTCAGGTGCTGTGTGGGGCAGTGGCGGAGGCAGGCGACGTGATGGCAAATGTGAGCCGCGTGCGCCGCTCGCCGCAACCACACCATCCGCACCGCGTGCTGTCAGTATATCTACTGTCACTATAACATTCTCTATCCATGAGGCTACATGTTTAAATTTTAAATCTCCAAGATCTTGCATCCCTAGAAGCCACTTTTTATGTCCTTCTGGCTGGTCACTAATATCTGTGTCAATATCTAAATATAGCGCGTATAATGTGTCAGTACTGTTGTCAAACACAATTGGTGTCATTTTAAAGGAATTTCCGCACAATTGGCCTGTGTAAGACATACAATATAAAACCAATTTCAAAACTATTAATTATCAAACTTAAAGTCACAACTGTTTTCCATATGTTTGCCCTACATGTACTTGCTAAAATTGCAGTAGGACTTGTCTAGAAGCATCATAAATAGTTTATTTATAAATATGTTCATGTTCAGGTCTGGCATAGTTTTTGGTAGTTTGATATATAAGTGGCGTTGGACAGACTAAACTATTTCGTAACAAACGTTGCTGTCACTTTGTAATTGTCATTTATTGTCAGGTTGAATAAAAGTCCAAAATTGTGTAACGGTGAATTTTAAAACCCAATGCCACGTGTCCTCTGCGTTATCTTTCATCATCAATTTGCCCATGACAAACCTTAAAGCGACCGCTCCTAACGAGCGTTACGTAACAATTCTTCCTTCAGACATTACTCATTCGAAGACTGTCACATTCATTTTGACAGTCATACATAAAGCCCTCTTTGTCACGTAATGGTTTACATGACACCTACAAAACGAGTTACTGTAACATTGTCTTCTTTGTCAGACGAAAGAGTCTACTTATCTTCCCAACCGCCACTACGTAGCTGCTCGATCCTACAAATTTACCATCAATAGCAACTACTAAAGAAGTCGAAACAATTAAGCAAATGCAACAATATGAGATATATTATTTTGATTCCAGGACGGATGTGGAATTAGAAGAAACAGCGGCGTGGAAGCGGTCACACTGGCGCGAGATGCAAGCAATACTGCGGCACGAAGTCAATAACGACGGGGTCGTCGAGTGCTGCCCCTCCGTGCTGGAGATGGTCGAGAAGAAAGGGGGAAAGACGCCGACCGGCCTCTACGTCGAACTGTACGAAGACCGGGAGAACAAGCAGAGGTTGTATGAGCTCTCGTGTGCTCCAGGGGTCGTAGATAAGCCTTGTCGATTTGTCGACGCGAGGCTCTACAACCAATCGCGATGCGTTCAGAAGTATTCATACTCTTACGCGTTAGTGCGATACGCGTCCGACATGCCCAGGCATCAACACCGGACTGAAAGACATTTCTCGGTGCCCGGTGAGGAAGGTGTTAAGAAGGGATGGTCCATGGATTATGTTGAAGTGCGGGCTGGCTGTGAGTGCCAAATAACGCCACCGAAACGTAAAAGTGCGCATAGGAAGCGGCCGGAGAGGCACGGGAGAAGGAAGAAAAACAGAAGGTTAGAGGAAGAGGACGAGACTTGATCGTGGGTTTTGTGCTAGTGATAATCCAGTGGGACTTTGAACAAATTTAATGTGGAATCTTCACGATATAGTATTAGTAGATTGAGATGACATCGCATCTGGTGGTGACAGTCTATATAAATCATCAATGGATATCATTCTAAACCGACTACGCGTTGAATATTTAAAAGAACATTTCGTTGCAGGTTTATACACTTTCATCAATCAGATGTTGAGGCAGCTCCAATCTTTAAGCCTTATGTTACCGATGCCAAGCTGATCTTGGTTGTAGCAACTATCGGTAGTGTCATTGTATTTATTTTGGGAACTCTGTCTAATACGCTTCTTGTTATAGTCTTGCATAGAATGTTCTATATCAACGAGCTTGTGGTATCCCGACCTAATAGTGCCAAATTAACTCTTGACAATAAGTATTAGAACATTACAATGTCCAACACATTAAACTCTCGAATAAAATTAAAATAAAAACTAGCGGGCCCATTGCTTCCCCCTGGATAACTCTTTTCATATTCATATTATTTTGTTGAATATTTTATTATTCAAAGCTTTGATTATTTGGTATAAATACTTTTCAGCGTGCATTGAATACGCTTGATAAAGCCAAACCAAATTTCAAGCTAAGGTAAAATTTTGACGATATTTCACCTTATAAAACGCTTTCACAGAGTCGTTTTCTTTAATGATGAAAATTTTCATTTTTAAACAAAACGGCGGACATCGTCACACATTGAGCAAATATTTCATAAATAGTTACCGATATTCCCCGATGACGTTACTATTTTCCCTCCGTTTCGAGTTCGTAAGATAAGTCCGTTACAATTATGGAGACTGTGATTTCTTTTGAATCATACAGGTAAGCACAAAAGAAACTTCAGGCTGCGACTTTGTTAGTATATTGCAAAAGTAAGAAAAAACCTGCAAAAATTGCAAAAGTAAGAAAGGATGGGAAGTTTCTTCTGTACCCACCTGTATTTTTTGACATAATTTTTAGTGGGATCTAGCTCGTCGTTCCACTGATATAATGCTCTCTCCCTTTAAAATTAAGAATATTTATTCAAAGTTAACATTTTTTTATAATTTTTGTTATTATTTGTAACAGTACTTATAGGCATAAGTGCGTCGAGTCAAAGATCTGTATTATTTTCTATTTTGTAATACTTTTATTGTATTTAAAATTTAGTTATGTTAAGGATTAATTTTCTTGTATTTATACTGTCTAATACGAGGTATTCCGATGTTCAGTATGAATATTAGTGTAGAAATCGCTTCCGTAAAATATGTAAATAAAAGCAACTATAATTTTGTGGACTGAGATTATTTTGTGCATTTAGTTATAATCTAAATAGCGCCACCTATGAAAATATTGTCAAAACTAATGAATTGGTAAAACGCCATCTAGTGTCGAGTAGCCGAAGCTTTTGTAATTTTATACAGGTGACGGATTGGTGCATATTTGTAGTACACAGTTTCTTGTAGAGATGGCGGTACTAAGGAAACGTTTTGAGCAATTTATTTCCTTGATCGTTGCTGTATTTAGATAAAAATAAAAATCGTTTACATTGTGTAAATTAAATCATTGTAATTGCCATCACATAAAACAAAACAAATCATCATACTAAGTCGACATCACAGTGCCATGTTTTAATTATATCTAATTTAAGACCACATTATGAATTTACTAAATGATATTATGTATGATAAATAAATTACAAATACGAACAAAATTGTACTTAGAAAGAAACTGTTCATTTAATTATTAAAATTATTGACAAAGAACGATAACGTATGTTGCTCCCCACCACAATACGAATCAATGTTGATTTCAAAAATAAAATATTAAAATAAAATAAAAACTTTAAACAGAACACAATTGTTTCACTGTCTTTATAAAATCCCAACGATAAATGTTTCATACAAAATTTGTACTATCATACTCTTTTAAATAGTGTAGCTGGCCTTGTGCAGTAACTATCCAAAACGAGACATCGGATTATATTGTAGGGAAATGAGTATCATTAACATACAACTTCACAGTGATTCACAATTTTTACACACTTTTTTAAAAATCAAAACGCCATCAATTGACTATTGGCTACGTAATGGCGATTGTGCCAGATATAAAAGTTGTACATTAGTGAAATCAAGTGAAATTAATACTTATTACCATTAGAATCCAAAGTCATATTTTCAGGTAATTACGATTATCAAAATATATCTATTCCAGTTTTTAAAAAAATCTCTGGAAGCAATTTGATAGAATTCTCGTGGATTACCGTCAAAAAAGCAACATGATATATGTAATAATAATAACACATACATTTCATTTCAATTTGAATTTTGAAATAAATTTGCAAAAAAATTGCAACAAAGTCAGTCGGTTCAGTCAAATAAACTATAATCTTAAACTAAATCAATAACTCAACTTAAACTTAACCACTTATGTCATTAAGTATGTCTTCTGTGTTTAAGCACCGTCATGGTCTGAAAAATTAGAAAAAAACAAAAATGAAGATATTTCAAAAATGTTTTAAAAAATTATGTCAGAATAGTTGCCACATAAGCATAATTAAGCGCCATCAGCGTTGCGGTGAACATTTTGTAGCGCAATAATTCTATGTAATTTTTGGCAGAGTTTTTGAAGTAAACAGAATTTAAAAAATGACTATTTTGTTGAGAGAATTCGTACAAAAACTGCTGTAAGAGTCAGTGAGCGTAACAATAGGTTGTAGACGACATGCCTCATCGAGTGATAGTCCTCATCTATGATCAAATGAGATTATGGCCATATGCATATCACATTGAAGTTCCTACTAGATTTTCAGCTTCTAGTAGTTTCTAGGCTTCTACGCTTTAGTCTAGCTTATATAATAACTGACCTTTTTTTTAGAGGGGGAAAACTTTCAAAGATACCCGACTCCTTAGGAGAGAAGATATAATAACTGACCTAGGAACTTGGTGGTGAGGTACATGAGCGCGAATCCTGCGGCCACGGCGGCGAACTGCGCGATGCCGGCGCTGCGCCTGCGCTCGTGCCAGCGCGCCCGCTCCCGGGGAAGAACCTCCGATACCGTCACGTAGAGGAGAGTCCCTGCTGCCAGAGCCTGAAATCCATATAACAAACACATTAGTGTTTATTGTTTTAGTTATATAAAAAAAGGTTTTAAGAATGAACGAAAGAATGAAATTAAGTCTTCTGATGCGAAGGGTTTTGAAGACAGCTCACTTTTTAACCGCCTCCGTGGTAATGGCTACACGTTTGGGTATACAATCCGGAAATCCGGAGGTCTCGGGTTCGATTCCCAGTGGGGGTACCTATCGGTACTCGTTTTGGTTGGTGGTAGGGCATTTTATTTGTCCGCCTGGCTAGCTACCACCATGTTATCTAAGTCTGCCACCAAGCAGCAGCAGTATGGCCTTGAAATTGAAAAGTTTTAAGCATAACATAAATCTTATATATGTCATGCTAAAAACATAGCTCACCGTATTAGCAAACTGAAGTGGCAGTGGGCTGGTCATATCTGCCGAAGGACCGATAGTTGCTGGAGCAGACGAGTCCTCGAGTGGACGACTTACGTAGGGTAGCCGGACGTGAATGGATGCGGAGAGCAGAGAACCGAATCGAGTGGCGCACTCTGGGAGTCCTATGTCCAGCAGTGGACTGCCGCAGGATGTACATGACTGAGTCAGGACCAGTTCGTCAGAAACACAGATCACAGGATGCGGCACTTACGTGACCAATGATGATGTATTGTTTATGAGTGTGTTTGTGTGTATTTCTGATTGTTTCTTTTCTGTATCTGTGTTTTCTGTTGAATAAATATTATATATATATATATATATATATATATATATATATATATATATATAAATCGTATATAGAATAGGAACGGGCGTTTTCCACACAGAGTTTAGCCCAAAACCACGTTACACGGAGGTGGAGTTGAAGAGTAGCTACTAGGTCTGGATGTTTACCTGCATGATGGGCACTGCGACGGAGTCCCTGAGCGCGTCGACGGTCTCTAGCCCTGCGCCGGCGCCGATCCCGGCCACGGATCCCCCGGCGAACAGTGCCACGCTGGCTATATGCGCGCACAGCTTGCCGGAGCTCTCGCACAGCTCGGCGCCCAGGCAGAAGCCGACCACATACTTATGTGATGCTACAGCGCCCAGCAGCAGCAGAACCTGTGAGGTACATCACTATGATCAACGGGAACCCACTCAGAATGTCTCTTTACATCTTTAAAATAGAATACTTGGCGTTGTTAAGTAATTACCTAAAAATAGTACATTGGATTGAAATGGCGGGAAATGAATTTCAGTAACGTACCATTTTAATTTAAGCTGCAGTAGTCGTTTGGGAATTTTTTCAAAATTTTTAATTTCATTCACAATTACTGCACAAAGCCAGTTTTCCTATTTTAAAAGATTCTGGCTAAAGGAATGTAGTGTGAAACTTTTATCGACGAAAGCCTTGAAGTCGGTGTATGTATTCCAAGAACTGTTTTAGTTTTCTTTCTTTTCTGAGGAAACAGTTTTACAATATCATTATAATTATCGGCTACATACGTCCACAGCTGGACATAATCCTCATAGGTCGCCACATCGGACTTCATGAGGGGATATACACGCTTGGAAGGTTGGTACACTACTACACAGGTAGAAGCTGTAGCCCATATACTGCTTATTTTTCTCGTAGTCGCCTTTTGAATTTGCGGTAGTCGAGTAAAAAAACGTAATATATATCAGCCTCGAATCAATCACTCTTTATCGTTTGACCTTCGAACACAAGTCACGCCCTGACTTATACTTAATTCTTTATATTGATAAAAATCACAATTAATTTCTTATGGGCGAGTCCGGGATTGGGATTGGATAAGCCTTGAAATTGAAATTAATAATATATATATATGATAAAAGAGGCTAACAGGATAACAGAGGTTCTTAAATTTATTTTTGTTCTTGTAGCGTAACTCAATTTTTTAACAAGAGAATAAAAAGTAAATTTTTTAAAACCCGACTGCCTAATTTTTTTAACTTTTTATAAACCCAGTATCACTATCAAAGTATCCGAATCTAACGACACCTCTCAAGCTAAAATCCATCGAGCCGTTCATTCCATACATACTCTCGAAAAACACAACCCTCCTTCTGGCGCTGTCGGGTAAAAAAACAATCGTCATCATTACTTTAACGTGATTATTTTGTTTTGGCAACGGACAATTTATCTTTCTATTTGTATCTTTTTTAACGAATCTTTTGTAACGAATTATAATGAATAATATTCGGTGAATACGAAACGAATATTTGGTAATTTGATGTTGATTACGAATACGATTTTTGGTATACGTTCATAAAATTATAATTCAATGCATACGGTTACACCACTTATTTTTGGTGATAAATTGTTTAGCCATTACTAAAATATGTTCAGCTTAAATCCTGTCATAAATGAAGCATGCAGCCATCTTCATCAGACGAGAAACGTCCACTATTGGACATAGGCCTCATACATAGTATGCCACATTGACCGGTCCCGCGCCCCTTTTATCCAGCGACTCCTCCCAGCATGTATCACTTCCTGACAAAGAATTCGATGAAACTAGATTTTCTTGAATAGCCGTAAAACAATACAATCCTAAAAATACACGTGGCACACTACAACACATTTTAATAATAAGAAAATGTCCCGATAACTGTTATCACGTATAAAAAGACACTGAATAACCAGAGATAACGAGTAATAACGGAGGTAACGGCGCATAACGATGTTTCGTTACTCTCGTTATCAACGTCACTATCTGTTGTCTTGTCGTTATCACAAGCCGTTAATGTAGGTCACGACGGATTTGATAAATCGTTCGTATTGTGTTATAATTGAATTTATGATTAATTATATGATTGGAGGAAAATAACTGTGGTGAAATCGATAATCATAATCATCATTTATTGGTACTGCTGGTACAAGTCAAGTTAAATTACTACTAGTCATGGAGTATAGTTGAAGAAGTCATCTATTTTATAGAACCACTTCTCGACAAGCCATTTTTAAGTTTATTTTTAACAGAGTTTAGACTCGGAGCCTCTCTAATTTGGTTTGGCAGCCTGTTGTAAACTCGAGGGCCCGACACGAATTGTCCTCGACATTTTGTCTAGTTTAAATGCGACTGGCCGCAGCGTGTCTGGGTGGCGGACATTGTGCGTGTGACCCTCCATCCATCCAATAAAGTTTAATTAAGTATAAACAAAGTACAGCTTATTTAAAAACCGACATATTACGGTTTTGAAAGTTACTTTGTTTTTTGATATAATTATATCTAGCGAAGTGTGAACCGTGTTTCGACGTCTGTCTTATCACAGATACTATCCTCAACATTCATATATATTTTTCCCATATCTACAAACCTCAGAATTTCTCTTAAAAGTATGATAATTCCGAGGGGGTCATGGAATCGCCTTAATCCTAAATCAGAGCTTCAATACTAATATTATAAATGGGAAAGTGAGTTTGTTTGTTACCTTACTTTACGCAGAATGACTTAATTATTTGCGTAGAAACAGAAAAGGACTACTTTTTACCCCGATAAATAGTTACCATGGGATATTTCATGGTTAGTAAAACTATAAAATTGAAATATTAAACATAGGAAACATTACTTTTAAAGTTCACACTGTTATTATGAAGAAAATAGTCAATTAAATATAACAAAGAGTTAAATGAAACATTACAAAACAATGAAGAACAGCTAACTAAAACTTTGAACCCTTTTCAACTTAGGCAGTTTGGTTGGTAAACGTGCTCACCCAGAAGCCTCAAGCTAAGCGCTGGTTTCTACATTTCAAACCACAACACACACAACAGTGCTGCTGTTTAGCGGCAGACTTAGGTAGATTAGTGGTAGCTAGCCAGGCGGACGAGAGAGGACCAAACCTTAGGCTGCCGAACATAGACAAACTGTCTTATGATTAATAGTAAACAAAACTACATTCTGTAGCATTACTACTGTATATAAATTTATCAGTGTCTAAGATAGTTATCATGTCGTTTACACTATTTCTGTTATCTTGTGATTGTCATTTGATAACTGAATTATCGAACATTGTGCTTGTTTTTACTACTGCAGTTTACAACTGTGTACAATTGTGTAAAATGTACATTTTGCTTCACTATAAAGTTTTGTGTTAATGATACTCATTTCCCAACATTATAATCCGATGTTATTTTTTAAATAATTTCTGCGCAATGCAAGCTATCCTGCTATCCTCTTTCAAAAGCTTACGGTAAACGAAATTCAAGTATGTAAGTATCAAGTATTGAACCATGCGTCTTTCATGGGACGTGGAGCGGGGGATCCCCTATAATTTTTTTTCCATTTTTTTTCGCAGGCAATACACACCCTCTGTGGAAATTTCAAGTGGTTACTTATCACGGTTCAAAAGATACAGCTTTGTGACAGACATACGGACGGACAGCGCAGGCTTAGCAATAGGGCCCGTAACCTTGAAAACAAGCGTTAATTTCTTTTCTAGTGACTATTTTACTTATATTTCGGTGAGTAAGTGTTATCTACTCTGTTAAATCCACTGCCAGGATTCTCACACGAATTCTATATTTTCGCGTTGTAAACACTCATGATATCGTATACAGCTTAACGCTGGCGAGATAGCTATCAAGATTGATGTCAATTAGAAATTAATAATCTATGACCAACTGAAACTGTCTAATTACGTGTATCAAAAAAAGTTGGTTTACAAAATATTTATTCGAGTATATCCTGCTAACAGGCTAGGCAAACACTATTTATATTGAACAAAATTGATATCAGAACTTTTAATTTTCTAGGTTTTAATGAACATGTAACCTGTCCCTATCAAATAAAGCCTCTGTGTAAGAACACTTCCACTTTATGGCCTTTATGCATAAAGTAAAAACAACCAATGCGTATATGTGGCATGGTTGTTAGCTGAAGAAATTAGATATTAAATACAAATAATGCATTCAAAAATAACTAACCAACCGAATTCCAATCAACTAAGAAATATCTTTTTACACGTGGTTTTTGCGAAATTGGTGGAAAATAAATTAAAGGCATTCATTTCTAATTTATAAACTTGACTACCTTTGAGATATATTCGGTACATTAAAAAAAGAATTATTAAAATCGCGTTCACATACACACCAAAAGGCATACAGTTGTGTCAAGTACCTCCCATCCTAATTTGTCGGTTTAAATATATATAAAAATTTTAATAAATAAATACCTGAGCGGAATCTTCCTGTAGACCGATCGCTAACCCTTCCAGAAAGCTGTGTACAAACAAGGCACACAGCAATCCAACTATCCCAGAAGAACTCTTATTGCAGGGTTCTGTGTGACTGACGTGGCACATCCGAGGGTTGTCCGTATCCCCACAGCATCTCCCCTTCATCTCCCCATCCCCAGACCTCACCAGGCTCGCTCTTTCCACGCTGCCGTAGTCCCTCCTGACCGGGTGGTGACTCTCACCCGCGCCATAGAAAAAGTGAACAATCTCGTCAACTAAGTAAACGATAAAGAATCCAACGCACAACATCAGTTCCGAATACTCCGGCAGCTTCTCCCTTGCTTCCGGAAGCATGTGGATAAGAGAAGTTGATAGAAGAACGCCTCCGCCGAAGCAGAGGAGAGATGAAATGAAGAGTGGATGGCGTTGTCTCGTTCCCTCGGAGAAGCAGATCGGAAGCATTCCTGTGAAGAAGCTTCCAAGGCCAAGCGCTAGCATGGCAATTGCTTTTGCTGCCGTAGCAGACATTGTAGTTTCCGCCTCCATTTTTGCGAGATCCTGTTCGGTAGGTGTGTCTTTGTTTCGGTCAAATATTTATATCTACCCAATGTAAATAATCTCTTCGTCAGTTACTGGACCGTTAAATCGGCTTTCTTCCTCAAAATACAATTTACAAATACACAAGGTAAAAACTGGATTTCATTAATCACTCCTAAAGCACGGCACTCGAGTCAATAATTCAATCAACGGCTTCAAGTACGAGCACTACAGACATGAGGTATTTAGAATGTTGACACTGCACGTGCTTCTACGCGCAAACCGACGGACACACTGTTGCATTTATCACATAAATTTACACAAGCCGTTACATTTTATATTTACACTTCCTTATCTACAAATTCTGTTTCACATGATCCGTTTGTTTAATTTCCGATAGTATGTTTTTTTCGTATTTAAATGCAGAGTTTATCGTTTGACGACCGTCCGCGGATTGACACGATTTTGTAATGAATCACCTTTTGTACCCACACTCAGTGTTTAGCATTTTTAATTTTGTTAACATATCCTTTTTGCTTTAAAGATAAGACTTAAATTTCAATGACGAACGAGGAAGTTAGGTTTATTGTATATATCCATTGTCCACTATAAAATGATCTGTTTGTAGTTGAATGTGTCACTAGAGCGGAACTAAACGATAGGTCAATATGTAATGGATTGGAGACAAAGAATATAGCTATGTTAGTAGCGTCACTGCGTATCAAACAGTACTAAATACTTGCTTATTGTTATAAGAATATTGGAATAATATTAACATTTACAGTTCTATAAATAATTCATTGTTCTATTTGTATTTTTTGACCGCCTCCGTGGCCTTGTATTGGACGCTTGAACTATCCATCCGGAGGTCCGGGTTCGATTCACAGTGAGACCTATCGGTATTCGGTTTGGTTGGTAGTAGGGCAATTTCTATATCCGCCTGTCTACTACCATGTTATCTAAGTCTGCCACAAATAGCAGCTTTAATAGTGAGCACACTTACCATCTATAACGACCTGTATATACCTAACTATATTTTTAGTCACTTACCAAGAGGTAAGATGAAGCCCAGGCATGTCTAGGGGATTGAGAGTTTAAACAGATTTTACCTGGTGAGGGACAAACCCCTTGGGGGCCTTCTATCTACCAAGTATCAAAAGTGAAAAATATTTTGTGAGATCTTGTGATTTATTTTCAAAAGAAAATTACATTTTCACTTAATCAGAAAACTTAAAATTACGTATAACACAATTTTGCACAGAGAACATTCGGTAATGATATAATTATGAGATTATACATATTTTCTAAAGTATAATTGTAAAACAAAAACAAAAAGAGGGTAGTCATAAAAATATACCAAAAGAATTATATACAATAATAGTGATTAATTAATGTTAGTGGGTAGGTACAACAAAATAAACAAGCCGTACAATAAAATCTTGGCCATCAAACTTAGTTATTCCGTCGGCAGAATCAACCTCATTTCAAGGTATTTCTGTTCATGTTGGTGCGCGCGTCCAATTCGCACTTGGCCGGGTTTTTATCATAACATTTCTGAACATAATGCAAGCCTGCTACAATACATGGACTCAAGTAAATAATGACCGATTGACTCATACTTATGGAATACCCACAAAATTTTGCGTGCGTCATATCATATATAATACACAGTTTGTTTGTTACCTGTTAGCGCATCAACAGTACACCCAATCTTGATGAATTTTACCCGACTACAGCGAATACAAAAAGATAGTTATGATCACCTTGTGTGTGAATGTTTATCTGTTACCATCATCAGCCGGGAAACGTCCACTGCTGGCATAGGCACTCATGGTACGCCACATCGACCGGTCCCGAGCCACCTGCATCCAGCGACTTCCCGCAACTCTAACCAGGTCGTCGGTCCATCTAGTAGGGGGAAGGCCTGGTCGACGTTTCCCGGTACGTGGCCGACACTCGAGAACCTTTACTCCCCACTGGTTATCAGTTCTTCGAGCGACGTGGCCTGCCCATTGCCACTTCAGCTCACTGACTCGTCGAGCTATGTCGGTGACTGTTACCGGTTCCCTCATATCCCGTAAACCACTTGTTGTATTTTTACAAATAAACGTCGTGCTTTTGTGTTATATGATTGGGCTATGTAGTTCCCTATTAGGGCCCGGGTTCGATTCCCACCTGGGGATACCTATCGGTACTCGGTTTGTTTGGTAGTAGGACATTTTTTAGGTCCGCCTAGCTAGTTACCTAAGTCTGCCACCTAACACCGGTGTCATAGCACTATTGTGTTCCAGTATGAATGTTAGCGAAGTCAACGCTTCATTGTCTTGAGGCTTCTGGGTAAACACGATTACCATCGATTACATATGTATATTATTGTTACGAGCTTCAGGTTCGATGGATTGAAGAGAAACACGAGTCCAAAGTTCCGGAGTTTATTGGTAGCACAGGTCCATAAACAAATCTTCAAAATCACGGGTCCCCCCAACGGAGAACGTCCCTGTCTCACTGGTTCCAAGTCTTCTGCACTGAGTCTGTCCCTGGATTCTACGTACAGAGTCCTTTGGCACTACTGACGCCGATCTGTCGCTACTGAGACCACGTGACACACTAGTACACTAACACTTTTCCACCTCGACTGTACTTTCGCTCTACAATTTCTTCCGGTTTCCGTTTCTTCACTTTTTATCGCTGTGAACTCAACTGTCGTCGAAGCTCGGCTCCCGCCTATATATACCCGGTATTGTTTCTAGATCCTTCAATTTTCGGAATCTTCAGGAACATTCGAGAGCCTTCCACTCTTTCTTTTGTTTGCTATTCGACACGAAGGAGATAGATGAATTGGTGTCCCTTTCGCACTTGACAATCCTTATGCTATTATTCGAGAGCTTTCAACGTTAGTCATTTGTTTGCTATCCGACACGAAGGGGATAGGTGGATCCGCCTCTCTCTTTTCTTTATCTCTAGACTTTTCGAGAAGCTCCGTGACATTACAAAGTTAACAAGTAACTGTATTTTAAAATACAGATGAGAGTAACTTTTCGGAGTCTTCTATACCCAACCAGAATATGATGACAGGCTAATGATGAACCAGAATGTGATGTTTGCATTCTTCTTTACCGATCAATCCGTTATTATTATTAATATCTGGGCGACCGAGCTTTGCTCGTAGTTCTTTAAAAACAAACAAAAACTTTATTTCTGCCCCTAAACACACACAAAAAAAGCAATTTTCCAACCGGGATTTGAACGCGGATATCTCGGACGGAATGACACGTGTGAACCACTCGGCTAAAGTGATTATGTTTGACAGCGTGAAATTTCCCATCATATTTAGCGTCGAATAATGCGAAAGAAAAAGCGCATGAAAACTCGAAAACGCGGGTTTCCCCAGACATGAGACTAATCTAGATCGATTTTTCGCCCCCCAATACCAAATTTCGTTGGAGCCGTTTCGGAGATCCGAATTATATAGAATTGCTCGTTTAAAGGTATTATATAGTTAGATAGATTTGTGACAAGGGAGGCACTACTGTGATGGAGTGCATCGCAGTGACAGAGGATGTGGATGGGTGTCTCCTCTTCCTCTTTACAGAATCTGCAAATCTTAATGTCTGTATGTCTCAAATGCTATTGTGTGTGATAAATCTGTACTGTGTATTAGAAAGTTGACTGTCCTGTATGATAGGCGTATACATACTGACTGTTTTCCATTCTGTAGCTGCACTCGTCGGTTAATGGTTTAAATAAACAGCACTCCGTCACTCTCACTTGAGTAGAATAACATACAAACGAAAGATTTACAAATGAAAGGAGGAAAATGATCATTGTCGCCTTTCTTGAAATTTTTGGTACTTAGCTATTTAGTTAGCAAAATTGATAATCTTTTTAAACATCATCTAAATGGGCACATATAACCTTTTCCGCACCCATATCTATCGAAAAAATTATACTTATATTTAAAACGCTATCCGATGCTAGGATTGATGGATGATTTTTTACTTCCTGCACCATGCACTAATGCAGGGCTTCTCAAACTTATCTGTACCGTGACGCCCTTTAGAATTTGTAATTTTTTATGACTTCTTTAATTTTTCTATTCTTTTCATAATGGCGGCAAAAACTCTATCTGGTGACTTTGAAAGAACATGTCTGTTGATGCCATGTCATGTTTGACGTGTGTTTGACGCGGGACAGAAAATTTGCGGAAAATAACTCGAACAGCAGAAAAATAGAAAATGAACGAGCTACTGCAGAAGCATGGCTGCAAGAACGTATTCAGCATGCCGGAGGGACTCAAGGAGCTGATGTCCGACATATCCCGTGAAGTATGATGTTGTTATATGAGAGTCTTTGTATAACAGAGATAAAGTGAGGCTAGTTCCTCAATAGAACAGTAGTTCCCATCCAATCCACCGCAACACAAGCCAGAAGTTTTGACAGAAGACCAATCCAGCAGTGGTGAAGCATTATAACCCAGTTCCAAGCACCTTCTTCTTCTACAGGTCCTGCGTGACCAACCAGAGAACATATTCGACTACATCACCAACTACCTCTCGGTGCTGCTGATCACGCGCGAGCATGGAGTCCTGGCAGTCCGTCTGCTGGAGGAGCTGTGCGACTGCCGACCAGGGTTGGAGGAGCACCTCGCTGCGATAGTGCCTGCTGACCAGGTAGACCTGCTCGCGTCCATCATCACAAAGGAGA
This sequence comes from Carcina quercana, assembly GCA_910589575.2. Lineage (NCBI taxonomy): Eukaryota > Metazoa > Arthropoda > Insecta > Lepidoptera > Depressariidae > Carcina > Carcina quercana. The sequence continues at coordinate 1,014,968 of OU342443.1, forward strand.
TTCAGACACATGAACCTTATGAGGGAATAGGTGAGTAGTAGAATCACATGTAAATTTTCCATTGTCTTGAGTCTTGAGGTTTTGGGGTTAGATGTCACATCCAATTTCCATATTTCAAATACATTTGGGAGCTACATCGAGTCAATAGCAAAAACTTATGCCAAAAAGCTGGGCATCGTATCCAAGGTGGTATGGCACTTCACACCTGATACCGTAGACAGAATTTTGTCTGTCACCTTTAGATGTCTCTGCTAAATATCAGCTGCATTCTGTCAAGATTTACTCGTGGAAGACAAACTCCAAAGCGTCTTAACGAGATGAAAAATAGATTGCCTCTATAATCTACAATTTAAATTGTAGACAGTGTGTGCAAGACCTTATTATGTTACGTCTGACTGGCGTACAAGCGATCTCAACAAGAATGCTATAAAGATAGATTCTTTTGTCCGTCTCCTGAAAATTTTCCCTTAGTCTTTTGCGACACCCACGGAATATCATGGGTTGATATTAATCTAAAACTAAGACCACATGATCTTGGAACATTTCCAACGCAAATCATGATAAAGCTGTCTTTAATTACAGAGAAAGTTCGAGAAGTTCAGATGGTAAAAGCGATTCTGGCCAAGACCTCGCTGGATGAATCTCTGATAGGCAAAGTGTGCCAGATCGCTAGGAACGCGTTCAAAGACTACTGGTACCGGAAGAAGTTACTCGAAGAGGTAAGATAAAGGGATGAAATAAAACGTCTGCATTTGGATTTGATAATGAAAAGTTCGGAAAAGTCACGGCAGCGCTGATCAAAGTATCAACCTCAGCTTAAATGTCACCAATACGTATACCAGTGTCACTGATGTTGTGGATGAACCATCTTTAACTTTTACAAGAATTACTTAAATTTATTTAGAGACAACACATATCCCAAAGCACAGAATTAAAATAGTACTGCATCCAAAAGGTGCCAATCACTAAGAACCGCCTGTCCATATGTCCATCTGTCACAGAGCTCTATCTTTTGAACCCTAATAGGTAGACACTTGAAATGTTCGCAGAGTGTATCTATATATTACTATGCTAAAAAACATATTGAGAGAATTAGCATTCCGGGGAGTAACTGAGACTCCTTGTACCCTAGAAAAGTGTTATCATGATGTTTCTGACTAATAAGTGAATATTTGACAGCAAGCAAAGACCAAATCCGACGAGCCTTGGAAGATCGCAGCGTACCGCACACTGGAGATATATAAGAAGACCAAGCCTTCCTTTGGGGAACTGACCCGAGCTGCTATCAAAATACAGGTCACAAATTGACACAGACATTTCATCACGGGCAAACAATAATCCATAGGACACACAAATATGAAAGTATAGAAGAAGACGCACAAAAACAATGATATGGAGGTGTGGGTGGTACGTGAGGTGTGAGACGGTGTGTGTGAGTGTGACAGTAAATATGACTGTGAAAAGGTCTTGGCTCTGCACGTGCTAAGACACTGCAACATTTTACACCAATCGCCTATCATCGGCCAATCATACTCGCCTTGTACTTCACCATTTTTATAGTTCTAAAAGTAACTATTATTTTCCAGTAACTATATATAAAATATATAAAAAAGTAAAGTATATAATAAGAAAATCAATAGTACAAAAATCGTAGGGCTTACTAGTTGCCACTGAAGAATGAGTCTTCTGGCTTCGATCAAACCATCATCACCAAGTGTTGTGTATTGGAGCACCAAGTATTTGAGGCCGCAATCCCTGAAACCTCGTTAATGATGTGCTGAAAAATGGTGGTAATAAGTCAGCCACTTTTGGGTCTACCAGTCAATGTTTTCAGAAATCAAAAATATTTCTTAACAGGCAGCTTACAAAGGCTACTACGTTCGCAAGAAGCTGCTTGGACACCTGAAGCCGAAACAGTCAGGTCCGAAGGTGGACTCGCTGGGGAAGCCGGCTGATATTGGTGGAGCGAGGGAGTATATGCTGGGGCGTACAGTGGTGAGTGAGGAATGACCTAAGCCAAGTTCAGAGCCCTAGGAGCGCCTATAGTGTAGTAGCAAGAATTGTAGCCGTCGTATCGCCTTCCACGCTCGACACTAAGCTTGGGTGATGCTATCGAGACTGCTGGCCCGACAACATCAAGTTACTTCCACATTTAAAAAAAACTTGCATCAAATATTTTGTTTCTTTTTAATTACATAAGCCACACTCTCACCTGATGTCAAGCAACGATGTGGTGCTTCATCGTTGCCTGCAAATAGCCTATTCAGGCTGGTCTTAGACGTCCAGGTTGTAGAGCTGTGAAGAAGTGAAATGCTTCGTGTGGAATGAGTACTGTGTAAGTGTATATCCCGGGAAAACACCGAATACAACAGATTTTGTTGACTGTTATATCCAGAATATCAAAGTGAAAGAAGACAACGTCCAAGTAATGTTCATGGAGCAAGTTCCCGACCATGGATTCCCGTATAATCCCATGAACACCGTCACCCACGTCACGGAGGACTTCGACTTCGGGGGCAGGTACCCGAAGCCCCGGGCTTACCGCTCCAAGACACCCAGCCGAGGCTCCAAAAGCCCCAGAAGCCCCATCAGCTTCAAAGGAGACGACTCTTCGCCAAGTATTCCTAGCCCAGGTAATTGCCCGACTACGGCGAAAGTTATTATATGATGAATATGTTCCTTCATACCTCCTAAACCTACCTAAAAATTATTTGACAATGAGGAGTGTTGGGAGCGGCTTGTTCGTTCGCGAATATTATATTATTATTATATGTATTGATATTAGTTTATACGTCACAAAATCCTAAATGGCGGCTTTAAGGATTTGACACAGAAACTGAATATAATGTTTTACTAATTGCAGGATCGGATGCACCTAATTTTAAAACCCAATACAGGATCTCATTTGCTGAGGTGAGCGTGAAAATTTTTTTAGATCCGGCCTGTACTTTTTACACCATTATTTTCAAACTAAAGATAAAATCTAAAGCTTACAATACTGCAATTCCATTTTTCCTAGTGTTTCTGTACTAAGCGGTAAAGGTCAAAATCTAAGTTTTAAAGGTAGAAATGTATACTAAGTCCAGGTCGGCTGTTTCGTTTTATTCTGTATCGTATATCCTAGTAAAATCCTTCTATCTATGGCCAGGTTGGTAGTAATTGCAAAACTCAAATAAACCATCATTTTATATTAGATTATACTCGACTAATAACTTTAAAAAAGCCGTGGTAGCTAGTTAATTGCGTCAGTCCTCGAACAATCGAGGTCTGGGTTCGATCCTGGCTCGTACCAATGAGTTCCAATTTGTTATTTGGAACAAATGATAAAAATCATTTACCTTTTTTTTTCATTGAAGGAAAACATCGTGAGGAAACCTGCACACTCCTGAAAAGAAATTCAAAAGGTGTGTGTGAAGTCTACCAATCGGCACTGGGCCCGCGTGGTGTACTACGGCCCATACGCTCTCTGTTGGAGAGTAGGCCTGAGCCGCTGCTGTGGGGACATATATACGCTGTTGTTGTGATGTGATAGTCGTATGCCTCTAAGCTGCTTTATTAAGTTCATCAGAATCTCAAGGAAATCGACTAAAAGTATGGAACACCCTACGAATTTCTGTGTTTCCAGAAGAATGTTCTTCTTTCTTGGGAACTTGGGAATCTTCAAACGAAGAGTAATAGACACCTTCTGGGTCAACGCGTGACATCGTTAACCTCATCGTCACTTAACATCAGGTGAGATTAAGGTCAAGCGTTGATGTGTCTATAAAAACATGGTACGCCTAGATTTGCAACCTAGATCCGAGAATCCCAGGTTTCGGAAATATTGACGCCGTGATTTCCACTTCCTTGCTGTACGCATTGTTTCCAGGCTCCTAAAATAGTGCCCAGCATGCAGATGAAAGTCAGCACCGTCACGGAAGGTGGAGAGTGTCATGAGATGGCTTCCGTCGATGATATCCCCGAGGAGATACAGGACATCTACGTTCCTGTGAAGACTGAACTGATCAAAGAGATCACGCACTCACACGATGTGCCAGAAGATATTGCTGGTAAATATATCTAGTTCATCATCATCAGCCGGGAAACGTCCACTGCTGATCATAGTCCTAAATGATACGCCATAATGATGAAAATAATCTTACGTTTGTAATTAACATTTATTTGTCTGTACGAAACTAATAGGTAACATTTAAATGATCTTTGTGTCACTGCAGGTGATCAAGGTGACATGGAAAGTGCCACTGCTTCAGTGCCGTCAGGCTTCGACACGGATGACCAGACCGACATTGAAGACCTAGCCATCATGAGTCCCTCTGATGATGATAAGGAGATCGACAACGAAAATCCTTGCTGAACGACCGTGCAACAAAACATTCTTTAAAATTAATGACTTATTTTGTTGTCTTGCACACTTTGTTTTAGTTTTAGATAGTTATTGCAATATTTCACTAACAATAAATAATATTTATTCAGTTAATTTTTCTGGTTTCCAATTCTTATTTGAGGTCGTGGTAGCTCAGTTGGATAGAGCGTCAGTCCTTGAACCATTGAGGTCTGGTACCAACTCTCGTACCAAAATGTTCCAATTTGTTATTTGGAATTTATATGCGAATGATAAAAATCATTGTCATTGGCTTTCCGGCGAAGAAAAACATCGTGAGGAAACCTACACACTTCTGAGAAGAAATTCGAAGGTGTGTGTGAAGTCTACCAATCTGTACTTGTCCCGCGTGGTGGACTATGTCTCTCTCTCTCTCTCTATGAGAGAGTAAGCCTGAGCCCCTGCAGCGGGGACATTTATAGACTGTTGGTGATGATGAATTTTAATTTTAATTTTGTGCCGTTGCTTACTAGATTGCCTGAAACTTATTGGATGTCAAAAGTATTTGATTTTGACAGTAAATATTTGCAATAGGATAATGGACCATTTTCTCAAATATCAAATTAACGAGGTCTGCAGACTGGCTATGCCGGAGGGTCTGAAAGACCTGATGTGGGACATTTCTAGGGAGGTAATTAATATAATTGGGGCAAAGGGCAGGCCCTCGCTCGAAGAACGGACAACCGATATGGAGTAAAAGTTCTTGAGTGGCGACCACGTACCGATAAACGTGTACGTTACGTTCCCCTACATAGATGCAATCTTTCTTGGGTGGAGCATGTCAATGAGATCAGCAAGAAAATTCACTTTGCTGTTCACTCTCTCAAGCGCTTTCAATGGTTCCTACCATTGAAAACTAAGATTTCTCTAGCCCAAACATTATTGCTCCCTATTCTTGACTATGCTGATTCTTGCTTCTTGGACGTCACCGAAGAGCTATTAAACAAACTTGAGCGACTTCAGAATCTTTGCTTACGCTTCATCTTCGGGTTGCGAAAATATGACCACGTGTCAGTTTTTCGCGCTCAGCTCAAGTGGCTCCCTATCCGCCTTCGTAGAAATGCTCATATCCTTTCCCTTCTGTACAATATCCTAAATAACCCTTCTTATCCTAGCTACCTAAGTGAGCGATTTACATACACGCATCCTGTTGACCAACCTTGTCGAGCTCACATTAGGACAATCCTATCCATCCCTTCCCATCACTCCGATTTCTTTTCCTACTCATTCACGGTTCATGCAGCCAGATTGTGGAACTCGTTGCCTCACACTGTACGCGACAGCAAAACTGTTTCCGCCTTTAAGAAAAACGTCAAGGAACATTTTCTATCACTATAAGATTATATATATTTATAGTATGTAAAGTATGTATGTATTATTATTGATATATATTAGTTTGTTTTGTATATCGTATTTATGTAATCGTTTATTATATTTATTATATCGTACACGCCTAACTGCCCTCCTTTCTTCAATATTTCTCCTTAACCTAGGACTGCTGTAAGAAATTTCTTTTAGAAATAAGCTGTTCCTTTTGTATATATTTTTTCTGTTTTGTGTTATGTAAATATTTTCTGTGTACAATAAACTGTTTAAATAAAAATAAAAAAAATAGATAGACCGATGACCTAGCAAAGGCCAAGGTGAGTCGCTGGATACAAGTGTCTTGGAACCGGGCATTCTATAGGGGAGGCCTATGTCCAGCAGTGGAAGTTTGTTGGCTGACGATGTTAATGAGGATGAAGCCCTTTGTCAGGTCCTCCGCGCTCAACCGTCGGACCTGTTCGTATTCGTGTCTGAGTACCTGGCAGCCCTGCTGGCGATCAGAGAGAACGTGTCCGTGGCCACACGCGTGTGCGCACACATCTGTAACAACATCTGCCACTTAGGGCTGGAAGACGAGCTGAGAAGACTGCGGATCCAAGAGCCAGACGCCAAGCTGATTTGTGAAGTCGTTGAGAAATATTTTGCAAAAGGACACGGTAAGTTTAAATACAAAAACAGCGCAACAATAACCTGAATAAAATTCTTGCATCGACGCGCACGCAGTGCGGTTGAATCGTGCATGTGTACTCAAGGTCATTGGTTAAAATCTTTAACTTATGACGAGGTTCCCAAGCCCAATCTGGTTACAAAGACAGCATTTTGGCTTCAGCCACAACTACAAAACAGGTGTTATTTTTTCGCTATTTGGTTCATAGTTATTAATTTTTAAAATATTTTTATCCCCTATACACGATTGCATTGTCCTGTTGGTTTAGGAGCTTGCATTAGAGCGATGCGAAGCGAAGCGTCGGTGGCGCAATGGATAAGGCGCGGACTCTCAATCTGAGGGTACCGGGTTAGAATCCAGCCGTGTACCTATGAGTTGTTTTTCAATTCAAGTACATTATCCAATTGTTTAACGGTGAAGGAAAACATCGTGAGGAAACCTGCATGTCTTGAACAGACATGTGAAGTCCGCCGATCCGCACTGGGCCCGCGTGGTGGACTATACACTCTCTGTAGGAGGGTAGGCCTGAGCCCCAGCAGTGGGGACGTATATAGGCTGTTGATGATGATTAGAGCGATGATGTAATTTCACCACCACCCTTTTCCACAGTTAATATATCATCATTTCTATGCAGCGATATCCACAAAGGGTTGCTTCATCACTTCATTCGCACTAATAACGCCAGTTATTAGTTTGGGTTTTAAATCTTAGAACCTGGAGTTGTTCAAGACCTCGGTTTATAGAAATTGAATTTTTAAATCCCACTATACTTGTCTCTAGGCATGCATATGAAAAGTGATGTAGCGAAAGTGTCGTGCTCTGGAAATTGTGAAAATATCAACTCAGTTAAAGTAGACAGTTTATAGGGTAAATTGAGAATATAAGGGGTGATGGAATTGGTTTAACACTCTAATTCAAACACCTGGCCATTATAGCATATATGATAAGGGTAATTTGTGTTTTCGATTGACTCCGCGCAGGGAGTGACCGGACTGCAACATCAACGCGCCCTTTTGTCTGTCTGTCTTCCGACCGCGGCCTCGAGATGCTATATTAATAAGAAATTTCTATATACATACAGTCCACTTATTTATTAAGTCAACCATATCTAGGTAGCTACTTTTCCTTTTTGTCTTGCAGTAAAGGAATGCCAGCTTCTAAACGCCTTGACAAAGGAGATAGACATAGACGAAAGCGTTCTCCCGTGTATTCAAGACGCGATTCGCAAAGCTTTCGCAAGACATCAAGCTCAACGAACAAAGTATGAGGTGCGCGTCGATGAAGACATTATTGTAACTAGGACATAAGTAAAAGTGTCAAGCTCCAACAAAGCGTTTAAGAAAGCTGAAAGAGAACGCGCAAAGCTCAGTTTTACCATATTGGCCGTATTGGAGCTAGACTCGCTTCTTATACCCTTCCGGGAGTATAGCTTTCTGATCTCTTGCCAAATCTGTCAAGGCGAATTTCAGCCGACCATCCCTGCTTCCACTGATGCAACCTGACGGATCACTGGCTGACTCCGCGATTGAGAAAGCAAACTCTCTCTCTCTTTCTCTCGCTTGGTTGCGAACAAGATATCCCATTGTCACTACAAAATGCTGGATATCAATTTACATCAAACGGAGGTAATGAAGATTCTGAAGCTGAAGAAGCTGCGGGTATATCTCTGTGTACGGTGAAGGTCTGCCGTTCTTCTGTTTGACTGGTATCTGAACGGCGATAGTGGGATCCCCTAGCCTAAGAGATAGAAGATGGACATTAACAAACATTAGATAGTAGATCAATATGCAATATGGTGCACATTTATTAATTAAACATCAAGGCTTAAGCTGATGTTAAGTGACGATGAGGTTGATGATGATACGGATTGGTTTACAATGTCCCTATTTATATCTTTGCACAGGATAGACAAATCATATTGCTGTGTTTCAGCTGTCCTCATCAGAAAGCAGTATAGACTCTAAAGAGCGAGCGGCTCGCCACACGCTAAACTTGTACAAGAAAACTGGTCCCAACGAGGACGAATACAACAGGGCTGCTCGGACCATACAGGTACAAGCAGTCGGTAAACCTCATGGACAGAAATAATAATAAAACTTGATATTCAACACATAGGTGCAGCACGAACAGTCAGAATGAAGCGCCTTTAGACTGAAGAGAAAATGTGCTGACTGTATATGATTTTAAAAGACCGAACAGCGATGTAACAGTTGTTCACTTCGACAATCTTTTTGTTGTCGCTCGATCGATCTGTAATTAGCAATTAAGCAATTAGGTTGTATTTATTACTAATAATAGTAGTATGTATTTGAACCTGTACTCGTACTTAGTATATATATAATCTATACCCGTATTCCGATACTCAACTTATATTTCTATTTCTTTTTTAGATTATTACTGTAGTATTTTTATTAGACCCTATAGAAATTATTTAGATTTATACATGTCGAGACTTATTATTAGTTTATAGATACTCATAAGATACATTATTTATTTATATGTATACTATATACTGTTAGTCTTCTCAAAAATTGTAAAATAAAATAAAATCTAGTAGGGCCCCCGATTTTTATTTCCTGGCTTTATTCCCATCGGTTATCGTTTCTTCGAGCGATATGGCTTGCCCATTGACACTTCAACTCATTGACTCGTCGAGCTATGTCAGTGACCTTAGTTCGTCTACGGATTTCCTCATTCCGAATTTTCATGCATGGCTCGTTCCATTATTCGCTTAGTGTTTTTTATTGCATTGTTAATTAGAGTCATTTAAAAATTCTTTGCTTCAATACGCCGTGAAAAGCATAATTTACTAGATTCTCACACCAATGTTGTTGTATAGGCGAATCATTATTACTGATTGGTTTACTGAAATATTCGATAGATGTCGCTAGCTAGCTATCAGACGGTTCATAATATACCATCACCTATTTGGTCGGCTGGATTTGTTTAACGTAGTCGTACAACAATTCATAACCATGTTACAGACAGCTTACCGCGCTTATGGTGTGAGGCGCGCCCTGCCCGGGGACCACAAGAAGAACAATAACCTGAGCAGAGCCGCCGAGACAACCCCCCACGACACTGATACGACAGGCATACATTTCTACGATCGTTACGTAAGATCTGCTCTAAATATTGTAATATTCTCTGTTGTACGAAGGACTCTCAAACCGGAGCTAATGTCCTATGTAAAATACCAACCCCGCAAACGCCGCGCTGCCTTCGTTCAAAGATGCCACGAGCTCAAAGCGGGCCCTATGTCGTACAGGTGAAATTGCAATTTTATATCTGGGCATCGCAGTGAGGTTGTTTGTGATTTTGTGGTGTCTGCTGCTTGTATAAATCATGTTTTGTATTTAGTGAAATGTAAACCGAATAAGAAAGACTTCAGCTAACCAAACACTTCACCCACTTCGTCGTGTTCACATCACAAATCACGTAATATTGATTTCGGCAAAAATCCATACAAATAGTATAAATGTGAAATAAGCTACTTTTTTATCCTGATCCAGCATGTCATTCCTGTGGGATACTTTCCTAAGTCCGCGTTGACGAAGTTGCGGGCAAAATCTAGTTGATTTATATTTCCTGCAGGGACGGTGTCCATTTGAAGATGCTGTACTCCGAATGAAGGACTCTCGTGAAGAAGTGATGGTTGCTGACAACGCCAGCGAGGTGATTTAAGTTTTCTACTTGTCTATGTAAGATCGTGGATGCTGTTAGTTTCATGGGAATCGACGTTACGATATGACATATCTCACTCTAATCTACTCTCACATGCCTCATGCTACACTTGATTTAATTGCAGCGAACCGAAGACGTTTACGTGGCCCCTTGCAGGACATGTAAGTTAAAACATTATTATTTTATGGGTAAAGGGTTATTAAGTGAGCAACAAAGTCTATTAAGTCGTATGTCCATCCCTCATAACCTCACAGATTCCTTAAATCTCATCTACTCTGACTATCCATACCTCACAGCCCCACAGCTTCTTATAATCTAATCTGATCTAATCCACCTATCCATCCTTCACAGCCAGGCTTACAGTTTATTTAAATTTCGTCTAGTCCGCCTGTCACAGGCAACTCCACAGTTTCCTATAATCTCGTCTAGTCTGGCTGACTGTCTCTCAGATTCTATCAGTTGTTGATGATATGTAATCGCGGGATAATTCCTGAAGTCGATGCAAGCATTTGGTAATAGTATAGACCTTTGCAGACCACGGTAAACTGACGACGCTATCCTCGACCACGCTGGCCGGGTCCCACATCAACCTGCCAAAGTATCGGCCGTACTCCGTGCAAGAGACCTTCCTCGAGATAGACGAGCTAGAAGAGCGAGAGAACGTCACCATCGACTACACCGACTCCGAAGCCAGGATCAAGGGCATTAACAGAATCGCTCGAAGGTACTGCCAGGAAACCTCCATCTATGATTCAAGCGACTGTCTTCTATTTACCACAAAGTTTCTTTTGCACCTTATTTGACTCTGGGAACTTTATCCCTTCCAAACAATGGCGAACCCATCTGTAATGATTAGGACGTTGGACGGATACGTTCTCTCCCAAAAGTCTCGAGGGTCAACTGGCAAAAGTCATAGTGACATATGAGGTGCCTTAATTCTGATCGTTTCTTGGACGGCATTCGAACTTTAGCAGAAAAAGAGAACATTCCTTAAATGCCTGATCGTATTTCATTGTAATACTTATTCAGTTAACTTCAATAGCAGTAAACGGTTTCATGGAGGAATTCAAGTCTATATACTAACAATTGTGACGTATTTATCGCATTTACTTGACTTCTTCTACCAGAGCATCTACCATGAGTTTACGCAGGCGATAACGTGTATCGTCCACTATCGCTCTGTCCTTGTCACCCGCATCTCGACTGAGCAGCATTGCCGATAGTATTCGATATACGTTATCGACTACGTAAACTCATGGTAGACGCACTGGTAACCATTAAGAAATGATCAGCTCTTCGGTACCCTAACTGTTCTAACAAAATTCAAATACTATGTAACAGTACTGTAGCATTGTTGACCACATCTGCGCTTAGCATGAGATGAGATTTTGACTTTATTTAAAATCTTAGGCAAATATTTGTTATTAACCAAGGCTAATCTATTTTATATGTTGCAAAGGTCCAGTAGCAGTGTGACATTCGATGACCTTCCTGCCATCTTACCGGAATGTTCTGATGCTGATTACGACAATGATGCTGAGGATAACGACGATGATAGCAACGAACCAATGAAAGTTGATGATGAAGAGGACAAAAGGACGCCTTTGAAGCTTAGAAATCAAGCGAGACATGGTGATACTTGTAGTTTACATTTACTTATTTTTTCGTACATCATATAAATTGTTAGAAAGTAAATGAGTGATAATATATACGTTTTAATACGCTATTAGTTGTAGTAAGCCTTGCCACACTTATTACTCATATTTTCATAAAATTATAGTTAACATTACTAGTTGTAATCGTATATTTTTGTCACAGTTAGTGCGTTGAGTGAAGGCTCTTGCGAACTCAAGGTTATTCTTTCTGTTTTAGTTTTAAAACAAGAAACAAAGTCACCTACTAATGATACTACAAAACTTAGAAGTAAACAAATAAACGAAGATACCTGTGATAAGACTGATAAATGTATCGATTTAAGATCGACTGGCACTTATAATGTTGTATCAGAAACCGTTACTATTGATAACGGCGGTAATGTGTCTGATACAGTAGTTAGTACAGAAATAAAGACACCTGAAAATGAAACTGCAAAAAATAAAGTTGGAAATGTGAGCAACATTATATATGACAGCAGTGATGCGATTGACGAAGATGACGATGAAAGACCTTGGGACTCCACGTCACTGCTTGAGGCTTTAGCAATGCGAGGAGATACGGTAAACGTTAGAGATGAACTTCCTGACGAGGACATCATATATAAAGGAAATCATAATGTTATAAAAACTCATAATTCATTTATAAAAGAAGAAGTGAATGAAGTACCACCAAACACAGAGGGCACTCTGACGCCTGCAGAGGATGATGACGATTTGGAGGTAGTTGATGAAATTGACAGCGGAAATGCTGGTGATGATGAAGATGAACAAATGGATGAAGTGGAAGAAGATATAGAGATCAGTATAGAGTAAAATAAAAACATGTCTTAATGTTTCACCGATTGTTACAATTTGGAGAAATTGGTGGAAATGTAAGACAAATATACCTGATACCGCTAAATATCTCCAACATGGTTTATAGCTGAGTATATTACGATTCCAGTCCGTATATTTTCAAAAGCACAGCCTTCAGGTAAAAATGGGAACCTTCTTAATGGACGGGAAATTGAGGGCTACCACACTATCTTTGTTGTCCCGGGACTCATTTTCTGAATTTTAGCGGCACGCACGTTGTACACTGTCGTTTTTCATATTGTTTAATATGAACATAATAATTTCTTTAGCTTTCCGATTTCAATGATATCGATAAAATAAAAAACACGTTCTATACTTAAATTACAATTTATTATATTCTTTACAATTCGACACCTTAAAACTACTCGTAGGGGCAAATTTAAACATAATTTTAAAATTATATATCCGTATTTTTTGGTCATATGATAACGTATAAAAAAATTAAAATACATAGCCTATGAGTCTTAAACTTAAAAGTACGTGTGGGACAAAAACAGTGCATTTCCGCCTATTTACTATAATTAAATGCTTTGATACTTTTGACCTTGCTATTGCATTAATTTGCATTGAAAAAATAATATGTAACAACAATTTCAACATAAAATATGTACTTTATATTATTCTAAAACATAACATTAAAGATTACTTTTAATTTATGCAATACTAAAGCACTATTGAGACAACGTTTTAGATATCAGATCAATGAACAGAGAGTATTAAATTTTTAAAATCATCAATAAGTGTACTTAGTTTTATAGCTAAATTACTTATTTTGATTTAAAGTTAGTATTTAAATTACAACTTAGCAATAGGTTAGTAGAAATCACAGATGACCTCAATATACAAAAACATGTAAACCTCTCTTCACAAAAGCACCTCTGACACGGTCAAATCAATTATACTGTCTCTAATACTGAAAAAAATTTGAAATAAACTCAACAGATACGTGTTTTCGTATTGTGTTATGCTGATTTGACCGTGTATAATATCTTAAAGACAGGAACGAATGTGACAGCAAATAAAGCCAAAGAAATAACGAAATCCCTTCGTTAAACAATACATAGAGACTAGTAAATAAATTAAATTTGTTCGCGTAGTTGAAAAAATACATAAAACATCTTATATACAATCTACAGCACTAAAAATAACTCAACAAAATATTAAAAATATAATAGGATATACGGTATTGATACATCACGTAATAATAAATTTCCTATCATTTTTGAGCGATCAAAATATTAAAGAGATCTATAGTAACATATTACTTTGGTATAATCCGAAAAAGGTTCCTTCCTAACACGAATCTGTGGATTTTCATAGAGACCGTGACAATGATGAAATACGCGTATGCCTAGAACAACTAAAATAATGAATGTTACAATAAAAGATCTGAAAAGGTGATAATGGGGAAAAGTTCATATACTGATAACGCTGTTCTAGCGAGAACTATGTAGGAGATACTGTTGTGGGAGAACGATGGACACATACAATGTTTACTTGCTTTGGACATATACAAAACATCCCGACATCATGCACATGTTCAGACGAAACCTGGAACATGGTAACATGTAACAAGGTAACATGTGACATGGTAACATGTTGCAACGGAACATAGAATAGAATAGAAATAGTTTATTCGGCGTACATACAGATTACAACATGATACGTGTTGACTTGTAACATGGTAACATGTTGCAAAAGAACATGGTAACATGTTGCAACGGAACATAGAATAGAATAGAAATAGTTTATTCGGCGTACATACAGATTACAACATGATACGTGTTGACTTGTAACATGGTAACATGTTGCAAAAGAACATGGTAACATGTTGACACGTAGCAACACTATGAAAGAATCCCATAAAAATATACCATTGAGTCAATATTCGTAGTCAAATTTTATCATCAAAACGAATCCGATTCCGATTGAATTTTCTTTTTCGTATCCTACCGTGAACATACAATGTTTATATTGATTTGATACATTGATCATGGTCACAACCAATCACGGTCCCCATAGAGAAAAAACTATGTCGAAATAAAAGTTTATAGGAAAGTGAACCTAAAACAATCCTCTGAATTTAAATTCACCAAGAATGTCAGTTACGAATTTGGTGGGGCAAGTAGCAGCAACACTGTTTAAAAACTAGTACCTCTGTTATTGTTTCAGCAACATGATTAAAGTTCAATACTTATAAACAACAATACCTATCTCACGGAATCAAATAAATGTGACCTATTACTCTTCTCTTCATATGCCTCCTTGATTCCCGTCCACTCTCGAATGTTCCGCAGCCAGGACTTCTTTCTACGATCAACTTGTCACTTTCCAGCAACTTTGCCCTTCATAAGTTGCAAAAGCACGTACTGCATGGGCTCAGATCGTGTCCTAGATACTCATCTTTCTTTTGTATGTATAAATGAGTATATAATTGTTGATGGTGAAACAACAACAAAGATTCGAATATTCGTCAATAGAACAAGCAGATATCTGGTCATGGAATGTTGACAAGTCTTGATAGTGTTCATATGGTGTCTACACCTCCCATTAGCTTGTTCCCGTATTCACTTAGCACCTGTTAAAACAAACAAAGATAAGTTGACATTAATTTTGATATTATATTAATAAATACAGAAGTCTAATTAGGGACCTTCTGTTTCAAGAAATGACTTTCAAGACCTAGTTCTGCAAAAAACATGAGAAATATCATCACCATCATCAGCCGAAAAATAGTCTACTTCTGCACATGGGGCTCCTCCATGGTAGACACTGACCGGTCCATCCGCATCCAGATACTCCCCGCGACCTTACCTAGGCTGTCGGTCCGTGTAGTAGAGGGAGGGTCCCGCACACGTTTCCCGGTACGGATCCCCATCGGTTATCCGTCGTTCGAGCGATGTGTCCTTCCCTTGCAACTTTAGCGAACTCGTGGAGCTATGTTAGTGTCCCTAGTTCGTCTACGGATTTCTTCATTTTAGATTTTATCACGCAGGGAAATTCCGAGCATAGCGCGTTCCATTGCCCGCTCAGTGACTTTGGAGCTTGTTTATACGGTCAACAGTAAAGAAGCGTCATTTAACTTCAAAGTTGGTTTTTCAATCGGACTTGCAATTTCAGAAGAAAATTGTTTTTCAGTATTCATATTCTGTACGGAACTCTCGGTGCGCGAGTCCGAATCGCACTTGATATTTTTTAGGGTTCCGTAGGGATAAAATGGAACACTATTACTAAGATTTGGCTGTCCGTCTGTCACCAGACTATATCTCATGAAGCGTGATAGTTAGACAGTTGAAATTTTCACAGTTGATGTATTTCTGTTGCCGCTATGACAAATAAATAATGGCTCCCATACAACAAACGTGATTTTTTGCCGTAGATAATGGTACGGAACCCTTCCTGCATCCGACTCGCACTTGGCCGTTTTTTTAAAGTGTAATGTATTTGCACTTGGCCTCCATCTCAACACACACCACGTTCAACGGAGTGATTGTGATTCCTGACCTTGTAAAGGAAGATGTAGTGGTGCTTGTTTGAGAGCGAGTGGGGGCGCTGCGCGCGCAGCTCCCGCACGACGCGCGGCACGTCTGCGGCGCCGGCGGCCAGTGCGCGCGCGCAGATGTCCACCGCGATGATGGCCGCCGAGCGACCCGCCCCCGACGCGCAGACAACCACGCACGGACGAACTCCTGGACATACAACAAACTTAATATTACTGCTACAGCTCTAACGCATAACTGAGTCTGTTCCTGAGGTACGAGAGCGGTACGGCAGGGTAGCTTTCCGGAACATCAAACGACGCATTGCTTAGATCTGTAGATACTAGTATACATACATATATTACAATTGCAACTTTATTGCAATAATGCAACCTATGAATCAACAATATCTTACTGCGATCACCCATGCAACTGATAAGATTATAGCAAATCAGACTGTAGTAGTTAGTAATTACAATTAAATATCACTTCACTGGCTCGGCAAAGCCAATGTGTTCGGTTCGATAATTTGACACTAATGTTTATCAAACCACACAGTGACACACGAGACAGTGTGAGTACGAGCGCATTCACCACAATGATGGCCAGTTTACCTTCAACTTCGGAGGCAGCCTTCATGCGTCCAAGGGTCCCATTGGTGACAGTTCCTCTCCGCAGCTGTTCCTCAGCCCTAGCCGGAGAGTACACGTTGACGCCGTTCCCTGAGCTTCCGTCCTCGCTCCTCAGCTTGGACAGGTTGTGGAACGACGAGCGGCTCTGGTCCCCATAGATGACTTCTATTCCTGGAAATGGTTTTAGAAATCTTTAATAGACAGGAACTTTTTCAGCCTCTCTGGATTATTCATGAGCACGATTCCACCAGCTTTTCGTAATTGATCATTAGGGGAAATAAAGACAATGGTGTGCCGAATCCTAATTTACATCCCATAAATATACATACTCGTAGTTACAATTTGTTTGTTTTCTCTAATACTATAATAAATCAACGCTTGATCACAATCCCACCTGATGACAAATGTCGATGAAGTCTACGATAGTACTACGTCAATACTTTTGTACGCTTTATGAAAGTAGAAGCGAAACGCTTTGTGCGATCTTTGGGAATTTCTACTATGTACGTTTGTCCGGTATTTCAATGGCAACGGCGAAATTCACACTTCCCCCAAAAATTTCAACTCAAAAGCACAGAAATATCCCCATATCGAAACGATAAGTAGGTTGACTTTTCCCAGGGAATGCCTTTCTTTAGAGGCATTCTAATTTATTCTTCTATTGACATTCCAACTTTCAAAGTTCCTAACCCAAGCGGCAGGTAAATATGCCAATCAGTCTAGAAAAGCTTTCATACCGAAAATTAAGCTCAAATACAAGGAATCCAGTCATGTTTGCTGTGCATTATTTAATATTTGCATTTGATACCAAAATATGATCTAACCTTCTTCATCATACTCTTTGGCAGTTTGTGAAAGCTTCATATAGCTCCTCATCTCTGACAAGAAATCGATGATGGAGTCGTAGTCATCAGGCACACCCTTGGCCGGCCAAAAGTACCAGAGATGCGTGACCTCCCTCCAGGTCCTGGTGCTCAGGTTGATGAGCTGGACACTAGATATAGCGTATTTGTCGTGCTGCTCCCTCTTCATCAGGACTATCTTGAACTCTCCGAAGGTGCGCTTGTTGTCAGACACTTCTGATGGAGGAAGGTATTCGTAGCATTTTTCCTGGAACGAGACACTTTTGAATAGACAACATTGCAACATTTTAAAATTGATTTAATTCGAAGACCATTTCGAGATTTAGCTCCAAGAAACCTGAAGAAAAAACATGTTTGGGAATTTTCTCTACAGTAATTTCGGAGAAATCAGTTATAAAAAAAACTCGCAAATGACGACACGCATACGCACATACACTACAAATCTATCCAATGACATCTTACACACACACACACCTAACCCCTCTGTTCCAAACCCTTGGGATAGACTAGAAGAAAATCCTAATAGTACATATTTTTCAAGATTTTTTAGTTTAATACTTGTTTGAGGAATTTTAATCCTACTAATATTATAAGTGTGAAAGTTTGGATGTTTAGATGTTTGGATGTTTGTGACGCTTTCACGGAAAAACTACTGAATTGATTTGAATGAAACTTTACAATAATATAGCTTATACATCAGAATAACATATAGGATATAATTTATAAAGACATATTGTGTAAATTGTCCAAAATCACATTCATAATATTAGTGGGATTACATGGGCAATTTTGGCATAACAAAAACGCGTTGCCTAGCAACCGACCATAGAATATGTAAATTCGTATATACAAACTTTCGCGTTTATAATATTAGTGTGAAAACTATTTGAATGTACTACGTCAGATATTGAAATTTCTTTTGTTTCTTTAAACTATTAGCCTACGTAACAGAATAAACACTATTTTGTACCTTATGCTGTATAATAATTTGTCATATACGTCACCTATGCCTATCGAATAAGTAGAATACATCCTGAAGTACACGCGGACAAAGTCGCGGGCGGAAGCTAGTATAATATAATAATACAAGTTTAATACTTGTTTGTCATTTTCGTGGAAAAATATCGTTATGTTTTTATCAAACACTCATTTGTTGTTTAAACAAGAGCGGGATTCGAAACGGTGTCTCTCATGAATCCGGGACGAAAGTAGTATTTGTTTATGTCTGTATCTGGTACTCACCACCCCATTCTCCATGTACTCTGTGAGCATAACCACGACCCGTGAGTTGTGCTCCCACATCATGCGCCAGAAGTCCACCACGGTGTTAGCGAGCGGCGCCTGGCACGCCACGTAGTAGTTCTTTATGTTTCCTGGACCCTGCAATATACGGTACAATAGGCTCAAACACCACTCCACCTTGACGGTTTCCATTTTAGGAACAAAGGTGAATTTCAAAAATGTATGGAGCCTGTCCAGGCCAATGTACACCAAATATAAAAATGTCAATTTTAAAAATTAACCTTTTTTGATCATCTATTTTTAACAAATCTAACCGAATGCCGTGTAGAAATATGTTTTCCCTCAAACAATTGCAACACAAAACAACAACGGCGGACTGTCAAAATCAAACATGTACATGTTTTGTTAAAGTCATGCCAGCCATTGGATTGTCAATGTCAACATCGCTTCTGCGTTCAGAAACTGAGCTACTTTGATTCAGACCATAGATACGATTTATAAAGACGCTATTTTTTATAATTCTAAAAAATATAATTGTAATTGGTTATCTACCTTTAAATTAAAAATAAACTAAACATGCAATAATTGATAATGATAATGATAATTTAAACTACAGATGTTTTATATATGTACTCGTGCTAATAACCATTTCTGAACGCATTTGTTACAACGCAAAATGCTAAGTAGTCGGACCTGTCCTCAAGCTGTCATTTAAAAATGAACGTAAAATTTATCTAGAAAAAAAAGTATTATACACGTAAATTACCCAAATAATCTGATCTGATCATTACCATTTTTAAAGTAATTCCCATATTTTTACCTTTATTTAAAAACAGTGTACAACGAGCTGGCCCCGTTTATAAACTAATTAACTGAAGCCCTTTTCTGTTGCCTTTTGACGTCTGAATGACACAACCAATAGTGACAAAATGGGCATGACAAGGACAGAGCGAGAGTTAACGATACACGTTATCGCCTGCGTAAACTCATGGTAGATGCACTGGAGAAACATGTAGGGTTTCTTTCTGCCAGTTCCACGCAAAAGACGTTTCGACAAAAAGCTCATCATCGTCTACTCACAGTAATAAAGTTGGCGTTAATGTACTCTGTGGTTGGGTCGTTGCCGATCCTCCTGAGCGGGACCCTGGTCTCCGGCAGCGGGAGCACGTTGGAGTACCGGTTCTTGTCCTCGCACCCAGGGGGCACCTCGTCCGGACGCACCGACACGGAGGGGATCTCCGCGAACTCCGCGCTCATAGAGTCCACGTCCAGCGAGAAGTTGGACAGGGCTGCGTACTGCATAGGGTGCGACGTCACCTGAGCAATCAAGATTAATGTTCCAAATTTAAATTCATTGCGTGAATATTGCGTCATATCAGTGAAAACGTTTAAGAATAATTTAACTTGCTCCGTGGTCTAGTGGTCACACTGTTGAATTTACAATCTGGAGGTGCTGGGTTCGATTTCCAGCAGATACCTGTGGGTAGGATATGGCTTTTTATGCCCACCTGACTAGCTACCACCACATATCCAAGAAGTTGTGATCAGGTAATCAAATAGTGCCAGTGCCTGTATAAGACATATGGGCTAGCACTTCTGGCTTCAAAAAAGTGTATTTGCTTCGTGTATGGTATATGATGTTGATGGGCAGAAATATGTATATTGTTGTACATTTTAACAATTTGCTGCTGGCTAATGTCCGCAGCATCTTGCTGATCTGACGCCTATTTAACCTTAAAGGTTTCATAGTGTGTATAGACCAAGCGAAACCTACCTCGTCATCATACGCAGGGTTTCCGTAGCTCCTCTTACTGGCTCGGAGTCTATGGTTCCCCTTCCTGTGTCCCACGCTGACGCTGTCCAGACTGTACGCGTCCAGTGACACTGGTGTGCAGCGCTGGGCATACACTCCACGACGGCTGCGACGACGGACCACCAGCTGGAGAAAACAACAGAAGTAAACTTTAGTAGGAATCGCCTTTGCTTCAGCCTTCGTGGTCCCCTGGTAACCCTACTGTTCAGTCGCGAGACTATATGTATGTGAACTTGTTGCTTACTGCTTCACATAGATGTCACTACTGATATAATAAATGGCGATGTTGAGGTGTTGTCGCCGAACAATCTCAACAAAAACACTCTCACGTTACACAATACGAGGGGCATACCGAAATGATCGGGAATATAAAACAATACATACAGGAAATAACTAAATTTATTTTTATTGCTTTTCGAAGTATTCTCCGTTGCAGTTAATGCACTTTTGCATTCGTTCGAACCAATTATTATAGCAGCAATTCCAGTCCGAAGTTGACATGGTCAAAATCGTCGATTTGTATGCTTCCACTGCTTCTTCTGGACCTTGAAACCGCTGACCACGCAATAAATCTTTGATTCTAGGGAATGTAAAGTAATCATTGGGACTCAGATCAGGGCTGTATGGAGGATGATCCATTAATTCAACGTTTTCCTGCTTCAAAAACTCGCTTGTTTTCTGAGCGGTGTGAGAGCTCGCATTATCGTGATGGAGGATTATGCGTCGTTTCGGGTTACCTCTACGGAGTTCGGATATCATCTGTGGCAAACAAACCATTGTATACCAATCAGCGGTAACCGTTCTCCGTTCCTCTAAGGGAACTGTGACTACATGTCCTGTTTTCGCGACAAACGAAGCGACCATTTTCTTCGATACGCTGCGAGAGCGGACAACTTTTGTTGGCTTGATCTCACCTGCGAAGACCCAGACAGCCGACTGATGCTTTCTTTCTGGCTCATATGAATAGATCCATGATTCATCACCAGAGACAATGTTATAAACTGCTTTTGACTTTCCTCCGTTGAAGCGTTGCAGAGTAGACCGGCACCAATTGACACGAGCCGCCTTTTGCTCTTCGGACAAATTATGGGGCACCCAGCGGGAAACTAGCTTTCTCACTCCCAGTTCACCATGTAAAACAGTTTGTATCGCAGTCATACCTATCCCTAAAGTAGCCCGAATCTGCTCATATGTAATATGTCGGTCATCCTGTATCATTCGGCGCACAACAGCGACATTTTCTGGTGTAACCGCTGTTTTTGGCCGGCCTGTGGAAGGTACGGTGCCAAGAGAAGCACGTCCACGCCGGAATTCAGAATACCAGCGATATATTGTCGTCTGGCTAGGCGCTTCACTCTTGTATATAGATATAAGCTCAGCGAGACATTGTCCCTGAGATAATCCTCGTCGAAAGTTGTAAAAAATTATGGCACGGAAACTTTCTCTTGTAAGCTCCATTTTTTTATCGACCTATCAATTTCAAACTGATATTGTTCTTTAAAAAAAATTTTTTTTTTAATTCTGTCAATTGTATTCGATTTTCAACTAACCAGTGTTTATTCATCAAAAAGAGTTTTTAATCTAATTAAATCGAAAGTACTCGATTACCGATCTTTTCGGTATGCCCCTCGTAACTTAGACTTTGCCACAGAACCAGTAGTTGTATCATTACAACGGGTTTCTACTTGGAGGTTTCATCGGGAATTCCACATGGTCCTTCGAGACGGATATAAATCAACGACCTATGGATAGTGATATCTGTATAGATAATGACAGGTGTGTTTTTCTTTCGCAATAAACAACACAAAGGATTGACATTGCATAGAATTTATGTGCCTCCGCTACACGTTTTAACTAACAACCTGGAGATGCCGGTTCGATTCCCAGTGGGGATACCTACCGGTACTCGGCTTGGGCATTTTCTATGGCCACATGGCTACCATGTTACCTAAGTCTACCAGCAAACAGTGACAGCATTATTGTGTTCCAGTATGAAAGACACCAGAGACAGCGCCTCATTAGACTGAGGCATCCAACGGCCTTATCGTCACTCACCATCAGGTAAGATGAAGGCCAAGTGCAAGCCAAAAAATATTTGGTTCAGACTTTTACCGTGCTTTTAGTTTTGTATACCGGCAGATTGAATGTATCATCGAGAATAAAAATAAGTACATTCATTGCTTGAATTGAAAAACAACTCATAGGTACACGGCTGGATTCGAACCCGGAACCCTCAGAATGAAAGTCCGCGCCTTATCCACTGCGCCACTGACGCTTCACCGACGTTTTTCAATTCAAGTACATTATCCGATTGCTTAAGAGGGTATGCTGTTGTCAAAGCGCCCATACAAACGTAGTCCAGTCATATTTTGAGTATTAAGCTATGAAAATCTATGAAATTTTCAAAACACAATCTAGAAACAAATATCTGTGTCGGTGGTGAGTCAGATTTTCGTTTAAATATATACTTCCAGAGTTACAGGGCGTCAAAGTATTGTATTTTTCGGTAATAAAAAGCCCCAACTTTGAACCTGATTTACAAGAGTATGAATCAATTTAGAACAATTTGGAAAAACCACTGACAACTAAAATTTCATTAGTATACTGTATTAAAAAAATGGTTACATAATATACTGTATCCTTCAAATGATCCCTGGACTACGAAACATCCAAATAACGGGTGGATAACATCGCGTAATGTATGCTGTCTCACCGTACGCGCTCGGGTAGGATAGGGCTCGGAGAGGGACAGCTACAAAACAATGCAACCTTGAAACCGACCACGTGGTCTTACCAACATAGTCTCTTAACGGTGAAGGAAAACATCGTGAGGAAACTTGCACACTCCTGAGAAGAAATTCAAAGGTGTGTGTGAAGTCTACCAATCCGCACTGGTCCCGCGTGGTGGACTATGTCCCATACACTCTCTGTAGGAGAGTAGGCCTGAGCTCCTGCAGTGGGGACGTATATAGGCTGTTGATGATATTCATTGCTAAGCATTAGATCGAAGGCTAAATAAAATATTAATTAAAAGTAATGTTTCATCTGGTTTGATGGTAAATGAGATTAGGTTTAGTAAAGTTTAACGTCGTTATGTATCATTCAACATTATTTTAAAATTAAATTATTTATAACATATAACTATAGCACTTTGGTTCGCAGAATCAGAAGCATTCATTAGTAACGAGAGCCTGCTGAACCGATTATTTTTTAAATATTTGTTAAAGCCCCCAATACACTATCGAATATCTTTGAAAGGGTAAAGTCACAAATCAATTCTAAAGTTACGCTAAAGTTTACGAAATACAGGTTATTACTTATAAATACCAAGACGAATACTTATGGGAAGATTTTCAGGCGAACCAGTTATCGCAGTCAGATGTTATTGTTACATGGGTGCCCATGGTACTGCCCATTTCCTGAGTATTTTTAGCTGAATCGATTTTTACCAAATATTGCTAAGAACCATTGCAAGAAAACTTCTTTTCACGTAAAAAAACGTATCAAAATCGGCTCATCCGTTCGAGAGCTACGATGCCACGGACAGACCCACAAATAATTAAAACAAAAAAGACAATGACGTCAAATTTATAACACCCCTGTTTTTGCGTCAGGGGTTAAAAATGAAGAAAGAGGATAGGTGGATACACGAATGAGACACAAACCCGCCCGCTCCATTCAATCTCAACCCCATACTGCAACAGAAAGGGTCTCGCGTCCCAGTCGTGAGTGTTGCCAGCTACATAGACTGCGCACGAGACATGTCTTGAATTGCGGAATACATGCATAGGTGTGGGTGGAGGGATTCTCCATGTTCTCAATGCGGCGCACTGGCGTGTGTAACACACACTATCGGGGATTGCCCGAACAGAAAATACTGGGGTATTCCCAATGACAGACGCGGTTCAGTTGGATAGGTCAACCATATGTACTTAGTGAAAACGACACAAAAATGACATACGCATAGTCGAGTGAGTTACACCAATTATAACTCAAGAACCGATAAATTCACTAAAAATATTAGTTTTTTCATACATTTGGGTATGTACTGGTGAAGAGTAAAGGTTCTCGAGTGGCGACCACGTACGGTTGGATGGATACGATGGACCGACGACCTGGTTAGAGTCGCAGGGAGTCGCTGGATGCAGGTGGCTCGGGACCGGTCGATGTGGCGTACCATGAGGGAGGTCTATGTCCAGCAGTGGACGTTTCCCGGCTGATGATGATGATACATTCAAATCAGATGACTTTTTTGTAGAGGGATAATTCAAAGGCCAAAGAAGGATATAGGATACTTTTTAGAAGTTCCCATGGGATAAAACCGAATATAGGCAAAATTATTTGACTGTCAAATGTCGCCCGTATCTCGCTCAGTAGACGAGTGCCTGAGTTCACGTGTGTAAAGCTTGCCCACTCAGCCTTCCGGTCAATGTTTATACAAGGCTCTAGTTTTGAGAACTTTATCTACGAAGGCAATTCGTCGCCTACATTTTTTATACTTAATACTTAGTCAGGTCTTTAAAAACTAAACAATGTAGCCCGTTGAAAGTCAATGTAGGTAACATAAAATAAGGTAAGTGCGGGCCGTGACACGATTCGAGTAGGTTCCGTATTCGGAAGTACATACAAAAATCATGGCGCATCTGCCTGCGAAAATTCATGCACAGAAATACTTTTCATTCAGTACTTCTGCGTTCAATTCAAAAATTCTCATATGGGAACCTTTTATTAGAATAAAAAGCAGCCTTTGTACTTTTCGATGCCCTAGTCTATGGGTAAACCAAATTTTATGGAGATAGGTTGTTTCGCATTAATAATTCTAATAGTTTTGTGCTCGACTACTGCGTAGACACTACTTCTTCGATTGTGGTCAAGAGTATCTTTTTTATTCCTTTTTTAACCCTTGGACTATCCCTGTACTAAATCAAGCCATTCTGACTCCACATCGCGAAGTGAAGGAAGGACAAACAAAAATTTAATTTAGCATTTTAAAACTTATTGTGGATTTAGGCTTCTGAGTGATTAGCATCCAACGGTCCTATCTTCACTTACCATCAGGTGACCTGGTGAGATTAACACCAAGTGCAAAGCCATTATACATTTTGAAGAAAAAAAAAATCATATCTGACTGCGGATCCCTAAAAAGTTTTCAAGTAGATCGTATACATTTCGTGTCATCATACAATACTACACATGAATTGCTCGTGAGGTACTTAAGGACGTGTGAAAGAATCGACCACTTCAAGCGTCCCACAGTTTCAAACTTTTGCACTTGAGAAGTTGAAACTTTAATTTACGAGGTGCCCTGGACGGTTGTTTTCCATTGGTGCGAGTGTGTCGGCTCTCTGTCGACATCGACGACAAACCTCTGCGTGAAGTCAACAAAAACATAGACGTTTCATCGTTATTGACATTCAGTATCATCATCACTACTTAGTATGCGAATTAAATTTAAAAGGGAATTTAATATATATTCTATGGCAGACGGGTATCGTAATGGGATGTCGATTTGTGTTAAAAGCAACAAACTTATTTGTAATACTCTTTAAATTTAATAATTGTTAAATTCTAATAACAATGCTATGTAATTTTTAATAAAAAATATATTTTACAATTTAAAAATATTTGCATGCCTCGAAGTGGTAAACTAAACTGGTACCATGTTCCATGCAAATAAACGTATGTCTATCTTTATGCCAGTTTAAATTGTACTATTATTAAAATAGTAAAAAATGTTGTATGAGTTGTTGTTTTTCAAGTTATTTTGCATGAAAATACCGATGTCCCTTAAGTCGAACTGTTTAATTATTACTATAGAGACTTATTGATTAAATAACAATTTGAAAGACGCTATGATATTCTCTCTGTTGTCGACAACGCCTCGACAAACTTCAATATCAAGTCAACGTAATGATACAATGGAAAACCACACGGCACTCGTAGGTTCGCCATCAGCAAAGCTTTGTTTATAATTGGAATTGTAAAAACATCCTTTCGCGCGACACAAGCGACACCTTCGTAGTTCAGTAGACCCTATACTGTGCAAGGATTCAACTGCGGGACAAACTTGTAAGACATATTTATCTGCGGGACAATAGGGATTTTTATGAATTAAGTCCCGCAGATAAAAACTTCATAAGTGGCTTGTTGTATATAATTAGTTTTAAATATACGTAAATAACTGTTAAGTTTTCCGAATAAAATAAAATAATTAAATACATTTTCTTTTTAATATTATTACTAGCGACCTGCCCCTGTTTCACGTTGCAGGTCAATTACTGCAAAATACAATAAGAAATCACCCAAATTGGTCGAGACGTTTTCATATGGTGAAAAACGTGGAAACATGCTGCAATTGATTTTTATTAACGCGCATTTGGTGTGTATATATGTTTGTATGAAACGGAATATTTGAACGTGATTTTTCAGTCCCTTCAAATCGTTGAATTAATTTGAAACTTCGCACGCTTATCAAGCACCGGTAACAATGCAATGATAATATTAATTGCTCTACAATTGCCTATAAGGGTCATGTTACTGCATTATCTTTCTCAAAAGC
The DNA here is from genome assembly GCA_910589575.2 of Carcina quercana. Classification (NCBI taxonomy): domain Eukaryota; kingdom Metazoa; phylum Arthropoda; class Insecta; order Lepidoptera; family Depressariidae; genus Carcina; species Carcina quercana. The sequence continues at coordinate 1,042,124 of OU342443.1, forward strand.
TTCCTGTATCTAGTCCGCTAGCTAAGCTAAGCTAGCTAAGCATTCCGTGTTCCCCGAAAACTACAACTTGGGAATCTTCAAAAGAAGAGTAAATAGGCACCTTCTAGACCAACACGTAACATCGTCGACCTCATCGTCACTTACCATCAGGTGAGATTGAGGTCAAGTGTAGACAACACAATAATAAAAAAAGTCGCAGATGACTGAAGTCTAGCTAATTTTATTACTTGAGGTTTTTTTTTCATTTCTCACGCGCAGTAACGAATTTGCAAACAGAGTAGGAAAATAAATAATTCATGCCAATGCCTTGTCCCGTTTGTATGTCCCGTAATTAATGTCCAGTCTTACGCTGAGGACTCTATTCCCGCTTGGCAGGCTGTGTGTGTGCTCTCCCAGTGCCCCCCTAGCCCTTGAGCCTTGAACGACTCCCTCCATCTTGCTTCACATTTTACTGTGACGTCTAGGTGCGCGCACGCAGCGGTTGTGATTTCATTGCAATTCGATTTTCAAATTAAAAAAAGTTTTGATCAAAGCTTCATCTCAAGATATATTTAACTTTATGACCAGATCTCGAAAATTTCAAAATCGCTACTTTTTATTTATATATTTAAAGTCGATTTTTATTTATTTATTTTTCGTAAATTGTATTTTTTACATTGTAGTTTATGTAAATATCTGAAATCACAACCGTTGCCCTTGTTATCAATTATCAGTGTCAGTTTACTGCAGTTCGAGATTTTATGTAAGTTTTTTGACATATTTTTGTTGTTGTATTTTTGCCATTTTTATACCTTAAACTTAATTCATATTAATATTATAAATGCAAAAGTGAGTTTGTTAGTTTGTTTGTCCTTCCTTCCCATCGTAACAAGGGGTCAGAATGACTTACTTTTTTCTATGTAGTTGTAGCTCCGGAAAGGGACATTGGCTACATTTTATCTCGAGCGAGCATGTAGCTCCCGCGAGATGCTTTCCCAAGTTAGCGCGGAAAAAGTCACGGGCGTAAGCTAGTAAATAATTAACGCGGTTAAATTGAACTAAAAACCGACTTCAACTGACCTAAAAGTATGCATTCATCCCCTAAAGTAAATTAATCACTTAATACAGATTTAAGACTTATACGGTGTTCTCATAGATGCCATTGTAAGTACTGGTCTTGGAATTAAGAACCTACTCCTTTTTTGAAGTCGGTTTAAAATAAAAGAGCTGCAAATATGGCCTGCACTGTGTTTATTAGTTACAAAATCGTGGGAAACATTTTAGTGTGGTAAAAATATTATAATGTAATTTTGTTAGTATTTTGTTTGTACAAAAGTTATATTAAAAACTTTTTTTAAAGTTTATTTATTTACTATTGGCTAGGGTGTACAAAACTCTGAATAAAAAACTTCTCTTTTAGGTTATTAATATAACTGGAAACTGGGACGCTATACGAGTAGTATATTTATTTTTCAATGGATGGAAGCGTGGCCACACAATAGCATCAAGTAAGCGTGTTCTCATAAAGCTCTACTATCAAGTATCTGGTTTTGCCCTTGGCCTTCATCTCATCTGATGGTAAGTGACGGCAAGGTCGTTGGATGATAAGCGTGCGCACCCAGAAGCCTCAAGCTAGTGAGGCGCTAGTTCTGCTACCTTTCATACCGGAACACAACAGTGCTATTAACACTGCTGTTTGGCGGCAGACGGCTCGGTATTAGATATTATAGATGGACAGAACATGTCTCTGAACTATTAGATATATAAAACGTTTACTTTATTATTTTGTTCATACTTGTTTAAAATTGTGACAACGCACAAAAGTGTAAAAAGAAAAATGAATCATTGAAATACACTATTTCCAAAATTACAAGTTGTAGTTGTAAATTGTAGTAGTAGAGTATAGGTGTAAATTGTAATTAAATAATTGGTTAAAAACAGTCAAGTTCAAGTCAGACTCGCGCACTGAGGGTTCCGTACAGAATATAATAAAATTTACATTCTCATACTGAAAATCGTGACCTTGCAGTTGAAAAAATATTGCCTAACACCATCTACCACGATCTAGATTCATCTATAAATTTGAGTTTGTAATCGTAAAATAGTTATTTTCAACATTAACAGCCCCACCCACACAATATACGTCCCCACTGGAGGGGCTCAGGCCTACTCTCCTACAGAGAGTGTATGGGCCATAGTCCACCACGCGGGTCCAGTGCGGAACGCCGGACTTCACATGCCTGTTCAAGACATGCAGGTTTCCTTACGATGTTTTCCTTCACCGTTAAGCAATCACGGCTGGATTCGAACCCGGAACCCTCAGATTGAGAGACCGCGCCTTATCCACTGCGCCACCGACGCTTCCAGAAAGTTATTTTTATGTGATACTAGCTTCTGCCCGCGGCTTCGCCCGCGTGGACTTTAGGTTTTATCCCGTGATAACTACGTCATAACAAACCCTTAAAACCCTTTTTTCGCATTAAAAAGTTGCCTATGTTCTTTCTCAGGGTCTAAAGATGGTCTGTGCCAAATTTCATCAAAATCGGTTGAGAGGGTTAAGCGGGAAAGCGTAACAGACAGACAGAGTTACTTTCGCATTTATAATATTAGTGGGGAAGTAGGGATATAGTAGGGAGTAGGGATTATTAAAACATTACACTTTCCAGATTGATTTCATATACACCTTGTTTCTTGCTAATTTCAGGGCTCATGTCAATGGGAAAGACCCCTATATGAAAAAAGCGTAACACGTACCATTTGTAAGATTTTTGTGATAAATATAAAAAAAATTGTTTTGATTCAGAACGCTCGCAATGGAAACCGGCAAAATATGCGGCATAAACGGCCTTATCTTTTTATTGCATTGACTTAGAAGTTTGATTATTCGATAGATTCAAGTACTACAGCACTTGAGTATTTAATATTAATTTTAACTTAATACCTCCCCGAGTTCTTGAGAAAAATTGTCATGGCATAAGGGTTCATTTTATCTTTTGAAGCACGGAACTCTAAAAGTTGTACCAAATCAGCACGTGCACTAGCGCTGATTTTCAGTTGGCACCAACATCAGCCTCTTGGATCATCGGTCACGGAACCCTAAAACTTCCCATCTTCCCGGTATTTCAATCAAAATGATGAAATCAAAATGAATGAATGAATTAGTTAAATACAACTAAAACCTTCTGACCTACTGGTTCCCGTAACTGGCATCTCAGAGTCTCATGTTCAATTAACCACTCGGGTACTCGGGTTGCGCTGCGCGGAATTTTTATCACACTATCAAGCCGTCCGTCGAGGTTGTTTGTCAGGCTATCTCTACCCAGAACACCGCACTAACTGAGCTTTTATTGTTGAGCATTCGATATCTAGAGTATAAAGTTTATCTTTAACACTTGCTCGTATAGCTGAATAAGGTGTGGCTGAAAGTAATGACGTAACGTGGTGCCCATATTAATCAGTTATATCATGTAGGAATAATTCTGGAAAAATTCTCGCAATCTATGTTTGACATGAGCTTGCCTCATAGATTGCCAGTTTTTCCATGACTCAAGCTTGACTGACGGATTGGTAATCGCAGTAGGATGTTATTATACAGCAAAGGTACAATAAATGATAGTTCAATGGTTTCAGCATTTTCTAAATTATTTCTTAACAAGGTACCGCACGATTATTTTTTCATGAACGTTATGTTCATCATCAGCCGGGAAACGTCCACTGCTGGACATAGAAAGAAAGAAAGAAAGAAAGAAAGAAAGAAAGAAAGAAAGAAAGAAAGAAAGAAAGATTTATTTGCTAGAATACAAATTTAAAAAGATCTTAATATTAATATAAAGTAATCGTATTCTGTCGAACATGCCGACGTGCAAATGTTAAGTCTAGTTACATTGTAGTCTCCCTCATGGTACGCTACATCGACCGGTCCCGAGCCGCCTGCATCCAGCGACTCCCTGCGACTCAAACCAGGTCGTTGGTCCATCTGGTAGGGGGACGGCCTGGTAGACGTTACCCGGTGCGCGGAAACGTTATGTATTGTTTATTAATTATTTACGTATTTGTATCAAATTTGAACAAGAGCTTGCCCTTGTTCAATAATCTGTCTAACCTAAATAATTCCTTTCAATGTATTTAACTACGAGTAATTCAGTGCACAGTAGTAGACTTTAATTTTAAAAATTCGTGCAGTACCTTCTTAAGCAAACGTACCTCCACCGTAATAAGCTTCTGTGTCGACCATTAAAATAGTTGTTATATTTTTCAGGTTTTTATCGCTTTTCCGGGCGGAGCTTTTCAGTCGCCTCATCACTACATTGGCGTAAGTGAGCTAATTATACCAAATAAGCATTAATTAATTCCAAATCATTATGTCAGTCTGTCTGTCCGTGGTCTTTTACTGTGGGCCGAATAAACAAGCTCAAAGTCACTCAGCGAGCAATGGAACGAGCTATGCTCGGAATTTCTCTACGTGATAAGGTCCGAAATGAGGAAATCCGTAGACGAACGAAGGTCACCGACATAGCTCGACGAGTCAGTGAGCTGAAGTGGCAATGGGCAGGCCACATCGCTCGAAGAACCGATAACCGGTGGGGAGTAAAGGTAACGTACCGGGAAACGTCTACCAGGCCGTCCCCCTACTAGATGGAACGACGACCTGGTTAGAGTCGCGGGGAGTCGCTGGATGCAGGTGGCTCGGGACCGGTCTATGTGGCGTACCATGAGGGAGGCCTATGTCCAGCAGTGGACGTTTCCCGGCTGATGATGATTATGTCCGTCTGCAGCGCAAATCTCAGGCTGCTTATCTCAGCAACTAGAGACTATTAAATCAAATCAAAATCATTTATTGCGCTAGTTATCGATTTGAAACTGGGAATATTTATAAATAAATAGCATTTGCCCACACATCTTCTTAACTTCAAACATCATCCCACGGGAACTTCTCGTTCTATCGTGATAAAAAGTTATCTACGTTATTTTCAGACTCTTTAACTATCCCTACACAAAAACAAGAAGGTTATTAATTGGACTATTGTTGTTTTTGTAACGTAACATCTTTGCTCATTGTGAATCTATTATAATTATTATTCTTTTATTGATTAGGCGTTATTTCTGAAAGGTTCTTAAATATTAAAAATGAGTAATTTTAAGAAAATAAACCACCTCTAAAGGGAGAAAATTAGAGGATGAATGTCATTTCTTAACATGGCATCCACATTCCGTTAAAACAGTTTAGAAGACTTCGCAATTATTATTTTATGTATGATGGTTTTTGCGCTTGGCCTTCATCTCACCTGATGGTAAGTGACGATAAGACCGTTGGGTGGTAAGCGTGCGCACTGAGAAGCCTCAACCTAAAGAAGCGCTGGCTCTGCTACCTTTTATACCAGAACACAACACTGCTTTTTAGCGGCAGACTTAGGTAACATGGTGGTAGCCAGCCAGGCGGACATAGAAAATGCCTTACCACCAACCACACCGAGTTCCGTTAGGTATCCACTGGGAACCGTGACCAGGACCTTCATGTGAGTTCAACATTTAGCCACTAGGCCACGAAGCCGGTAGATATTGACAAGAAGCTTAAAAAAAATTCGCACATGCACATAGATACCTTTAAGGAAAGCGTATTTCAGTGGAATTTTGCAGCAGTATACGAGTACGACGAACAGAAAAATAACTTTACCTTTTAATTTAATCACAATATCGAAAGTAAAAACTAAAATATCGGAAAAAACAATTTCAGAGCCCCGGCGGTTCTTCCCTGCTTGGACTACAACGTTCTCCAAAGTAGTGAACATAATTTACCGTGAGATTACTGATAGGTATTATGCTCATTACTTTGGATATGTTGTAAGAATAATCGACGGGCAGCGGACTTCTCCAACGGAGAACATGGAACAAGATGTTCGTGTGAAGACTAGAAACTGTGCAGACATCAAACCCATCCCTACGGTGAAGAACATTTGAGAAGTTCGAAGACTGCTAAGAGAGAAGATGAAGTTAAAAACTTTTAAATAATGCTTCATTTCTGTTTGTCGGTATTTTAATGATTTGTGTAGCTTTTTTGTCTGTCGAGTAATTTTTTTCAGGTGCGGCTAAAAGTAACAAGTAGAAACTAATTTCAAATTGTTCTTGCCCTTTTAGTAATTCTTATGTAAATTACATTCTGCTTTCAAATAATTCCATACAAACCAACTAAAGAATTTACTACTGTACAGAAATATTCAACTGCGAGCACTTTTTAGTCTATTTATGAGACAGGATCAATCAATATCAAATTAACATTGGTTTCAATTTCCATAATCGGCTTAGTTAGTGTATTTTTTAACCTATTTGTATCCTATAATTTCGATAGTTAATGTAGATTCTGTCCAGTCTTACAAATACTTTCCTAAACGTATATACATAGATACTTTACATAAATATAGTTTTTGACTAATTTCCTAAACATATCATTGATATCTGTCGACTTTCAACTTTTTTGTAATGGAGAAACATTAATATTTCTCAAAACACCTTTTATCTCTACTTTTGTCGTCCAAAAATATGTAGCGGAATTTGGTCTTCTTTTAGTCACGAGTTATGAATATATCATATTTGTTTATGCTTTTCAATGACTTCAACATTTACCACCAATTACTTAGCAGAACGCGGCGTTATTTTTCTATTCCTTTTTGTTTCATAGGCACTGCATTTGACACTCATTAAAATGTAGTGCTACGAGCTAATAACATAAAATAACATCGGTACTTACCAACAGTCCAACAAGCATCACTAGCGCGATGACTCCAATAGTACTGACAGCAATCGCGACTGCAGCTCCGGAATTAGACTCCTCTGTCAAAACTCTGGATGAAGCTTCAGTCGTCATCTCACTGGTATATGTTGTAAAGTCTTCCATGTCAGATCTGGTTGTCCCATCGTCCGCGGTACTATCTTCTTTGACTGTCGTCACCGAAATCTTACCATTCACTTGTGTTGTTTCTTGGCTTCTCTCAGTCGTTGGTGGTTCCTCAACTTCTTTTGTGGTTTGGTTGGTTTCAACTTTACTAGCAACAGTTGTTGTCGTTGATTTGTTTTCTTGAGTTATAACCTCATTGCTTCCACTGTTTTCTTCAGAAGCACTGCCAGTTGTACGTATCTCGCTTGGAAGTGTTTCAGCGACTTCATTGCTGGATATCTCTGTGCTCATTGATATCTCTGTGCTTGTTGACTGAGGTCTCTCTCTTTCAGTATTAATTTCTGTCACCACTTCGACTGTTATAGTTGTAGTTTCTTCATGCTCTATAGTTGTTGTTTCGAGTTCCTTTGTTGTGCTGGATGGCATAACAGTAGGCTCTGTAGTAGATTCAATTAAAATACTAGTGGCTTGAGTTGTTGTTTCAGCAACGGTTGTGGCTTCAGTCTGAACTTCTGTAGCGTTCTCAATGACTTGGGATGAAACTTCTAATTGAGGTGTGGTTTCAGGAACATAAGTAGTGGTTTCTTCAACATATTCTGTTGAAGTTATATATTTAGGTCTATAAGTGGTAATAGGTTCATCTTTGATAGTTGTGGCTTTGGTCCTTGTAGGGAAGACTGGATGCCAAGCAGGTGTAGTTGAAGTTTCTGGTTCAGTTTCACTTACAGCTTCAGTGGGAACATAAGAGAATCGAATAGTAGTAATCTCATAGTCTGTAGTTGTTGGAACAGTTTCTTTTCTAGGTTGTGTCTGTTCTCCAGAACTAGAAGCAGTCACATCGCGTGGAGTTGTCAGACCAGCGGGAAATTTCGTTATGGATTCGAAACCAGTTGACTTGGTAGCATCAACTGGCGGAACTTCTTTTTCCGCTACTTCTGACATCCAGGTCTGTGTATTTGCTTTCCTAGTATTTTCTGTTGCCTCTGTATCTACAGTAGGTTCTGTGACTGGCTTCATGCTTTCCGTCGTAGTTGATGGCTGTACACTGCTTTGTACAGATATGTTGCTCTCTGCAGATATTTCAGATTTACTTTCAGTCACCGTTGTTACAGACTGGGCTTTAGTAGGTGCTGTTGGTGCGAACACTGGTCGCCAAGGCAAACGGTTTTGGTCGATATCTGTAACCTTTTTGGGAATAATGTCGTTGTTGATGACATTGGCAGTTGTAGTTGTCGAAATTTCAGCTGCTTCTTTTTTGTCTGAAAGTAGACAAAATCCCATATTAGTACAAAAAAACTATCGTTTCATTACAAACGTCACTTAAAAAAGTGCAAAGATATAGTGTGTTTATATGTTTGCCAGCATATAAACTATCTATTTATATAAGAGAAAAAAAAACTAACATGTCACACACAATTGATTTACTTTTTTTAGTCTATCAAAGTCATAAAGTGAATGAGATAGCTTTACCTGTTACTTCCCCGACCTTCTGCAGCTCATTTTCATCAATGCTTTTTTGGGTAGACACCGTTGAGTTAACAATGGGACCTGAACCCGGTGGACTCCTCATACTGGCTAGAGCCCACGCTGTCAGTGTTGGTGGAATTTCCAGGTCACTAGTACCTGATTCTGTGTCCTCCATTGACGCGGCGGTTGAAGACGAAAACTTCGTTGAGCCTCGTTTCCACAGTGTTGGTATACTATTATCTGATATCGATTGAGAATGAACAATCTTTTTTATCCCTCCCACGTCACTCTGTAATACTGGGTCTATTTCAGAGGAAACTGTTGTTAGCGTTGTTCTTGCAGGTTGAATAGGTTTAGGAGTTGTAGTTAATTTATCTTTGATACTGAAATATTCGGAGTAGATTGTTGTCGGTGGAGTGGAACGTGTGTATGATGTTCTTGTAACGTTTCGTCTAGGCGCCATCCAGATAGGTTTATTTTTCGGGGTCGTGTAATGGAATTTACGAGTCGGTAATCTATAATTTTGGTTAGAAATGGTCTGATCAGTTTTTATCGTGACGCTGTTTGGAGAATCTTTAATGCCGTTGAGATTCAAGCGTTTCGAATAGTTTCGATTTCTGCTGTAGCTACTCGAATAAACTCTGGTTGTTTTTTCTGTTGAAGATATAGATCCCTGGGTTGAAATAACAGGTTCAATCGGTTTCCCTGTCGAAGACGACACGGAATTTTGGATCGAATAAGGTACAGGACTGGGAGAACTGAAAAATGTTGGACTAACACTTGAAAATGGGAAATAATTTGTAGATAGAGTCGATATGGCTTCTTCAGAAACAATTTTTGTTGGTTTGGTTGAGACAGATGTTAAAGTCGATGCAGTAGATTTAATAGATGCTTGTTCTTCTTCAGACGAAGTACTCGCCGTAGGTTCAGGCAAAGTGTCGTTGTCACAATCATCATCACTGGAGTTTATGTTGTAAGTTTCAGTAGATAACACAGACATTTCGTAGTAAATGCTAGTGCCATGAACGTCTGAAAGACCTTTTGTCGGATTGGTTCCAGCTTCATCATTGTCTAAAAGACGAATCTCTTTAGTATTTTTCTTAATTATAACTCTAGATTTGTTTGTCGGTGTACGAGTGTTGTCATCTTTAACTGTTACACTAGTTGGTGTACTTAACTTTCCATTTTCTTCTACAATTGTATAAACTTTAGTTGCATTCGGTGGCGGGGCCTTAGCTTTTATAGAAGCCAAGTTACTAATAATACTTTTAGAGATTTCTTGGAACTTTTTATCAAAGAAATCATTTTTGGGTGTAGTTAATTCTGTTTCAAAATCAAAGAAACTCTCTGCTTTAAATGACTCGTTATCTTCTTTAGATCCGTAGGTCTCAGGAAAGTAGCTGGGGAATGAATCGAACGGTTTTCTACTATAACTAGATTTCACTTTATTGTCAGTGCCTTCAGGACTTTGACTAAAATCATCGTTGTAAGTTGGTATAGTGAAGAAATGGTCATTGAATTTACCCGTATATTTCTCTGATGACTTATCTTCTTCCTCATCATCCTCATATTCCTCATATTCTTCACTCTGGTCTTCTGTTTTAGCGCTTTGGTTTACAGCTTCAGCATTATCGCCTTCAGTTTTAACAGCCTGCTTTTCAGATATAGAATCTCCATCGTTCTTTTTGACTGTAGTGACAGTAGACATAGTGGAGCTAGAAACAACAGGCATTTTCGTTTTCTTATAAGACCTCATACTGTCAATGATTTGAGACGGTCGTTTCACTTCAGGTGTAGGTGTGACTATAACCAACTTTGCGGATTCTGCAGACTCAGTAGAACTAGTTCGAACCCTCCTTAGCGAACTTTCTGTGCTAGATTTCGTTTGAGAATGGAACTTGACCCTTCCCCTTTGTTTGTATTTGTCATTTTTATCAGTGTTCTCTTCTGAAACTGAATCTTTTGGATTTAGCTCGTTCAAAGCTACGTCTGGCGTTTTGGTTTTCTTTCCCACCCACGTCGCGTTGGTGCGAAACCTGGGCAAGCGAGTTGTCTCATCTTTTATAGTGGTTGCTGTCGACTCTGGCAATGCGTTGCCTTTTACTGTTGTGCTGATTAAAAGTAGTAAATTTACTACTAACACTGCACCTGGAATTCAAAAATGTTATAATTAGTCCAACAGCGAATTTCTCGTAACGGAAGTAAAATCCAAAAAAGTACAACAATTTGGGTTGATAATTAATTAATGATGTGGTTACATTAATTACGGATTTAAAAACTTTCACAAAACCGTGTCGCGTGTTTTGTTTGATTTTATTTTTATGGAGATTCAATAAGAGGTAACTTTCTCTACATAAAGTTATGAACAACTAATTATTTGTTTCTGATCTTTATCCATAAAGAGAGTTTTCTTTCAAAAAGTTTATTAGCAATTATATTGTCATAAAAACATGACGTTTACACTTTTACTTATTTATATTTTTCTAATTGCTAATTTCATTAATAACATTGAGACTTATTACGCACTAGCTTCCGCCCGCGACTTTGTCCGCGTGTACTTCAGGATTTATTTTACTTGTTCGATAGGCATAGAAGGCATCTATCTGCATTTCTAGCATAAGGTACAAAATAGTTTTTATTCTGTTACGTAGTCTAATAATTTTAAGAAACAAAATAAATGTCAATATCTGACGTAGTACATTCAAATAGTTTTTACACCAATATTATAAACGCAAAAATTTGTATATACGAATTTACTTATTCTATGGTCGGTTGCTAGGCAACGCGTTTTTGTTATGCCCAAATTGCCCATGTCCACTAATATTAAAAGTGTGATTTTGTACAATTTACACAATATGTCTTTATAAATTATAGCCTATATGTTATTCTGATGTATAAGCTATATTATTGTATAGTTTCATTCAAATCCATTCAGTAGTTTTTCCGTGAAAGCGTCACAAACATCCAAACATCTAAACATCCAAACATCTAAACATCCAAACTTTCACACTTATAATATTAGTAGGATAGGATAGTAGGATTACGAGATAATCATGACAGGTTAAATATATTAGTAAAAAATTGGAAGCTTCAAATGAGAGACTGAAATTCGTTTTGACGACCTTTCATTGTCTGTATAATACAGTTTAGTCGTATCAATATTGTTATCAAGTACTCAATATAATAAAATGTAGTAAATATTATCCAAATTATTTTTTCGAAGTGAAAAGCATTTACATATATCATTTTTTTTTAAACTTGCAAACTTAAGTGACAGTTAGCGAATCTTAAACTAGACAAAAAGTGTATAAACGAAACTTACCTAAACATATTCTGACTGGTGACTCCATGGTCATTTCATTTTGATTAAAAAATCTATGATCAGTGAGTCGGTCTTCGGATTTTCGTCATGTCTCTGGAAACAAACAAACAAATGTCATTATTGTACCGCTCTGGAACAGTCCCCCGCCCCGTGCGTCTGAGCGGTGTCTTGTCCAATTAATTCACTTTGGTTACAATCAAATTTCGTTTCATTCACAGTATATGATCTTCTTGAAGAAGATGCGATACATCATCATCATCAGCCAGGAAACGTCCACTGCTAGACATAGGCCTACTCCATGGTACGCCACATCGACCGGTCCCGAGCCACCTGCATCCAGCGACTCCCCACGACCTTAACCAGGTCGTCGGTCCAACTAGTAGGGGGACGGCCCGGTAGACGCATCCCGGTACGTGGTCGCCACTCGAGAACTTTTACTCCCCACCGATTATCGGTTCTTCGAGCGATGTGGCCTGCCCATTTCCACTTCAATATCAATATATATAACTTCTACGGATTCCCTTATTCCGTATTTTATCACGTATAGAAATTCGAGACTTAGATAGTGTTACCAGACCGCGCCCTAAAAATTACTCCAATTTAAATATAGGTTCATTATTTAATCTGGAAATCTTGTTATTATCGTTATCCTTCTCCAAATGCTTCCATACTAAATTTCTGTTGCCGTATTCTTTTAGAATAGCTGGCTTGGATTATCTCGCCGCCGAGTATCGATTGAAATATCGATTATTATGTGAATTGCGTGATTGATTTGTGGATGTCCATTGTGTATGATTGCAATGGTGTCTTTAAATGTGGTCGCGTGGATTATGATGAAACGACTTTAATTTTATTTAAACCTGATTTGAATTTTACTAGGTACACATTTTCTTGATTTATTTACGATGCTTCCTATAGTCTTTTAAAATAGAATAGCTGACTCTGATATAGTAGATGAAATTATAGTGTCGCGAAATAAATATCATTAATTTCCAACTTTATAGTTAGCTACAGCAGCAGTTACGCAGCTAATGGTTCATAGATGGCGCTTTGAACAATAATCGAAAAAAAGTGTTACAAATGAAAATTGTGATTAAATTTGTAGTTCGACACTCATTTCGATAGTTACTGCACAAATTCAGCTATTATATTTTAAATTTTAAAAGATTATGGCAACATAAATTTAGTATGAAACTTTGATGGAGGTGGATAAAATGGGTTATTTCAATGTTATCCCAATTATTACTCAAATTTATACGGGGTCACGATCACGATTACGTGGTCACCCGTGCGTGCTCGTAATTATTCAATCAGCTTCGATATTGTAATAGACAAGAAAAAATAACCTGCAAATGTGTTGACTTTCTATTGTATTAGTCGTATCGAGAAAAAAATAGCAGACTTTTTTCATGAACATAAAAAGATGTTGCTGCACCGCCCGCATTTTACATGGCCTGTCGAATTAGAGAAAAATATTTTTTCATGTCCAGTTTTGAACCATGTCACATTGACTCTAGCTTGTTTCTATATGTATAGTGTATTGAGGGAAATTTAAAGTAAAGATGAATGTGACAAGGTACATATTTTTGTGCTCGAGTGTACATACCTATTACATTTTGTCTACAAGTATAAATAACGTAATGTATAATGTCACGGAATCAGGGAAAGTGTCACATATTGGAATCACTTTCATTATAGTCACAGAAGTCTAAACATACATGCAATAGAAAGACCATCATCGCTAATTTCACTGTAAACGGCTTTCGCCGCCCATTCTGTGAGCATTTTAGCTTCTTCAAAATTTATTATAAACCTTGTGTTGTTTTAAAAAAATACAAAAAAATATATAAAAAATACAAAAATATTTATTGGATAAAACAATTGAGTAACAATAGTATAGCCATACAGTCTGTCATAGTGGCAGCCCTGTACGACAGGTGTAGGCTCTCTCTATGGATGACATTTTGCTTTGTTATGTACAATATTTTTAAAAATTTTAAAACATGCTTTACTAAGTAGTGTAAGTGTGTGAGTGTGAGTGTGTGTGTGTTTAGGGGGCTGCCACCAAGTGACAGCTTTCACTTAACAATCATGTGTGTGTTTTAGTCTGTAATGTATGTTTAAATTGTGTTGTTTTTGGTCCAAATAAGTGTCGAGCCAAGCTCGAATCGGACTCACACACGATTGGTACCGTACCATATTTAACAATAGGTTTGTCAAAAAAGCAAAATCAAGCAAAATTCTGAATGAAACAGTTTTTTATCAGTGAACCTTTGATGGGAACCCCCTTTATTTATTTTTATAGTAATACACGCTCTGTGTTCAAAAGATACAATCCTGTGACGTATAGATGTAAGAACATACAGCGGAGCCTTAGTAAAGGGCGCCCTTTTGGTAAGGAATCGTAAAACTTCGCATTTAAAGCAAGCTTTCGCCTGCGACTTGGTCCGCTCCATGCCCTTCTATACCTCGCACTATACCGTAACAAACAATCAATTCATTCTTATTCTCCGATACAACGTAAAGGAAAAAACAATACTCACTTTCGGATTGTACGTATGGATTGCAAGTTGTGTAAAAGTTTCCTCAATACTACTTGTGTCGAATACATCACATGTGCGACGTAACTTTCATCGCAGGCAGGCGGCTTCTAGTGACTATTATTTAGACTTCTGTGGCTCTAGTCGTGTTGTTCACACGGAAAATGATCTAACTGCTAACAGGTCAGGTCAGGTCGGGCGATCGAGGTAGTATGTTCCTACTTACTAGGTATTTACGATTAGCATTGTGCAACTTTTTTTTTCATTCCGTTTGCCAGGGACTTCATCCGCGCGGACTTTAGACAGTATCCCACGGGAACTACTAGTTCGATTGGGGAAAAAAGTAGTCTATGTCCTTTTCGGGCCCCTCAAGTATCCCTTTACAAAAAATCATGTAATTCTTAGTCTACGGACAAGCAAACAAACACACTTTTGTAATTTATAATATTAGTATGGATTAGTATGGTACAAGACAAAAAATTTATTAGCGGTACTCGGATAATAATTAGCGGACTCGAAGCGTCGGTGGCGCAGTGGATAAGGTGCGGACTCTCAATCTGAGGGTACCGGGTTCGAATCCAGCCGTGTACCTATGAGTTGTTTTTCAATTCAAGTACATTATCCGATTGCTTAACGGTGAAGGAAAACATCGTGAAGAAACCTGCATGTCTTGAACAGGCATGTGAAGTCCGCCGATCCGCACTGGTCCCGCGTGGTGGACTATGGCCCATACACTCTCTGTAGGAGAGTAGGCCTGAGCCCCTGTAGTGGGGACATATATAGGCTGGTGATGATGATGACTCGGATAATTATTTTCAACCGACGTCAACAAAGGCGGAGGTTCTCTCAATTCGAGTGTACGTTTTTTATTTATGTTACGCGATAACCACCAATTATGAATCGATTTTTATTATTCTCTTTTTGTTAGGTAGAGCATACTTCAGGTGGTCCTATATAAATTTTATCGACATTGATTCAGCGCTTTCTTGAGAAAATCTACAAACTAAAATATGATGCGCAGATAACTCTACCTCTATGGGTGAATATTTTAGAGGATTATACAGCCTTCTGCAGACTTTTAGGGCAGATTGAAGTCGGTTTCTAGTTCTTTTTGAACGCGTTAGTTATGTTTGTTTATTTGCGGAGCTTATCGTTCATATAAAGGTTGTTGCCTACATGCATAATTAATCGTCGAAATTCAGCCATTTTGGTTTTTCATAATATAACTAGTGTCACCTGCGTTATCATACAATTCATATATATAGATAACCTAACCAATATTTACTATATATTTATTATATACTTCCCATCAGAAAAATCTAAACAACTTGCAAGTTTATATTTCGTAAGGATTGCCGAAAAATGTGTATATGTAGGAATATATGTCAAATGTCGTTTAATAGTGAATAATAAGAGGTTATAAAATCCTAATGTTAATGTTCTAAATTCAAATTATTATTTTTTTCATAGGTTTTACTAAACCAGATATCTTAGTAAATATACTGATAAACATATTGTGGTCTTGTTTTTTCATTCGGCGGTTTACGTGTGCGAAAGCAGTATAGATTTACAGGCGCCGGTTTGTGCTAAATTGCATTTTATATATATACCTAGTTCCATAAACGAAGCATTGAAACTTCTTTTGACTGGAGTTAAAAATCGAAAACAACCTACGTACGCGTTACCTACATTCTGAGTTCACTGAGGTGACAGACAATCCCATATTGTTCGCGCGCGCGGCGTCACCCTTACGTAATGATAATCAGCAATTTTCCCATAAGCCTAGGATCCCACAATTATAATCATTAATGATAGTTATCAAGTGTTATGTGTGGTTGCCTACTCACGAATATTCTATAGGAAAATTGTCTATGACTACGTCAATTACTGCACTGTAATGTTCTACTTTTTGACACTGTGTTTTGTTATTCTTATAAGTAAATTAAATTTTGTTAATAGTATTTATGTGTATGCTATTACTGTTGTCTGTGTACAATCCTTTTATATATTTTAAGTTCTGTGTTCGTAGTACATTCGTTGTGTTGTTGTATTTAGTAGCTGGTTACTTTAATTAGATAATTAGATTAGTTTAGTATTAGTCAAGGCCTATCTGAAAACCAGCGCTGCAATCACTCTGTGGTTGCAGCATGAGCTGAGATAGGCCTTTTGCTTTAATATACTATATTTAGTTTATAAATCTCTGTTATTTCTTTTTCCTGTAAAAAAGCAATAAATTTATTTTTCTTTCTTTCTTTCTTTCTAAATATATTTTTTGTCATTCTCTAGAGGAAGGAGGAGATTCATATTCCCAAAACACATATTATATTACGAACTATACCTATAAAGAGGTGGATGAGTAAAATGAGATGACAATAATTAATGAGTTCAAGAATAACGAAAAACCGACTACAATTGCCTTAAAAAATTGGTTTTTGTTGATTTTGACAAAAACCTCTGAATTATGCTCTACCAAACCAAAAAAAAAGAATTATTAAAATCGGTTTACTATTGGCGGAGTTAAGCGTCGCGTAACACATACAAAAAAACACATACGTGTCGAATTGAGAACCTCCTCCTTTGTGAAGTCGGTTAAAAATGGTTTATTCTTTAATATAGGTCAGCGCTGTTTTATTTTTAAAACATTTCATTTACGTAAAATTTTATACTTTTTTTACGCCCGTAGAGCCTATTTGTATTAATTTATATATTATCTATTCACCTTTTCGTGTTGTCGTTAGAAAACTAATCAGAAAATGTGCGCCCCGATCCAGTAATTCAAATATTAGAAGACTTTATTTAGCTTCTACGACTTGACTTGAGGACATCTTGATACCTATCCCGTTGCAGGAATTTATTGTTCATTTTACGATTTAACATAACACTTTATTTACATATAAACACACACATACATTTATATATTATATGACATAATGATTTTAATAGATACCTAATGTATATAAAAGTCAGTGGTATTAGAAAACTATGTACTTAAATTTGTATACCATAGTGTATATAAAATAACCGCATTGTACTGAAAAGGTGATAAATTAGTTCAGTGCCCCACTTTCATATCTAATCAAGCTGGTCATCAGGAAAATTAGCTTTGTTTGACAAACTACAGAACTGGTTCAACTATGTCCAGCGGGTCAAAGGAAATTCGAAGAAAATGAGCGAGTTCGCTTCCGGCGACAACCCCGATTTACCTTCAGTTCCCTAGTTTATCAGGATAATAATCCAACAGAGCAAAGAAGCTTGTGAGATTGGATTAGAATTGATGTGGTTTAATATTCAACAAGGATTTTCATTAAAAAATATTTTCGTAGCAATAACGTTAACTATCAAGCAAAGATATCGTAATTTCCACGCAGTTTTCCACAATTTATATAAATAATGTGCAGCGTGTATATTTCATACGGACCTACAATTTATCCAGGTGACATCCATGACAGTACAAATCATATGTGATAACAATTTTGTTTAACAAATAAAGAGTTAATAATTTTTTAAAGTACGACTGAGCAGCAATCAACATAACACTAAAACTGTATTAATCCATAACTGTGTGAAAAACGTTGTTCAAATCGAATCACGCGCAACGAGTACCGTTCAAGACTGCCGTATCACGAAACCTAGAATTAGGTCATACAGAACCTGTTTCAAAGCCTACATTCTAGACATCAGCTTAGTATAGGTACTTTACGCTTTTAAATTGTGTAGGCTTACATATTCAATTAGCATTAAATACAAAGTCAAGATAATCAGGTATAGACATGGGATATTAATTAATTTTTAAATGCCAAGTTTAATCCGTATTTTTAGGGTTCCGTACCCAAATGTTAACCAACGGGACCCTATTACTACGACTCCGCTGTCCGTCTGTCTGTCCGTCACTCATCAGGCTGTATCTCATGAACCGTGATAGTTAGACAGTTAAATTTTTATACAGATGATGTATTTCTGTTGCCGCTATAACAACAAATACTAAAAAACAGAATAATATAAATATTTAAAGGGTCTCCCATATATCAAACGAGATTATTTGAGACGTGCGTTTTAACGCTATTTAGTGACGAGTAACAAAACTGAATCGAGGCGCATTCGTTAGAGGATTGTTAGGTGCATATTATTTATGGTTTTCCGTATTTTAAATATCCACATTATGTACGGAACCCTTCCTGCGCGAGTCCGAGTTACACTTGGCCATTTTTTAATTTAAATCACTAGGTTGTTACTCTAACAACCATATTGTAAATAAACTGGTAGCTCGAATTCTCTTCAACATCGTTCATTCACTACAAACTCTCTGTGGCAACTCTTATCTTATGAATATAAAATTAAATCTTATTTTAAATATTTTGCGAAACTCAGCGCTAATGAAATGACCTTTGTCTCAAAGATCAAAGCTATTGAAAAATATAAAATTTCGTAATTATTGAAGAGAATAATTTATAATTTTCTTAGGGTTAAATCGAAATTTTAATCTAGCATGTCTCGATAGTACAAACCCAGAAATTTATTTCCAATTCATTTGTCATGGGAGGGATGCGATCCTGCGTGTCTCGACAGTGCGATTCACAATCCGGTGTTTGAAAGTTCAATTAACAGCGGCCGCAGGTTTTATTTGTGGTAGGGCATTTGTATACTGGCCTGGATATCTACTAACATGTTCTCTAATTCTGCCGCCAAACAGCAGTGTTAATAGCACCGTTGTGCGCCGTTAATTAAAGCTAACCAAGCCAGATCGACTGTTTGACGTGGTGAGCACACTTCCATCCCACGTCCCCTACTCCAAGAAGATGAATTGATGAAAATATTATTATAAATTTTAAATTTTGACGCTGCTGTCAAATCCTTTTACAAGCTTCATACTAAATTCAATAACTATGTATTTGCATATATGTAACAAAATATATCAAGTCAATACTGCTTCAGTCAACCTGCTTCTAACTGTTGTACCGATTTGTATGTAAATCGGATAACGATACAATAATACAGTTTGTCACCATGGAGTTGATCTGATTTTGAAACTAGAAGACATACAGATTAACTCTTAAGGGTTACAAGTAAACCCCTCGAGTTTGTGCGCATTTGATTTGACTTTTAATTTTGTAGATTACTGACACAAGCGCTTTTAGTTCTTTGACCGTAATTTTTCGTATAATATCAGCTTCTTTTATACTCTGGAAGTCTAGAATTCACAGTTGATGCCTGCAGATGAACTTTGTATCAAAGATCAAAGCTATTAAAATTTTTAATTGTATTTTCGACCTCGGGTCGGAGCGATCGATCCGCAGATCGTGCATGAAAAGAAATACTGATGGATGACGAAAGAGACGAGCCGGCGCGGGCGCTGAGAAATTGTTGCTAATTATAAAATGTCATATAAATCAATCCCAACAACTCTGCTCTGAGTTTAACATTACGATTCATATATTTAAACTAAGAAAAAATTCAGCTATACTACAACAAAACTATGATACTAAACTGTTTTTTCTACTTTAGTAGTAGGATTTTTTTAAAATCTTTTAGTAGTAGAAAACGCCACAGGAAAATGCTACGTTACTTAGACTTTTCCTGTCAACATCATATTAATATTTTCATTCAAAGTAAATGTGTAACAAAACTGTTTGGACATCAATGGATATATAATCTACTACCCTTTCGGAAAAGCGTTCTGTAGAGAAGAAAGGGCAAACGAAAGTGAGAAAATTTCAATTTACAAAAGCAACTCCAATTATTTCAGTTTTTTTAAATTGCTACGTAGATAAGGAAGATAACGAATAGAAGATAAGTAATAGAAACCCATGTGGAATATGTAGCTTTAAAAATTTGTTATCTGTGTTTTCTTTCTGTCCTTTTATGGAGAGGCGGGGGGAGAGGGGAGGTTTTCCATTTTATTAACAATTTATTGTTTCGGAGCCCTAAAAAGTGTGTAGTTTTGTTTAAAATCGCACGTACAATTATCAGCCTTATAAATCGAGTAGCGCGCATCTATAACTTTATTAAGTAAAGTGCTATTTTCTAAGCTTCCACGTGGGAGCTGAACAGCAGCCGTATAAAAGTGAATTACTAACAACAACACAGATTCAGGCCTACCACGCGGAGTCGGCGCGGGGCGGCCTCATTACAAAACAAAAACTACGTCGAGTAAGAACAGCCTTGACACCAGTTATTACGCCGTAATTGATGCGGTTCTACCTTTGGTCGTTACTCATCGCGCCATGTCTGTCTGTAGCCCACGCTTTTGTTCTATTTATTTTTTATTGATGAGCAAAAAACTATTTATAATACACCCTCGTGGTTCAAAATAGAAGCCTGCCCATATACTAGTACTTGTGATATATGTATAGGTAGATTTTTTCATAATAATTAGCTGCATTAATTCACATCTAAACAAGCCTTCCTACCGACCTCTACGATGACGCCCGAAAAAACACGCACAATTGACTTTTTAGACCAAAGTTTTTCTATTGCTTTTTTTTCTAAGCCCGCTGTAGAACCAATACTATATTTAAATATCATTGGTTTGAACACATATAACTTTAATACGTTTGAAGTTTTTTACAGAGTCATCCTCAAAAACCATAGAAATACGCTCCGCTCCTCTATAGATAAGATCTTATTTAGCAAAACCTGCGTCTATACATCTATCTTGCTTTCGCACACGTAATCCGCCTAATGAGAAAACTAGACTAAAGATTTTTGCATCGAACATGGTACGGTAATATGATGACAGTAAGAAACCGGAAAGTTTTATTTTCTTACATTACGCCTTTAGGGGCATGCAAATATTTTCAAAATTTTAACATCATCGTTTGAATTAACGTGACTATTTACAGTTCTATGCATATTATTTTAACATTAACTATTTTATGCTGAATTAGATTATTTTTATATGCTTTAAATATGATGGCTACCATCTTCTCTGCAACATTTTTTTTTTCAGAACGTCGATTTTTATCTAGTTACTATTATTTACATTTTTTTTCTCCTTTGATCACGTTTTCAAAAAACAATAACAAAAAAGTAACGATGTAATTTAATTATACAAATAATTCAATATGTATTACTGTTAATTGGATTTACATGCTAAACAGCTATAAAACGTACAAATTATTCATACCATCATTTCAAAGAACGCCAATAAAAAACTCGCTTCATCGCTTGCATAGCACAGACGCAAAATTATTCGTTCAATACTCGACGCTTGACATTTCGAATGTCCAATCAACACTCCCATTCAAACGACGAAATTGATTCATTTTCAATCCATGAGCGTCTCAAATTGACTGTAATATACTACAACAGTACTAAATACGCAATGTATTGCGATTCGAGCGATGATGTTGTAATTTGCAGCGTATATTGGTAGAGAGACGACGCAAAGATCGTGAGAGAATGCGCGTGCGCGTATTGGTTCGAGTTTAGTGATGGGACAGCGATTTATCGAAAGATTAATTTAATTGACGTCGATTAAATGTTACGCCGCTCGACACAATTGATCGTTAAACGAAATTACTGTTTAAATTAACATTAATGCTCCACATTTGGGCAACAAGCAAAAACTTGCAAAGTTAACAATTACGTAGTCTTTGCCTTGAACCAATTTCTCTCAAGTGAAAATTAGTTTTCTCAATTCATTATCTATTCTGTTTATGTGCTAATTACAGTTATTTATTTTTGTATGTTTCGCTAAAGCAGACTATTTGACATAATGAACTTTTTATGGACGTATTAAAAACTGTACATAACGTAACTTATTCATATGGCTATTAACACGCTAATAATTAAAATTAACTCTTGGCGCGTTATTTTAAATTTCAGAGTTTATAAGACAAGCAACTCAAACACAAACACACACACACACATGAGCATAGCAAACTTAAAATAGGAACTAAGATTAAAAGAAAACCATAACATTTAAAACAGGTTAATGTTTACTAACATAATAATAAGTCTTTTCCATAAATAATACTGTGTAAATCCGTCTCGAAGACGCGGTGCACTTCCAACACAAGTGTCGAAAGACTACTTTCTGGAAGGCCCCTGCAAAACTCTGTAAAAGTTATTTAAGAAATAAACACTTTTTACTTTTTTTAAATATATAAGAGTAAATAAGATATTTGTATCAACCTTACATTCTTCTTCCCGCAAAAACAATGCATTTAAATTAAACAAACGAACCACAACGTTGCGTGATCATTGCCATTCGCCAACTATATCCAACTCGATCATCTACCAATGCAACACTTTGAAATGTAAACATTTTTGCCACTTCATATAATTGTCATTCACTACAATCTCTAATTTCAAATATTTTTCCATTTACAATTCAAGCGCGCTTTGTATTTGTCTTTGGATCTCTCGGTTTCCAAAAGTTATCGATCAGAAGCCAGCACACCACTAGTGTAGTCAATGAAATTACATCAACATAAAGCAAGCGTTTTGTAGATCTGAGTTGAATACTAAACCGATATTGCATAGCATCGCTCTAACGCGGTGCACTGTCCAAAGATCCTATGATTTATGAATGTACATTATTGTACATATACGAATAAATAACTTAAATATAGGCTGCATATCAGAAAGACAAACTTTTGCTTTAGAAAAACATCGCTTCTACGTCAACCTGTTTAATTTTGTTCCATTCCGTAGTTCCATTATTTAGGAACTTATAGTGCGATTTTGTTAACAACCCTTGCCCATAATTACCCTATAATATTACTTATAGAAACTTCTTTGAAAGCGCTATTCATATCACCCCAAATTGCTTATAGGCGGGGTTGCCAACCGTCCTGATTTCCTGGGACATGTTCTGCATTCTAGGGTATCCTGGGGTGCTTTTGATCCTTTGAGATGTCCTGGTATTTCCACCGTCAAATCCTAGTATCCTTAATTTAGGGATGGCAACCCTAGACGCACTAAACTTGAACTGGCTTCACTGACTTCCATATTCTAGTTTGGTTTGCCATGGTAGTAATAAGAAATAGGAAATCAAATTAAACTTTTATATTATTATTTTTACTTCTAACCACGCCAAGAGCCAGCTGGATCCGGGGCGTTGAGTCAAGTTGTTCTAAGTTCTGCCGCCGCTGCGCGTGCGCAGACCGCCTCTAACCGCAGCGCAGCTCGATCTATGTAAGTAGGGCTCATGGCTCATGCCCTTTTACAAACATCACGTACACACTTGTAATCGAGTATTGTACGCCGCTGAGACGGTGGTTACGCAACGACCGTCCAAGGTTTTAGAAATCATTGGTTGTCTTTTATGGCAGAGACTAGAAGTCCAGTGGATACATCATCGCCACATTTTTGTTACAATATACGATCGGAAAGCTTCCTCAAATTGAACAACCTTTTTACTCTAAAAATTCAAATAGAATCAATTAGAAACAAAGCTAATTTTAAGTTTCGTTTAGAGTGACAAAGTAGTTGCTTTTAAGACTGTATCACGTGCAAAAACTTGTAGAGTACAATATGTTTTTTAAGAAAACAGTTTAACTGTTTACAGTAATCAGGCGTGCAAATGATAGTAATATTAAACCGCTAAAATTTCAGTTAATCATGTTCTAGATTCAAAAATAAAATTCCCGACCACTGCAGCTCTTACCCATTTTGTTAGCGCGTGTAAAAATTGTTTGATTTACATTTTCAGGTAACTTCTTATTACAGTTAAATTGACATATTATACGAATTATTCCTGCATAATATGTAATTGATGATGATCACAGGGTCGTTGATGTAGTAAAGGCGTTCTGTCTTGTACCCAGTTTTTTCCATGACTTATTTTGATTTTCACTTTCGATTGGAATTCCCACCAACACACTGCAAATATAAGTACTGAAGCAATTAATGTCACAAATAATAGAGTTAATATTTGATCCACTTGTTTACATGCCAGTGCTCAAGAAAGAGCACATATAAAAGACATCAACGCGCGCATCCCAGGCACTTGAATTATTCTCAACTGACAATATACGTTTTTTATACGTTTGTTATCGTAAAAAAGCTATTTTTACTAATGCAGTTGAAAATTCTGGTTTTCATATTTATTCCTATACTTGCGCTTGACCTCGCTTCATGCCAAATTTCAGAATTCTAGGTCAACGGGAAGTACCCATGGGGTTCGATTCCCTTGCATCGTTTTTTTTTAAATTGCGTTGATCTGGGAATTTGCAAATTTGAGTATTAATTTCAAGTAGATATTCCTGAGAAATAGGGTCTTGACTGACAGATGGACAAGAAAGTGATCGTGTGACCCATTTTTCCATTTTTAGTACGGAACCAGACAGACGGTACTTCCAGCCGCCACAGCTCTTGAGTCTATATTGCGCTCAAGTAAGATCATGCATGGAGTACCTCTGCCATCTTTGGGATGGCTCAGCTCGCTATCAACTAGCTGCTTTGGACTCGGTGGAGCGTCGAGCTATGAGACTGATAGGCAACGATACGCTACATAAGGCAAAGTTCCAAAGCCTCGAACATAGGCGTCAGGTTGCCTGCCTTTCGGTATTTTATAGGATACATTTTGGAGAGTGTGCGCAAGAGCTATTTTTGTTGATTCCACCTTCGCCGTTCAAGTACCGGTCAAACAGAAGAACAGCAGACCTTCACCCATACACTGTGGATATTCCTACAGCTCGCACGAAGCGTTTCGCTTCCACATTTATCGTGCGTACAGCAAAAATATGGAATACACTACCGGTTTCCGTGTTCCCCGAAAATTACAACTTGGGAATCTTCAAAAGAAGAGTAAATAGACACCTTCTAGACCAACACGTAACATCGTCGACCTCATCGTCACTTACCATCAGGTGAGATTGAGGTCAAGTGTTGGTCTATCTTCAAAAAAAAACCCTAAAATGGCCTTTTAAAACCATAACCGTTGCGTAAACTACGAGTAGAAATAGCGTATGTTTACTTTCTTCACGTACCGCGAAGCGAGCATCGAGCCGACCCCTTGCTAGATGGACTGATTACCTGGTAAAGGTCGTAAGGAGACGCTAGAAGCAAGACACTTGGAGTCAGACACAGTAACCAAGCACCTTAAAGGTTTTCCTTATCGAAGACAAGCATTCCGAGACTTTGTTGAGGTTGAGGTGTTGTCGCTATCATAAGGCATCATAAAGCGGTCACATGACCAAAGTAATGAATACTGATACCAGCCCAAAGAGGGGATGATGACCTCTACATACTTGTCAGTCTGTCATAGACAATGACCTGAAGAAGGCACAAACAAACGACTCGACGACCTAGAATATAATCTTCGGTACCTATCGAATGATGACGAGGATAATCAACCCCAAATGAAATGGGAATAAGGCTAAGCAAAGAGACAGTAATTTTTTAAATGTATGTACTGGGCTTTCATCTTACCTGATGGTAAGTGAAGATTAGGCATTAATGTGCTGGCTCTACTACCGTTCATATCATCACAACGGTGTTATTAACACTGCTATTTGGCGACAGACTTAGACAACATGATCGCAACTGTACAACGTGTACAAAAAAGGAGTGATAATACTTAAAGGTGGGTATATATTCATTGTATAGAATACACTGTGAAAGTAGCAGCGTTGTAAAGGTTAGTTTAAATTTCCATACATTTTTATTTCATAGGTGTAACGTCGTAATTTTTGACAACCCATAATGTTTGTTTACCAACGCGAGCACTGGGGTTAATGCTGAATGATCTTATCTTTGGTTTTAGGGGTTATTGACACATGTAGAACTAGGATAGGGATGAAATTCAAAAATTTTATTCAATATTTTAAATTCGTTTTTCTCCAGATTCGTACTACTACCGCTCCAAAGGTAAAACCTTACCTAACATATACCGCACTTAAGTTTTATCACTCCTGTTTTGTACACGTTGTATAGACGGACATAGAAAATGAAAGCCCTCCCACCAACCGGGCCGAGTACCGATAGGTAGCACTGGGATTCGAACCCGGGACCTACGGAATGTTAGTCCACAGCCATTAGGCCAGGGAGGCGGTTAGTAACAAAACCATTGAGAAAACTGTGAGCATACTTTTCTGTTTCGTAGCAGATGATTTGATGACAATAACTTTGAACCAGTCACCAAAACAGTAAGTACAGAGTCGCACTCGATGTCACGCTTCCAGATCACAATTTCACAGTCACGCACACGAGGAACGGTAACTGTGACACGCGGGTCACCGTGGAACTTAACATTACATCTATGGTACTGTTACATTTTATCTCAACATCTTTAAGTGATCGCAGTGACGTTCATCAAAACCGTTTTTCATCTCGATTTGCCAAAATCTTGTTCCGTGCTATGCTTTTTTTGTCAAATTTGACATTGTTCATATTTTTAACCGACTTTAAAGGCTCCTCCATTATCAATTGGACGAGTATGGTTTTTTCTTCTTCAATATGTTTGTTACCTCAGAACTTTTGACTGGGTAAACCGATTTGGATGATTCTTTTTTTATTTGAAAGGTGGTGCTTTTCGTGTGGTCCCATTTCAATTTGGTCCAGTTCTGACAACGGCATCCATGAGAAAACGATATAAATCTTAAATTTGTCTTAGTAAAAGAAGACTTTTAGGGCAATTGAAGTTCGTTTCCAGTTTTTTTTTTGAACGCATTTACTTGTTGTTGGAAGGAGTAAAAAATTAAAAAACGTCCAAGTGTTTGCAGGACTTCCAAATAAAGGGTTCCGTAGCACCGTAAAATATTTCAAACTAACAGTTTTAGTGAAATTATTGCGGTCGAGCAAAATAACGCATAAAATACACGCTTGACGTTGTTTTTTATTTGTATATTCATTGACGTCAAAAAACATTTGTAAATAAACTAGTTTGATTAAACATTATTTAATTTGATTTGTTATTAGCGGCCGTAGCTAACACACATTCTATAAAAATTCTAACGTCGACCTATAAACTCAATAGATACAGTCCTATGACAGAGGAACGGATAGACAGCGGCACATAAAATTTTCGCTTAGCTCAAAACACTGACTATTCTAAGGCCCAGAGCACACGGGCCACTTTCGGCCTTGTACTCCATATAAAATGCCTGAACTCCTGCTACATTTAAAAAGCAGATATTTTTGTCTTTCTTGAAAAAGTATAAAACTAAACAAAAGAGACGTAAATTAAAACATTTGAAGGTCCATGCTGTCTTAGTTATTTATTGCTCACTTATTCAGAACATAAATTAAAACTATTCAAACCGAAATCCGCTCTATATACCCGTGAAAAAACATAAACCACCCACTGCGTTTGAATCGCATTGGCAACACCATTTTACGGATGACCACACCGGAATTAAACAACTTTTTGCCGGTCCATGGCGCGTAGTGCGCTACAATGTCGCCAACCGGGTCAACAAGTAGACTTCAGATTCGACACATTTCCTAATTTATGCGTAAAAAACCGCCAGCACTCAATTCTCACTAAAGCTATCAACGCCACATCAACTCCGACAATCTGGTATTATGAAATGAAAAAGGTTTCATTCGGAACCTGCTAGCAAAACATTTAATAATCTGTGGATTAGGAAACTTAGAAAACTACGAGAAAAACTTGATACCTAAGTTACTTAAGCAAACAAGATTAAAACATTAGCAAAATATTAAAATTGCGTAAATTGTTGGTAGTGCTAATCTATGACAAAAAGGTGAAACTAATTTTTCAGTTAGTCGATTCGATTATTAAAAACTTCAGCTTTTGCAATCTCAGAATTTTGTTAAGTATAGGCATATATTTGTTAAATATTAAGCCATGGTAGCTCAGTTGGGTATAGCGTCAGTCCTTGAACAATCGAGGTCTGGGTTCGATCCTGGATCATACCAATGAGTTCCAATTTGGAATTTATGTACGAATGATAAAAATCATTAATATTGGCTTTTCGGTGAAGGAAAACATCGTGAGGAAACCTGCACACTCCTGAGAAGAAATTCTAAAGTGTTTGTGAAGTCTACCAATCCGCGCTGGGGCCACGGATTACCAATGTGTCTTTTAATTGTAGCGGCTATAGCAAATCTAATATGGTGATCTGTGATATAGACCCCTTGAATGACTTATTAACAACGAGCACATTCTACTCCGAAGAAATAAAGCCACATTCTATGACGTCACTATGACGATTTGATCAGATTTGATCACGCTCTGGTGATCACCAATCACTTACGAATTTTCACTTTTTTCCGTCCCAAAAAAACTCATGTCCAAATTAAATTAAGAGCGAAAGTACAAACGTCGCCATACATCTTCTAACTTATAATTTGTGGCCATAAATAAAAAAGCACGTTGCATTAGTGTTTTAACTGTTACAGTAACGCACGGTTATTTTAACCACGGTATTTAACTGCTAACTTACGAGATGTAACTTTTATGTCATTTCTGATTCGGAGATACGGTCATTGCGTTTAAAAGTGAAATTGATGACAGTCACTTTAGCCGGTTACAGTAACAAACACGGAAAGTAAGATGTAGTGATGTAAAATCAATATTAACTGCAAATCACTAGACTAATTGCTGCAATTATTTTGTTCTATATCTACACGATCTAAAACGTGTGCTACCCAGACATACACTATTTCAAACTTACTCCACAATTATTGCCTTCGAAGGCCAATTATATGTTCATCATCATCAGCCAGTAAACGTCCACTGCTGGACTGTCTTCCTACATGGTACGCCGTAGACTGGTCCCGAGCCACTTGCATCCAGCGACTCCCCGCGACCTTAACCAGATCAGTCCATTTCGGTCTGAGCGGTTAATGAATAGTTTTTTGGTGACGGTACATATCATTGAATTGTCATCGGATCTACTTCAGAGTACCCATCAAAACAAATCAAACGAGTCCAAGTAGTTTAGGAGTTCCTGTGACCACCTTCATCAGAACAACTCGATGTTCAACAACTCACCGATCTCACACAAGCAGGCATCCCAAATTTCAGATCAAACCAATACAGCCTATCTCTTATCATGTAGGTCGTAAGGGTTAATGATCGACCTCGGAAACCCTAGTGTTAGAGTTGTTGAGCCGCCACAGTCCTCTAACGTCCTCTCATGTGGCTACTACCTGTCGTAGATATAAATGGGAACCAATCAATCAATAATTTGTCAAAATCAATTTGTGAATATAAGTAAAAATTTGCAAAAAATTACATTTACAAAATAAAAAGTCATGCCTCCCGAAGCACGGAATTATCTTACTTGCCAGACAATCATGTTATTCAGCCTGCAATGTTCTTTTTTTACGGAGTGGAAATCTTCAAAAGATACCCACCCCAGTGCAATTTCCTGACCAAACTGATGGGGGAAATCTCAAAAAATGATTATTGACAGATCCCCAGCGGGAATCGAACCTGGGACCTTCCACGTGTGTTGAGCAGAGGGTAACGCTAAACAAATAGAAAGAAAGAAAAAACTTTATTTCGACACCTTATACTAAAACTAACTTATACTCTAGATTAAAAAGCAATTTTATGATGTGCCAAAAAAGTCTCAAATGTGCCGGAAGCCGTCAAAAAGCTTTAAAATTGTTGTACATTTGGCTTTTTCAATGATTCATAATAAACAATGTAAATATATTTGTAAACAACATGGGGGCGGGCCGTTATCGATTCATATTTCACCGTCTGCTCAACAAAACAGACGAACCAAACACGTCACTTCACTCTGTAAAAACATACACATGCCCGCGTCTTCCTCGGTCTGTACTTTAGCAATTATCATATGAGCACAGTAAAGTCACTCTTCGCCCCACGAAGCTAACTCTGCGCAAAAACCATCATCAAATGCACCGTTGCTTCTTCTTATTTATAATAATAGTATAATTTGGTCATACACTGGCTGGCAGGCAGGCACTGGATAAATACACAAAAATGTTGCTTTGGGAATGTCGGAAAAGTATTGTAGGAAAAACATTCCTACTTCAAAATCCTCGCATTACTACATCTCGCGCTCCAGCCAGTTCTAGCGTCACAATTTCCTTAGCTGCACCCTGCACGCATTGCTTGATGGAATGAGAAGAATGGCTTTTTCTCTTTCTCACACACCTGCTGATGTGAAATCTTAGGATCCTATTCTATCATGAAAACCATCGGTGAATTCCCTAAACAACCTGTTTTGGACCAACTTTAGCATCATTGTTTTGTTAACATTTACTTGTGAGTTTGGCATTGAGTATGTGCTATGTCCATATTGTCCAAGTGCTAAGTGTTATATAGCCAAAGCCCAAAGCAAACATTTAGCTTAGACAATGTAGTCTTTAGGAAACTACGTCTTCTATAAACTGGTCATAGGACAGTGTATAACTGTAACATTATAAATGCTATAGTACACTCGAGTACAAAAATATGTATCCATTTGAACCATGTCACATTCACCTTTAATTGACATGTCCCTCAACAACTACGTACGAACAAGCAAGAGTGAAATTAAATAAAACAGATTGCATGTGCCTCCATTCAGCTGTTTCTACCCTGAGGGAGAAGTGGGTGTATTTTTTTAAACACACCACAAATAGTGCAGGTGCGACTGAAAGTGACAGTATTATATAAAAAGGTAAGCTGAAAAGGGACAGAGAATAGACTAGACAATGAGGGATAAGGGAAAGTATTAACAAAATACTACATTAGAACAAGTACGTACACACAACCGCAAGATATAACAAAACTAATAAGGAAGCGACGGTTTGTCTACGGGTTGTTACGCAATAAGACGACACGCCTGCGCCTGCGCCTGCCTTGTAGACTTACACAAACTACATTTCAATTGTCACTTAAATAAAACGAAGACTAAATAGAGCCCTCACCTTCTATGTAGAGCAACGTGTAACATCGTCTACAAAATCTTCACTTAACATCTGGTCATATCTATGACATATACAATTGAAATTGAAGTCGAGCGTTGCTATATCTTCAACACATACCAATATTATAAATGCGTAAGTGAGTTTGTTTATTTATTTGTTTGTCCTTCCCGCTGAGAATAAGAATGAGATTTTTTGTATAGGAAAGTTTAAGGGCACGTAAATAACATATTATATTTCTATGCCGATCGAACAAGCATATTTTCCATGGCATAAATTCTAAAGTATACGCAGACAAAGTTGCGAGCAGAAGCTACTTGAAAATAATTAAATAGCATCTATTTTAAATACTTTTGTCGTATAATACCACCAAATTGAGGCCCGTATCAATAAATCCTGTTTAATCTAGGACTTAAGGCAATAGCGCTAGAGATATCCTTAGCGTTGACCATCCCCTTAAGTTCTTGCTTTATTAATAAATGCTACTCATTTGAGTTCTACTCATCTCTATCTGTAGCATATCTCAGATGCTAAAAGTAGTAAAATCTGAATTATTCGTCGCAAAAAATTATGTGTATAAATAACTGTAATTTAATTACAGGAATAATTATTTAAAAATCCGTGCTAGATTTCTGACTTATAAAACACATCCTTAAGTCATCAAATGACCAACACTCAGCGTTGAAACCGAAAACTGATAAAATCTCATGAAAACGTAACGACCGAAATTGAGAATTAGCTATATCTACGAGCTCGTCAAGCTAGAACTCTGACTTACGCAGCGTTTATTAATACGAGTCTAAAAGATCTTCGTAGTTCTAACATCAACTTTAAACAACAGAAGACGCCTGTGTTCGACTTTTGAAAGAAAGCTTATAATACATATTGTATTATGCATTAAGGAAAGCAGAGCTATTGTATACGGCTCTATACAAATCTGTACTTTCGCTCCTCTTCTTTGTTGTGTATCTGGTATGGCTCGTGGTCTATGACCGTCTAAATGACAGGTTGTTGACTTTAGCGCTATCTGTGTAACCTGGTAAATTTATAATTTTTTTAAATGTTTTTGTTAGGGTTCCATAGTCAAACAAGGAACCCTTATAGCTCGTGTTCCGGTATCAGAGGTAGTAGAGCCAGCATCTCATTAGGTCTCTCTCATTAGGTCATTAGTCATTAGGTCTAGTGCCTGAAATATAGTGATAAATAAAAAAATAAAAATTATCTTGAGGCTGCTGGGTGTGCACGTTTGCCATCCAATATTTTCTTTACTTACTCGTACCATCAGGTGAAACGAAATCCAAGTGCAAACCCATCATAATTTTTTTACTATTATGCCGCGAATAACTTCTAAAGTCATTAGGATAAATAAGGATTAGGTATAATAATTATTCATATTGTATAAATTATATTTATACACTTACTCAGTTAGCCAAAGACCTAATCTAGCCATCAGCTATTCAGTCGCCCACAATCTTGCAGGAATCGAATTACATGGCATTATTCCACCCATCCCCTCTTATTACAGGATAATCAGTTGAATAGACGAGTGTCAACCTTATGTAGTTGATATTACACAGTTATGCATGAAACGTTTCGTTTACACATTTATTATGTGCATCGGTAAGAAATGAAATTGCAGGCCGACTTCAGTATGTTATTATCGAGACCTATAATATGGTTTTTTTAAAAGGTATACCATTCTTGACCACATTTTTACAGAACAGTTATAATAAAAAGTTTCAGTTACTTTATTTATTAGAATTTTAAGGTCAGTCCTAGTTTATATAGACGTTTTGTTGATATCATTGTCAAGTTTATATTTTCTTGCTGTGGACCTAATGTAGTCTGTAGCAAGTAGGGGCGGGGCAAAAATTGATTAAAACAAAGTAATTTAGGTTATTTCAGTTTCGGTCTACTCGGATAATTAATTTTATGATATTATAATTTCGTCTTTATTTAATATTGTTCATTATGTTTATATGTTTCTAAATATATTATTAATTAGTGTTGTGTGTATACGTATCTGTATGTTAGTTATATATATGTAGCGCTGCGTGCAAGTTTGTTAAAGAACCTTGTCATTTATTATCAATTTTTGTAATGTTGTGTATGTATTAATTTGTTTTATATATTAAAAAAAACATATATGTGTTATTGTGTGTCTATGTGTTATTGTCTATGGCAAATAAATGGTTTAAATTCTACCATACCTTAGATATTACTTATTAAAAATAATTGATTAAAACATGTTAAGATTGTGTTCAAATGAGAGCCTGTAATAAATAAGCATAAAAAGCATAACGAGACAAAATTAAAACTATTATTATAGTCCTACATCGATCAGGAAATTTGTCAAAATGATTTATGAAATCAGATTTGCATAAATCATCCCGAAGAACCATTCAATTTATTCTCATAAAGCAAACGCATTTTCGGTCAATCTGTTCGGTAGATTCCACACAGATTCATGAAGACAATATATCCCCCCAATTATATTTCTTTGCTGTAAGCTTACATTGACGTCGAGTAATTATTTTCGCTTCTCCAACTTTCCAACAAGCCAGCACGCCACAATTCAATTCACCTAGCCATCATTCGACAAATTCGAAATTCGAACCATTTTACATAACCCTTGATAGCCTGCTCCCAATCAATTCAACTCTAAATTGTCCACATTTAAATTAAATCGAGAGCATTTCTAATGTTTTACGCAACTTCATTCGTTCTTACGCACCCGTTAGTTCATTCACTGAGCGAATGACCCTGCCTCGTTACGATGGTCGATTGTCTTCGATCGAGTTCAATGGTTATCAATTCGTTTTCGTTACGCAAGTACAACCAAATCGTCGTTTTTCCTATACAAAGTGATATTGTGCGTGATTTGTATTTTATAATAATGCAGGTCCTATAATACACAGTCTTGTTTTTGAGCCTTTATTTGTTTCTATACATTTATTACATTTGATATTTATTGTTCGGTCTGTCTGGAATGCCATTGACTAAGGACAAATATTATTACCAAAGATAATGTATCTCTTGTTTTTTAAAAATGTATGACGGGTATTGCACTTGGCCTTCATCTCACCTGAAGTGACGATAAGGCCGTTGGATGGTAAGCGTGCGTACCCAGAAGCCTCAAGTCAATGAGACGCTGGCTCACTGGCTCACCTTTCATACAGGGACACAACAGTGCTATTAATACTACTGATTGGCGGCAGACTTAGGTAACATGGTAGTAGACTGGTGGACATCGAAAATGCCCTACCACCAACCACTTCGAGTACCGATAGGTACCACTGGGAATTGAACCCAGGACCTCAGAATTTTAGTCCAACATTTAGCTACAGTGTGAACTCTATGTAACGTCACTCGATTTAACGACAAACTCCCTAAAGCGACGACATCACTCGTCTTTGGTTTAGCTTGTCTTCCATACAATGATACACTCTATATAGCATTACACCCACTCTCAATAACGACAACAATTACATACAATGTAGTAAAAAGTACTTTTTAATTTGCCAAAATTAGTAGAAACTGTGCAGTGTCCGTTCTTTTGTCGCTTTATTGTCCTAGTCCGTAATAAACTCGACTGTCGGCGTCATACACACCGAACATTCTAAGAAATACGTTCTTTTGTTTACAAACTGGGATTGCTTGCACGCGTGTACTGTTGTTAGTTTCTACATTACATACAGATTTTTCTTCTCTCCATTTAACGACAACTCTCTATAACGTCAAAATTTACAGTGTCCCTTGAGTGTCGTTATATAGAGTTTAGACTGTATTAGCCACGGAGGAGGTTAAACGGTTTCCAAAACTACAAAACAATATCTGCAACAACGAACTTGACTCAAGTTATTTTCTCGTTTCCATTCATTATGAAAAACATGCTCCAAAACGAGAACTATGCCCCAAATGACCAAGTAAGTAAGTACAATAGCGATCATTTATATCAAACCCTTCGAGCAAGACCAGTGGCCCACTTGTGGGAGTGGGACGGTCGTTAATCAACGTGTCTGCTTGCCAACTGGGTTGTGTTTAACGACGGCATTAGCCGTGTTGGTTTTAGCTTGATAGTGTTTACAATTGTGCTCATATACATTAGACACTGCAGTCTGGCTTAGGTTTAATGGCCTTAGACTTTTTGATTAAAAATATTTAATGGAGTTCAGATGTGACTGTGTGTATATTATATACAGTATACAGTTATACAATCTATGGTACTTGTAAATTCACCCGCGTGTAACTACATAATCGATTTGGATAGCTCACACCATCGAAATTAAAATGTATACTTCCTCCATATGCTTTCCATTAGTAAAAGCAGTGTGCAAAGAAGAAAGGGCGATGTTTAAATTGTATCTTTAAAAGAAAGCCTAAATATATCCTATGTCTTTGTCAGGGCTCTAAACAAAAATGCTAAAGAGCCCCCTAGAAAACAGGACTTTAAAAATCAAGATAAATGCCAAAAAATTTGATTTATTTATAATTTTAAATACGACATATTTTTACAATCGGTATGTCATTGACGTCCATTCAATAACATTTTCAGTCACAGATAATAAATAACTCAAATACGTTCATCGTTCTTCATTATTGGCCTTTCATCATAGTCCACTGTTGGACATGGACATATTCGGACGCCTTGGACTTTATATGAGAAAAAATACACACAAGTTTAAAGAAAATGACAAACAGCCACTCATACTTTATAATGAGCATTCCATAAATGAATGTACAACATAAATTAATTTTAACTTATTCCTAACTTAGATTCCAACACTGCTGCTGGGGCTATTGAGACACTCGTCGTTTGCTATTAACATAAATAACTTCCTAAGTAATGCAAAGTATCATTAAAAGTTAATAGATAATAGCTATTATGTAAGGATTTGAAGTTACAGACAAGCTGTGTAATATTTATCTTATCCAATAAATCTTGAAAACTTAAGAACAGATGTTCTAAGCTCTGTTAAATACTGGCAGTTAAGTTATGTAAAGTGATTTATTACTCGTCCTTATTTTAATAATGACCTTTACTGTTGCAATCAGGGGGAAAAACGGCCAAAGTGCGTGTTGGACTCGCGCACCAAGGGTTCTGAACGCTGAAAAATGTACAGATATTACATTGAAATAAAGTTCATTTTCCCGACCGCATGACTATGTTTGTTGCCAAAAAAAAAATGATGATTTCTCAAAAACTACTAGACAAAGACCTCACTTAAGTTTTCCTGTAATATTTACACAAAGTTCTGTCTACATTTAATTGTTTTAGATTAGAATCTTCGCAGATAGAGGTGGAATGGTTTTATATTTTTCATGACAGTTAAAAAACTATGCAGCAAGTTAACATGTTCAAAAAGAAGTAGAAACCGACTTCAATTGCCTTAAACATTTAATACTATGTTGTTGTTTTTTCAGAACCACACGAGAAGCACCACCTTTCAAATAAAAAAAGAATCATCAAAATCGGTTCACCGAGTCGAAAGTTTTGAGGTAACAACCCATCGAATTGAGAAACTCCTCATTTTATAAAGTCGGTTAAAACCTTGCTTCTTGTCAAATTTCAGGAGTCTAAGGCAATACATAGATAGGTTTTGATTCCTTACGTTAGCAAGGGAATGCGTCGAAATATGTGGCACAAACGGCCGTATATTTTCATTGAGTTAATTTCGATGTTTAACTTAATTTTTTCACAGATCCATGGAAATACACACTTGAGTATTCCATATTAATTTCAACTTGAAACCATGACGTGTTTCTGAGAAAAAAGGTCTAAAACAAGCAAGAAAACATCCGTCTAAATCTCTCTTAATGACCGTTATAGACGTACAGGTCAAGCGTGAGTTGACGCTTTATAAAACCCCGCCTAATTCCCTTCACATAGACCATATCGCACATAATTTCGCAATACTCTAGAACACAATGCGTCTACATAACTAGCCATTACCAAATACCATCTTATATGAGATCATTGTGGAGTCGGTCCGCAACCCAGTTTCTATAGTATGCTAATAATGAAATCTAGTTTTTTTGCAAGCGATTCAATAAAAAATATAGAACTGTATAAAAAGATTTGTTTTTCAATAAGATCCGAGGTATATTAGAGAACTGCCGAGAAAAAAGTTCTATTCAGTTAAAGAATTCGATAGCAGTTGAGATGACGTTAGTTTAAGCATCATGTTTATAGCATATACCAATAATTTAATTTGTTAAAATAATATACAAAGAATTGTAAACAGTTTCATTAAAATTCAAACCATTCCGTTAACATGTGTAACAATTTAATTATTCGCTTACCTCTAAAGGTGGAAAAAAGTCATGTAAGCTCAGTTGAGTAGAGCATCAGTCCTTGAACAATCGAGGTCTGGGTTCGATCCTGGCTCGTACCAATGAGTAAATAATAACCATTGGCTTTTCGGTGAATGAAAACATCGTGAGGAAACCTGCACACTCCTGAGAAGAAATTCAAAGGTGTGTGTGAAGTCTACCAATCGGCACTGGTCCCGCGTGGTGGACTATTGGCCATACACTCTATGTAGGAGAGTCTGAGCCCCTGCAATGGGGACATATATAGGCTGTTGTTGATGACAAACTAATTTTTAACATATAACTGTTGAATTTTTAGACGTAAGTTTTAATATTGTATACCATTTGGTAGAATGCAGTGATACTTGTCTCCAAGGCCTTTTGTCATCATCAACAGCCTATATATGTCCCCACTGGAGGGGCTCAGGCCTACTCTCCTACAGAGAGTGTATGGGCCATAGTCCACCACGCGGGCCCAGTGCGGATCGGCGGACTTCACATGCCTGTTCAAAGACATGCAGGTTTCCTCACGATGTTTTCCTTCACCGTTAAGCAATCGGATAATGTACTTGAATTGAAAAACAAGTCATAGGTACACGGCTGGATTCGAACCCGGTACCCTCAGATTGAGAGTCCGCGCCTTATCAACTGCGCCACCGACGCTTATTATTTTGTATGTGATCTACAACACGTCGTCTCGAGCTGGGCGCGAGTCTCGCTCCAGCGCACCGCTTTACGCTTTCTCCCTGTTCTCGCGGCGCGCGCACGACATCTCCCATGCACTGTGCGAGACGATCAAAACACAGCGAGGCATCTATATCACTGTATTGAAGTTTTATTATATTTGTTGCAGTTTTACATAACCGTCTACTCACACAAAACAACCTATATGTAGATGTTCCCTATTCTTGACTATGCTGATTCTTGCTTCTTGGACGTCACCGAAGAGCTATTAAACAAACTTGAGCGACTTCAGAATCTTTGCTTACGCTTCATCTTCGGGTTGCGAAAATATGACCACGTGTCAGTTTTTGGCGCTCAGCTCAAGTGGCTCCCTATCCGCCTTC
Source organism: Carcina quercana (assembly GCA_910589575.2). Classification (NCBI taxonomy): domain Eukaryota; kingdom Metazoa; phylum Arthropoda; class Insecta; order Lepidoptera; family Depressariidae; genus Carcina; species Carcina quercana. The sequence continues at coordinate 1,080,500 of OU342443.1, forward strand.
GTAGAAATGCTCATATCCTTTCCCTTCTGTACAATATCCTAAATAACCCTTCTTATCCTAGCTACCTAAGTGAGCGATTTACATACTCGCATCCTATTGACCAACCTTGTCGAGCTCACATTAGGACAATCCTATCCATCCCTTCCCATCACTCCGATTTCTTTTCCTACTCATTCACGGTTCATGCAGCCAGATTGTGGAACTCGTTGCCTCACACTGTACGCGACAGCAAAACTGTTTCCGCCTTTAAGAAAAACGTCAAGGAACATTTTCTATCACTATAAGATTATATATATTTATAGTATGTAAAGTATGTATGTATTATTATCGATATATATTAGTTTGTTTTGTATCTCGTATTTATGTAATCGTTTATTATATTTATTATATCGTGCACGCCTAACTGCCCTCCTTTCTTCAATATTTCTCCTTAACCTAGGACTGCTGTAAGAAATTTCTTTTAGAAATAAGCTGTTCCTTTTGTATATATTTTTTCTGTTTTTGTGTTATGTAAATAATTTTCCGTGTACAATAAACTGTTTAAATAAATAAATAAATGTTTTGCCGAATGAATTTATCTGCAGTTACAAGAAGCGTTTTAATTAGAATTAATGAGTACATTACGCAAATAGATTATAATACATAAGTATGTGAATAAACTGCCCCCAAATTATATTGTTTTTATGAGTAAGTTTGGTGTAAGTAGTTCAGGATTTTGTTTGTCGTCTTGTTTCATTTCATTTGCCGGTTCGCGACAAGTCATCATCATCAGCCGGGAAACGTCCACTGCTGGACATAGGCCTCCCTCATGGTACGCCACATCGACCGGTCCCGAGCCACCTGCATCCAGCGACTCCCCGCGACTCTAACCAGGTCGTCGGTCCATCTAGTGGGGGGACGGTCTGGTAGACGTTTCCCGGTACGTGGTCGCCACTCGAGAACCTTTACTCCCCACCGGTTATCGGTTCTTCGAGCGATGTGGCCTGCCCATTGCCACTTCAGTTCGCGACAAGTGGTAACAATTAAACTTACTTTCGAATTAATACGAGTACTATAATTGTAAAATGTGTTTGTTGTTTGTTTGTGATTAGTATCCATCGCGTTCAAACCTTGGCTGCCACAAGTACCTGCTACACTGTAATAAGCTAATTCAAACAAACGCCGGAACCGCCCAATGCCGCTGCACTGGCTGCCCTCACACTTGACTCAACTTAAGGTCGTTAGCCAAGCGCATCTCTCTTCGTTATTGAATATTCCTTTACACCTATCCACCACTGAAGTATTTGACAGATCGTTCATTGTGAGCATGTACATACTATTTTGTATTATAGCCAAAACAATTATCAGTAGTGGAGGCCGAAAAAGCTTTTAGAGGTTTCCGCTTTTCGTTAAGTAATATAGATTCATTGCGAACTTATTAACATATATCAAGAAAAAGATAAAATAACCAAAATGTACAACAGTGCGTAGCATGGACAAACTTTTAGAAACTTAAAATAATTAACGCGTTCAAAAAGAAATAAAAACGTCTTCAATTGCCTTAAAATATGGTTTTTGTTGATTTTCTCAAAGAGCGCTCAATTAATTTCGATAAAATTTATATGAACCGAATACGGAACCACCGCTGAAGTATGTTATACCAAACAAAAGAAGAAATATTAAAATCGGTTCACTATTGGCGGAGTTATCGCGTAACACACATACAAACAAACATACACGAGTACGGTAATATGCACCCAACAATATAAGTCCGATTGAAGAACAACGTTTATTTTGCCGTTTTTAAAAAAAGTGACTAGGCCGAGCTTTGCACAGAGTTTTGGGACAAAAGTACAATTTTCTTTTTAATTTGGCTTAAGAAAAACCTTTGTATCCGCCCGGGATCCGAACCTGGACACCAGTGATTGTGAATTTTACGCCTGACCACGATGCTTGAGTCCGAGCATGTGATATTAGTGACCATATTTGGCATGCGAAACAAAACCGCATTAAAACTCGAAAACACGCGTTTAAGACATAAAACAGATCTAGATCGATTTTTCGCCTCCGAAAACCCCCACATACCAAATTTCTGCGAAATCATTAGAGCCGTTTCCGAGATCAACGGTATAAATAAATAAATGTACAAGAATTGCTCCTTTAAAGGTACTATATATATTAAATGTATATTCTTTGTATAGGTATACAGAGTCTGGTGCAGTTCTTACCTTGTCAGCGTCGCATCAACTCTCCTCTACGCTTTACTTCCTGAAACAAACAATATAATCACATTATTCTATATTTGTAATGGAACTTTGAAAGTTGAGCAAATTTCTACTGTTTTCTGTATTTATCTGGATTCATTAACACCGTTTTGATCACAAAACTTATGTGATTTTTCTATTTTAAACTTTATTTTAATAAATATTAGAATAGCTATACTAGGATTTTTATAGTATTTTCTCTTCCTTTTTCTCTCGTGTTAAGTACTTTATTAATGAGACAAACTTTTCCCGCAACATTTTTAGTATAAAAAACCTTTTTTGGCACTATATATATATATTATAAGCCGGCCATTTATTTAAATTTTAAAAATTGCCGGGGAATATATTTTAAATAAGATGGGTTTGTTACTGGCCTTCATCTCATCTGATGGTAAGTGACAATACGGCCGATAGATGGTAAGCGTGCGCATCCAGAATCTTCAAACTACCGGAGCACAAAAGTGCTATTAACACTGCTGTTTGGCGGCAGACTTATGTAACTAAGGTCCAACATTTGACCTAACTCCAACCTCCAACATTTAACCAAGGAGGCGGTTTTATCAAATAATTTTCACGTTGCAACCATATGTTGCAGCTAAAATTTTTGTCGATATAGGAGTACCAAAACAAGATCAACAATAAACATGAATAACATAAATGATATCAATAATCGAAGTGAAATTATTTTACTCTAACCCCCAGTTGGCCTCGACGTAAAATACATTACATTCTATACATTCTATTCCTATACATTGGTATAGGAATATTATATGACATAAGTGATGTTTATTGATGGAGCATGGCGTGATAGAAGCAGGCGCGTGTCAACGGTCGGTCGGTGCACCCCATTGACCTTTTCCGGTACCTATTACATATACACTTAACATATGTATAATTATCTAGAAACTGACTTCAACTGTCTTTTAGTCTACAGCATTCATCCTCTAAAATGTTCACCCTTAGAGGTAGAATTATCATATTTGGTTTTTGTAGATTTTCTCAAGAAGCGTTTAGTCAATTTCGAAAAATTTATGTGAGACCACTTCTGAAGTATGTTGTACCAAACGAAAAAATAATAATGAAAATCGATTCATAATTGGCGGAGTATTCGCGTATATCATATATATTTTTAAAAACATACAGTCAAAATCCTCCTCCATTTTTGAAGTCAGTTGATTAAAGAAAAAAAAACGAATTATTACGTGATATTTGTCTTTAGGTTTGGATAATAAGAAAATACGCTATTGAAATACTCATGCACAAGTCCTTTTCAACCGACTTTAAAAAAAAGAGGAAGTGCTCAATTCGACGGTACGTTTTTTGTGTTTGCTACGCGATAACTCCGCCAATTGTAAATCGATTTTGATAATTCTATTTTTGTTTAGTAGAACACCCTTAAGAGGTGGTCCCAGATAAATTTTATCGAAATGTATTTATCGCTCTGTGAGAAAATCAACATAAACCAAATTTTAAGTCAATTGAAGTCGGTTTTCAGTTTTTTTTGAACGCGTCAATTATTATGTCTAGTAGTTAAAAAAGAAAAGCAAATAACCGCATTTAAAAAATATCTTGAACCCCTTCATAGGCAAGCCCGACTCACACTTGTTCAATACACTCCATAGAAAGTTTAATCGACGCAACTTTCATAATGACATTATTTGTATGTATATTTTATTGGTGTGGTGTTATTGCTAGATGGTAACGCTATTTTTTAAATTGCGGCCATCTAATAGCACTTTCTCGTATTTATTACACGGCAATGATAGTCATTAATCCCTTGATCTATATCCGAAGGTAATTTCACGGCACGAAACAAATGAAACGTCAATAATTAAAACACCAATTACCCGCCCGCGCAGTTGATGACTATCTCACACATATACGATACTATGTAAAGCTTACAGAAAAATTACGATAACTGTTTTAATAATGGAACGTTTTTGTTGTAACTCAGTAAAGTATAGTCGAATAACCTGTGTTATTGGTTCCAAAGAGAGACAGTGGCGCCCTCATTCGCTCTTTTCTATATTTCTACGCAATTATACAATAATTTCAAAAACCAATCCGGACTTCTTGTATTTGTTGCTGGTTTATATTTTATCGATACATTTTGAATTGATATATCGATTGTGTGCAAGTACTATCAATGAAACAGTTAAAAGTGTCCACTTTAGGCGGTTCAATTTATAATAACTACACAGAATCTAAACATGAATCCATAATGTATCGACGAACCGTAAACCAGGAAGGTCTACAAAAAGTCCGGTTTGTTTTTTGAAATTATTGTATAATTGCGGAGAAATGTAGAAAAGTGCGAATGGGCGTCACTGTCTCTCTATGACCTCTTAAATATATTCTATAAATTAATAGCTTCTGTCGGGCTACTTCCCGTTCCATACATTATATGCGCAAATGCGGAAATCCAGTCTCCACATTTGTGCAATATTCAAAAACAAAATCCAACTAATATGCAAAATTAATTCAGTTCGAACTAAAGTAGATGAAAGTTATTTAGCAGGTGATGATGGTATTTCTTTGAGTCGTGGAGCTTTTTTCAATATAATCCAGGATATATATCTAGCCATAAGTAGGTACTAAGAAGACATCTTAGCTCAGTTGGGTAGAGCGTCAGTTCTTGAACAATCGAGGTCTGGGTTCGATCCTGCCTCGTACCAATGAGTTACAATTCGTTATTTGGAATTTATGTACGAATGATAAAAATCATTACGGTGAAGAAAAACATCGTGAGGAAACCTGCACACTACTGAGAAGAAATTCATAGGTATATGTGAAGACTACCAATCGGCACTGGTGGCCCGCGTGGTGGACTATATCCCATACACTCTCAGTAGGAGAATAGGCCTGCGCCCCAGCAGTGGGGACGTATATAGGCTGACAGTTGTTGATGATAAGTCATGAAAAGTTTTATGCTGGAAGTAGCAATATACATATGAATTTTGATGAAAATTTAAAAAGGTTCTAGTGGAAATGCTATGAAGAAACTTCACGATTGTGAGACAAAGCAACGCGAAAAAAAGTGATTCCAGAAGGATGAGACGTTAAAAAGAACTAAGAGTAAGACTGATAATGAAATTTATCGATCGTGGAAAAAAGTTACATGGTAAGATTCGCGGAAACCACCTAACAAATTGCCAAACCGAATACCGATTGGTACACACTCCAAACGAGATCTCCTGATTGTAAGAAAGCGTGTAGCCACTAAGCTACTGAGGCGTAAGTACAAATGACACGTTCCGCGAATGTATAGCGCCAAGACCTAGTCTTGTACACTTAGAATTTAAAAGGCAATAATCAAATAAAAGTGATTTAGTTACCATTTCTGTATATTTTGGAGTAGTTTATTTGTACAAAAACATATAAAACGCACGAATCAGGTAAGACTTGACGTCGAAAACAAAGATGGCGTCAATAGAATGACATTTGACGTTGTCACTCACAAAAGAATTATTTTGTACAATTAAAATAAATGCAAAAATGTAATTCTAGTATGTTTCTATACATATCTAGATTATTACTTGATTTTTAAATAGTGTACAAGTGCAGGCCGAATTTAAAATAACTTTTTTCAACGATCTCCGGTCCGTCGCGTAATGACTTCTAAATGAAACTGCGAGCACTTGCACTTGGCACACTTTGCTTGCCAACCGTTTTGTAATGTAACTTAGCTGACGTAACTTAGCTTTAATGTGTACTTAATGTACTTACTACCAAGTTATTTTGCTTAATTTGTTGTATAACATTTGAATTAAACGTGCGTATTTCAAGATATGTTTTCAATGATGAATGAATCGAGTTTTGTTGATATGTAATACTGTGTATCTCTTACGAGTACAGTACAGTAACTTACAAAATGTTACTCAAATCTTACACCTCGTGATCTTCTGCTGATAAATAAACAACAGTGTTAATAGCACTGTTGTTTCGTACATCAAAGATAGCATACCTAATCAAAATATTTGTCGTGCTAAATTAAATCTGTCCGATCGACTATACGACTCAACCGGTCGTGATGAAATTTGTCTTGCACGTAGGAAATGTCATGGAGAAGGACATAGCTTCTTTTTATCCCGATTCAGTACCATGGGACAATTTTTAGTCCACACAGACAAAGTCGCGGGAAATAGTTTGTAGACTATTCGTAAACATGAATATATTCTCATCGCCTTTGCTTAAAGGCCAAATGTAAACTATTTTTGATGAACCACATACCCAGCTCAATATCTAGACTTTAGGTTGCATATTATGTAGCATACAAAACTGTATTGTTACATAAATAAGCTGAAGTGGCAATAGGCAGGACACATCGCTTGAAGAACGGATACACGATGAGCAGTAAACGTTCTAGAGTGGCGACCACGTACATACAGGGAAAAGTGAACCGGGCCGTCCCCCTAAGATTTACCGATGACCTAGTAAAGCGGGTATTCGCTGGATGCAAGTGTCTCGGGACTGGTCTTTGTGGCATAACATAGAAGAGGCCTATGTCCAGCAGTGGACGTTTACCAGCTGATCTATTGAAAAAGATCTGTTTGACAACACAGGAAGTGCGCGCGCTCCAGGGATCAAACGAATCACATTTAAAACCGGTCCAGGTGCGTACGCGCCGTACTTTCGCCGGTCTCGTGTCACGCCCGATATCGAGGTTATTGGCACAAGATTAACTTTTAATTAATGCTTTGGGCTTGAGGATTATCTCAAATGCGATTTTATTTTATAAGAAGACCAGTAGTTGTTATGTTACACATCACGAAATTACTCAAATTTTGAGCACCTAAAGCATTCTACTCAGAGCTAACTTTTTGACCGCCTCCGTGGCCTAAGGGCTAAATGTTGGGCTGACAATCCGGAGGTCTCGGCTTCGATTCCCAATGGTACCTATCGGTATTCAGTTTTGTTGGTGGAAGTGCATTTTCTATATCTGCCTGCCTGGCTAGCTACCACCATGTTATCTAAGTCTACCGCCAACAGAACCAGCGCCTCGTTAGCTTGAGGCTTCTCGGTGCGCATGCGTACCATCCAACGGCCTTATCATCACTTAACATCAGGTGAGACGAAGGCCAAGTGCAACCCATCAAACATAAAGAATAAAAGCTGCGCTTTAGGTGTTCCATACTTCGTAATGGTCAGTGACCAAGATCAACCCTTAATACCACAATTTCGCCTGATGTTAAGTGAAGATGTGGTCGACGATTACGCTTTGGTCTAAACAAGATGATGGCTAGAGGTATATACTCTTCACTTACCTCCAAATCGACCTTTACCAGGTATTCGATCCATCTAGTGAGAAGTCGACGAAGAACGTGGTTATCAAGTCGTCAATGGAACGTCAAGTTATCTTTCTTCGAGCTGTGACCTACCCACTGCTATTTCAGCTTATTGACTCGTCGAGCTATGTCGGTCACCAGTTCTTCCGCGAATAGTGATGTTATGACATAGAATTTTCGAGCATAGCTTAGCTATACACACAATTTAATTAGGTTGAATTTATGTGTAAAATGTAATGCGGACGAAACTACCTTTCAAACATAAGACCGTGAAACCGTATGCAGTTGAGATAAGCTTTAATTTCCAACAAGAATGATACTCGGCAATCTTGGTACTAAGTACCTGTCCCTAGTTGCAGCTGGTTGCAAAACTTCCCTCCGACAAGACTGGCTATACTTTATTGCGCAACTCATTCTGTTTATGTGCGCCTGGTACTTGAGTTAGACAGATTGGCAAGCGAAGTACGTGACGGTGATTGAGAGTTAGAATGGCGAGTGACAACGTGTAAAGAAGAGCTTTGTGAAGACTTGGATATTAGCATCACATTGTGGATTGTAGATTCCATCTCATCAAGTAACTATGTTTAAAACACTACATACTTATTTATACTGTTTTGGTTATTCCTAGTATTCTTATATATTATTGTTAGCCGCTTTCCCTTTATTGATCAGCGTTTTCGCCGGCAAAAGCTTCATAGTAAATCATCATTTAAAATAGGATGGCTGGTCTTGTGAAATATGAGTAATTACATCATTATCATTCAAGTTCATTGTGAATCAAAATTTTCATTTTTACTGACCACCTAGGGTTCAGATATAGATGGCATCTGGTCCCAAGTACTCTGTCGGTATTACTGTCTATCTAAACACACTTATAAGAAAAACATAACAAAATATATATTGTCAAGTCTTGAGAATTAAATAGTAATACGAAACTATTAAGTAACGAGAGTTTTTTTCAAAAACTACTCTTGAGGTTTGGCAGTAAATTTAAAAAATTATTTTGTAATATTTTTTATAAATAAACACTTTTATATAGCGGCTATTTTAGCTAACATTAAAGTTTTACGATGGCAATATTTACTCGTTCTTCCCGAGATTATAATCGGATGTACTTTTTAGGTAATTAATTATATCAAATACCGTTTATTTTAAAAGATTATTGTATAAGAAGTATGAAAGTATTCTGAGCGAGTCCCCGTACAGATTATTCACGAGATACACACAATATAATAGTGTGTAGTGATTTTATGAATTATTTATCGTAAAAATTACTCGAGACTTGTTTTAATTGTTTTTTAATGCGTTGTTTGTTTTTATGAGCCACGATGTTAGCCAGAAGCAAAAAACACGAATAACCACGACGACGTGTGTACATTTTGTCAAACAATAAATTTAATTTATTTTGTTTGAGCTAACGTGATAGCGGCCGGTTGGCTCGTTGCGTAGATATGCCAGACACAGAACCGTCGAAGTATTTTTTTATTATTATTTCAAGATAGATCAACACAAAACATCTCCCGATTCTTCTTATCCGTCGTGTAGATTTCAATGTAGATGACTGTCCTTAGAAACCCTAGGTCAGAGTTGTTGAGCCGCCATAGTCCTCTGACATGGCTCATTTAGCTACTATATGTCGTTGATAGTAACCGGTAACCAGGGATTAACAAGGGGCCTTCTGAAGCAAGGAATCGTCTCACATTTCAGACAATCAAGTAATTCAGTCTGCAATGGCCAAACCAAACTGTAAAACTCTTACAAAGTGATTTTAACAACTCGGAAACTTGAGCATGTGCTCCGCGTTTGAATCTAACGCTCAAACAACTGCGTCACGGAGGATGTAAATGTATATTTATGATGAAATATAAGTGTTAGTATGGTGTGGTATACTATATATATGTGAGTTTATCACATTAACGTTTTTGTTTGTCACACTTTTGTTTTTACAAAACATCAATGAGGATGATTTATTTGCTGTCTGTCCTCTCGCATGGCTAACAATTTATTAATCAATTGTTACGGAAATAAAAGATTTAATTACTTTATTACACTGTAAGGCTTACGTTGGCTTTGGAATAAGAACATCTCATGTCACGAGACTGAAAATGTCAGTAGACGGGCTGCAGCATCACCTAGCTAGCAACAACGATAACATGCCACCAATTCGTCTTCGGTGCTTTCCGCAGCAGACTTTGAAGATGATGATTTACTTGATGTACGAGTATCAGTATAATAACAGTGCTGTCACTGACCGCAAAAAAATCTCAGGTTGCTTCCGAACACAACTAATTTACTGATTTGTCACCGCAATTTTCCAACACCAAAGGCGAGTTAGTTTCGCTTTCTGCCAATCCTGCGTCTTCAACATCAAAGGTCAATCGTTGGCGGTGAGATCGAGCGTGAAGCCGTCGTGCTCTGATGCTCTCCGATTCACTCATTTTGAAATAAAATTGTATATTGTTCTCTACAATTTGATTTTCGTCAATCTTTGCTCTGGGTGTGGCACTGGGTTTATTTATTTTATGTTACAAAACAAGATATTTACAAACTTTAAATTGTCAAAGCATTGCTTTTCTAAATGTATGACGGGTTTGGACTTGGCCTTCATCTCGCCGGATGGTAAGTGATAAGAGCGCACCCAGAAGCCTCAAGCTATAATGAGGCACTGGCTCTGCTACCTTTAATACCAGAACACAACAGTGCTATTAACACTGCTGCTTGGCGGCAGACTTAGGTAACCTGGTGGTATCTAGCCAGGCGGACGTAGAAAATGCTCTACCACATACCAAAACGGTTAACAATAGACTCTACATTGCGAATTGAATCCGGGACCTTCGGTTTGTCAGTGCAAGCGTGTAGCTATTCGGCCAGACTTTTCGTCAGTTTTTAATCATGTTTATTTACAGTGCTCACCTAATTTCTTCAAGTTATATTTCTATAAGTTGATGTTTAAAAAGTCTATCATTTATTTAGTAATTCCCTACATCATGAAACGAGTATGTTTCTATTTAAAGCGGTTTAGTTAAGACGTTAATATATGAATGAGTCAGTCATAGAAGCATTTTATTTAAAGATTTTATGGCATTTTCTATTTACCATTTAAACCAGACACAGACAAATTACACATACATAAATGCAATGTTTGCAATAAATTAAACAGAAACAACTAATATCCTACCCTAGCACGGGTATTTTTCCTATTTGGGAGGATATAGTCCCGCACCAGTCTTAGTCTATTGTCAAGTGCTTCGTTCTATAGGTGCAATTTGTAGTCATATTGTCAAACCGTAATAATAATAAATACAAACACACACATATATAAAACAAATTAAAACATACACAACACTACAAAAATTAATAAAAAAAATGCCAAGGTTCTGTGTGAGGAGCTGTCTCAGCACCCGTCCTGCAGCATGCTGCACCACACTGATTTTCAGCCAGACCCTGTTCTAACAATATTTTCATAACGAAATATCTGTTCCTTATACAAAACTGCTCTTTGTTAAGGGTCCATATTTCTCCGCAATCATACAATAATTTTAAAAACCAAGCAGGAGTCTTAGTCATGTATTGATACATCGATTGTGTGCAGTTTCTATCAATAAAACAGTTAAAAGCTAACACTTTAGGCGGTTCAATTTATAATAATTGTACAGAAACTATACACGAGTTGATAAAATGAACACCACCAAAGACTACAAAAAATCTGACTTTGTATCTGGAATTATTCTATAAGAACTGATCGGGGTGCCACCTACACTCTATGGACCCATAGTCAACGGTCATTCGTCGAAAAGTCTTTATTTCTAGAAATTTTCATCACATCAGTTATCACCAAAAGGAAAATCACGTGAGTTTCCAAGTTTTCCAAGCTGCGCGTGGGCAAGCGAGCACCTAGCGTGCAGCCAGCTGGAGAAATCATCTCAGTTATGCATATTCACAACTATGGCTTTCTCTCTCAGACATTCAGCGGCGCGACGCGACGGCCGATACTCGTGAATTAGGTAATAAATATTTTACAGTAAAAGCGCGCGTCTCGAAACTCTTGTTTTCCAGGTTAAACACCGCTGTAGCCGAGTGGTAACACATTTGGACTCAGGATTTCGAGGTCATAAGTTCATTTAGAATCGGGACTGCGTTGAGTTCGTGGTTTCATTCTTGTCAACATTTTGCGTCATACGAAATTAAATTGTTAAATATAAAATACGTTTATTTACATCGAATATAGTGCTGATGACAGCAGCCTGAAGATTTTAGTTTCTCATATTCCACATAAATTGTTAAATATTTTAACATGTTTTGAATATACCTCACACTTAAGAACTATACATATCATTTTAAAACCACCGTTACTTTATAACGAACTAAATTCTTTTTATCATCATCATCATCAGCCGGGAAACGTCCACTGCTGGACATAGGCCTCCTTCATGGAACGCCACATCGACCGGTCCCGAGCCACCTGCATCCAGCGACTCCCTGCGACTCTAAAGGGCCAGGTCATCGGTCCATCTAGTAGGGGGACGGCCCGGTAGACGTTTCCTTTTTTAATGCTATAAATATGATGCTTAAACCATCATCTTTTCAACTGCTATCCAGTAATTCTATAACAGAATAGATACTTTTTCTAACAGCCAATCACGCAATTTACGCTCGAGAAAGATTCTCGGCAGTTCTCTTATATACTTCGGAATCATATTGTAAACCGTTATTAACATAATAAAACAATTATTTCTATACAGCGAAGTTCTACATTTAGGTATTAACAGACGTGTTGGAGTTTCAGAGGGTTCATTTAATCGTACTAAATAAAACAGTCGAGTGTATAGACAGTAAAACTTGGTAATACTTAATAGTAGGTAGTCATGTGTGTACTTCGCCTTACAGTTTCCTTCTGAATGCAAATTGATAACCAAAGGTCAGCGCGCTGAGTAACCCTCGGTGGAGCCTGACAGCAGTCCGAACATGACTCGCTGTGACGGACTAGACGGACTATAGGTCAAGAACACTTCAAATAGTGCACGGAAGGCATTTCTGCAAAGATTAATAAAAAACGTGACCCCATTATTGAAGGCACTCGTTTATTGCGAGATTTTGTTGGGTTCCTCATCAGAATGATTCGTCTGTTTCCGTTATATCTTCTCGTTTGATCAATTTATTAATAATTAACCGGTCCATTCGTTCGAGAGCTACGATGCCACAGACAGACATTGGCTTCAAACTTATAACACCCCCTCTTTTTGCGTCGGGGGTTAAAAAGAGGCCGGAGTCCTGATAATTAAGCAATTATTTAAGCAATCCCTGAAACGCTGAAGAGGGACCAGTTAGAAAAAATCTTAGATCCGGGGCTGAAACATTCAGACTAACATGACCTAGTTCTGCACGTCCACCCACCAGTAAATCGCAGAAACAATTTCACGAGTGTGAAATCACTCTCCACGAAATACCCGGTCATCTGGCAAACAATGGCTCCCACAGCGTCATTTGTGGTATCCGACGTCACGGTCAGTTTGGCGCGGAGAGCGGCGCGCGCGCACTCAAGGTCACCAACGATACTTATCATACGAATTACACTTACATTGCATAGCTCAGATTATACATATCTTGGTTCTGTATGCTTCCGCGGGTTAACAAAGATTTTCATAAGACACGGAAGCATGTATGCTGGCTTATGCCCGTGATTTCGTCAACGTGGACTTCAAACTATCCCACGGGAACTATAGTTGTTTCATTGGAATAAAATGTAATCTAGCCTTTTCCGACTCTTCAACTAGGTATCTATATAAAAAAAGCCGTCCTATTACTGATAACAGGCCGGACACTTAAAACAAATGTCGTGATATCGGTTCCTATTGCCATACATCGAACGGATTACGTTTGTATACGTGCGCCATACTAACGATCCTTGAACTGGTCACTTTCTTGCGGCAGAGGTAAGGTATCACGGATCGGTGGGAGACGGTGTACGTCCTCAGGGAAGCAAGCGGCCTGGGTCGGTGGCGATACCGATGTTCAGCAGAGGACTGTTCAATAGTGGACGATAGAAGCGAACTTTTCCGTTCTACAAAGAATACAGACAACCGCAGGCGAATAAACACATAAAATTTCCTCCAATAAAACAGGTTCCGTCAGCTCAAATGAAGCACGGCGCAGACCTTGCTTCTGTTGTTGTGGAAATTACCTTCCTAGTTCTAAAATAAATTGTTTACTGGTTTGTTCTATTGTCTATCATAATAGAGATAATTTGTCAAAGGCAATTCGAAGTTGACAGCGAGAAATACTCAGGTTAAGTTGGAAATAGTTTACGAGTCTAAAAAGTCTTAATAATTGTGCGAGTATCAAATGAGCACTGGCAAGTGCGGTAAATACGTTTAATTTAGCAGAAAAACTCACAAAGGGTTTCGCTTCATCATTTATTACGCTGAGGTGTTGGAATTCCCTCGCGGGTTTTGTGTTTGGTGAGCTCTTCAAGGCTATAATGAATATTCTATTTCTATGCAAGTTTGTAACATCATTGACTAATATATATAATAAATCAATATCTTCCCATGCTTCCTCTATCGAATCTAGTTACACTTGGGGCTTATCTCAGAGTTCTCGCCACTCGGCCCCTGCCGCTGTGATCTAACGTTAGAAAGTCGATTTGTCAGTAATGAGCCGAGAAAACTCCGGCGAAATAATAACAGAGAAAATATCATTATGTCAGCTGCGATCACGACTTATGAAGACTCGAATGGCGCGATTTGATACCATTCTGTCTCGTGTTAAAGACTCTAGCGGTGTTTTATTGTGTCTATGAAAGAGAAAAGCTAATTCAGGAAACGTAAAATCATCTGACGGTTCCGTGTTTTTCCAATGTTTGCTAACAGAACCTTTGCTGTCTTTTGAACCGCAATCATCATCAGCCGGGAAACGTCCACTGCTGGACATAGGCCTCCCTCATGGTACGCCACATCGACCGGTCCCGAGCCACCTGCATCCAGCGACTCCCTGCGACTCTAACCAGGTCGTCGGTCCATCTAGTAGGGGGACGGCCTGGTAGACGTTTCCCGGTGCGTGGTCGCGACCACGTATCGGGAACCGCAATATAGGCAGTTTATTTTGTTCTGCACTTGGCCTTGATCTCACCTGGTGGTAAGTGAGGATAGGACTGTTGGATGGCGCACCTAGAAGCCTCAAGCCAATGAGGATCTGTCTGTGTTGCCTTTTATACCAAAACACAATGGTGGCAAGAGTTAGGTAACATGGTAGCTAGCCAGGCAGACATAAAAATGACGTATCACCAACCAAACCGTGTACCGACAGGTACCCCAACTGGGAATAGAACCCAGGACCTCCAAGTAGTCCAGCTAGTTTGGTTGGTCATGGAATATGTGTTGTTCCGCCGTGTGGTCTCAGCTTTAGAATAGGATCATCCCATTTCATTACGCGGTTGTCGTAAAAAGCGGCTAAAGGCCGTTTGTTTCAGCTTCTTTATTTGACAGATATATTTACGCAATACATGCTTTTTAGAAACCAAAGGTATTGAAAAAATAAATCGTCTGACACTGAGCAATAAGCTTGCTGTTCAACTCCAGTCCAGTTTTGACCATGATTAATAAGTAAAAAGACAATTTTAAAGTTCCAAATGCACGTGACTGCGACACGAGAACGCTCGCTCCGGAACCAAGGTTCAGTGTATACATTATTATAAACATAAAAGGTGCGTCAGGACACTTACATTCAACGAATGCAACAAAATAAAGGTCAACCCACCTATACCTACACGTGCATTCATCACGAAGTCTTACTATCAAAAGTCTGGTCACGTCGACAGCAACACACTTTATCGAACCCACCCTAATTCACTTCCGTTGATATTTCTCAGCTGGAAGATGCCAGCTGGACACTAGCCTCCAAGCGACACAGGAGCTATCCCAGTAGATTTGCTAATTTGGAGTATAATTTTATTTTTGTCTGCAATTTTTCTTGGGAACTCGTAAAGGTATCAAGTAGAAATTAATATTGGATACACAAGTCTGCTGTCCCTTGAAGCTGTGAAAAAATTAAGCTTCTCGGTCAACGCATTAAAAAATACGAATGTTAAACATTTTTGCTCATTGATTGAAGTTTGTCATTTTTAGTAAGTTTATTATTTATTATCGGTACGGAACCTCGGGAGCGTGAGTCTGACTTGACCGGCCTTTTCGGACGTCCTTACGTCCGCTGGAACGACAAACCGCAATTCCTCAAAGCGACTCCTCGAACATTAGTAAGTCGGCGGCGGACACCAATCAGAGCAAATCAAGTCACCCATTGATCGAGTGAACTCTGACCGTCTGCCCGCGCTAAATATAAACAGGAGCCATTGTCACCGAGCGACGAGGCGTGATGTACGTTACACTGCTTCAGTACCGTTCACTCACAACCGATGGTATTCTACAAGGACACACTTCACCTCAAAAGTCACTTTTGAATCACAAAATTTCATAACTATTAAATAAACAGCATAGAATAACTAGAAGGGTTTGAAAAGGATTAAGAGGCTATGTTGGTAAGACCACGTGGTCGGTTTCAAGGTTAAATTGTTTTGTAGCTGTCCCTCTCCGAGCCCTATCCTACCCAAGCGCGTACGGTGAAACAGCATATATTATGCGATGTTATCCACCCGTTATTTGGATGTTTCGTAGTCCAAGGATCATTTGAAGGATACAGTATATTATGTAACCATTTTTTTAATACAGTATACTAATGAAATTTCAGATGTCGGTGGTTTTTCCAAATTGTTCTAAATTGATTCATACTCTTGTAAATCAGGTTCAAAGTTGCGGCTTTTTATTACCGAAAAATACAATACTTTGACGCCCTGTAACTCTGGAAGTATATATTTAAACGAAAATCTGACTCACCACCGACACAGATATTTGTTTCTAGATTGTGTCTTGAAAATTTCATAGATTTTCATAGCTTAATACTCAAAATATGACTGGACTACGTTTGTATGGGCGCTTTGACAACAGCATAGCCTCTTAAGGATCCTTTTATCCCGATCGAAGAAGTGGTTCTCGTGGGATAATTTCTAAGCTCTGCGTGGACGAAGTCGCCTGCAAAAGGTAGTCTGCAATAAAAATTAAACGATATTTGTAAAACTAAACAAACGTTTGACCAAAAAACAAATAACAAATTCAATCAAATAGAAAACGTGACCTAACGATCAGTCCTACACTTATTAAAAACTGTACCAAGGTAGTGGAGTCCATAGATAATTTAGCAACGTGAATGTCACGACATTCTCTCACACACAAATGACAAATTTAACAACAATCAAGCCGGTCGGTGCTGTGTTGTATTGTGATGGAATTTCTGTACAAAATGAGAACCGTTTGATTACGAAACGTTAAACATGGGAGTATGGGGCAATAGCACGATTATAAATGCAGACGAAGGATTTACAATCATTCCAAGTGAATTGAAAGTTATTTGCGTATATATATATATATAAATCCCGGTATCATTTCTGCGTCTTTCCAAAAATCCGCTAATTCTGCGTCCACCTGTTTTTTTGTCAATCCCGCTTGTAGTTTTTGTGAATACTTTCCTAATAATTACATAGATGGCGATAGTAGCACTTACTTAATCGTAACATGCGAAATGTACTATACATTTTTCATTTCACCCTCCATGCTGACTCCTACTATTCTGCGGCGAATGTGGAGTCCGTTCGAGGTCAAATCTTTTATTTTAATTACAAAATGAATACCAAACAATTTAGGAGTATATTATTATTATTGTGTTAGATGGTTTCGTTGCATGTTGTGTGCGCTAAAAGCAGTCGACATTTCTTTATTAGGATTGTCTACCTATAGTTTCTTGCTACAATTTAAACTTAGAGTGGAACATAAATATTTGAACGATAAGTAAAAAGTCCGGGGGATCCAGGAATCGCAGTTCTTCCGTCGAGAGTGTGCAATCTTTTTTATTATTATTAGTTAAGATAGACCAACACTTGACCTCAAACTCACCTGATGGTAAGTGACGATGAGCTCGACGATGTTACGTGTTGGTCTAGAAGGTCTCTTCTTTTGAAGATTCCCAAGTTGTAATTTTCGGGGAACACGGAAACCGGTAGTGTATTCCATATTTTTGCTGTACGCACGATAAATGTGGAAGCGAAACGCTTCGTGCGAGCTGTAGGAATATCAACAGTGTACGGGTGAAGGTCTGCCGTTCTTCTGATTGACCAGTACTTGAACGGCGAAGGTGGAATCAACAAAAATAGCTCCTGCGCACACTCTCCAAAATGTATCCTATAAAATACCGAAAGGTAGGCAACCTGACGCCTATGTTTCAGGCTTTGGTACTTTGCCTTAAGTAGCGTATCGTTGCCTATCAGTCTCATAGCTCGACGCTCCACCGAGTCCAAAGCAGCTAGTTGATAGCGAGCTGAACCATCCCAAAGATGGCAGAGGTATTCCATACATAATCTTACTTGAGCGCAATATAGACTCAAGAGCTGTGATGGCTGGAAGTACCGTCTGACCTTCGATAGGATGCCTAGTTTTTTGGCCGCAGTTTTTGCTATGGACTCGATGTAGCTCCCGAAATTGAGATCAGACGAGATTTCCAATCCCAGGAGCTCAAGACGGTTTGTTATCGGTATGGATACATTTTGGAAAGATGGAGCAAGGTGAAATGGACTCCGCTTCGCTGTGAACAGACACGCCTGTGTCCTTCGACGCATTGAATTTAACTGAATTGGCTTCGCCCCAATCGACACGGCCTTCAGCGTCAGTTCAACACGTTCTACCGTTTCCTCTCTGAGGGAACGGGTGTTCAGACTGCTGGCCTGTGCGGTGGTGGACACATAGCTCTCCGTTACTGTGCTGTCATCTGCGTACCCAAAGATACCGGGCATTATAAGCAGGTCGTTGATGTGCAGCAAAAATAGAGTAGCAGAGAGAACAGATCCCTGAGGGACACCAGAATTGATGCTCAGCAGATCAGACGAGCAGCCGTCAATGACTACTCGAATCGATCTGCCCCTCAGGAAGTCCGATATCCACAGGCACAAGCCAGCAGTTACCCCATAAGCTGGAAGTTTACTGATAAGGCTATCATGCCAGACCCTATCAAAAGCCTTCGAGATGTCGAGTGACACGGCAATAGCCTCACTGTGTTTCTCGATGGCTTCGCTCCATTTGTGAGTGGCATAAATGAGAAGATCCCCAGTGGACCGGCCACGGCGAAATCCGAACTGGCGGTCACTGAGGAGATCGTTAGCTTCCAGATACGCCAGGAGGCGGTTGTTTAATGCACGCTCCATAATCTTGCAGAGTATGGAGGTGATTGCGATGGGTCGGTAATTGTTAGGGTCAGCACGACTGCCTTTTTTAGGCACAGGCTGCACGTTAGCCAACTTCCAGGACTCGGGGACTTTCCCAGTGCTCAGGGAGAGTTTATACAGGCGTGTCAGGACAGGGCACAACTCGGGTGCACAGTTCCGCAAGACTATTGCTGGGATGCCATCTGGACCACTGGCTTTATTCACGTCTAGATTGCGAAGTATATTAAGTACCTCCTTTTGATGTAAATGGATATCCGGCATTTCGGAATCACAACGGGGTACATTTGGTGGAGTTTTGTTCACAGTGTCTAGACGTGAGTTGCTCGCAAAAAGAGATGCAAATAGGTTTGCTTTCTCAATCGCGGAGTGAGCCAGTGATCCGTCAGGTTTCACCAGTGGAGGCAAGGACGGTCGTCAGAAATTTGCCTCGACAGATTCGGCAAGAGACCAGAATGCTTTACTCCCAGAAGGGTAAGAAGCTAGTCTGGCTCCAATACGGCCAATATGGTCAAACCGAGCCTTGCGCATAGTCTTCTTGCAGGACTTGGCAGCTGCGTTGAACGCTTTCTTTAATCGACGTGTGTCCGGAGCTTTACGACTACGAGCATCTGCCCATTCCAGGTAAGCGGAGTGTTTTCGTGCTTCAGCTCTCTTGCACTCCGAATTAAACCAAGGGCGAGCTTTACTCTCGAGTGACGTGTCGAAGTACGGAATGAAATACTCCATAGTTCGACAAATCACATCTGAGATTGAATTAGCGCAGCTCGACGGATCGTCTGTACTGAAACACGTTTGCCGCCAAGGATAAGATGCAAAGAAATGACGCATCTCATCCCAATCTGCTGACCTGTATCGCCAAACTCGCCTAGTTCCCTTGGTACTAGGGTCAGCAGGTGAGTAAACAGATACAGATTTCACCAGACAGTGGTCAGAGGTACCTAGTGGGGAGGAAACCGACACTTGGTATCTGTCTGGATCAATTGTCAGTAGAAGGTCCAAGCAGTTTGCGGTGTGATCATCGACGTCCGGTACTCTCGTTGCACAAGTTACCAGCTGGGTGAGATCTAGCGAAAGAGCTAATGCCCGCGCCTCTCTCCCAGCGTGGTCGGTCTTCTGGTATGGGAACAACCATTGTTGATGATGAGTATTAAAGTCCTCCAGAAAAACGAGTTGTGCAGACGGGTACCGTTGTTGAGCAGCTTCAGCTGCTTTGCCGAGATAATCACATGGCCTCGTCGTGTCCTGATCAGTTCCATGTGACCTGTAAACAGCAGCGTAGACTAGCTGGTGCGTGCCTGTATCCACCAGTAACCACATTACAGAGAAGCTTGGGTCCTCAAGGTTCCGGAGACGCCGACAACAGATGTCATCACGGGCATACGCACAAACTCCAGCTTTGCTGGCAAATTTGTGCTCCAAGGACCAAGTACCCTGGGTAATTGAGGTATGCTGTGTCTGTCGGACATCTGATCTGAGTCTCCGTCAGAAAGAGCATGTGCGGCCTCTCAGCCTCAAGGTGTTGATGGACTGAAACGAGATTGGAGTGCAGACCTCGAATATTACTGAGGTGCACTTTGAGCGCGAGGACGTGCTTCCGCTGTGGGATTCTCTTTTCTGTATTTCATGTGGGTTTTTTGGTTGGAAGAGTGAAATAGGCAGGATGAAAGAAGTGGGACGAGACGCGGCACTGCTAACCCAGTGGTGCTTACCATGTTCCCCACTGATGGTAAGCTAGTTTGGAGCGCGCAGGGACGCCCGACCCCCCCGGGAGTGGCCATCGGGTCCTCGCATCCGGTCGCCAACCGGCACGATGGAGCACCCCGGGGTTTTTCACAAGGTGGCGGGGCAGCCTTAACCAGCAGTAACCAGCCACGGCCGAAGCCTACCACCGGTAAAGATGCTGCTCGTTTAGCGCCACCCAGGGGTTACGTGTAGGCATCTAGGGCAAAACCTACGGACGCGAGCAGCTTCGACCCCCAAATGATTCAATCAACCCCCCAACCAATGACCCCAATCAAAAGAAACATGATTAGCACGGGACACCACCGATAGTGAATCATCATTTAGTGATATCAGTAACAGCGATGTCACATCGACATTTGACCAGATGATTTCTACAGCAATCAACGAATCATTTAATTTGGCGGATTCTGAGCGGACGTATTCGGACAGTAGTGACTCGGAAATAGATTATCACTATTTTCTAAAGTGCGCTCTTTGTGGAAAAGACAACAGTAATCCTTTATACAGCTACTGCGAAAAATGTTTCAAGATCAGAAAATGTTTCAAATTGAAATCTAACCGAAACAGCAAAGACAGTACAAATAAAAAATTCAGTGAGCAGGATCTTAGGAGGAGAGAAGACATGACTAATGAAAACACGAGATCATATAGGTGTTACTTGCGATCACGCAAACGCTGCGCTGGAGATTCTGCTTTGGAGCAACCACCGCAAAAATATGCTAAACAAGATTTGGATGTTGTGCAGTACTCTGTTACTGGGCGTTTCATAATATACTGAACATATTGTGGATGTTTAATTTGTCCAGTTGGGCTAGATTTATTTAAAGGACCCTAATGGTCTGCCTGCAAACATTGAAGGATTTGAAAATTTGAATTTCCATTAAGATTTCTCATGATAACAGCTCGGTGCTGTCATTTCTTACTACTTACCTACTGTATTTCTAAAAATAAAAATAGCACACTAATAATAATAATAGTACCTATTTTTATCAATTCTATATTTATCAATAATAAAGATGTTATTAGTATTATTATTTTCACGAATATAGTATGGTAAGTAGATTTTTCTCTTCTGAATATTGATGTTACTAGAGTAAGTGGTTATCGAAATTAATTGGACGTAGTTTTGCAAAAACGTTCCAATCCACAACATGCTCAAAATGGAGTTAATCACACCAGCGTACTTGATTAATGGCCTCCCACCATGTGACAAAAATACTTTTGTGAAAATGTAAATTATAGCTCATTTTCCAAATGTTCCAACCCACACTTTTCATAATCTATAGCACATTTTTAAGGTAAAAATGATCCAACCCTCTTGAAAAATGAGGTTAGCATAGATTAATATTTTGCAATAATGATTCAAAAAGCTTAGAACGTTTTTACGAAATAGATTTTCATTTGCACACCATTTTACAGTAATGTTTCAAAATGATTGGAACGTTTTTGCATAACAACGTCCAATTGCATTGATTTTTTATTAAAACACACACTCACAGGGCGCACCATGTGTAAGTAGGTATGGAGCACTGCGAGTGTGTGTATTATTTTGCTTCATGAAGCTGTTCTTGTCTGAACCTACAATGAAACTTTAAACGTCAGTATTACGTATAACATTTGCTAAAGGAGATGGACAATTTTGGCTACCAAATGATAGCTCATTATGAGTGCTGTTTTATTATATTTTAATTATATTATATATATTTTTGAGGCGCATTATTAAAAAAATACCAATTCATACACGCTATTTTTCATGCGAAATACGCGCATACAGCCACTTTGTCAAGTGAAATTAAATGCGCCTCTGAAAAAAAAAAGAAAACAGCTTTTGAAGTGGGCTTTCATTAAATATTTTTGCTTGATTTTGACTCACTATTGTGCGTCCGGCGGCAAAATGAGTCCGCACCGCACCGCAATAGGCAGTACAGAAGAGGGTAATGGGTGAGAACCAGTGTGTGCCGAAGGGCGCAAAACAGTTGTTAGGATGGTTTAAAATATACATTTAAGGGGTAAAAAGCGCGCGGGGGGAAAGGTATACGTCGCCGCGTGCAGCGCCACAGTGGCGTGCGGCGGAGTTGCGAATTAAAATTTCACATTCGGAACAAAATTACGTCCGAACAAAAACTTCTTAAATAATAGCCTAGATGTCAGAACCGTCGCTGAAGTAAAAATAACGGCGATTGCAATCTGGCGTCCGTATACGGACGCAATAGCGCGGTGGACGCAGGATTAAATGAGAATTTGGCAATAGGAGGACGCAAGATTGTTTGTGGGATATATATATATAAAATATATATATAAATGCGTTATGTTTCTTATAGTTTTAGAAGATTTCAAGTAAGCTAGGTGACAGCCGCACCTACGGGACACAAGTAGACTTCTTGTAGTCGTATTATTGAATTAGATTTGACATTCTATAACCAACAAAGTGTTTATAGTGTAGAATTAATAAAACAACAATTACAACTTCATCGTCGTCAACACCCTACACATGTCCCCACTGCAGGGGCTCAGTCCTACTCTCTTAAATACAGAGAGTGTATGGGACATAGTCCACCACGCGGGACCAGTGCGGATCGGTAGAATTCACACACACCTTTTCAATTTCTTCTCAGCAGTGTTCAGGTTTCCTCACAATGTTGTCCTTTACAGAAAAGCCAACGGTAATTATTCTTATCATTCGTACATAAATACCAAACTTAACCAACCAAAACAATATCAAAAGTTATCCAAAACCATTAATAAATCTAACCTACAAATATTCAGTTCGACCAGTAAGTGCAGTGAGCAGTGGGTGTGAGATACAGTACCGAGCGGACCGGTTCGACTCCCCGGCGAGGCGTGACCTACTGCACCCGAAACGATGGATCGCTAACAGCGTGATTCATGCTGATGAGTCGAGTGGACTGGTCGGACGAAGACACCAATGTCCCGAAATATTGGTCCCGATTTTATTGTAATGGACTTTAAAAGGTTTTTGTTCTGTAATAAATAAAGTTAATAATTTGATTCATAAACGAATTAAACTAAAACTATTTACTCATATATAAATATTTACAGACTCTTCCAAACATTGGATAAGCAAGAAATACAAGTTTCGATTCTAACTTTACTCGTTACAGCTTTGTATTTGTTTTATTACATTCATGCAAATTTTTAAATTATACAAATCATTTAAAACGCAACGTTGCTAAATAAAATGTGATATTTATTCATTTTACAAAGCGCAAATAATCCGAATTGCGAGACACAAAAAAACTTTCACTCGTTAATAAAGTACCCAAATATGATTTTACTATAAATGGAAACGCAGGAAATTAAATATAAGTAAAACTAGGCTAATCTCTTCAAAATTAGGTTACGGACACACAGAGGACTTAGATTTGGTATTATGTATTTCATGGTAAAAACACGAACCTTGTCCCGTAATGTCCCGCGCCATAAAACTACTATCTCTAGCTCCTGGAGGAGTATTGACAAGGTTAACAAATGTAACTGTTATGTTAATTTCTGTTAAACTTAACAATACGAGTAGTAAAGAAAGTGTTTGGATTGTGCTTTTAACAACCGTTAGCCGCGGGGTTTCCATTGTAGAATTGGAATACTACATCATTTTGCTATAAAAACTAACAAAATATAAATATCGATATTATACCCTGTCAACGCAATACTTAACGAAATAAAAGAATTATTACCAATTACCAAAACGACTATATACGAAAAAATTAACCGTGTGGCTCAGAGAAAGGGGTAAGTATAAAGTAACAGATATTTTATATAAATAAATTGTGTACACCTATCTTATATAATTAAATATTTTGTACGTCATCAATAGGGCTAAATGTGCTGTACTTTCATAATGACGTGACATCTTTGCCTGCGAGCAAACCACCACATTTACTGCAATAAACGATTTCTATTCTATAGTCAATATCATGTTTTTAATTTTAGCATTCTCTTAGAAATATTATTTCCATAGTTGCTTTTTACGACACCCACGTGATGATAAAGTAGATCATATTCTAATGCCGATATCACAAGGCCGATATTTGCAGTATTCTCCCAGTTTATTTCACCAAAACTTCTGAATGTACACCTCCCATCAAAACGATCTGTTCCTAGTAGCTTGAACAGTGACTTCCTTTAAACTTTACTTGGTATCGATATACGGTAGCAATGTATGTTGATTACACCCGTTACAGTTACATAACTGAGTTGAAATCTGTATAAATACAAGAAAGTCGGGTTAGTTAAACCATTTGTATCAAGAACGTCGGGACAATTTTTTAAGATCTTTGATTTTTTGAATTCATCTCCGGCTCAAATAATTCACTAAAACTCCTTTCTTCATACATAGAAGAAATTCAAAAGATGTGTGTAAAGTGTACCAATCCTCACTGGTCCCGCGTGGTGCACTATGTCCCTCTGTAGGAGAGTAGGCCTGAGCCCCTGCAGTGGGGACATAATATACAGGCTGTTGATGATGATAAATTCACAACCTAACAGAAAGTCAGAATGACTAGATTTTTGCAGAAGGGATAGTTGAAAGGCTAATTTTATCTCGATTGATCGAGTAGTTCCTATGGGATAAATCCTAAAGTCCACGCAGACAAAAAAGCGTTCAGCGACTAGTAACGTATAAATCAGATACATATTAGTTTATATACGAGTATATACTTAAAACTATAGTAAAACAACACAACCCAAAAAATCACAGTGAAACGAGGTTACAATGCAACACACCTGTCCGACTTCCTATTGCACCTCGCTCCGCAAAAACTTCGAGTAAATACCCAAGAAAAACATTCTACAGACAGGCCCCAGTACAACATGGCGCCGAATATGAAAAATTGCAAAAAGCGACCCGGCCACGAGCATTTTTGTCTTACCTTCACGGCGAATGAACGCCAGTGGCTTTTTTCTAAGAGATGCTATTGCCCATCGATTTCGTACAAAGAATCGACGGTCTGTTGATTTTAATGACAGGGCTGCCAAAATATGTGGTAATAACTGCAGGGTGACGTTGAATCTGACAGCTGTAGTCATTGAATGAGTTTATTAAATCAAAACGAACTGTCTGAGAGCGCTGGCTTCGAGCTCGGATGATTTGAGTAATAATTAACTTAGAAGTCATATTTACTACGTATTGTAGAAGGATTTAAATATGTCATAATATATTTAGGTCTATTTTCAGGGCAGGGATGCATTTCACTAAGGATAAACATACTTTGATGATGATATCTCTAATTTCATATCTTTAGGCAATCAATGACGGTGTACCTAATCGAATACTGGCAACCAAAACTTTGCTTCTTGCCATTACATAGCAAAATTAAAATTTAGGATGTTGACAATTCAATTATTGTTTAACTTTAAATTTAAGTATCTACGTTAAATATAAATTCTTAGATATCGGTATTATCTGCACAACAATAATCTGTATACATTATAGAAGAGCGGGGTCTCCTAATACAAGCTATCTTTAGCATAAAAGGAGTACCCCAAAACCTGTAAATTAATTGTAGTAGATGATGCAATAATCATTTTTTCATTTTCAATTGTTTATATGAGTGTTAGATGAGTTAATCAACCTATGTTTGACGTCCCCAGTTTTCTAGGACCTTAGCCCCGTAGCAGCCCTACCAATACCCTACCAATCTGTTTCCCGTACTAGTGACGAGTGACCCGAATATCGATGATTTTGCTCGATGCACGCGGGCGCGCTTGCGACATCGACACCGGCTTTTTGTCAACGTTCTTGTAGATGTTATGTGTTGGCTAGTGACGTGCCGAGCGAGCGACTCGGTGACTCAGATTCGAATTGTGACCAGTGAGTCAAACGAGTAATTGTTTTCGAGACAAAGACTCGGAGTAAACGTTCTTTGAGGTTATTTATAACTGTTATCTTTGTACAAAGTACAAATACACACGCTTTAATTTTCAATTCCCCTTAATACAGTATATCGAAGATTCCCCAAGGGCTCATTGCACACAATATTGTTGACCAGAAGCTAGCCAAAAAATTTACAGAGAAAAGAATACTACCTCGAAAACCCTTCCAGACGCATAACAGCTGACCAGGATATCAATTAACAATCAAACATGCTGAATATTTACATTTCCATCAGACAAAGCTATTAATTATTCTTGTAAAGACAGAATGTCACACAAAGCTCTCAAGCTTATAAGACCCCTATTTGGTCGGCAGCTAAAAATAGATTTGACTTGACCACAATCTCAGGTAATGGTGTCTAAGTAACGATGTGGTCGCTCATTTAAAGTAGCATCTAGTCAATATATCACTGGATTTTAGCTGGCTGTGCTATCCGTGTTTTGGGCGTCTGACCAAAATCAATCCAAATTTAAATTTTGGGGATATGAAAACGTATAGAACTATCCTAGGAATTGCAGTAACAATGAAATGACCTACTTCTCTGTCCGATAAAAAAAGATAAAGATAGGGAAGTGAAGCATAGATTTACCAACGGAATTTCTTTCATAGAGAGGGGTGAAGGCCAAACCGATGCGAATTTAAAGAAGTAGAAACATGGAGCATGCTGCGCCAACATTGCTTTAAGGATTGGCCCAATCTCCCAGCATGAATCGACCTTGTATAAAGCCGATAACTGACGATCTACATTTGTAAAGCGGTCCTCCATGGTCGGGTACGCATAGCATTTAATTAATCATTGGGCCATCGACGAGGTGCCACCATAAAAACAATAATGGTTAGAATATTGAAACACTTCGTTAGCCTTCAAGGTTCTGTTTATGTTTGGCAAGTTTCAGATGAAGAAATATTATTAATTTTAAGAAATTGAGTGTTGGTTTCGTTTCCTTTATAAGAAGTTCAGTTCAGTATTATCTTTAACCTATGCAGAATGCATTTCAGAAGTGCCGTCAGTAAATATCTTATAATCGGCCTAATGTGTTTATATGTTACGCGTTCCCGAGAAAAAAGGCCTTGACGGACAGACAGACGAACAGCACAGTGATTCTATAAGGGTTTTTTTTAAGTTTTTCCTTTCGAGGTATGGAACCCTAAAAACGAATTTATTGAAAGTAAGAATGTTTATTAACCACTATCTATTTACAAAATACAGTATCATGATTTATTATAACTAAAATGATTACTATGATATTACTTATTATACAGTAGATGCTAAAATACATCGGCTATCAGTTAATAAGTTAACAGATAAACAAAACACAAATAACAATTTCATCTGACATCTCGAGTCACGTCATGCGTATATTTTATTGATAATGTTTGCAGTCACGACTATCAATTATTTATTCATTTAATAATTACAATAAATAATTACTTACCTTAGCAGAATTACCAGCGTTGTGGACTGAAAGTCAAGTGCTTACATTATGCTTAGTTAGGGCTTTTATACTGGCATGATACAATGCAGTAAACGATGTCATTATTGTTATTTCTGACTCAGTAATTTTTGTATTTGTAATATTTTGCAGGCGAATAAAAAGATTATTCAATCTAGCTATTACCGACTGATCTACAGGGTTGCCGAACGCACTCTGGTAAGCTATTCTCTGAGTCTTTCTGATGGACTAAATCTTAGCAAAGCGACGGACAGAGCTCATCGGATAGCTGGAGAATCGTGGAAGTCTGGGAACAAGCCGGCCATCTTTGGAGGATTGACATAGCTGGGGAGTAGACGGAGAAATCTAGGTGATTCTGAACGCTCTCTAGCTAGCTTGAATGACGAACGTTCGAGGAGAACAGATTACGGAATTTAGTGGAGCAGTTTAGGACAGACCATAGCCTAACAGTGGATAGAATGATCTTTTTGGCAACGGTAATTTGGCAAAAACTTCTGTAACTGCATTTCTAAGTCCATCCTGCTTTCGCACACGTAATGCGCCGAATGAAAAAACAAGACGGTAACCTTTTTATTAGGACTTCGATAGCTACCTCGTTACTATCATTCAAAACCCGAACGAAAAAACATGTTTAGGGTCAAATGAGTTTCAGTACCCGTTATGTGTTGTTGACGTTCCGTAAACACACCCTTCCGGACCACTCCCATACATCAGGAACAGACTTAGTCACATAAACTTCGCATATGAATCTAGATAATGGTACCAGGGCAACATAACGAAGAGTAGATATGCGTCTATACAAGGCGTCTTTAAATGAAACCAGCTAGCCGTGAGTAATACCAGCACATTACTGGTACCAGGGAGATATGATCACGAGCGGTCTGTTATCAACAACGCAGCACATCTGGTTTTGATAGTCAACAATGTTAGCTGAGGTCAGGGGTAGATAAAGCTATGAGCAATGGCTGGCGTTCGGCATTACTTTTATTTGCTCTAATACTCTTTGCCTATATGTACTTACTCGTAGCTATTGCCTGCGACTTATCGACAACCGAAACATGTTCATCTTAATCTGCTACAATCCCACTGCTGGACATGAATTTTCCTTATTAATCGTAACAGTGTACTTTGCCAAAATAACTACGCTTGGTAGTCGGATTGGTGATCGCAGTAAGATGTTGTTACATAGGTACGAGTCACGGAGAAGAATAACAAGTGGAGGGTGCGTGCGGGGTTGCCAGCCATATGTCTATTTTACATACGAGAGAAATTTAACACTCAAAGCGTTATTATGAAAAAAAAGCTATAAAATGTAATGTCGTGGAATGTGTACTAAATCTTTAAGTTCTAAAAAAGGTGGAATAATATTTCACAGGTATACAATTTAATGAAACAAAATGTTCTAATTTAAAATTTCTCAGACACGCGCGTTGATGTATTTTTATGTTATCCCTTTCTGATACACTGACATGAACATTAGTGCTGTCGCAGCTTACCTCGCTTTCCATCGTAAATCGGCACATTTTGTTCAGAGTAAAACCTGTGGCAAAACCGCGTAGATGAATGATGAATGAAATGAAATGAAAAAAAAAATGCACTTTAAACTATTCATTATTTAAATTGGGCTGTAAAACTGTCAACAATTATACCAACAATCAAATGTAAACTAACAGTAACTGGACCCTATTACTAAGCCGTCCGTCGATCCGTCCGGTCCGTCTACCGTCGGGCTGTATTTCACGATCCGTAATATCTATTAATCTATTTCCTTGCTATTACAACAAATAATAAAAAGGAAAATAAATTAAAGATACTGGCTCCCATACTGCAAACGTGTTTTATGATTACAAACTTAACTTTGCGGTTGAAAGACATACATCGGCTATGGAATTTAACTGCAAAGTAAAGTTTGTTTTGCTTGAGAGACGTGCGTTTTATAGTGACGCCATCCAGTGACGCGGTGCAAAACTAAAGCGAAAATGTTTGGTATTTAGGCCCACTCGTTAGAGCATTGTCCGGTGCGCATTATTTATGATATTCAGCATGTTAATTATTCACATTCTGTACAGAACCCTCGATGCGCGAGTCCGACTCGCACTTGGCCTGTTTTTTACACTCTCAAGGCCGCGTAAACAATAATATACAACTATAATATGGTACAATGGTTTTCCCATGGGCGCGGGCGGCACGCTTCACATGGGAAGTTGTATCGTGTCTTGTTATGCGCCTGCGCACGTGTCTTGATAATTGATGTACTTAATACATTAATAGTCTTGTTGTTTGTGTATCTTGCTTGTTTATAGTTTGCACGTTTTAGATAGTACTGAAATCAACCGTTGCTTGCGTCAGTCAATAATAAACTTTAGATAGTTTTCATGTTTCAGTCAATCTCAAAATGCGCCAAATGCGTAATAGAAATTGACTCTGTGTAATTTTGGGGTCTACGCACAACGGGTTTACTCTTGACCTTTGTAGTTGGGCTAGTAGTGGATTCGAATCCCAGCGAGGTAACTATCTGGAACTTAGTTTGTTTGGTGGTAGCTAGGGAACTTTTCTATACCCGTTTGACTGTCTACCTCCGAATAGTCAGCTGTGTTCCAGTAATGAAAGATTACAAATCAACACCTCTTGACTAGAGGACTGAGCACGCTTCCATCCTACAGCATTACCGTCATTTACTATCAAGTAAGATGAAGGCTAAGTGTGAATCCATTATTCAAAAAAGGAAAAGGTAACTTTATTATGTCAAAAGAAGACTACAAGACGCCATTTTGACACAGATCCAAAAAATTCTAACCTATCACGATTCATTCATAGAAAATCTTAATGCGTTCACGCAAAATTTCACGTCATGTCTTCAATCAAACAAAATGAATTTACAGTGGAAAGTTCGTGCGTCCGCAACTGACATAGTATTCGATAAGTAGATCTCAGTAAACCGATTCGATTCGAAACGCTTGCGCAAGTCGCTATATTACTCAATGAGGCTTCTCGTCCGATTCTAAATAGTTCGTTCTAGAAATGTTTTCATTTCGAGCCTAACTTTTTGTCGCACTTTTTGCCGTTGATCTAGATTTTAGTAGAGTTAATTTAGCTTTTTTCGATTATTTTTGTGAATTTCCTGTACCGAGAGAATTCTATAAATTTCGAGCTAAATTAAGCTGAACTGACAGATCTAAGTTAATCTTTCCGGTCATTACTGTGGAAAATAAAATATTTCTTTCAGCTGAGACTTTTGAACCTTAGTATAGTACTTAGCAATGGCATTTTCCACTGAAGAAGTAAATCTGTTTGCTGTCAGTAATTAATATCATTCGGAAACACCTAACTGTATATTAAGGAATACCTTCTATATTCAGAAATATAGAAGCCATTTCTTAACCTAACCTAACTTTATATAAAATTTGCTCTGTAAATTATTTCGCTTACAATAAAATTATTCTTCTTTCTCTTGGTTTTTGTTACATTTCTGAGAAAATAAACTGTTTTCACATACCGAATAAGTCGTACCATAATTCGAGATAAACTTTTATTTGCATTAAATATGGTACATTTCATATGGTCAAATTTTAATTCTAGATTACACATTAGCCAAGGTTATGTCATGCAAATGCTTTTCACAGGAATAATATTGATTACCAAATGTTATAATTATTATATTCGTAAAAACAATTCAAAATCTATTTTGACCTTTGTTGTTCAGAAGAAGCCATTCGTGTAGCGCCATTTTGAATTTGTTAACGTTTGTTAATCTTTTAAAATAGAATAGCTAGCTTTGATAAGTAATTACCTAAAAATAAGAGATGGAATTATATTGTCACGAAAACTTTATAGTTAGCTACAGTAGCTGTAACGCAGCTAATGGTCCCTAATGGCACTTTGAACCTAAACGAAAATAGTGCGTAAAATGAAAATTGTGATTCACTATGAAGTTTTATGTTAATTATACTCATTTCACGAAATTATAATCCGGTCTCCTATTTTTAGATAATTACAGCACAAAGCCAGCTATTCTATTTTAAAAGATTATGGCAACAGAAATTTAGTATGATGCTATCATCGAGCGAATAACCTTAAGAGGGTATGCTGTTGTCAAAGCGCCCATACAAACGTAGTCCAGTCATATTTTGAGTATTAAGCTATGAAAATCTATGGAATTTTCAAGACACAATCTAGAAACAAATATCTGTGTCGGTGGTGAGTCAGATTTTCGTTTAAATATATACTTCCAGAGTTACAGGGCGTCAAAGAATTGTATTTTACGGTAGTAAAAAGCCCCAACTTTGACCCTGATTTACAAGAGTATGAATCAATTTAGAACAATTTGGAAAAACCACCGACATCTGAAATTTTATTAGTATACTGTATTAAAAAAATGGTTACATAATATACTGTATCCTTCAAATGATCCCTGGACTACGAAACATCCAAATAACGGGTGGATAACTTCGCGTAGTGTATGCTGTCTCACCGTACGCGCTCGGGTAGGATAGGGCTCGGATAGGGACAGCTACAAAACAATCCAAATTTGGCCACGTGGTCTAACCAACATAGCCTCTTAATAGGCTGCTCTTTTATAAAAACTCAATTAACGGTCGACAGTTCGTTCTATCAGCTTTGCGAGTCAGAACTCTAACAATAATTTAGATTTTATGTACCTATTTCATTATAGAATTTAATATCATTACTATACTACATGGCAGATACAATACATATGATATATCATCGCTTTGGCATCCCGTAACGGATGCATTTAATTGCACGGTAACGGAATCGAACCCCGGAACCTGGTTTACAGACCATGAACTGCGCAGGCGCATCCATCGCATCGACTGTAGCTAAACAACAATTATCGTGTACCGTTTTTATTGTTTTTACACCTCTCGCAATGATAGCCTAGCTCGACTGGTTTCGTTGAATTTTCTTAGAGAAAATTGCTATGGGAGATATTTGAAGTCGATAACTGTTCATCGAATTTATTTCGTTTGGACACGTACTGTATAGAAGCCGGAACTACCCACACTAGTTCTACGTAAATACGATATCCGTGGCCTAATCAAACCCTTGGACTAACACTTTGGAGGTCCCGGGTTCGATTCCCAGTGGTACCTTTCGGTACTTGGGTTTAGTTGGTGGTAATTTTTATGTCCGCCAGGCTAGCTACCATACTAAAGTCTGCCTTTAATACCAATTAATAATTTTCAAAGCTTAGCGAGTATCATTATTCAAATACAATTCAAAAATGGAAAATACCTAGTTCATCGGTGAAAGTTTTCCGGCCAATGATGAAGAAGACGTAAAAGTTGTCAATTTAATTGATGATCTAGAAGTGGGTGATGTCCACGACCAATCATAAATTATAATAGCAATCTTATGTTCTGATAATCAAATATAAACGCCATTGCCTGATTGACTTGTGGCTTTTGGATAAAAAATTAAACACAACAATATTATAAGTACAAAAATCACTCTTTCCACTTGTCACTGTATGTTTCCTTTTCACGCCTCAACCGCTCAACCGATCTTACTGAGATTTGGCACGCATACAGCCTATGGAATGGAAATAAGTATAGGCTACTTTGGATCTCGATAAAGGGCTTCCGTTGAATGGATTTTGGAGTCAACGAAGACGAAGAAAGCTTGTTGAGGACTATCGCAGAATTCGATGCAATGACAAAAAATAAAAAACAAATTCGTCTCTTATATATAAGGAAATAACTAATACCTCTAGGATTTTGAAATAGCTCACTGAGGCATCGCTTTTGTGTTCAAGTGATTGGCGACCGCATTTGTCGTCTCACTAATTCAATTAGACATTTTCCTTTTATTTTGTTTCGTCGGGTTTGTTTCGTTTGTCGGACAGATCTGGTGGTTTGTTACGAAATCGTAGTTATTTTCAGTTTCTCTCGATATTGCAAGGTCAGTCCCGTTTGCTGAATTGTTTGAGACAAGCTTAGATTTTCTGAAAATGTTTTAGTAATTCAGGGAATTTGAATTTTGATGGTTGACAAAAGGAAAAAGTTCGCCTTATAGGATACGGTTGTCCGTCTGTCTGTCTATCAAGACCCTTTTTCTCAGGAACGCTTGGGGGTATCATGTTGAAATTAATACTAATAATACTGAAGTCTGCAATCCAGCAAGATTTTTTCACAGATCAAAGCATTTGAAAAAGATACGACCTACTTAAAAAAATATATCATCATCATCAACCGGGAAACGTCCACAGCTGGACATAGGCCTTTCCCTCATGGTACGCCACATTGACCGGTCCCGAGCCACCTGCATCCAGCGACTCCCCGCGACTCTAACCAGGTCGTCGGTCCATCTAGTAAGGGGACGGCCTGGTAGACGTTTCCCGGTACGTGGTCGCCACTCGAGAACCTTTACTCCCCACCGGTTATCGGTTCTTCGAGCGATGTGGCCTGCCCATTGCCACTTCAACTCACTGACTCGTCGAGCTATGTCGGTGACCTTCGTTTGTCTACGGATTTCCTCATTCCGGACCTTATCACGTAGAGAAATTCCGAGCATAGCTCGTTCCATTGCTCGCTGAGTGACTTTGAGCTTGTTTATTCGGCCCACAGTAAAAGACCACGTTTCGGTTCCGTATGTCATCACTGGCAACGCGCACTGATCAAAGACTTTTGTCTATTATTATATAAAAAATATATCAAAAGTTAATTAAATAGATAATACTAATAAATATTATATACTTACTGTATAATAACTAGTTAATTATGTTTATATTTTATAGAGTTTTTATTGAGTTACGGAAGAGCGGGGTCATGTAACACAGGTTTTTATACTTAAAAAGATGACCCCAACCTTTTTAATTTTAATTATTCATTCATTTTGATGATTGCCTTTGCGAGTTTTTTCCTATCTTGAGACCAGATTTATTCCTATACTAATGCTATGCTTGTACCTTGCTGCATGCTAAATTCCGATTCTAGGTCAATAGGTTTTGATGCGCTTTCAAGGAATCTCGTCAAAAAAGCGGCATAAACAGACGTATGTTTTTATTACGTTGACTTAGAAGTTTGATTTTTCACAGATCAAAGAAACTGCAGACTTGAGTATTTGATACTAATATAAGTTTGAATCCTCCGCGAGTTTCTGAGAAAATTTTTCTTGGTAGACAGATATACCTACAACGTTTCATTTTCCGTACCAAAAGGATAAAAACGGGACCCTATTACTAAGACTCCGCTGTCCGTCTGTCACCAGGCTGTATCTCACGAACCGTGATAGTTACAGAGTCGGAATTTTCACAGATGATGTATTTCTGTTGCCGCTATGACAAAAAATAATAAAAAATAGAATAAAATAAATGTTTAAGGGGGCTCGCATACAACAAACGTAATTTTTTTTTACCCAAAAAAACAAGTTTGCTCGATATTGATAACGGCAACAGGTAGACGCTTGAAATTTTTACAGAATATTTAGTTATATATTCACTTTAAAATTAAATACTTAAATTTAAATAAAACAAATATTTAAGGGGGCTATACAACATATATACATATATTTTTTGTCATTTTTATAGATAACAGTACGCAACCCTTAGTGCGCGAGTCCGACTCGCACTTGGACGGTTCTTTTCCCTTTTGATGTACGGAACCCTAAAAAATTTCTAGGTTCCCAATCTAGAAGAATGATGATTCGATTCGTAAGACTTATCACCATGTTCCACAGTAACTAACTTACGTGTTTCAATCACGGACAGTGCACTGAGATAGCGACTAAAAGCGACAAAAGGTCGTGTGGTAAACGAATCCATACAAAGGAGCAATAGCGTTGCATTACACGTGATGCCTGCCTACAAGCTTCAGAGGTCGTGAACCAATGGAGACTTTATTTAATTACATTTATATTAAACTTGCGACCCGTACGGCTTCGCATCATTGCAATTTACCAATGATAAAGATAAACAGACATTTATTTTTCCAACTTAATAAAAAATTATACGGTTCATTTATAGTACCAACTAAACTTAATGAATTTTAATAATAGAAGCCGTCGTCTTGTTGTATTGTTGTTTTTCAAGTCTACAGCACAAAATTCTGCAAAAATATCGATATAGGACTATTGTATGAATAA
Organism: Carcina quercana; assembly: GCA_910589575.2. Lineage (NCBI taxonomy): Eukaryota > Metazoa > Arthropoda > Insecta > Lepidoptera > Depressariidae > Carcina > Carcina quercana. The sequence goes on from OU342443.1 coordinate 1,116,541, forward strand.
AAAATGTAATATAACATAGTGTATTAAAGCGGCACGTTTCTCAGATATTTCGATGTAAAGATGGACATAATCAGTACTACAAATATGATTCAAATTTAACTTCGCGTGTTTTTTGCATTTATTTGTCTTTATATATAGTACTTGATTCAGCCCACAACTAGACATGAGTTTGTAAAATACTGTCTCTCTGTTAAATAAATTTCATCTTAAACTGTACTTACAGTACGCGTAATTTACTTAGCCCTTACTTACTTGTTTACTTACAATATAAACAAAACAAAATTCAAGCATTGTTATGATATCTATAATCACAATATTTGTTACGAAAAATACGATTTATAATTTTCAACTTTAACAAATACTCTTTAATTTTTCGCAAATGTAGAAGACACCGGTTTTTTTTAATTACTACAAACTTCATAAGAAACATTTCGCCAACCCGATAAACATTCCCAAAAGGTCAAGATTCGCGAAATACCGTATAACTTACGAAAACATTCGTCAGGTCGAGTTTTTATTCAAATTAGACAGATATTTGTATCAAACATTTTGCATAATAACACTATTCCGGTTGAAAGGTTTGGAACACCTGCCGCCTTTGTGCTTATTGTATTCTATTATATTAATATTGCATTACTTCTAGTGATTTAGGAAATATTATCGATGTAATGTAATTACTAGTGCTGTGCCACGAAATAACTTTAATAACGAAGTTATTGAACCAGTGGGAGGTAAAATAACGAATACCATTCAATCATTTTGCTGTTTTTCTTTTGGGGTTTGGATTAGATTACGAGATGCGACTATTTCGTGGATTTGATACTATTTAATAACAATTTATAACTGAGCATTATTTCGTAAGTGGACTCTTCATGTTGCACCTCAATTTTTTCTCGATTGGACTTGATGCTGTTGATCCTGGGACCATTACAGCTTCGCCCGTACAATCTCTCGAGCGCGGAAGACGTTCAGGTGGTCAAGATTTCACTTGCAACTGACCTAAGTGAAAAATATATTTAACACATGCATCATTGCTTACAATCATCTCCCAAAGGTTTTACAATTAGAAAACGGCATAGATTTTAAGAAAAAAATACGGATTGGCTTCTTGGAAACTGCTTTTATAGATTTCCTGAATATTTGAATAATAAACATTAATCATTTTAAATATACCTGTAATTATAGTTTGACATAAATCAATGAGATGACTTGTGAATTATTTAATGACAAAATTATTAACATTGTACTAATTGACATGCGATGTAAACTAATTTTTAAACAATTTAATTCCTTATTAGATATGTTTATAATATTTGCACACCTGTGGACAGGTTAAGTACATCGAACTAATTGAAATTACTATTTAAACACCGTGTAAAAAAACTATGTACTTGGCAAATAAATTTTTTCTTTCTTTCTTTCTAAGGGCGTCCGCTTGGGCGCGACGAAGACTTATAGCTGTAACCAACGGGACCTTCGCTAAGCCTTCGCTGACAGTCGGTCTGTCTGTCAGCGGCAAATATCTCATGATCCGCAACGGGTAGACAGTTGAAGAGGATGTGTAGTTTCCGTATGATTATTATTTTTGAGTCTGGAAATTTTTTTCATAAGATTTTGAGGATGGATTAGTGATCAGTGCCTTTTACACTGTCACTTATACAATATGTTCCGAAGGCGAAGCGCGCATGCGCTGTGCATCAAATGAATCCCATGATATTAACACTTCAGTACACTTCCTAACTGATAAACATGCGCTTACATAAATCAAACCAATTCGCTCAATCACATTAGAGAATAGACGAAGCAAGACGTAACTGCGTCCCTTTTACTACGATCCCAAAGCAAAAACATCGACAAAACATCGACAAAGCATCGACAATGGCGTCAGACACGCTCGCCCGCCTCCCTACTGATGGCTTGGACACGAAAACTTTTGCAACATCCCTTTGTAACATCCGCTTGCGAAACCAAAGCAGATAACTATCTCAGCAAACAAACATCTCTTGGACATGATTGAAGTTAAACGGAGCTTTTGTGGGAAGCTAATACAAATAATACAAACAGCCAAACTTTTAGCGATTCTCGTAAAAAAGTCTAACGCTCAAAAAATTATGTATTCCAATTTTAAAATTTAGGGCGCGAAGTATATCTTTTCTTACCTTTATTTGTCAGTGAGAGACCACTGCTAAACATGGGCCTCCCTCATAAATCGACACGAAAGGAATGAGGGTGCAGGAGTTGGTCTCTATGACGTTATCTATCACTTCACTGGCTCGGCGGTGCTCACATATTCGGTACCACTAAACTTCCACACTCGCCCACGTCTCTAGTAACACTAGCTACGTTGACACTGACGTTTAGCAAACCAACCCATAGACACACGAGACAGTGTAAGTAAGGCACACGTGGCAGGCAAATTAGTGATTGAAGTCTCACTAACAAAGTTTGACGCTGCTGGCAGCACCCTTTAGACACTTTGACGACACCCGCGGAGCGGAGGGGTGTTCTAACTGCATGTTTATGTCACAACCGGACAACACAATTTTTTGTTTGTTTCGCAACGATTTGTATAAAATAAATCGCAACAAACCTAAAAGGAGAATTGTTTTAAACGACAAACGCAAAAATAATTAAAAACAATAAACTTCATTTAATGGTCTCGTTATAATCGTAATAACGATAAAATCAACTTTTAAATTAAAAAGTAAGGCTGTGTAAATTTTGAATTTCAGTTATTTTACGTAATTGTAAAAGTGCGATAAATAAATTGTTTTAACGTGACTCACTTCACTTCACTCACTATTGTCACTGCAACGATTATTTTACAGTTGATAGTTTCTAAACGAACTACAGTATCGGTTCTTCATCTTCATTTAAGTATACGAAAACATATTTAACAGATAGCTGTGCCTATTGTAAAGCCGGACTCAACATCAGGGGGCTGTAGGGGCTCAGGCCTACTCTCCTACAGAGAGTGTATGGGTCATAGTCCACCACGCGGGCCCAGTGCGGAACGGCGGACTTCACATGCCTGTTCAAGACATGCAGGTTTCCTCACGATGTTTTCCTTCACCGTTAAGCAATCGGATAATGTGCTTGAATTGAAATACTTCAAAAACAACTCCTAGGTACACGGCTGGATTCGAACCCGTAACCCTCAGATTGAGAGTCCGCGCCTTATCCAATGCGCCACCGACGCTTCTACGATACGATATGATCTAATCAGATATTCATCGTTACCATCATCAGCCAGGAAACCGTATTTCTCCCATGGTATGTGGAGGTGGAGGACTTCGCTACTCGAGAACTTTTACTCCCTATCGGTTATCCGTTCTAGTAATTTGGCCTGCCATTGCCAGTTCAGCTACTTCGAGCTGTATCGGTGACCCTAGGTTTGTGTACGGATTTCTTCATTCCGGATATTATCACGTGGAGAAAATCCGAGCATAGCGCGTTCCCCGGCTCGCTGACTGACTTGCTTTACGACTTTTGAAGTAGTTAAGTGGCACTCGGTAGTCAGTCAAAAGATAAATATAAGTTCTAACAATAGCTTGGTAAGTAGGTAGTTGTAATTATAGTTTTGTAGTCAGTTGTCATGCATTCCTGACTTTTCTCTAATAGAGATTTTCCAGTTCTAGGCATTACACAGAAATGTGGCATTCAATCTGATCAAGAAAGGAGTCTTACTCCTTCTTCTTCTCTCCTTCTCAATTCGACATTATGTTTTTTGTTGTGTGTATGTTACGCGATAACTCCACCAATTATGAATCGATTTTGATGATATATTTTTTTGATAGAATATACTTCAGAGGTAGTCCAATATAAATTTTGTCGAAATTGATTCAGCACTTTTTGAGAAAATCAACAAAAACCAACCAATGTGCTCAGATAATTTTACCTCTAAGGGTGAACATTTTAGGGGATGAATGCTGTACACTTTCAGGGCAGTTGAAGTCGGTTTCTAGTTCTTTCGCGCGTTAATTATAGGACTTGAGTGTGACTAGATCTTATCCCCGACTTTCCCTGCGTGGAATCTGCTGTCATAAGTCCACTGCTGGACATGAGCCTTCTCATACAACGCCACGTTGGACTGTCCAATGACGGTATTTGAAATAACCACGACGTTTGACAGCGGATGATCGCAGGCAGATATCGTTGTTACATAGGGAGTTGCTGTTGCCCATCTCGTGAATATATTTTCCCTTAGTCGCCTTTTACGACAAGTACTGTGACATGGGGTAACCTAAATTCTACAGCCTAAAATCATTCGGCAAAACCTAAAGTAGAATGTGTTTTATCAGAAAAAAAAGAAGCCTACATGCTAATCACAAACCCGCCTGCCCAGCCTTTTTGAGTGTGGGTAATAATCTTATAGTTAGCTTTTCCATACAACTCTATTGTCCTTACAATCAACTATCCGGAGGTTTCGGGTTCGATTACCAGAAGGGATTCCTATCACGGGAGTTACACGGTTTGTTGTACTATGGTATTTATATTTCCAGACGCGCGGAAGAATCACAGGGCAATAATTCAGAGAAAAATAAAAACATTCGTTTTTTTATCATAAATCTGTCATATCTTTGCTATGTTTCTTCTGACAAAACGAATTCCTGTGACTTGAACGAAATTCCGAATGGCACGGACGTAAAAAGCAAAAAATATCGCACTTATAACATTTATAAATATGTTTAATTATAAAACTGACAAAAAGAAAACCTGTATTGCCACTGAATAACAAATAATAAAAACTTTTTTTTAATTGGGCGGGAACCTTTCTTACAGGCCAGTAGTATTCGTAATTGAAACAAAAAAACACGCCGGTTTCTTTTTTTTTGCAGGACAAGAAAGTTTCCATCCGGTCGGGAAAGCTGTTACCTTTCGACACAGTAATATTTAAAATCGCAATCTCAGTTAAATTCTAGTTAAAACATAACTAGAGCAAACATAATTACCGAATTACTTGCTTAATTACCACGCAATTGCTTAGTTTAACTCACTTATTTAGCAATCCAAACAAAAAATGCCTCGCAAACAGAATTTGGTGTCTGTTTACCTTGTATCAAGTCTTGCAATTTCCAGACCGAAAATTTAGATTCTTAATTAAAATTCTCCACCGATAACTTGCATTAAATTGAACGGCTAAAACCTTTTCCTGTTTGCGAAACAAAACGCCCGTGATTATAAATTTAAAAAATAAAATCAAAAAATTCAAATATTCACGTGTTTACCTCGATGCTCCAAGATCCGGCTTCAAAAGGGCCACTGTGATAAAACTGGCACGTAAACACTGAACACAACGTTTATCAATGAGATAGCACTCCAAAAAGTTTATAAAACTTTTAAAAAGTTAGTCACTCGTTTAAAGAAATGTCAATACGAAACGTCAAGTTGTTGTTTTTAAACTCAAGGCAATAGCGTGCGTTCACAAAGGCGCGCGGGAGCCAACTGGTCGGACGGGCCTAGTCCACTCGTCAAACTGGCTCAATTGAGATAATTGTTGCATTGAACACGACCATCGGGCGTTGAAAAACATTCATCTTATATTTCTAGATGCACTCGGTCGCGTTATCTTAGAGGTCTGAATTCCGATAGTAACCGCGTAGAACCCTTTCACGATCATTTCCGCAGCTTTAAATGTCAATGTGTCACACGAAATGTCAATAGCTTTATTCGAAAGAGATCATATGCTGTGATCTTGAAATATCTGAAAGTTGTCTGAAAGCATCTAAATTATTATTAGCTGCTTAGGTCCAGTGTTTTGTCTACGGTTTTATTTATTTTTATTAAAGTCACGTCAACTTATATAACTATAATTAATCACTTAAGGCGATCCACCTCCATCAAAGTTTTATCAAAAATTTCTGTTGCCATAATCTTTTAAAATATAATAGCTGGATTTGTGTAGTAACTATCTAAAAATAGGACATCAGATTGTGATGTCGTCAAATGAGTATCATTAACATACAACTTCACAGTGAATCACAATTTTCAGTTTAAATACTTTTATTCGATTATTGTTCAAAGCGCCATCTATGAACCATTAGCTACGTAACGGCTATTGTACTCGTACGTTAATAAAGTTGTAAATTAATGATATTTATTTCGCGACACTATAATTTCATCTCCTATTTTAGGTAATTACTTATCAACGCCAGCTATTCTATTTTAAAAGATTATGGCAACAGAAATTTTGTATGGAATCATTACGAGAGGGATAACGTTAAGAAATTACGTTTATGGATTTTCGGCCTTATGGTCTCGTCTTTAGAATATTAATAGTGCCCTAGCCAAAGATTTTTAATTTAACCTACTGTATATGTTTAAATCTCTTTGGCCCTCGCCCTTGTCATCTTGGTCATCCTGGTGGTCATTGTCGAAAATAGCAACTAAGCAAAAATATCAGGTGATCAGAAAACCAAATCTCATTGCGATTACCAATCCACTTGCCGCGTGCGGCAATGGCAGTGGCAATCGAGCGATCGAGCGTGGGGACTAAAGCTATTCTCCTCATGGAAAGCCCATGACAATAATCATCATCAACACGCAGCCAATGATGATTATTGTTTAGATTTTTCGAGAAACTCATCTAAAGCTCATGTCTATATTATATCTTATTGTTAAAATAAAAATGTTATTTGAAAGTGAAATACTGTATTGGACGTTCCCAATGCGGTGTGCCTCTCAGGATAAGAGATGAATGTTAGAAAACGAATAAATAGCTAAGACTTATTTGCCAATGGCCGCGACGGGCATCGCTGCCCGCGTTGCACTGGTATTCCACTATGAATCGTTTAAAAATAAAGCTATACGAACCATCCGCGACTCCGCCGGCCGAACAATGGGTGATTTTGAGAAACCTCATTCGAAATCTTCGTAAATTTCTTAATGCTAGTGGTCATTTCAACGATTTCAGTTTGCATAAAGCTCAAATCTCGTTTTGTGGTTATCGCAGGAAGAAGTTAATTACTCCATCTCGGGAACGGAATCTGAACAATTTTGTCCTTGTAATGTGCTTGCGGTCAACAAATACTTAGGGAATCGTAAAAAAATCGTATAGAGTTTTTAGAAACTGAAAATCATCAACAATAGGTAATGGAATATGCAACCAACAATGTTGTATGCCGAAAATGTAAGTCCGATTGAAAAACCAACTTTACTTTGCAGATAAATTACATATCCGACATATGGCGTTCAACTGCAAAGTTAAGTTTGTAATTATAAAAAGCTATTTTGACTTACTTATCAGCCCGTGTCTCTCCACTGTTGAAGATAGGCCTCTCCCAACGTGCGCCACTCCTTCCGGTCCTCAGTCGTCCTCATCCACTCGCTATTTTACTATGTTATAATTTGAAAATCCGGCGCTTCTGATGTATTCCTACAGTTTTGCCAAATCTCAGTATTCTAGATCATCAGGAAGTGGGTGGGTTGGATATAGTTTTGATGTATTATGTATGTATGGGATATTTTTATCACTGTCTTACCTCAGTGATAAAAATGACTATTTTTGGATGTTCATATATAAATAGGTGTGTTTATGAAATTTGGAGCGCATATGTATCTCGCAAGTCTCAATACATGAGCCAAATTTGACATATTTACGTGAAATAGTTTTTGAGTTATGAGGGGGTCAAAAGTGGCTCCAAATAGTTCGTGTAATAGTTCTGCTAGCTTGAACTTGGCACACTCCCGCGTGTCTAGATTATAGTCAAAGATTTTTCGACATGACTGTTACTTATGTTAGCATCTGTGCTGGTAAATGGCCATATGGTATTAAATCTCGAGGGTGCAGCACATAAGTATATTTAACCCAATCAAATTAAGTGCCAACTATCCAATTCTTATTAATCCTATTTTATAAATTACAGATGAAAAATGGAGATAAATAAAAACACACAGCACATTTAAAATGTTCACATTATTTATTCGTAATTCATTCGGTCTACAATTTGTACTAAATTCTTAGAGCTAATTAAACTAGAATAAATTACCAGGTGTTTAGACACACAGCGATCTCTTACACCGTAGATACACAATTATTAACAAAAATCAAATATAACTGTCCTCATGAACATCCCCGCGACGTCATAGAATGTTTTACCATGTGTTTGCTTTTGTTTTGTAAATAAAAATGACATAATCACGTGGCTTGATTGTGTTAGACTTTTTTTAAACAGATAACAATAAAACCTAATAAGCAATTATTAAAATAAGCAATTGCTAGGAATTGATTAAAGAATGCGTGGGTACGATATTGCGATAAAAATCACCCAGAGTCAATCCCAACCCAAATGCGAATATTTTTTGTTAGAAAATTAAAATTAACTCAAATGCGGTACGAGAAATCGTGTAGACATTTGCTGTTTCACAATGATGTGAATCACTCTGTCTTAACACTCGCTGTCATTCGTCTACCGGGGAAGCATGAGACTGCAGCTGGTTTACTCAAATAGGCTAGAGCATGATTTTTAATGCGAGCCTTAGTTTGAGACATTTCCCGTGCGCTTATTGTGAATCTAGGCTTAAGAGATCCCCCCCCCCCCCAAAACGTAAATAAATTAGATTAATTAATGAATTCAGAACTCATTACAATTATATTGTAAATTTTTGTTTAAATAAGGGTAACTCAATATATAAAAAATTAGACCCAAAAATTAAAGCTGAGTATCTAAAAGATATTTTTCAATTACGAATTACAATACACACTCTTAACTATTTTTATGTATTAAGGGTTTGCGCTTGGCCTTCATCCAACCTGATGGTAAATGATAAAGTCGTTGGATGGTAAGCGTGCGCACCCAGAAGCCTCTTGCTAATGAGGCTCTGTTAGCTTCCATACCGGAACACAATGGTGCTACTAACACTGCTGTTTGGCGGCAGACATAGGCAACATGGTGATAGCTAACCAGTCGGACATAGATGCCATATCACCAACCGAAGCGGTTACCGATGGGCAGCCCCACTGGGAATCGGCCATAGAGGCCATTTAAAAAAATTGTTTAATAAAATTAATGATTCTGTATAATTCGTTAGTATACAAATTCGAAATTGTTTATTCATATTTCTGATAAAATTATCTACTAGTTACCCATTTAAAAAAATATAACGGGTTTCGCCAAATATATGTAGGTACATGTATAAAAAATACACGATAGTATAAAAAATGGTGTCTATTCTACGAAACATTTTTAAAACTAAAATAAATATGACAGCTCTAAAAAAGTTGCTGGATACAGGATTTAAAATAAGATTAGAAAGGAGTATTCTCTTGTACTGGCAGTAATATCCTGTACCTACACATAAACGGTATCCAACTGCGATCATCAACCCGCCTTCCGAGAGTGGAGATTAAAGCAAAAATCCATTCGTCGTAACAGAGAGCAGTAGACTTTCCTTGCTTTTCTTTTATACTATAGAACGTGATAAGGAAGGACCACATAATTTTTCAAAAGTCTATAAATATGTCTCAGGCGGACTTTCCACCTAGGTCCTAGGCCTAGGCCACGCGGGCCCATTGCGGATTGGTAGCAATGGTAGACTTCACGCACACCTTTGAATTTCTTCTCAGGAGTTTCAGGAGCAGGTTTCCTCACGATGTTTTCCTTCACCGAAAAGCCAATGGTATTTATTTTTGTCATTCGTACATAAATTTCAAATAACAAATTGGAACTCATTGGTACGAGCCAGGATCGAACCCAGACCTCGACTGTTCAAGGACTGACGCTCTACCCAACTGACCTACCAGGGCTTTTTTTATACAGATATAATTTTTAGTGCTGTCAAATTTTGCATTGGTTTTAAAAATGCGTTCGAGAATTGACACCAATATCTAGTCAAAACACTGATATATAAAAAAGGTAAAATGAGAGCAGAGTTAATAAATATACCTTAATTAAACTATAGTTAATAAGGTCAATGCGGAAGATCATTTTCCGCATATTGCAAACCAGTTGCGAAGCAGACATTGTAAAATGTATGTCAATTTTGTAAAATCCCTTACACTAAATACAAGTGCTATCAAAATAGTATTGTAAAAGTTGTATAAACATTAGGCACTGGAAAGGCCAATTTGATTGTATGTACAATCAGAGAACTTAACACTTGACCACGCCTAAGGCAAAAAATAGTCAACGCGTAAGTATAGTGACTTATGCACAATTTCACAGATCTTTACCGAGTAAAAATAATAGCAAATAAAACTAGATCCAGCTTGGATTGCAAGCTATATAAGTAAGCAAAAAGCGCTAAACAAGTAAAAAATATTACAGTAATATTTATTTCTGGGGAATGCCTTAAGTAGTGTTTTACACTGGTTATATTTTAGATCGGTTGCCGTGACGTATTGTGACAGAAATCTCTACCTCTCTTTCGCGCCTTGCATCACAGCAACCCGTCCGAGCGAGAGAGTAAGTCTATTGATTGCTACCTCTGGTCATTATAGTAACAGTACAACAATAGTAAATCTTAATATTGGACGGCGCTACTGTACTAGAAATTAGTAGTGTGAGTTTTAGTTCCTCGAATATCCGTTGAGAAAATATCTTGTACTTTTTATTATCATATAGATTCGTTTCATCCCAAAAAATCTATAAATAAAGCGGAATCAAGCGTTTGCAAAGCAAGATAAGAATTCTAACGTCAAACTTACATTTAATACTAATTATACAGTAAAAGAAAAATGCCCGATAATTTGTCCCTTTACTGTCAAATTCAGCTTCATAGCTTAATCGCACCTTATATGTCAGTAATTAATTTAAATAATACATAACCGCATATCACTGTATAGTTTCGTCACCAAAATTTAATTTAGGCGCAAAATTAAATTCAAACTGTCTGTAATAGTGCATAATTGGGACTGCAACATAAACAAATATGCCCACTTCGATAGACCCGAATCTAGATTTTCTCTAACGATGCATTTCCAAACATTGTTAAAATACTATCATGGAAAGAAAATACTATCAAAATAATAGGGATCGCAATACCCCCCTTTTTATGGACGAGGATTGACAACACAAACTTATTGATTTATAACTTATACAACACAAAAATTCGAGTAATAAATACGTAAGAATAAGTGAGTAAGTAATTACTCCTCGAACAGTACTCGGAAACCTAATCGTCTTTCCAGACAAAGAAGCCAAATTCAATCAACTCTTTTAAATCCATTAAGAACAGAATACGAGAAGAGGACTCAGATCTATTAAGAATAAAAAGTGAGTACAGAGGAATGGTTACCCCTGACCAGGAGAACCCTTTCTGCGGCAGTACTGATGGCGTGCAACCACGCCAGGTACAGAGGTGGGGGCACGACGGCGCGTCGACGAGGCATGGGGAGGGTCACGCACACCAGCCGGGCTGAGGATGACTGCTCCGATATCAGCTCGCGGAGACGGAGGTGGCGGTGTGTCCTGTCCCGAGCGGCTAGAAGATCGGATTCCGTTATGCCAGCTGTGGATTAAACATTACTTTAAGTTTATAGCTTCCTGAAATATTTTCTACGTGATAAAATCCGGAATGAGGACGTTCGTAGACGAACTAAGGTCGCCGACGTAGCTCGACGAATCAGTGAGCTGGAGTGAAAATGGGCAGGTCACATCGCTCGGAGAACGGATAACCGATGGGGAATAAGATTTCTCGAGTGGCGACCACGTACCGGGAAACGTCTACCGGACCGTCCCCCTACTAGATGGACCGACGACCTAATTAAGGTCGCGCGTAGCCGCTGAATGAAAGCGGCTCGGGCCCCGTTAATGTGGCGTACCATGGAATCGGCTTATGTCCAGCAGTGGACAATTCCTGTCTAATGATGATGTTGAAATATTTATTCAATCAAAAACATTTTAATGTAAAATGATGCTAAGTCGAGACCATATGGCTCTCACTGTCAAGAAGTTATCAGGTCTCTTGTAGAGCCGAGCTTCTAACCCTACAAGCCCTAACTCTACAGGCCCTTTCAAACTCTACACCTGAGCCAAAATATGTGGCTTGGACGTTTCGTTACTACAAGAACTATTGTTTAACAAAATCGTGTATAAATGGCTCTTAGGCCACATGGTCAATTTACCATCAGCCGAGATTGTCCGTTGTTCTATCTCCAATAAAATCATAATAATTATTTAAGTAGATAAGCTCAAAACAGTGCATTTTAAAGTAATATGATGACATTTCGTACCGCGTAATATTACATCGCAACATTACGCATCACTCTAAACATCACCTGATACAATATGTATTGCAATGCTCAGAACTAAAATACGTAGAATGTAAGCCTTACCTTACTAGTAATACGGTTGCATTTCAGCAACATATTCGCGTCCTGGCCGTCCTTGTGATTCTGACGGAGAATTCGAGCCTGCGCATGCTATCTCGCTCACACTTCACTAGGTGCGAGTGAGCATTCAATGGAAAACAAAGACATGAGTGATGCGTGATGTTTGTAATGTTCGAGTAATATGTGATGCGACAGTACGCGGTCGCGTCGGTGCGTGATTAGGTTAGGTCATTCAGAATTGGAGTTTCTTCGTTGTGTGAGAAGGTAAAGCAATACGTACTGGTATCAGTGAGGTGGTTGTCTTCGGTGGTCTTGAAGGGCGCGATGAGACGGTCAAAGTACGCGAGCGTCGAATCCTTGGGCTTCCTCGTGATATCGGAGACCATCTTCAGTGCGGAGTAGTCGATGCGGAACTTGGACAGTAGCGACGCCATGCTGGGGAAACGAGATAACTCTAATAACACTATTTATGATTACGTACATGCCGAGTTAGCTCAGTTGGGTATCATCAGTCCTTGTACAATCGAGGTCTGGGTTCGATCCTGACTCGTACCAATGAGTTCCAATTTTTTATTTGGCATTTATGTACGAATGATAAAAATCATTACCATTGGCTTTTCGGTTAAAGAAAACATCATCTGCACACTCCTAGAAGTAGTTCAAAGGTGTGTGAAGTCTAGCAATCAGCACTGGTCCCGCTTGGTGGACTATGGCCCATAACTCTCTGTAGGAGAGTAGACCTGAGCCCCTTCAGTGGCGACGTATATAGGCTGTTGATGAACCATGGATTTCCTTGATGAAAGACCACGCGCGCCTTAAAGATATTACAGAACTTGCATAGTTTGTATGTTTATTTAAGTCAAATCTTGAAAGCTGAACTAGAACCACTGGATCGAGCTGGCATACTTATGGCAGTTCATACAATGCAATTTTATGGTACCATCGAGCTGGTCTGATGATGGCGACGGAAGGTCCTAACCTACACATGATAAACCCGTCGCGTTTGAGTTCATTTTGTTTGTCTTTGATGTGTGCTATATGCCGATGACAATGCTATAATGAAGTACTGTCAACAAAAAAGCTTGTATTTATAAACTACCACCATGTTATCTAAGTCTACCGCCATCTTTATAAGGTAGCAAAGCCAGCGTCTCATTAGCTCGAGTCGTCTGGAAGAGATCTATCCAATGGCTTTATCGTCACTTACCAGGTGGTAAGTATGATGGACCCATTCGTTTGACCTTCAAATAACTTACTTCCGTTCCTCTATTTCCATCTCTGTATTCTTGTTTGCCAGGGTGAAGACCCGCAGCGGGCAGGAGGACCAGGCCCGGCGCGTAGACAGGATGTACGGCAGAAGCAGCGTCAGACCTGCACATGCAAATTGAAAAAATGAAAATATTTTGAAAATTGTTATCTTTAGAGAGAGCGGAGAGAGAGAGGAGTATACATCTGTCGCACACGGCTTCCCATATGACGACTGTATTGTATTTGAACTTTTGTTTTGGGCAAAAAATATTTTTGTATTTGCATTAATTTTCATTACATTATTAATTCTGTATCAGCATAGTTAGTACGCACGGCTAAAGGTCAAGCTATACATTTCCAGTATAAGCTGAACTAGCGTCGGGGAGTCCATTCAATGCGAGGTCAGCGTATACTGGAAAATTTTAGCTTGATGTGTCGCCGTGTGTACAGTGATTATGTGTTCTATTCAATAGAACTATATGTATATAAGTGTTTATTAATAAGAATTCTTTTGACGTCACGTCCCAAGTACCTCCGTCGTCGTAGAGCCACCACACGTCAACGGAGCCGGCCTGACGCTTAGTGAACTGCTCCACGGAGGTGAACGAGGACGCTCGACGAGCCACCGACGCGCCGAACGCTCGACGAACTGCGCTGCCGAGACCTCTGCTGTAATCAGACAGACAACATGAGCATGATAAAAGATGATATAGTTCGTTACCCTGCCGATGGACCTACGACCTAATTAGGTCGCTGGGAGTCGCTGAATAAAAGTGGCTTTGGGTCCGTCAATGTGGCATACATTGGAAGACGTCTATATCCAGTGTCTGATGATGATGATGATGATAAACATAGCTGGGTATGTGAAATTACAATCATCAAATTCAATTCAAATAGTCTTTATTGCACACACATACACACACACAAAACATAAAAGAACATAAAAGGTACAATGAAGGCGGCCTTATCGCTTGGGGCAGTAGAATCCTATAAATAAGAATGGGTAAGTGGTGCTACATAAATAAATAAATATGTATATGTACATATTATACATACATATAATGGATAAACAATACATCATCTTTTTTCTTCACAGAAGTGCCATCACAGAAGCCGGTATCTCACCTTGGACACTTCAACCAAATGTCGTGATATCTGTTCTTACTCGTATTCCCATACATCGCACGGATGACGTTTGTATTCACGCGCATGTGTGAGTGTATACGCGCGCCAAACTACCGATCCTTGAACTGGTCACTTTCTTGCGGGGAGAGGTGAAGAAATAAAGCTAAAGTACAGTGAATTGAAAAAGTGATAGTGTACTAGCGGTGTCAAGTGGTGTCAGTAGTGTCAGACCACCATCAGTGGTGTCAATTGCGGAAGACTCGGACTCCTACACAGTGAAGACAGGAACGCACTCTGACAGGAAGACCCGAAGTTTAGAAGATTGGCTTGTAGACCTGTGTTGCCAATAAACTCGGAAACTTTGGACACGTGTTTCCTTCAATCCCGAACTCCTCCAGCTCGCAACAATATTAATTATATGTAAGATATTGATCTATATGATTATACCTCTGTTTCTCGACAGGTTTGGCTGGCTGGTCCTTATTCTGTGCAGCTCCCGGGTCCGCCGACACGCCCGCTCGACGCAACTGTGGACTGCCCATCGACACGTCCGACAAACTGCTGCCTGCGTAGTCACAACCATGTCACACATTAGTACAGTCTGCACAATACATATGTACACACGGCTACACATCAAGCTATACATTTCCAGTATACGTTGACCTCGCATTGAATGGACTCTGGCACGACGCTAGTTCAGCTTATACTGGAAATGTATAGCTTGATCTGTAGCCGTGCGTACAACAATATAGGTACGGTATTAATATAAGTACACTCGAGTACAAACAGATGTTCACAGTTTTGTATTGTTTTTTTGTATAATGGGTTTGTACTTAGTCTCTCTTACCTGATGATAAATGACGATAAGAGGCGCTAGCTTTGCTACCTTTCATACAGAAACACAACAGTGCTATTAACACTGCTATTTGGCGGCAGACTTAGGTAACATGGTGGTAGCTAGCCAGGCGGACATAAAAAATGCCCTACCACCAACTGAAACTACTACGTTACATTTACCCTTTGTTGTTCCTACGTAGTGTTTTGAGGAAAATGTCAATGAAACGCGAATATGACATGACAAAAGTGATTCGATGTTTTTGTACTCGAGTGTACACATATAAATATAAATATGTTGTGTTTATTCATTACAGCACATTAACTGTATTTGAAGTATACATACAAATTACATAGTAATAAAATTCACAAAAAATGAGTCCACTGTCGGACATGCACCTCCCTCATAGGTCGCTACGTTGGACTTTATGTGAATAGATTTGCCATAATCACCACGCTTCGCAAGCGGATTGGTGATCGCGGTAAGATGTTAGTGATACATAGTTTGTCACTACTAGCCGGCTTTGACAATGAAAATGACAGATTTCAATGTAATTATAAAATTAGAATATATCCATTGATTTTAGAGGCCCATTTGTTAGTAAATCGCATAATACAAGTCTTTGTTGATTTGATATTGTTGAACTATTCTTTGCTAATGTACATATAATATAACTCTACGTAAATCTAATACACAAATAAGGTGTGTTATAAATACGAATAACATAGCATGAGTTGTTAACTCACCTACGGAATGTGTGTTGAGGCTCTCTGTCGACTTCGAGTCCTTGTAGTTGTCACCAAATGAATCTAAACACAAGCGCCCGCACGTTACAGCAAGGTTAACACATAGACATCGACATAACATACAGTCATCTTACATACACTACACTAGTCGAACTATTAATAATATTACTAAATTTCATCAAGATTTCGCTGATAAAAGTTTCGTACGAAAATTTCTTTTACCGTAATTTTTTTTAAATAGCTGGTTTTGTGCAGTAATTATCTAATAATTAACGCGTTCAAAAAGAACTTCAAACCGACTTCAATTGCCTTAATTTTGTTGATTTTCTCAAAGAGAGATCAATCAATTTCGATAAAAAAAATATGGGACCGCCTCTTAAATATACTCTACCAAACAAACAAAAAATTATCAAAATCGGTTCACTACAAACGGGTACCAAAAAAATACGCGTCGAATTAAGAACCTCCTCCTTTTTTGAAGTCGGTTGAAAATAGGACATCGGATTGCTGTCTCGAAATGAGTATCATTAACATACAACTTCATTACTTTTTCATACACTACTTTGATTATTGTCCAAAACGCCATCTAGGGACCATTAGCTCCGTAACGGCTATTGTAGCTGACAATAAAGTTGTACCATAATGATATTCATTTCGCGACACTATAATCCGATCTCCTATATTAGGTAATTACTATACGAAGCCAACTATTATATTTTAAAAAATTATGGCAACAGAAAATTTTGTATGCGAATTCCCGTAAAAGTAGCAACGGCATATACTTTATTTTTTCGAATGGACTTGATGCTGTTGGTCCTGCGATCTCTGCAGCTTCACCCGGACGATGTCGAGCTAGGAAGGCTTTCAACCGGTAGTTATTACTAGCAACGGGCCGCTCGGGCTCTTCCTCGGTTTAAGGCGTTGCTTTGTGATGAAGATCGCAGAAAATCGGCCCGGAATGTGCAGATAATTGCGGTAAGCGATTATTGCTCGTCGAGGGGAGCACCAGATACTGAGCATAGTAAATATTATCGTATCATTCAAAGTAATTCTAGTCACAAAAACGCTCCATACAAAAAGGACTCGGGTCGTGACGTCAGCACTCGCTATTAGCGCTATAAATTGTATGAAACTTTTATCGATATTTGAATTTTCTTGTTATGTTTCATGTGTCAAGCCACATTTTTAAAAAAAAAACTCATTTTTGTCCCTTAAATTAGTAATTTTTATAGATGTTATGTCTTTTATACTGACCTATTTAGATAATTGTTCGACTAGTATACGCGTAACGTGATTTTTTTATCCACAATGATTTTGCGCTTGATCTTCACCTCACCTGATGGTAAGTGAAGACAAGCAGGGCCGCGATGGGTCACACAGTCCACAAACCCACGAGACGGATACTCGTTGTTATGTGTAAAACAATTAATAGGGTATTTTACAATTTTTTAAACTGTTTCAATTTGTGTATAGGAACGAAATAATTAACAGAAAACTAATAATAATTTAATTTATGTCCATTTTCACAATTAAAAGCGGTTGAAATCGTGACGTTTTGAATTTGAAGTTACATTGTTTACTCAAAGATGACTTAAATCGTTAGAGATCATTGTACACTCGAGTACAAAAATATGTATCCACTTTTGAACTATGTCACATTCACCTTCGATTGACATTTCCTTCAACAGACTATATATAAACAAGCAAGAGTGAATGTGACATGGTTTAAAAATTGATATATGTGTTTGTACTCGAGTGTACGTAATAATGTAATACATTCGATTTTACTCGCTTTTAATTGAAAAAATATTCGTAAATAATCATAAAAAACTATATTAAATATATTTTTTACAATTTTTAAATTGAACAGCGAACAAAAATTGGAAAATTACCCCAATAGTGTAAGGAATGCACGCTGATTGGCTAGAATGGGAGACAAGTGCCCTCTGATTGGTCCATTCAATTTCTCACCATGTCGTAATTGGTCGGGAACGAACTCTATAAGACAAATAAGTCAGATGCACAATCCCAAAGTGTTCGTGCTGTTACGCGTGTCGTGGGTAGGTGGTCTTTTGGTCAGTATTCGTTGAAATTATGACATTAACACATAACATTAAGACATGGAACTTATTTAAGCGACTTTAACCGAAAAATATGATCATTTGGCATGCCATTATTTATGCTTGAACAACTCAATCGAATCAGTGGTTACGATAGGCAGGCGAAAGACGATTCATTCGATCAAAGTCGCTTAAATGAAAAAGGTTTTTGTAGCACGATAAATATATAAATAGGCGTATGTTCAGCTGTTAAAGATGAATATTGAAAGAGATTAGTTTATTACGTACATTACAACCTTTTACCCGCAACTTCAGAAATTAACGCACGGGACACTCCATCGGAATGAAAAACAGTCCGTCCCTCTCCGATACGACGCATTATGCCGTTAAGTAGTGAAAAGGCTTATAAATACTTACTAGTGGCTCTGTGAGCTGTGGACTTTTTAAACGTTTTTTTCTTTGTCTCCACTATGGAGTACTCAACTAAACTTTCAAATAATAAGATACCGCATTAAAATTGGATATCATATGGCGGAGATATCCAGTACCCCCTTTTTACCATTTTTTGGAGGACCCCACGGTACTTCAAATCAAAAATCCCCGACGCCAAAAAAATAAAAATTAGTATAACCTAAAACCAAATATCGTTCAAATCTGTTGAGAAATGCAACCTGTCGAGGAAAACATACAAACACACAGAAGGTAGCTTTTTCCCCTATTAGCTGAAACGGAGAACTTTCGTTCGCTTTGCTCACTCGGTCAATAATATTGTGTGATTAAAATTTTTTTGTATAATGTTCCTGATATAAATTCTTGTCTGGAGGAAAAATAAAAATGTTTAGCAAAAAAAGGTTGAACTTTAGACATGGAATCGCAAAAACTGTTTTTAACAACAAATCTTGATAAATATTTGAATATCCAATTTTATTGTTATCTGACGTTGTGCGATTTTGATTATTTTGACGATATTTGACTGAGCTGTTTACGACCACCACCGTTGCCTACTTTAAAAAGAAAACTGCGGAAGGCGGAGGTGACTTTACCAGATGGGACCCAATAACTAAACTAATTCGTTTTTCTTTTGTCTTGCTCCACTGCAAGTCTTGAAATAGCAAGACACGAAGAGAAAACATATTTTAGGGTACTTTACACTTTTGGCATTTTTAACGGTTTTCATACATTATTTATAATGCAACACTGTTTTTTTACTTGGCCTTGCGTGCCACGCAGAAACGTCCAGCTTGGACCATTGGATATAACTTTATTTTAGAGGGACCGGTCGTCTGGCTTGAATTGAATCATGTTGTGTATAAGTAACTTACGCGACATAGTTGTAAGGTCTTTGACGTTCATATCGTTCAAGTAAGCCCGTAGATCATCTTCAAGAGCATCGGATGTGTATTGACCTCCCTCGACGCGCAAGAGTGCTATAGCAATGTGCACGTCCAGGGCTTTGCTGGAATACAAACAAACACACATTGTTTTATACTTTTTATTATTATTATTCGGTCAGAATGTTTCCGAAATTTATTTTAAAATAGAATAGCTGGCTTTGATAAGTTTACCTAAAATTATAATACCGGATTATTTCGCGAAATGAATATCATTGTCGTACTAATTTTATGACAGCTACAATAGCCGTTACGTAGCTAATTGTCCCTAGATGGTGATTTTTTTCTTCAATCCCTCGAACCTGGAAGCTCGCAACAGTATTTTCATTATTCACGTCGACAAATAACAACCTGAAATATTTTTTCCTAGTTTTCCTAGTGTTTTCAACAAATAACCAAAAAGAGATATATCTTTTGTACCAGAACACAACAAACAATGTTGGTAGTCATCAGGCGGACATAGACGTACTCCGAAACCAAATACCGATAGGTAACAACGGGAATTGAACCCGAGACCTCTGGACTGTGACTACTTTTAGCCACTAGACCACAGAGTTGGAACCTAGTGAGCTTTGTAGTAGTACCTTCTCACTTTCAAAAATACATATTCCATCATTAACATTCGAGTTAAATTCAAATGAATAACATTAACAAGTTTTACCAACGTATATTCTCTCAGAATGATGCTATACAAAGTCCGTCGTGGCAATTTGTGGGAGAGGAACATGTGCAACAGTAGACTTGCAGACGGTTATGATGGACATATTTTCCATCATCAGCTCCCTAATGATAATGAAAGTAAATACTCACTGCATGACCTCCACATAGTCGACCAGTTCTGACCTGTCGCACGTAACCCAGTCCTCTTTGAAGCCCATCATTAAAATGTTGGGTCTCATTTTCCCAAGGCCGCTTCCCTGTAACCCAAACCACACAATCTTTATTATTTCTTATCACTCTTTAATCTATATTTAAATATAAACCTACTCAGGAGCACAAAACATAAGGAAAACACGGTCAGACAATACGAGTAAACTACACTTATTTGTCTTATAAAGTTTGGTTCCACCCAATAACGACATGGTAAGAATTTGAACGGGCCAATCACCGTTTACTATTCTCTTATTGTGACCAATCAGCAAGCATTCCCTTCCCCCGCACATCTATTACTTTGAATAGTTTGTGTTAGCCGTAACAGTGAACATTATCCGTCTCTTGGATTTGTTGTCGGTAGAGAGAGAGACACACACACATATGTCAATTAGTTATAAAAATATCCAAAATATGTCACTCTTGCGCGTCAATTATAAAACAAAATACATTAATGTTTTGAGGATGTAACAAATGGATCTAGCGTAACTCATTTTCTAAATTTGACTTCGGATTATGATGGCGGAAAATGAATTTCGCTAATGTACAACTTTATATAAGCTATAATAGCCTTTAAGCAGCTAATGGTCCCTAGATGGCTTATCGAATAATAAAAGTGTGTAAAAATGAAAATTATGATTCAATGTGAAGTTGTATGTTAATGATACTCATTTCTCAAAATAATAATCAGATGTCCAATTTTTAGATAATTACTTCACAAATCGGTAAAGGAAAACACTCCTGAGAATAAATTCAAAGGTGTATGTGAAGTCTACCAATCCTGGTCCCGCGTGGTAGACTATGGCCCTACTATGACTATGGTATACAATCTCTGTAGGAGAATAGGCCTGAGCCCCTGCAGTAGGGACGTATATAGGCTGTTGATGATGTTGATGACACAAACCCAGGCATCCAGCTAAAATAAATTTCTCCTAAAAATCCTTCGGAAATAATCGTATTTCGTCGGAACCGGGTAGGTAACGATATGCAGAACTATATGTATTAATGACCTGTAACAGTGCACTGGCGCCATCTTTGAAGGAGACATCGTCAACGATGCTGTAGAATGCCTTTATCTTGCGTTTACTGAACCACTGGTAGGCGCGGCTGCATAGCGCGTCCCTGGTGCGGTAGCTCACAGGGCCCTGGAACACAGTAGTTTCAAATACGTTGAAAAATATATTCATAAAAAATAGTTGAATTGCATTTTTGGCAGGGGTCATGGTGGCAATCTTTTTTTTTCTTTTTTTTTTACTAAACGGAAAACTTCAAATTTCTATTCGTGGATACCATTGTTATTTGATAAGTGTTGCCTATTTCGTGCATAAATGTTTTTGTATAAAAAGAAACTAAAATAAAATATTCAAAAATGATAAGTAAAACACTCAATTGACAATGATGTTTTTAAAAATATTAAATTATATAAAAAATTAACATTTGATTAGTTAGTTTTATAGAGTGTTATTTTGTGTTACAGATATATGTGACGTTTCTGTTTATGGTCATTTATATTATACTACCTTCTGCCCTCGACTTCGTCCGCGTAGTCTTCGTAAAGTCATCATCATCATCATCAGCCGGGAAACGTCCACTGCTGGACATAGGCCTCCCTCATGGTACGCCACATCGACCGGTCCCGAGCCACCTGCATCCAGCGACTCCCCGCGACTTTTGTCTTTAGACGCTGAGATATTTTGGACGAGAAGATATGCCGTAATTTCCCGAACGCTGCCCAGCCGAGTTGGATTCTTCGGTTGACCTCTTTGTCGAAGTTGGACCTACCTAGTTGAACGATCTGTCCCAGGTACACATACTCGTCTACAACTTCGATTGTAGTGTTCCCAACCACTACCGGCATAGGTGCAACATGGACATTTGTCATGATTTTCGTGTTGTCCATGTTCATTTTTAATTTTTTATACAATACAATTTCATTTGTATAGAAGTCTTCGTAAAGTATCCCGCGGGAACTACATGCTCGATCGAGATAAAAAGTAGTCTATGTCCTTTTCCAGGTTTTAAACTATCCCTACACAAATATCTAGTCGTTCGGACCCTCCGTTACGAAGGGAAGGAACGACAAACAAATTCAATTTCGCGTTTATAATATTACCTTTATAAGATTATGGATTGAAGTGAACAATAGGACAGTTGATCGAGTAAATTTGTTTTCGAATGTATTTAAAGCGTAACGTATAAGAATTGCATGTACCTGCACAATGTGGCCGCAAATCATAAGCGACAACCCCTTCGTGAGCAGGTACGAGAAGTCGGTGAGAATCGGTCGCTCAGACGGGAAACCGGTGAGAACCAGTATTTGGGGTCTGTAAAAAAAAAATGGTGGTAACAATCAAGCAAGTTTTACGCACAAATCGTATGTCCATTTATTACCTGCATTACTAAAAGTGGTACTAAAAGCACATTACTAAAATTATTTACAAGCGTGTATCAAAGATGTGGAGAACAATAAAACAGTTTTCTTTATAGTTTTCTTCAATGAGCTTTTAAAAACATTCATGCTCAATTATATTAAAAATTTCCTTGATTTTTAAAAGTTGTTGCTGAAATTATGTTCCACGTTTAATTAAAATGAACAAAAGTAGAACAGTGTTATCCAGACGTAGAAACTAATATTTTTAATAATAATATAATAATTAAAAGACAGAAAAATATCGAAATTATTCAAGGGGGCCATAAATCGCACACAATTTTAAATCAATAGTTATAAATTTTTGGTATGTTATAACATCACATTACATTTAAAAAATATATATTTAAAAGTGGTAACACTTTTAAAAATAATGTCATAGGATTTATGTTTGCAGCGTGAGCCACTACTTCAACCGAAATTCACCCTAAAGTGGTCAGGCGGGAAGTATCTCGATAGTACATATCAGTGGCGAAGGGTCCATACAAGCCGATTCCCACCGGCTTACCTTTCAAAAATCCTTTCCACATATCATTAATGTAATGTACTATTAACTTTTATACGCTCAAAACATTACTACAAGAAACGCCTGTGCGCAATTAAAAAGCAATACAAAAAACGCCTGCGCACAATTAAAAAGCAATATACTACATACAATAAATTATATTACCTGTAATTTTTAACGTGCTCCGTCACTCTGTTCAACTGGTGAACCCCCGACAGAGCTGTTTTATATGTTTGAGCCTGAGTGGTAGATCCCCAGTTCACATCTGAAAATAACGAAAAATTGGTTAAGAGTTCAACCTGGAACTGTAATGACCCAGCCTTCATTTTTTCAAAGACGCAAGGCACATTAAAGTAGCTATATTTTCAAGGTCAATATCATCCAAGGTCAAGTTTACGACAGTCAAGGTCAAAGCCATTCGAATAAAGGTTGATATTCTTTTAACATATTTCTCGGATTCTCTTTTCGCCTCTATGACCTAGTGGCTATGTATAAATGTATTTTATTCCGTTGACGAATATGTTGAATGTATATTTTAAAATGTTACTATTTTATTTATTTATTTATTTGCAACAATGACAATGTAGTAACGCTTGTTTACACCTAAATTTAATCGGACCAAAGTGATGACCAAAAACGGGTTTTTGTTATAGCAGCCCCAATAGGTCAAGCCTGTAGCAGGCAAGCTATTTAAATATAGCTGTTAAATTTTTAAATGATGATGATAGGCGATTAACTGAGGAGAGACTACAGGATAATAAAGAAGAACATGCAAACAGATATATATAAATAAACGATATGGTTAAAATATTAGTACTGTATTTATATTTATTTTGTTAATTTAGATATTTGATACCATTTAGTAAAATCAGTCGGGCTACATTCCAGTAGGTATATAGCTATACATACTATTTTATAACTATACATATAGTATTAACAATCACTGTAATTTTTGTTGTACATATGTAAATAACTATGAATTGTTTTTGTAGGCCTAAAATTATACAGTGCAATAAAGTATAATATATCTAATCATTGGTAATGTTACCTGGTTTCCTGTAGGACACGAGCAGGTATAGCGCCAGCAGGAACGCGAAGGTGACGAGCGCCGTGGGCCACGAGATCACGAACATGATGGCGACACACAGCACAGAGCCCACCAGCGACAGCCACATGTTGTAGAACTAATGAGAACACAACACTCACTAAATTGTCACTATATTCTCCCCATAAAATTCCCTGATGTTCAAAAATTATCACAAATACTTCCATACAATTTTCTAGCACTCTATTATAACATTAGGTTTTGATAAGTAGGACATGATTATTGCTCATCTGGCGTTTTGAAAAATAAATAAAGTCTGTAAAAATTTAAACTGTGATTCACTATGAATTTGTATTATTTTCATGCTATTACAATTCTTTTGTACTAGATATAGGTAAATTCAATTCAATACAGCTTTATTATACACCAATAAAAAACTTAAAATAGAACATAAAACTTTAAAAAATTGTACAACAGGCGGTCTTATCGCTTACAGCGATCTCTGCCAGACAACCTTTGGGTAGAGGAAATAAGACACAAGGTGAAGGTTTAACAGGTGTTGATAGGTTATAATTAAATACTTGAATACTAATTAAAGCCAGATTTTCTATTTCAAAAGATTATGGTAAGAGAAATTTTGTTTGAGATCTTTCTGAGATAATTCCCGTTAAGCCATGTATTTGTGTGGGATATTGGTAGCTTCTATGTGAATCTGGAGAGATAGAGAAAGACTACACCTGTCGAACAGGGCTACTCCTATAACAGACTGTACGGCTACACCATATTATTGTAAATAGTTTTGATCAATAAATATTTTTGTATTTTGATTTGCGATATAACTTATAACAATATAACTTACTCTAAAAGTGGGCCGCCATCCGACCGGCTTGGCCAAGCTCGCGTGGAACGTCGCGAAGTTGATCAGAGCGTACGCGGCCAGGAAGAAATTGGATATCAGAGGAGCTATCTTGTTCAAACCACCTGGAAACAAACAACAAACATTTATTAACCCTTAGACCTTTATGTCGTATATATAACGACGTATATCGGTGTATCAGAAAGGGACAACAAGTCACCAACGCGCGTGTTTTAGAAATTAAAAATTATAACATTTCATGGGATACAATTTTATACCTGTGCCATATTATCGCATCTTTTGTGTAACTTGCAGTTGTATTACACATTCCATGCCGCTAAATTATTTGTTTTGTTTGTAAGAATAACGCGTAATTTGTCTTCTAGAAAAGAATACCTTGCCACGTCAGACTTTTCATGAGATTTGCCATAATAATGACACTTGGCGCGTGGATCCTCCAGCAGAACCACAAAGACGGACAGGACGCGCATATGTTACCGACATGCAACCGTATTACTAGGACGATAAGGCTTACATTCTACGTAGTTTAATTCCGAGTATTGTTATAGCATATTAAAAGCTATGAATATCTCAGTGATGTTTAGAGAGCATTGCATTACATTATCAAAAGGGTTGTTGGTGCCAGCGCATGGCGCGTATCTCAGGTGATTTTTAGAGTAACGTGTAATGGTACGGTGTGATGTTACGCGGTATGAGATGTAATGACATATCACATTGCTTTCAGAAGCGCATGTATGTATAGTGTATGAACACGACTTACCAATGAGTATAAAAGCGACGGCGATGATGAAGGTGAGGACGTATCCTCTAACAGGCTCATTGTTGGGTCCGTAGCCCTTCGCGAAGAACTCCAGGTAGGGGTACAGTTTATCTTGGCACAGCGCCTACAATGAATTACACGCAAATGTCAAATTAATAACACGATATTATTTAAGATTTTATCCCGCTTGATTATTGCACGGGATCCATAGATCTGTGATTGGGAGTAAAGTACCATATGCATAGGTCCTTATCTATCCATTGGCTACGTCTGTGTGAAATTCCATTAAGATCTATTGAGCTGTTTAGTCGAGAACAGGCAAAAAGAAACAGAGCGGCAGACGTATAGAATTACTTAGATCTCACAGTTGCAGGTCTCATGGCAGGACAGTAAGACAATTCCTTGCCTCGCACGTTAATCCGTTGTTCCCGGTTACTATCAACGACAGATAGTAGCTACATGAGCCATGTCAGAGGACTATGCCGGCTCAACAACCCTGACAACTAGGGTTTATGAGGTCGGTCATCGATCTTACAACTTACATGATAAGATTAAAGTCAGAGAACACTAAATGCGTGCACGTGCACGTGTGCGTAGACGTGCACGTGGACGCATTCGTTCAAATACGTCGTGAAACATTTAGTGTGTGCTGACCTTTATTCAAATTATTTCAAAACAAGAATTGGTTATCTCACAACATTCGTTTTGTACCTGAAAAACTTTAGGGGCCGAGACTAGAGAGGCGAGGGCGGATGACAAGGTGGCCGCGAAGCAGCCTCCGTAGATGAGTGGACCGAACCCAGACACGAGACGAATCACCTGAAAAGTACTACTGTTCATTATACATCCTAAATTTGATAAATGTTAGTTTCAATCAAATATGTATTCATGAACAGGATAAACAGTACGTTGTTCACCCAGGGAAGAAATTAACCGATTTTATCAACGGCTGTGTAGTTTGAGGCACAAACTATTAAACACGCGAGTTGGGAGAATTGTGCTTTCTCCTGAGTCTTCCATAGTGAGTGGCGCTTTAGAATATTATACTACACTTATAAGACGTCATTTTGAGTAGCTGATAATTTTGCAAATTGTCCATTCAGATAAAACAAAGCAGCGAGCGCTAAGAACCTCTTGTTGCATCGAGTGTCCATTTGAAGCTCGAGTACAGCAGACTCTATGAGCTAGGTTCATAAACAGCGAGAAAACTTGATAAAAAATAAAGCACTCAAAATAACAGAGGAAGAAAATAATGATACTTCGATCATATTCCACACCGCCACAGGCCGGAAACTTCGAACAAATGTCGTGATATCGCCACACATCGAACTGATGACGATTGTATATACGCGCATGTGTGAGTGAGTAGCATTATCTGAGTCCGTTTCTTGCGGGGGAAGTGAGGTATCGCTGATCGGCGGGAGGTGGTGAACGTACGTTCTGTACGTATATATTAATTCTGTGATATCGGCAGGTTTTATATGTATTGTACCCACGTCGTTGCTATGGTGCAGCCCGTATTGGCAGGTGTCCAATATTCTACAGTCGGTCATGTTCCACGCGGCCACGTCGCCCAGGTCGCCGGACGCGTCGCGGACCACCGTCCACCCGGCCACCACCGCTATCACCAGGTACGATATCGTCGTCAGCAGGATGGCCAGGAGAGTGCCTTTCGGGATCGACTTTTGGGGGTCCTGACGAGGAAACAGAAACTCAGAAATAGGATATACATCAACTGACAATAAATAAATAAATTATATTTATTTTTTCTCCACAAAGTTCGACATATTTTTCTAAAATCACTTAATTCTATGGTTTCGTGACTTTGTGAAGACTGGATCCTGAACTAGGACCCCTGTGCTACAGGAACCAGGTCTCCACCACCGGGTTTGTGTTTTTTTAAGTGACAAGATATATTATATTTTGTATATTATCCAGTCAAAAATTAATAAAATATAGTTTTACATTTTAAATAATAATATATAGTAAAAGAAGTGTGAGTGTGTGACACATAAATGACACCCATGCGTGACAAATTTAAAATAGTGTAAAATAACACGGTTTTTTATTTGCGGGCTGATTCAGCCGAACGTAGGTCTGCTGACCGCAAAATTAACTTGGTTTATGGTATTATTGTTTGTTATAATTTATGTTGAAGGAGATTTATGCTACATACTACGAGATTTATCATTGACTAAATTCTTAACCTCCACGAATCAGACTCATACATTGTCAATTATTTTAAGTATGTTAAATTTTTCAACCGACTTCAAAAAAGGAGAAGGTTCTCAATTTGACTGTATGATTTTTTTATGTATGTTACGCGATAACTCCGCATACTTCAGGCGCTTTTTGAGAAAATAAAAAAATGTTCCGAGATAATTCTACCGCTAAGGGTAAACATTTTAGGGGTTGGAAGCTATTGACTTTAAGGGAAGTTGAAGTCAGTTTGTAGTTCTTTTTGAACGCGTTAATTATTGTACCTCACCTTGAGATCACCGGAAATGTTTGCGCCTGCCAATATCCCGGTTGCGGCGGGGAAGAATATGGAGAACACCGAGAAGAAGTTGTGCTCGACGTCCTCGAAGAACCTGTAGTCCGGCCACAGGTTCTGATGGAATACCGTCACTGCAACAACACACAGAAATAACAATCCAGACGATAACCAGAATTCTGAGCTTTTGACATACTTTGCAACTAGCACATAGTATCCTCATTATGACACTAAAGTTATATATTCTGTCTGTTTGTTGCTTTTTCTTTTGAAAGTTGAAAATTAAAGTGAAAAATTAAGTTGAAAACAAGAAATGTGTTTTTTTAAATTACATGTTAGTTGTTACAGTTTTTTGTAATTTTTATTATAATTATGGAGCGTGTAATTTAAAGCTATATAGGGCGTAGATTTCCAACGGGGGCGATAGCGCAAATTGGGGACGTTTTTTTCTAACAATTTGTATGGTATTTTTCTGAACATGTTTTTGTATTTTTAATTAATTAATAATCACAACCCTCTGCCACGCTAGAGGAGCACGATTAGAGAGAGAGAGAGAGAGGGAGGGAAATCAATTTGTGATTAATAGACAGACATATAAAATTGATTAATGTACTATGTAAACATTGTAATTATTTTTTTCTTGTATAGGGGACGGTAGTCCATAAAAGGTTGGGAATCTATGCTACAGGCGAAGCGAAATTAGCTCATAGTTTGATAATTTACTTGAAATTTAAATAAGCTGTAAGTTTTCCGTTGAAATAAAAAAAATGCATAAGACATACTGTTGTACCCGAAGAATCCCTGCGCGATCTCTAGGTCACTCTTGGGCCCTATCGCGGATCCGATGCAGAAGTCCGCGATGGCAGCCAGCAGGATGATCAGCAACACGATCTGAGCCTTGGCCTCCCACTCCATGCCGACCATCACGATACCCGTCAGTAGCACTATTGTAATGCAGCCGTAGATCGCTTGATCCTGAAATTCATATATAATTGTCATGCACATGTACAAAAATTATTTAATGTTCATAAGTTCGTAAATCATTGTCCAAATCAGTCAGATTGTAGGTACAACGCTGTCTTCAAATTTGTAGATTTACATATTAATCATAATAGTTTGTCAGATTTTCAGAAAATTTCCAAATTACTATTCGAAATCCCAATTGTAAATAAAACTTGTTATATTTGTTATTGCGTCGGTGGCGCAGTGGATAAGGCGCGGACTTTCAATCTGTGGGTTCCGGGTTCGAATCCAGCCGTGTACGTATGAGTTGTTTTTTCAATTCAAGTACATTATCCGATTGCTTAACGGTGAAGGAAAACATCGTGAGGAAACCTGCATGTATTGAACAGGCATGTGAAGTCCGCCGATCCGCACTGGGCCCGCGTGGTGGACTATGGCCCATACACTCTCTATAGGAGAGTAGGTCTGAGCCCCTGTAGTGGGGACGTATATAGGCTGATGATGATATTTGTTTTTGTAGTTTTTAATGTGAATTTTGTGTAAGCCGTGGATACCTATAATTAAGTTAACATTTCTGTTAATAAGTTATGTGTAACTTGTTGGTATCTATAAATAAGTTAATTTAAATTATATAAGGACGTTTTATGATAAGCGTGCGCACCCGGAAGCCTCCACCTGTTGAGGCGCTGACTCTGCTACCTTTCATACCGGAACTCAACAGCGCTATTACGAGTATAAATTGCTATTTGCAGGGAGATTTGGGTAACAAGCAAAGCAGACATATAAAACTCCCTACCACCAACCTAACCAGCTAGACAGAGATAGATAATCATTTTATTTGCTAGCAAAATACTACAAATACAAAAAAGAGTACACACACTACAATAGTCTAGTTGACTAAATTTGAAAACTTGGTTAATTATATATGTACTTTTAATTGAAAGTAATATTTACATTACGTATTTTGTATTTTAAAAAAAGCTATTTACATTTCCCTAGAAAACGCTGAATAGTGTCATGGCGTCTTGAATGACGTCACAGTCTGCGAAATAACCTGCTCTATTGTATGAAAACGTCAACAACAACAACAACGATGTTTTGCAAGGCGTGACGTCAGTGACGTAACACTTTCTTGCGCCGCGTTCTTCGTGTTCGCTGTCACGTAACTTATTTTATTTTACAATTTTTAGGAAGACTAACAGTATATAGTATATAAATAAATAATGTATCTTATGAGTATCTATAAACTAATAATAAGTCTCCACATGTATAAGAAATAGAGAGAGAAATATGAGAAATAGACTGGGTTTTTTTTCTTATCTACGTCTCTTAATTTATAATTAGAAAGTATAAACCAAGCAATTTGTTATTAGTGGACACAAGTCTATTACAGAGGAGAAACGGGATGGTTATATTCTATCAGTTCCAACTTACCCAAGACTTGCTGACGATGAGCGAGGAGTCTGGTATGAGGGTGATGAGGGACTCCCCGAACCCAACCACGTACATGGCGCACGCGACCGCATTGGCCATGGAGAATATGAGGCCGATGGATCCACCGAACTCAGGACCCAGGGAGCGGGATATCATGTAGTAGGTGCCGCCTGGGGGCAGGTGAAAGATTCCATCAATAGTTTTACCCTGGCTTGTGTACTCGAACACAAATATGTATTCACTTTTGTACCATGTCTCATTCATCTTTAATTGTCATTTCCCACAACACATAGGAACAAGAGTTAATGTTACATGGTTCAAAAATGGATACATATCGAGTGTACCAATGTCACAGGGTGGACACTGCATATAAATGTCGTAAAACTCCCATACATCGAGCGAGTAAGACTCGCACTTTACCGGGGTTAAGACTGCAAGATATAAATATCAAATAATGTCACTCCTCTGCCATTGCCTGCATTTAGTTGTAGCCGCTTGTTATAGCTATATTTTCTAATATTATTATTTTTCAATTATTATTTACATGCGGTGTTTTCCAGTCATTGAAGAAGCACTTACTGTTATTTAAAGTTATTTTTATTCTGCGATTACTTATAGTATTCTTTGCTGGAAATCCGAATAAATAAATAAATAAAATAAACGTTTAAAATAAAGTTGAAGGTGTACATAATAAGCATTGTTAACTAAACTGTTTCATAATATTAACGACGTATGTAAACTGTGCAAACATATTATACGTATTATTACCTATTGCTACACAACTTTGTATTTACCTTTTATATTAGTCTAGTTCTATTATTAACAAACAAATGTATTTTTTAATTATAAGTCTTAAGGTTATTCGCTCGATAAAATATTCATTCAAAATTTACGATTCACCCTTTTTTAAAAGCTTTTATTTAAAATATTAAGTTGATTCAGTCCTATTTAGCCATTATCGACAGCATGCAAAATTGTTTATGTCTAACTTATACTATATATTTGTACCATTAAATTGTGGATCGATTTTACCGTTTTATCGTTGTTTTTATTGATCGGAGCGATAATCAAAATCTTAGGGATTCGTCTATAGAGTACAACATATGCTCCCGTAGCCATTTATTTAGAGCCTTTTTAAATTGATTATTTCAAGTTCCTTGATTTGCGCCGGCAGTCTGTTAAAAATTGTTATACACATAGCATATTTTTTTTAAAACATGTAGTTCTAGTGACGGTTTCAAAAACAAGTCTGTTGTGAAAAAAAGTAAATTAAAGAAAAAAAATGATTCGATAACTGCTAAAAAAAAGATATTACGAATTAAAATTGGTTGCCTGTAAAGTCGGTATACGGGCGAAAGTTTTACGTGACAACGACTTTGAGTGGTAAA
Source organism: Carcina quercana (assembly GCA_910589575.2). Lineage (NCBI taxonomy): Eukaryota > Metazoa > Arthropoda > Insecta > Lepidoptera > Depressariidae > Carcina > Carcina quercana. The sequence continues at coordinate 1,148,981 of OU342443.1, forward strand.
ATAATTTTAATGTGAATAGTCATTCAGGGACGCGTGCCTTTCACTTTTTATGTCTGTCTCTCTCGCTCTTAGGCGGGCTAACCATGCCCGAGTGGAAGGGACGCGTGCCTCTCACTCGCTCTCATTGTGAGCGCATAACGTGAGCGGAGCGTAACGCAGTTTCTTGAAGTGTCACCCGGCAAACCAATTTATAAGACGTTGTCACGTCAAAAAGGACATCGGATTATAATGTCGCGAAATGACATACAACTTTATAGCGAATCACAATTTATATTTTTACACGCTATTTTTCGATTATAGTTTAACACGCTGTCTAGGGTGTGTGCCCATTAGCTGTGATACTGCTATTTTAGCTAACAATAGAGTTGTAAGTTAATTATATTCATTTCGCGACACTGTAATCCCATCTCCTATTTTTAGATAGTTACCTGTCAAAGCCAGCTATTATATTTTAAAAGATTATGCCAACAGATATGTAGTATGAAAACATTTTGAGCGGATTCCCAGTAACTTTACTATTTAAGCTCTTTTTGAGCCATAAAGAATTCTTTGAACCTAAATATATTTACCTCCTTTTATGACGCCATTGGTGCTTATAGCGGACATGGAGAGCGCTGTGATCGTGGTTACCACCGACGTGGTCATGATCAGGAGCATCGCTTGAGCTGAAACAGACGTTCGGTACTCAAAAACAAGGTTGAAATTAGCTTTTAGCTTAGTCACACGTCGGACACTTGGAACAAATGTCGTGATACCGGCACACATCGAACGGATGACGTTTATACACGCGCATGTGTGAGTATACTTATATATACGCGCTCTATACTTACTGGTCATTTTCTGCGCCAGTTTCTTGCGGGGAGAGGTGAGGTATCGCGGATCGGCGGGAGGCGGTGAACGTACGTTCTGTACGTAGTAGTATATTAATTCTGTGGCTTAGTCTCAGGCTGACATAGAAAATGTCTTAACACCGGGAACACTGGGAATCGAACCCAGGACCTTCGGTTGTTACTCCAAGCGTGTAGCCACTAGGACACGGAGGTGGCTTAATAGTAAAAAGTAAATCTAAAGTTTTTTTTATATACAACAACAATTAGTTTTTACAACAACAAAAAACTAAGATTGAAACTTGTCCTAAGCCACTCGTTTTTGTTTGAGACATGAGGTGTCATGGCATCTAGCCTCCAAACGTTACATCTGATGACTTTGAAGATGTGAACTTGGTAAAGAACAAACATACAACATAAGAAACAAACAAGGTACAAGTCACTAAGCGAGCTATGGAACGAGCTAAGCTCGGAGTTTCTCTGTATGATAAAATCCGGAATGGGGAAATCTGAAGACGAACTAGGGTTACCGGGCCACATCGCTCGAAGAACGGATAGCTGATGGGGTGTAGAAGTTTTCGAATGGCGATCACATACCTGACATCACTGACAACCTAGTTAAGAGACTATGTTGGTAAGACCACGTGACCGCGTTCAAATTTGGATTGTTTTGTAGCTGTCCCTATCTGAGCCCTATCCTACCCAAGCGCGTACGGTGAGACAGCATACACTACGCGAAGTTATCCACCCGTTATTTGGATATTTCGTAGTCCAGGGATCATTTGAAGGATACAGTATATTATGTAGCCATTTTTTTAATACATTATACTAATGAAATTTCAGATGTCAGTGATTTTTTCAAATTGTTCTAAATCGATTCATACTCTTGTAAATCAGGTTCAAAGTTGGGGCTTTTTATGACCGTAAAATACAATTCTTTGACGCCCTGTAACTCTGGAAGTATATATTTAAACGAAAATCTGACTCACCACCGACACAGATATTTGTTACTAGATTGTGTCTTGAAAATTTCATAGATTTTCATAGCTTTCATTACTCAAAATATGACTGGACTACGTTTGTATGGGCGCTTTGACACCAGCATACCCTCTTAAGGTAGCGGGGAGCCGCTGGACTCAAGTGGCTCGGGACCGGAGGACATTCCATGGAGGATGCCTATGTCCAGCAGCAGCAGTTTCCCGGCTGATGATGACTCGGTAAAGAGTGCGACTACTGACCTATCCCCGCCTGCCCCACCACCCAGCTCAGCCTGAGGAACAGCATCACCCCCCAGATGTTTAGCAGACACCGCATCAGCACGCCCTTTATCCAGCCGAACTTCACGTTGGAGGACGGCAGCGAGGGACCCATCGCGTCTTTCTCCAAGGTCTCACCGGGCTGGAAACAAGCAATGCAAAGTTATAGCTTTGTCTAACATTGAGTGGTCCACGCCATGAAGTGACGGATCATTTCATGAAATACACGTCCTGTTAATAACATCATGATGTGTATTGGTCAGATCGTCACTTACCACCAGGTATATTGAGGTGATATTGAGGTCAAGTGTTGGTCTATCTTCAATAAAATAAAAAAAACATATCGATTCTTAATATGGCCAACGAAACACACGGCTACTTCATGATATGAACCACCATATCTTAGAAAATAGTTACATAGTCGCTCGTTAGAGGCGCGGACAGCGCTTTGTTTATGCAATACATTTTGCTGTAAAAGCGTGGTTAATTACAAAAAATATAAAATTTATAAATGATATTACATCACAGAAGTTCCTAATATAATTCGAGTTTATACAATTACGTTTTGAATGGCATCCTACAATAATGATCGAGCCAATCGTGGACCAACAAATTGTCAAACGTTGAAAATAAAACTACATATATGGCCAGTACGTTGGCCATAACACGAAATGATCTATCACGTCATGATGTGGGCAACTGTAAGATGACAGATGAGGTACTGATCTTGCGTTCTTTGCGGTACGTCACATTTGTATGAAGAATTGTGAAGCGCCTCTAGAGGCACGTTTACGAAACTGTGAATCTTCATATAAATCTGCCGTAAACACAAACGCGATAGTTTCTAACATATAAATTGATCAAGTTCGATGGATAGTCTTGATTCATTATCTCTATACCTTTAAATATTTAACAATCAATTGTGACCAGTTTATTATTCTGTTGACTGCCTATATATATGTGGTTTTATTGTCTCCTCTATTTTAATATTACAATCATTCGCGCACACACACACACACACACACACACACACACACTAAGTCACGTTTACCCTATCTTGTTACTATGCAGTGTGCTTAGGGAAATGTCAATCAACGGCGAATGTGACACGGCACAAAGTCGATACATATTTTTGTATTCCAGTGTACATCTGCGAGTATCAGACCCGAGAATTATTCAAATCAAAAACCCTGAAGTCGCGTAATATGATTTTTCTCTAAAACAAGTGAATTACATTAAAAAATTTAAAAAAGCTACTCATTAATCATACGAAAATATAAATGACTCTCCTTCTGACGCAGTCTGGTAAAAATTAATCCATTTATGCCAAAAATGCCTAACATCAGTTGATACTCTTCAAACTGCTGAATAGACTTGCATTTACGTAAAAAAAACATGAAAATCGGTCCGAAAACTACGATGCCACAGACAGGCATTGGCGTCAAACTTATAACACCCCTCTTTTGCATTGGGGGTTTAAAAAGTTTAAGTGTGAAAAGCCAGGCTTCATACAAAAACTTCCATACTCTTTCACTATTATAATATTAATTAAAGACCTGATAAAGTATTATATTTTTTATTATAGAGTATTTTTATCCCGATCGAACAACTAGTTGCCGTGGGAAATTTGTGCAGTCCACGCGGGCGAAGTCGCGATCAAAAGCTAGTTCTAGATAAATGCCTTAATACCCGCACCTAGTGCATTAAGCATTAGATGCGTCTATTGTGTCTATTATATGAGGTCAACATAAGTCACCGTGGTGTAACAATTGGAGAATTAATTGAACCCTTCAACTCAGGTTAATCAGCTTATAAATGGTTTATATATAGGTCAGAACTCGTAACGACTGACTAAGAATCCCTACTAACTAATATGCGGATCGGAAGAACGGAACACATAATTGTAGAGGTCTAGATTGGGGAGTATGAATATGTGGACATCTATATCCTTGCAGTCATACTGTGCGTAATATTCAGAAGGTCTGGATTAGGGAGTATGAATATGAGGACATCTATATCCTCGCAGTCATACTGTGCGTAATATAGAGAAGGTCTGGATTGGTGAGTATGAATATGAGGACATCTATATCCTCGCAATCATACTGTGCGTAATATAGAGAAGATCTGGATTGGGGAGTACGAATATGAGGACATCTATACCCCTAGCAGTCATACTGTGCGTAATATAGAGGTCTGGATTTGTAAGTATGAATATGAGGACATCTATATCCTTGCAGTCATACTTTGCGTAATATTGAGAAGGTCTGGATTGGGGAGTATGAATATGAGGACATATATATCCTCGCAGTCATACTGTACTCGTAAGTCATATACAGATCTTAATTAACAGGATGTAGATGCACTTGTAGACATACTGATAAACAAACTAGTATGACCACGAGGAAACAGGATATATTACTGGCGGTAGTCGGATAATACATCGCTTCACCGCTAATCCGTATCGGTTACAAATTCACAATTACTCACAATAAGAACTGTGCTAAGTATAGATTATCTGTTCTAAAGACGAGTTCCTTTGATCTTAGTTCAAGACTCAAGGATACAAGAAGAAACGAGTAACTGTGAATTTAACCAATTTTAAGATATATTACGGATAAGATACATTGAATACGAATGCTGCCACAGCTCACCCAGTGCGGTTCTTGTCGATATAGAATTTTATTTACAAAGCCTATATTAACGTTATCCTTCTCCTAATACTTCCATACTGAATTTCTGTTGCCATAATCTTTTAAAATAGAATAGCTGGCTTTGATACGTTATTTCCTAAAAATAGGAGTCGAAATTATACTCGTAGTGTCGCGAAATAAATCCCATTAATTTACAGCTAGTTAGCTACAATAGCCGTTACGCAGCTAATCGTTCAAAGATGGCGCTTTGAACAATAATCGAAAAAAAGTGTTTAAAATGAAAATTGTGATTCACTGTGAAGTTGTATGTTAATGATACTCATTTCGCGACATCACAATCTGATGTACTATTTTTAGATAGTTACTACATAAATCCAGCTATTATATTTTAAAAGATTATGGTAACATGAATTTAGCATGAAATTTTGATGGAGGTAGATCACTTTAAAGAAATATTGTCATGGGTACACTGTACATTAATATTTACTAATTTTAGCCGCACTTTATATACTAGAAATACGTATGTGTATGATTATTTTACAACTTGTATGGAAGCACTTCATCTGGATAAAATGTAGCCTCTCGGTGTCACGGTATACGTGCATGCCTAATTTTATTACCTTTGGATGACCAACTCATTTTCCTGTGTATGTTGTTACCGAACTACCCGACACGAAAATCATAGTATGCAAATCTGTTAGCATTTCGAATATCGAATGTAAAGAGGGAACTACTTATGCTATCGACTAGGTCTAGTAACGAAAAATTCGTGTACAAATACCGCCCATCTCTCGTGAAACTAGAACTGGAAAACCTAAGCGATGTCTGTGTCTAGTAGTTTTTGTAAAATTATCAAAAAACCCTTATCAAACTCAGTCATGCAGTCGAAAAAAATTTGACTTATTTCAAGATATACATATCCTCTTAGAACAGGAAAACCTAAGCGTTATCTGTGCCTAGTAGTTTTGTAAAATTATCAAAAAACCCCTTATCAAACTCAAGTCATGCAGTCAACTTATAAATCTCAGTCGGAAAAAATTACTTATTTCAAGGTATACATATGACTATCTATCCTCTTATTTGTGGTTCATGGTTCGGAACCCAAAGTGCGTGAGCCTAACTCGCACTTGGACAGTTTTTTATTTGGAAAAAAGGGGTCCATACGTCCTGCGACCTTCTAGATCTAGAATAGAAAGCCTCATAGCAAATAAACGTCGTGGGTCGTCATCATATTGTCACACAGGTAGACGCATTTATCCGTTAGCATCCGGTACAGCGCCGTGCCGAACTGCGCAGCACTAGACACAGGCAGGTGAACACTAATTGTCACTAATTGTGACCTCTCTTTAATTAATTGGACCACTTGAAGAGACCCCGACCATTATAAGACCTGGTGGAGATGATCTCCACTAGACATGTGGCCTCGGCTTTACAATAAGATCACCACATTGTTAGCCCGTCGGTTCCTATTCCAACACATAGAACGGATGACGAATTTGTATACACGCGCATGTGTAGTACGCGCGCGCCATACTACCGATCTTTGAGCGGGTCACTTTCTAGCGGGGCGGTGAGGTATCGCCGAATCGACTTCCTATAGTTTTGTAGTTACATACGAGTACAAGTTAATATACTAAAAGATGTATAAAGCGAGTAAAAATAAATCCGCTAACACGTATGAAGATTGTTTCTGGGAATACTCGTAAATCTGAATATGTTTGCGGCCTAGAACGTCTAAGAATATTTTTACAACTTCTTATTATAAAAAATGGCGGTATCCATCAGAAAGTTCAAGTGCGCATTACACTACGTCAGGGCTTCGCAACCTTACGCACCCACGTACCCATTAAATTTCACAAGCTGCTATTGGAACTAAAAGTATTAGTAGACATATAGAAATTAGGACATTACACAGAACGGACAGTTTCATACACAAACAAGAAAAAAGTTACAAAATTAAAATCCGACTGCTACAAAACTTTATTAGGCGTAGTATAAAATAAAATATTGCCCAGCCTTGCCTTGATTTTTTTATTACGTACATTACTTGTATGTAAGCTATATGTTTTCGGAATTTACAATGTCGGATTTCATTCGACATCATGTAGCCTATAACCCGCGGACAAACACTACGCTTCCAATGACACCTCACTTGCCAAAATATAATGAGAAGTTTAAGAGATATGAGGAAACATACATACAAGCAAAGCTTACTAAAATCATAACCCTTATGGTTTAGACGTAGTTGGACATAATATCACACTAGTATTATAAAGTACGAAAGTGTGTTTATTGATTTGTCCTTCCTTGACACGCATACGACGCCATAGTACGAAGTCTTATTTTGCAAATATTAAATTACCGCCCGCATGAACAATGCGTTGAGTAGCCCTGCTTAATACCGGCCAGCGTAATGTACACGAAGTCATGTAGTATATAGAGAGAAAATGTAAAGAAAAAGCGTTAGGCCAAGACTTTAGCACATGGCTACCGACACCGGTCTCTCTCTACCGTCGCGATGGGAAGATGGGTGCTATTCTATATCAATATGCTTAGAAGCTAGGCGTTTTCGTTTTGTTTGTGCGAATAAAGTGAATATCCATACGAATACTAACACACTTTCACCCACCCATACACACAAAATACTGTTATAATTTTATATATATTTATGTGTAACAACTGTAAAATGTGTAATAAACTTAAAATAATGTGTAACGCGGAGAGGAGCTTCCTACCACAGGCATTTATATGCTTAACAGGATGAACCAGTGTAACTTACAATTTTGAAATTTTTAATTATCCTACTAATATTATAAGTGTGAAAGTTTGAATGTTTAGATGTTTGGATGTTTGTGACGCTTTCACGGAAAAACTACTGAATGGATTTGAATGAAACTTTACAATAATATAGCTTATACATCAGAATAACATATAGGCTATAATTTATAAAGACATATCGTGTAAATTGTCCGAAATCACACTTATAATATTAGTGGGATTACATGGGCAATTTTGGCATAACAAAAATGCGTTGCTTGGCAACCGACCATAGAATATGTAAATTCGTATATACAAACTTTCGCGTTTATAATATTGGTGTGAAGACTATTTGATTGTACTACGTCAGATATTGAAATTTATTTTGTTTCTTTAAATTATTAGACTACGTAACAGAATAAACACTATTTTGTACCTTATGCTGTACAATAATTTGTCATATACGTCACCTGTGCCTATCGAACAAGTAGAATACATCCTGAATTACACGCGGACAAAGTCGCGGGCGGAAGCTAGTACTATATATGCGAAAGAGAGTTTGTACGAGTATGTCCTTTATCGTAACGGAAAAGGACATGAGCTATCCCAATATAATATTTTATTCCTGTGTTTCCACGTGGACTAGTCTATAGGGTGTCTCACCTTTCTTGACAAGGTCGCGTTGTGTAGCTCGTCGAGCGTAGGTCTGGGTGCCGCGTGGAGAGACATCACGTTTCTATAGTTGTCCAGCCTTGGTAGAGCTTCCCGGGTGAAATGCCTGGTTCAAACAATACACATAGGGCATTAAAGGAAATCTGCTCAGAATGCTCTTTTGCCATCTATTTTAAAAATAGAAGCCGGCTTTGATAAGTAATTGCCTGAAAATAGTCGCGAAACGAATATCAATATACTATATTGTCAGCTGTAATAGTCGTTACGCAGCTAAAGGTCCATAGATGATGCTTTGAACAATAATCAAAAATAGTTTGTAAAAATGAAAATTGTGATTCACTATGAAGTTGGACGTTGATGGTTCTAATTTTGCGACACAATCAGAAGTCCTATTGATTCCTGATATTTTATATAGTAATACGTATTAGTGTCCGGCGGGAATCAAGGCTTCACTGAACATCAGTGCTGCGCTTCATCCACTCCCGGTTGAAGTGCAGCTCATGCTGAGTGAAGTCCTTTTCGGCGCTCACTGCGCGACACGGGCAGCGGCAAACTAGACATAATATTTTTACTATTTATTTATTTGAATTTTTGTGTACAATTGCTTATTTAAATTAGTTGTTCTATTATTATTGTTTTAATTTACAATATTGTTCTGTGTGTTTGTTGTTGTGTGTGTCGTGTTGTGAAAATGCCGAATAAATGTGTGTCTGTGTATATTTTTAGATAATTACTGCACAAATCCAAGTACCTTTTTTAAAAGATCATGTAAAAAAGTTAAGTATGTAACTTTTATCCGCGAAATCATCTTACAATTTATGAAAATGAAAAAAAAAAAGATTTCGTCGTGTGCTTTCGATGAGTGAGAAAGCGAAAAGCTGTAGGAATATCAACAGTATGCGGATGAAGGTCTGCCGTTCTTCTGTTTGACCGGTACTTGAACGGCGAAGGCGGAATCAACCTCAATCATTCAAAAAGCTCATGTGCTTTCTCCAAAATGTATCCTGTAAAATACCGAAAGGCAGGCAACCAAAATTCCATTACCTGGCAGACCCATGAAAATATATTTCTTAAACTTTAATTTTAACCCCAAAATTATGTCATAAGATACCCAAACCAGTTGATATTACATGGTATTAATTTGCGCAGATATTTATGGTCTTAGCTGTCCTACCAAAAGTGTATTTATTGATCTCTAAAGTTCAGAATGCGTGAACAATGCTTAGAGCTTTATAGTTTGTGACGAGAGGAACCTACGCTACGCCGTATCGAATAATTACGTCCCCAAGAACGCGATAAAGTTACTCGTGCTCAATTTACAACTTATAACTGCTTCGTTTTATGTTATTGACATGAAACATATTAAAATATTACTAGTATTTACCTTGTTTCATTTCATTCATTGAATAACAATGCCACAATGTATCTGGATTTAACTACCGCAACTAACTACGTACTTGTACAAAATAACACATTTTTGTCTATCTTGCGTGTACATAAAAACAGATGTGATAATTTTATTGTTTCGTTCGGGAGAGAATATTGTATTTTCTCATTAATAATTTAAAGCGTTCAAAAAGTACTAAAAACCGACTTCAACTGCTTTAAAAATGTTCACCCTTAGACGATGCATTATCTAGGTACATAGTTGGTTTTTGTTGGTTTTCTTAAAAAGCGCTGAATCAATTTCGATAAAATGTATATGGGACTACCTCTGAAGAATGCTCTACCAAACAAAAAAAGAATCATCAAAATTGGTTCACAATTGGTGGAGTTATCGCGTAACAAACATACCAAAAAACATACTTGTGTCCTCCTTTTTTGAAGTCGATCGAAAAGAGAGAAAAGCATAATGTGACTTTGTCCCTTTTTAGGGCTCCGTACCCGAAGGGTAACCAACAGGACCGGTTTCCGTGTTCCCCGACAGCTACAACTTGGGAATCTTCAAAAGAAGAGTAAATAGGCACCTTCTAGACCAACACGTAACATCGTCGACCTCATCGTCACTTACCATCAGGTGAGATTGAGGTCAAGTGTTGGTCTATCTTCAATAAAAAATAAATAAAAAAAGGACATTATTTTATTACTAAGCCGCCGCTGACCGCCTGTCTGTCTGTAAGTGGGCTGTATCTCACGATCCGTTGACAGTTGTATTCTTTACAGAATGTGTATTTCATAACAAATAATATAAATAAATAAATAACTATATCAAATTAAAATCACCACTTTGAGTTGAAATAAAAGGAAAATTTATTTGCAGTAAATATGGTGCTTACAAGGTGGAAGGTGCTTATTAATAGTTCTCACATTTAACCCGAGTAGGGCATGCAAATATTGCGTATTGTTTTAACTATAACTATACTACTAAATACTATTTTGTCACAACGTATTTATTTACAATGTCAAAAGTAATGTCCAAATTAAAAAGTCAAAAAATGTCAGATATTTTATAAAAATTATTTTCTTTTAACCAAGTCATTAGTTTTCGTTTAAATAATACAAATGGTAATAATTTGATGTCATCTGGCAGAGCATTAACAATTTTTACAAACATATAATTACATTGCTTCGTGTAATGTGCCAATCTTGGAATGCTAGTTAATACCAGTTTGTCCCGATTTCTCAAGTTCCTGTTGTGGACGTCCGTAGCACTTGTGAACATGTGTATGTTACTTTTGACAAAACATGCCACTTCACAAATGTACATACATGGAAGTGGCAGAATTCCAAAATTTTTGAACAGAGGTTTGCAAGAGTCTCTTGGAGATACACCGCATATTGCACGGACACACTTTTTTGTGTTAGGAATGCTTTTCGGAGTTCAGTAGAACTTCCCCAAATAATGAGTTACCTGTTAACATATTAATCATAATGTGTATATTAACAATTGCGCGCGTATCTGTTTGTCAGGCGACAGAGCTTTGTTGGGTTTTTATTACCAATTTTGTTACCAATTATTAATCATTTTCAGTATGTCATTAATTCATATTCTGTACGGAACCCTCGGTGCGCAAGTCCAACTCGCACCGGACCGGTTTATTACCACCAACAAAATAAGTGGCTAGAGTTACCTGAAGCTCTTGGCGTATTTTGTGTCGTTGGTGGTAAGTGGGTCGTCACTCTCCATGCCGTCCTCAGACTCATCCGTGCCCTCGTCGGTCTCCATCTGAGAAAGAAAGAAATTTCGAAAATTATGGTCACATTCGTTTCCTGACACTTTCCAATTAAAGAAGTATTCCACCTGCATGACACCTCCCTCAGGATATATTATAACATTTTTTTTGATGAAACCAGAAATCTAAGAAACTATTTTGAATATTTTGCTTCTAAGATCACTAGATATAAGATTTATTCATTGGTTTTAAATCTACCTTGATCACGACACCGCGTGAACTTATGACGTCATAAGTTCATACATTATTAAGCGAACCACCCACATGTAAGTTTGATTAAAAATAATAAAACCATGAAATGAATACGGTGTCCTTAGTATGCCAACTAATGTGTCAATTATCAATGTCAATCCCATTTTGCAAGTTTTCAGTATTTAGAAATCTGTTGCATTGCTATATGTATGAACGTGGGGTTAAACGAATGTCATTGTGAAGTAAATGAGAAAATATAGTGTAACAAATCTCCATCAATCAAATAATCAAATATCTCCAAATAGATTTTTTATTTTCATGCGTTAAAAGAATCTTTACATGCCCAATTGCGACCACTTAAAACGAAACGTAAAATTTTCACGCATCAGCCGCTAAACGAACTCTCACGCATCGTTGCGACGTAAACACCAAAAAATGTGCAAAACATATACAATCACGATTCCACTAATACTCGTAGTAATGTGTATGCATTGTGTGTATGTATGTATAGCCTTCATGATACTTGTCACCTTATAATACTGTAACTGTCATACAATTTCTTGGAATTGGGGCTCTCCGACGGAGACGAACCCGTCTTTACTTTTTTAAAGCTTTTTATTTTTCTAATGGACTTGGTGCTGTTGATCCTGCGACCTCTACAGCGTCACCCGGACGATGGTGAGCGCGGAAGGCGCTCAACCGGTTTAAATACTCGTTGTCTTTATAATAGCAATAGAAGCCAAAACAATCTTATATATTGATATAATATATTATATAATTGATAAATTGATATATTTAGTACAGGCGGCTAGACGTTCCGTCTGCTTTTCTAAGGGGCGAGGCACTGTATGCTAAAATACAAGTTTTTAAACTTAGTTTAGCTGCAGACGCTTTGGAATGTAACTAGATCAAATATTCTAGCCCAATTAGATTTAAGAAAAACATTTGTACACTGTTATAAATAAATTTATTCTTATTGATCTTATATATGTATATAAAAACCCAATGTTAGTACGTTTATACACCTTCCCGTTGGGGTAGTAAATGCCCCTTGGTCTCCTGCTGAAAGTAAGGGAGTTTAGTCGCGATGGGACTTCCAGTGGGTGGCAAAAATGTGAAAAATACATATATATCTGTCCGTGTCTAACTCATGTGAACTTCACATGTAGAAGTTCACATGAGAACTTATGAAAAGTTCTGAAAATTCTGTAATGATCTGGAAAGATTACATTTACTTTACGTTTATGCCAAAATAAATGTCCACTCGTGCGAAGCCTGGGCGGGACGCTAGTTATCTATAGAATTGTTATCCGTCTGTATGATTGCACGCGCATCACGCAAAAACAGCTACACGAAATTGGATGCGGGTCCAAAGTTATTACTATTAATTTACACAAATTAGATATTTGTTGTATGAGCCAAAGATATGAGGAACAAACTGTGAAAACTTCGTGTTACAAAGCAATTTATTTCACTCCAAAAACATTATTCAACGATACCTTACAAGCCTAATGTTTCAATCCTTCAAATATGTGGACGCCCCCTAGAAATAAAGTAAAGTAATACAATTTACATATCGTGGAGGCTTATCAATAGCTATTTGTCGTTTATTTTTCTTTCTATGCTCTGTATTGATAGCTGTAAGCCACCCAAAAACAATAAAATAAAAAATAAAATATGACGTTGGGCCATTGAATCACAACATTTTTTATGTATAATGGGTTTGCACTTGTCCTTCATCTCCTGATGTTGCGCGCGCGCACCCAGAAGCCTCAATATAATGAGGCGCTGGCTCTGCTACCTTCCATACCGAAACACAACTTTTTTTCTCGAATGTACTTGATACTGTTGGTTCTGCAACCACTACAGCACTCTGACTACAGCTTCACTCGGACAAATGGCGAGCGCAGATTGTACGGTACTCAGCTTGCTAAGATTTTACGAGCGACTAGCCAAAAGGCGCCGACTAGTGCTATTAACACTGCTATTTGGCGGTAGACTTAGATAACATGGTGATAGCTAGCCAGGCGGACATAAAAAATGCCCTAACACCAACCTAAATATATCACTATTTAGAACCTAGATGCCCCTGACAGATGGACGGACGGTTGTCTCACCCATAGGGCTCCGACTGGACCCTACGAATTCGACACCCTAAAAACGGCTGACTAGAAATATTCACTTGTTTATAGCAGCCAGTGTGTATTTCTGTAAACAATTCAAAACAGCTTCCGTAATTTTTCAAGGTACACAAATCTCCAGTATAGACCGTGAACCGTTTCATATGATTGATCGGTGGATTGGCCTTCGTTTCGCGAAAACTGTAGCTCGGAAGCATGGATGGATATTGGACACTAGCCATGAGGGGATTTGCCATAATCACCGAACAAAATAACACAACAACAAACGTGCACTATTTAGACCAGTAGTTAGGAATCATAAATAGTGTTCACCTGAAAGTATACATATCCCTTTCCACCTATTCCTATTAATTCCTAGTATTTCTGAAGTTTTCTAGTGACGACCAAGTACCGAGAAACGTGTACCGGGCCGTCCCCCTCATCTAGACCAACGACCTAGTCATCGGGGCCGGTCAATGTGTCATACCACGGAGAAGGCCTATGTCCAGCAGTTGGTGTTTGATAGCGGATGATGACGACCTCGTCTTAAAAACAGCAGCTGGAGCAATGACAAGGCCGATCGTACGCCAAGGCCTGAAGGTGCCCCAATCGTTATCTAGATGCTACATTCGATGTGACTCATTCCACAAATACTGCATTCAAAGCACAATGGATAGCTTCAATGATTGAATTTGATACTTTATCAGATTCAGAATTGTTTATTGGCAAATGGTTCGTGTGATATATCCCAGAACCGGTGTGTCCGTGTGTCGCCTTTTTGCTTTGCAAAATTAGCTGACATAGTGCTATGTGTCGAGATGTATTTTAATAAAAAGAGGTGTTTCAAATTCGGCTTGCACTTGTCCACACAAAAACCGGTCAAGTGCGTGTCATGCCGGGTTACGTAATTGAACTGGTTTTACATAAGTAATTGTGAGTGAAATTTGTACGAAATGTTCATTTTGCATTTTGACCACTCCAAGAAACTTTTATAATTTGGTCGCCCATTACTCGTTAACCTGTAAAGCCATCTTAGTCGTGATAGTTTTCCTTTAAAGTTGAGCATATTTAGTACTACTGTGAATTGTTAAATTTTTTTATTAACAGTAGTTTAGCAGATAGAGGAGGGGGGCGGGCTACTCTGAAAAATTATTACTTTAAAGTAATAAATTTAAAAAAAAATTGCATGTATTTTAATTGTACAAAATCATTCTTTTTGTACTGAGTGACAGCGTCAAATGTTATTTTATTGACGCCATCTTTTTTTTCAACAATAAGTCTTACGTGTTTCGTGCGTTTTATATGTTTTTGTACAAACCGGGCCTTGGCTCCATACATTCGGGGAACGTGTCATTTTGAGGTTGTTACAAATCTTTTTTGAATTCAAAGGTCGCGACGTTTCAGACATTCAACTTCTACCAATTCAAGAATCATCATCCTTTTAAACGAGTACAAAAATAACCTGTGACCAATTTCACTATGGATTTAGAGGCGTGAGCGTTCTGTATTTAGACGATCCTCGTACCAAACGAACTTGAACCTTTTCTTGTAGGCTAAACGAGCTGATATGCTGATGCTGGCTTTTAGGGCTACAAAGAGACGAAACTATAGTTCCGTAACGTTGAAATTAGTATATACCTTAAGACTTAAGATACTGGCTGGAAAGAAACACCAGAAGTGTCATATCAAGCGAATAAAGTGGTAACCGGTGAATTGCGAGTTTTTATTGTGGAATGAAATTTTTCGTGTGCAGAACTGAGTTTGTCAATGTTTTTTGGGCGATACATTGCTTATGTTTTTTTGTATATTTTAAAAAATTCCTTCCTACTATAATTATTACAAGATTTTTATTTTTGGGATCATCGAAGATTGAGGGAGAATTTTGTTTACAGAAATTTCTCATCAAAGTCAAAATCTATACCATAAAGAAAAATATGTGATTGAATATGTAATAATGTCCTTTTATATGATACTCTCTTGAGTGATTGTTCTTTGAAATCGTTCTCCCTATTTTTGCCCTTTTTAACCGACTTTTAAAAAATGAGGTTATCATTTATCAATTCCACGGGTATGTTTTTTTAAAATGTTTGTTACCTCAGAACTTTTGACTGGGTAAACCGATTTGGATGATTTTTATTTTATTTGAAAGGTGGTGCTTCCCGTGTGGTTAGGTCAAGTCCAGTTCTGACAACGGCATCCATGAGAAAACGATATAAATCTTAAATTGCCTTAGTAAAAGTAGACTTTTGGGGCAATTAAAATCGGTTCCCAGTACTTTTTGAACGCATCTACTTGTTCGAAGAAAGATTAAAGATGTAAATATTGTATTAATTATTTTACTGAATATATCAATTGTGTACGTAAATAAATATATATAGTATATATTTGCCACTTACATACATCCGTAAGTGGCAAAAGGCGACGGGACGCCTGTAATTTGCTAATTACACCGAAAAGAGGGACATTCGCACAGAGTATTCTAGATAGAGAGACAGACGTCTCATAACTTGATTGTCAATTATTAGAAATCAAATTGTTAACGAATATTATACAGATATTTTTATTTTATTTTAATATTTTACTATATGTACACATATATATGTTTCACCCCACTAACATAAATCAAACACGCTGACGTTGAGATGGATTCAGAGTATGTGTGTTACTATAGCACGCAATAACGAACGAATATTACAGATTTCAATAAAACTTGGCACGATCGTGCATGAATTCTGACTGAATCATAAATCCATAATCATGACCGATGATCGCAATGTTTGTGCCATTTTTGACGTTGAGATTCATCAGGAAGTCTCATTTTATTTTATGAATTTTGTTCAAAGGCCGTGGCTATCGAAAAGGGTTATACAGAATTTTCTCGGCGCATCTTCTACTGTAGTCCGTTCGCTTAGTGTCGGTACACCCGAACGCAATATGTGATTATTGTAATAAAAAAACGGCCAAGTGTGAGTCGAACTCGCGCACCGAGGGTTCCGTACAGAATATCTTTATTTATTTATTTATTTAAATTAGTCACTAACATACTGAAAATCTAAGTCCGATTGAAGAAAAGAAATACTGGTATTCACATTTATTCCTATGGTTGTGCTGTAAGATCTTGCTTCTTACCAAATTTCAGGATTCTAGGTCAACGGGAAGTACCCTATAGGTTTTGGTTCCATTGCATTTAGTATGGGAATGGTCTAAAATACACCTGTATCTTTTTATTGCTTTCACGTATAAGTATGATTTTTTCACAGTTGCAGGAGACCGCAGACTTGCGTCTTTTTCTTAATTCTCTGATCTGATTTCAACTTAATATCTGCACGCGTTCCTGAGAAAAAAGTCTTGACACACAGACGGACAACAAAGTGATCCTATAAGAGTTCCTTTTTTCCTTTTTAGGTACAAAACCCTAAAAATTTAAGCAAAACGCTTTGTGCGATCTGTGGGACGTTTATACTGTGTAGGCCAAGGGTGGTGAACCTTTATGTATGAACGTGCCATTTTTCAAAAGAAATGCTTAATGAGGTCATAGACGTGCCGTCAAATATTTTTGACTTTCTGATTATTGGGTAAATAATAATAATAAATACTATAAACTCTAAAATTACTGCAAAAAAATACGAATATTTTGAATGTATAGTACCTACTTCACACTTTTTTTCGTAGTGCATAATGCATTTCGTGGACAGTGACATGCAGAAATATTGTGTCAAGTGCCAATGGTTCGCCATCCCTGGTGTAGGATTCCCATATCCAGCAGTGGACTTCGAGAGATAAGTCTTGTATCCGATAATCAATCGTTAGGTTGGATTGTCGTAAGAAGCGAGTAGAGTAGCATGGCTCGAGGCTATAGGAAGCTGGCCGGTGCACTTATCCAATTCCCAGCTATTATGATTTATCTGGGCGAGAGTGGCCGGCTAGCGCCTCTGACCTTAGCCCACGTGATAAGAGGTTATGGGCGAACTTGACAACTATCGACGCGAGATAGTCGCTAGAGGGCATTGTGAATCATTTCGAGATAATTAATTTTGACACTTTTTAAGTTAACTAGTAGAGATTATCCCAAGGGCACTAATAGTTCGATCGAGATAAAAAGTAGCTTATATCCTTTTCTAAATCAAGACAAATACAGATTCGTAGCATAATTTTGTTAATTTGCGAATGCAGTCTCAAACTACTTATTACGCATAAACAAACATAGGGAAATATCTGCCAACTCCCATAGAACTTGGCAGTCAGCCGTATGGGATTTTAAAAATAAAACCTGAAAAAAATATGAAATACGCTCACGATATTGTTCAGAATCTTTGCGAAATATGTATTTCGTAAGATAGAACCAAGTCGAGACATTACAATTGGCCAATTTCGATTGAGGTTATTCCGGAAAATATTCTTCATTTGTGATGCGAACAAAATGAATTACCTGCCAGCGCCTCATCAGAACGCTCATACTGAAAGGCTGGTCGTAGATTGATAGTAATTTCGTTGACAATGCATTTTATGGTACCATTGGTCTAACGATGGAGACGGAAAGTGACGGAAGACCCTCCTAAAACACAGCCTTCTACACATGATAAATTCGTCACGGTTGGTCTGGCTTGATTTTTCTTTACAAACACTACAACTTTGTGTCTTTGGGCATGGGCATACCATTTCGTAATTTCTTACAATGCTAAGGAATGCAATTCCCTGCCGGCTCATGTGTTTCCAAAGCACAACAAGTTGGGTTTCTACAAGTCCAGAGTAAATTAGGCTACTTCTAATCAGGTGACAGTGAGGTCAAACATTTTCAATATCACCATCGTCAGCTGAGTAAGTCCACTGCTAGACATGAGCTTCTCCATAGACAGCGACGTGGGGATTTGCTGTAATCACCATGCTTAGCTGACGGAATGATTACCGCAGCAAGTTGTTATTGATACATAGGCAGAAGCTGCTGCCCATTCCTATAAGGGATGACATGAGGTGATTCTGTACTTCTGTACTAAATCCGAGGCCACGCGGCCAAATTTAAAAATATATACGAAATACAAACTTTTTCATACGTCGATCATAACGTCATGCACGTCTGCCTTGCACGCTGGTGGATATTTTCTCTCATTTTAACATGCACAATGTGATGTCATGCGCAGCGGTTCCTCGAATAACGATTTGTATGAAATCGCATCGATGCTTGCATTCACCCGTGCCAAATGTACCGGGTACATTCAAAACACAGTAAAGAATTCAAATCCTTATCGGATGGCATGACAATGGTGAAAGTCAATAGCTTATACACAGTACACAGGCTTAAGCATCAAACTGTACACTTCCGGTATAAACTGACCTCTCAAAGCGACAGCTCTAAGCCGAGGCTGAGCCCAAGGTTGCTAGCAATCTCTTAAGCCACTACGGTGACTGGGGCAAAAGGAGAGGATAGGCGACGAGCTCACAGCTAAGAAAAAGTATACTCTACTTCACCGCGCAAGACTAGTCAGCCGGAAGACGGTGATTGGCACCAGGCGGCGAATATCAGGGAAGAGCGGCGCGGCATGTCGGAAAACATGACCCACGCCAAGTCACTGTGACAACCGGGTAATTATTTAAATAGCTTCTAACTAGCAAAAATATTTGGGATCTCGGAAACAGTTCTAAGGATTGTGTTGAAATTCACAGATAAGAGTATCGGAGACAAGGAATCGACTGGTCAATGTCTGATCTTCGAGAAAATTCGACTTGGACTTATTTCACAAACAAAGAACCCATAAAAATTTCCGGATATTAAACGTAAGGTGTCGTGCCAGTTCGCCTGGGGCCCGGCCGGTCACCGGTATTCTGCGAGTGTGAATCACCCCACAAAGCTACAATTTGTGTATGTATACCTGTTCTTCCAGTTCACAGACGAACTAGATCTCGAACCTGTATATATTCAGTTCGCTTAGAGAGTGTACACCTGAACTGAATAAGTGTTTAATCTTTTTAATAGGTTTATTTCAAGGAAGTTTCAGGTCAAGTGCGAGTCGGACTTGCGCACTGAGGGTTAATTCCTTACAGAATATAAATCATTAGCTCACAGAAAATCATTTATAATAAGTAAGGTAATATGTACCCAACAATGCTCTACCGAAAATGCAAGTCCAATCAAAAAACCAACTTTACTTAAATTACGCACCCGATGTATGACTTTCAACTAAAAAGTTAAGTTTGTAAACATAAAAAAGCTATTTTTACTGAGGGTTTTCATATTTATTCCTATAGTTGTGCTATAAGACCTTGCTTCTTGCCAAAAAGACCTTGCTTCTTGCCAAATTTAAGGATTCTAGGTCAACGGGAAGTACCTAAGAAGTTTTGTTTTCCTTGCATTATCTAAGAAACTTGTCTAAAAATACGTGTTAAACATCCATATCTTTTTATTGCGTTGACCTAGAAGTTTGATTTTTTACAGAACCAAAGGGACGGCACTCGTGAGTATTTGATAATAATTTCAACTTAATATCTCCACGCGTTCCTGAGAAAAAGGGTCTTAAAAACGGAACCCTATTAAATTAGGAACTAGTATTAAATAATAAACAGAATTTAACTAAGGCAGCAACAATAGTTAAACCTACAGAATATGGTTTTACATCTTTTTTGTCTGTGCGGTTCCATTGGCCATTGTGCGTGAGAGGAAGTGGAGCCAGCTAATCTAGCCAGCCGATCTCTTCCCAGAAGAGTGCGAGGCGGTTGATGTTCCTGCACACCTCCGGGAGTGATCCTGCATTGTTTAGGATCGCAGGTGATTATGATGACAAAATGTATACTTGTAAAATATAGCGTAAATGCTTGGCATTGAATTAACAATATCATTCTACGCTGAGGCTAGCTAAACTTAAGTAGATTAAGTTATTACGTTACCAGTTAGGGGTTAGGTTAAGCGAATAAGGTCGAAAGTTATTAATACTTTCTATCGGAATAAAAAAGTAGGCTATATTCTCAACTATCCCTTTACAAAAAATCCAGTCATTCTGACTCTACCACGTAAAGGATGGACAAGTAAACTTAATCAGTATGGATAATACTCATATTGATCATACGCTAGGTGGGATTAGGTCTCGGCTTTATAAGACCACCCCATTTCATCCAGTAGGTGTCTGTCTGTGGCTCAGGGATTCAGGAGACGCGGTGCCGCTCGCTAGGGGGTGCCCAGGGCGGATAGGTAGACTTCACACACACCTTTTGAATGTCTTCTCAGGAGTGTGCAGGTTTCTTCACGATGTTTTCCTTCACCAAAAAGCTTGATGATTTTTTTACGGTCGTACATAAATTCAGTATAACAAATTACCTATTTAACAGTGCAAAAAATACAGCCCTAGACGGACGACTTAGTAAAAGGGTTTGGTTGGCAACTTTTGGGTGCAGAACCCTAAAAAACATGTTTAACGATGTACGCTATTTTACTAACATTTATTGCCCCCCGTAGCAGTCTGTTTTTAGTAATCAAACAAATGATCTACTGACAAAGGGTACTAAAAACAAAAGTGTAAACTCAGATAAATGAACGCAACTTCCCATAGCTTTGTCTGCGTTGACCACAGCCGTTATCAGCTGGATCTCTGTGTAATTATACCGGAGTGGCATTTAAAAAAACCATTGTAACGTTACGTTGCATTTGCTTATCAGCATGTTGAAGTCACCACGCAGCAAATAGGTTTATCGTTCCAATGGAATTTCTGGTATGCATATATGTATAATAGGTTTTTATGCACAATATATTCGCACTTAACCTTCATCTCGCCTTTTTAATGTGTTTTCCTGGTGTACCGATAGATGGCGTTACCAGTTATATGAAAGACGCTATCGAGTGGTTTTCATGAAAATCATTATGTATATTTTGTTTTGGAAATAGAAGTTGATATGTATGTTTATTTACTTGGGGACTTTCCACGCATAATGGACCCTTGGATGAAAAACGCTCTTTCTGGAACACAAGAGTAATGCTTCTCGGCAGAGTTGGATAACAACGTAGCTAGCAGGAAAAATGCCCTACCACCAACCAAAACATCAGTGATACATCACACTGGGAATCGAACCGGTAACCTCAAAATTATGTGACTAACTATGTAGTTCTGTTCTGCTTACAGATGCATGAGTAATACCAAAAACACCTCAGTGCTAAGGAGTCCCACATATGTACATGCTAATGCTAAGATTCAACAAAAAGTAGTTGGACCACTTTCAATGTTTCAATTGATTAGCATTGAAAAATACACAGTTACATACAAGAAATCCCAGTTTATTTCTCCTTGACTCACTCCATACAGTTCTGTTATATGTATTGTAGCTACACACGTATATATGCTTGTACAGGTGTGAAACTGTGATCCAAGTTATACACATCTTACGTAACACATAAATTAACAATAACTTGAACATATGTTTTGTTGAGTGTCTCATAATATCTGTATTCCATTGACAGCAGCACAGTAAACTTTAATTTTATCTTTATTAAACAGGAAAAAGGAAGGTGATGTATCAACCTTTTTATACCTCAAAATTACCTACTTAAATATAATCCAAAATTGAGAAACCAAACTGGAGTTTACATTACAGGGTAATGATATAATAATATTAAGAAATATATAATTCATGTTTTGATAAAAAATACCCAGCTTTCAGGTCTTCTACAGACTTCATTTCGTAGTGTTTTTAATGTATGAATTCACATGGCCTTCATCTCACCCAATGGTAAGTGATGATAAGGCTGTTCGACGGTAAGTGTGCACCTCACCCATAAGCCTCAACCTAATGAGGTGCTGGCTTTGCCAGCTTTCATACCGGAACACAAAAGTGCTATTAACACTTCTGTTTGGTGGCAGACTTCGGTGAAATGGTGGTAGATAGCCAAGTAGACAAAGAAAAAAAGAGTGTGTGATCACATTACACGACCTAATTCCACCATATCCTTTTCACAAACGGTAAACCAGAGAGTCTGGGTTCCACCCCTTCTTACTTAGTTGATATTCCACCATTTCAAAGAACTTTTTTCACTTCTTCATTTATTATGAGTACAACTAGGGAGTGGAATTCCCTGCTGGCTATTGTGTTTCCTGAGTGCTACAACCTGGATATTATGTCTTTAAGGCAAGTGTAAACAGGCTATTTCTAGGCAACTGTTTAAATTAGATTGAGGCTTCTGGGTTATTATGAATGGCCTTATCATCACTTATAATCAGGTGAGATGAAGGCCAAGTGCACACCATACATTTAAAATGTCAGTTTCTTCAAATGTGACCATCCTAAACCACATCATCTTTTAAAATCAAGTGAGATTGTGATCAAACATAAGTGTGATTTTTATCTATCTAACTGTAATTTAAAAATATTATGGCAAATATTTTTATTTTATGTATTAGGACTACCAACAGTTGTTACATCAATAAATATATAAGACTTACCGTTATATTACCTACCTTATACGAAATTTATTATTATGCTAAATGTACTACTGATTACAGGTAAACACAATGATGGGAGCTGAAAAGCTGTTGTCTCCCTAGACAGGTGTAATCTCTCTCTTCATCTTGACTTAAAATACAACAAAAATCAAATACTCACGTGAAACCTCGTGGCCGAAGGTTGATCTCTAAATCTTGAAGGCTTCTCCATATCACGGAAACTGCTCTTCGTAATCTGATTGGATGGAACTGATGGCTTGGAATAACCAGCCATCAACTTGTCTTTTTCATTGGGTTCCCTACTTTTCATGTGTAATCCAGAATCCAAATCGTCATGCTTCAGCGGGATATCAGATGGGTACTGAATATTTCCATTCGTTGCAGCCATAGATTTAGCCGAACTAATTTTCCGAAATCTGCCTATGATTACATCTTCCTCGTCATTCACTGGGACTGTCAGCTTATCTTGGGCTCCAGGAGCAGAACTTATATTCGGATCCGTTTTCACTGGGCTTAACTCTATATCTTTCTCTGGCGAACTCATTTTGTAGCTTTATATCAGTTTTCGGTTATTAACAAAACTAAAAGAGATTTAAACTATCTATTCGCTACTAAAACTTTTATAAAACTTCATGTTTCAGTCAAGAAAAGCTCTAATGGACTATAAATGTGGATACAGCGAAAACTTTTCCGTTAGCGTTTAATATTCACGTGTGACTAATTTTCATGGAGTACCAAACATAAATAGGTAATAATTAATTCAAACAATGAAGAATAGTGTGTCCCGCAAATTTTATCTCAAATAAGTATTTTGTTATCACAAAAACTTTAAAATATCAAAAGCAACGCGAAAAAAATAGCGTAGGAACGTAAACTACGTCCACCACCACGACAAAACGTTTGACAACTAGAAAAAATAGATTGCCATGATTGCCAACTCACAACTGACCAGTGTTGCTACTCATCTCCGCCTAAAAAAAAGTAAAGCCCCGTATACAAACTTTACGAAGCATTTAGTTCGAGTGGCTAGTGCAGGTGTCAAGTTGTTACTGTTTAGGAGTTTAGACTGTGTGGACAGGGTATATTAAGTTTAAGAGAAGTACTAACTTCAAAGTGAAACTCCCCGTCCATATGGGCTTAACACTAATCATTTAACATCTGAACTTGTCACTTGTTATACATATAAAAAAGATTGAAAAAATTAAATTAGTTGATCCGTAGATTCGTTTTGGAAAATCGTATTGTGTAAAAAGTTTTCGCTAGTACTCTTTATCGAGTCTTTATCCAACTATATATTGACAGGTTGTTCTGTGCTGTCCTAGAAAAACTGCCACTGGCCAAGTGTGAATCAGCCTCGCGCACCGAGGGTTCCGTACAGAATATGAATAATTAACATAATGAAAACTTTTAAACAAAATCATAAATAATAGGTTAAGTTACAGGCATGGAAAAATACATAACCAAAATCAACAATAGGAATATACCCACAGGCGCTGGAACAGTTTGTTATCGTAAAAGCGGTTTTAATGAAATATGTAATTGAAAAAATATAATTTTCAGATTTGTTCTTGCGCCTACTAGTGTTGTAAGGCTTTTAGACCTTGATTCTGGTCAAATTTCAGGATTCTAGGTCAAAGGGAAATACTCTTTACGTTTTGATTCTTTTGCATCAACTTCAACAGCTTAAACAGACGAATTGTTTCTTGCGTTTACCTATAAGATTGATTATTTCATTCTTCCAAAGGATGGCAGCCATTTTAGATATTAATTTTACTTTATCACCATCACGCTTCACTGAGAAAAAGGGTCTTGACAGACAGATTGACGGACAACAAAGTCATCTTAGTATACGGGTTCCTTTTTAACAGACTTCAAAAAATGAGGTTATCAATTCGACCTGTAGGTATGTATATAATATTTCTAGAATTGCCCAGTTATCGTATATTTTAATCTATATCAGCTGCTGGCAAATTTCAAAATTGTATGTATGTATGTTTGTCATTTTGTATGTATATTTGTCCTCGCATATCTCCGGAATTACAAGTTCGATTTAAATAATTATTTTTTTAAACTAGGTATTGTTCAACTTAGGGAAGACTGTAAGTTTAATCAAAATTAGTTCAGTAGTTTTTGAGATGGGGAATGTGTAAATAATACACCTGTATTAGTTAAATGTTTGTTACCTCCGAACTTTCGACTGGGTGAACCGATTTGGATGATTCTTTTTTTATTTGAATGCTGGTGATTCTCGTGCGGTCCCATTTCAATTTGGTCCAGTTCTGAGGATAGTATCCATGAGAAAACGTGCCTTAATAAAAGCAGACTTTTAGGGCAGTTGAAGTCGGTTTCTGGTTCTTTTTGAACGCGTTAACTTGTTTCTTTTTGAAGTAAGGAATTAGCTTGCTACATATAGTTAATCTATGTACGGAACACTAAAAGCTGCCCCACCCCGCACCACTGTTGCAGTCACAGAGTGAGCTCTAGCTAAGCACTAGTTGCAGCAAAGAGTATAGTTACGGTTGCAGTTCATTCATTCATTTCATTAATTCATGTGTCTAGATGTGTCAAACAAAAGTAGGCGCCAGATAGGCGCTTCCTCATCTATTTTAAGTTACTTGACTATTTTACGTGAAAACTGTTTCTATCACAGGTTTCTATCAAGTGCCTTTTAAAGTACATGTATTGATTAGGTATTCAAAAATGGGTTTTGACGATGGAGAAATAGTAATGGACAGTGCCAACTGTACTTATTTCGCCGGACAAACCTTATTCGCGAAGTTAGTATTTCGGCAGGACAAAGTTAAGTCTTTTAAAGGTAGGTATTATTTATTTTTCAAAGATAGGTACATACTTGAATTTGAATGCCTTAGCGTATAAGCTTATAACTGTCCTATGAAGACAAAGCACGTTACCGGATGATGCAAATATGGCCTTGTTTTTTGGGTACCGGTCTTTTTTATATATGTATACTCAAGTACGTTTTTCATTGTATTGTCTGACAAAAACTCGCCTATAATGATCACTTGTCTAGATTAAGAAGCAAGGTCATAACTAAAAGATTGACTAAAGAAATAGATGCCAAAAAAGCGCTCAGGCAGGAATATAAAAATAATATTTTTCTCTATAAAGTTAGTTACATTTTGTAAAAATAGTTAATTAAAAAACTTCGTGGCTTTCTGAAAACTGCCTCTTAAACTAGGATACCTTGTGCTATTATTTAATCATCAACAGCTGCAAAAGTTTACAGCTGGGCTGAACATAAGGAGGCACTAAATTATCCTTACTTACTGATTAATTCTTCCCTCAGCACCCTCTTGGGGTAACCTATCTAGGGTGTTCCACACAATGACAGAAATAAATCGTGAAACAAAAATCCAGCAACATTTATTCCTTATGTGATGCCTGTTTATAGCTATCTACGTGAAGTTCAAAGGTTTCTGCAATGTTCATTGGAAGACTCACCACACACGGCGAGTTAACGACCGTGAAGAGAGGTACACTGTCGACCACAACTCTTACGAAGAATACTTTGACCAAAAAGTTTATTTGGTGGGTGGGGGTGACGGTATGTTATATTTGACTTTCAAGGTCTTTGATATCTAGAGTGTTCGGATGCAAATTCGCATCATAATTTTGTAGTTTTTTAACAGATTTTCGTAGTTTCGTTCTCATTTTAAAACCACAAAATCAATTTCAAAAAGTCCTTTTTCTCGTAAAACTAGATAGTTTAATAAATATCTAGAATAGGGTTTGACTTAAATGTAAATGTAACGGCCATATTTTGGCCGTAATATTTAGCTGAACTGAACAGGGTTTTGGAGGTCTAAAATGCAAAACTTATACTCGTTCTATTTTCTTTATAATAAGATTTCAAGAGTCATAAACTAAATGAAGACTAAGACTATCTTAGAATAAATACAGAAGGTACAATGTTTTGATGTACTGTTACACCGAAATTGACCTGTTTCAGTATAGCGCTGATTTCCAGACAGGCCCATAGCTAATAATTAACACTGTTTTTTTTACAATAATTTAAATAAATAATAACTAATTTTAAGTTGATGATTCAAGAGTAAATTAATTGGTTTTTAAAAAGATTTTCTATTTTGTGTCTATTTTAAATGAATCTGCAATTATGCTCAACATAGATTTTTTGTGTGAGTGGACCTACATCCAAATATGTAAGATATGTAGTTAATTAGAGGACAGCTTAGTCACCACTGCAATTAGTTAATGGCCTTGGTGAGAGTTGTACAGCTCTGACAACTAAGAACATTTAGAATGAATTGTGCCAAAGTATTTTTATCATAAAATATACTTCTCATCACAAAAATCGAAACACCTTGCAAGTTTTTGTTTTGTAAGGATTATCAGAAAAACATATGAAAATTTTATTTGAATTTAGAACATTAACATTAGGATTTGAAACCCTCATATTATTCACTATTAAACGACGTTTGACATATATTCCTAAATATACTCATTTTTCTGATTTGTATTGTATATTTGTATAATTTATTTTATTGTGTTAACTTTTTTATGATTAACAAGATTTGCACTTGGCTTCCATTTCACCTGATGCTAAGTGAATATAAGGCCATTGGATGGAAAGCATGATTACCCAGAAGCCTTCAGTCAAAGAAGCGCTGGCTCTGCTACCTTTCATACTTTCATACTGGAACACAATAGTGCTATAAACACTTATGTTTGGCAAGAGAGTTGGGTCGTTATCTAGATTGGTGGTAGTTAGCCAAATATAACTCCAGATTGTAAGCCAATGCTCAAGGCTATGAGGGCAGATAGAGAATTTTTGAGCATGTTCGTTCATCTATATGTGCAATCATATCGATTAAAAAAATATATGTTGCTTGTATAGAGAGGTTCTTAATAAGCAACCTGATTCAATAAACAACAAATAATCTACTTTTTTAATGAATTTCAGGCCAGCAACAACTCAACCCTGGCAACCACGAGTTTCCCTTCCAGTTTGTGATACCGCAGAACTCTCCTTCCTCGTTTGAGGGCTCTAACGGTCACATCAGATATGAGCTAAAGGCAGTCGTGGACCGTCCATGGAAGTTTGATCAAGAGATGAAGCGAGGTGTTAACATAGTTGCTCAGAGGGATCTTAATGCAGAGCCGTATTGCAAAGTAAGTTGGGAAATGATACTATTTTTGCATAATTCCATACATGCATTATAACAGCTTCTTCTAGGTAATCTAAGTATAATTGAGTGAATATAACATTTTAAATTGGACTCACAATAAATGAAATTCACAAAGCAATGTTACCACAGTAACAGTTTGATATATTTAGGGAAACAAGTGTTTGTAAAGTCGTGAATCACCAACAGAGCTTCGGAAATAGTTATTATGGACTGTAATGGTTATTTTAAACCACATTATTAACATTTTAAGGCTTCCAAACATCTGATGATAAAACGGAACTCAATCTCATTCTGGACTCTGACTGTCATAGCTGATTATCTCATGAATTGAAACTTAGAATAGTTATGGAAAATGGTGACCCGTAGTGCCTCAACTGAAAAAATTTATTGAAATTTTAAAGTGGAGCCACAAGGTGATGTGTAGGTAGTATCATAAAAAAGCGTGTTTAAATTCTAAAACATACTTTTATTCTTTTCTTTGCTGCATAATTTTTGACTTATCACAAAAATGTGTGTCAAAATCTGAAATCATCGCAGTAGACAAGACTTTGAAAATATTACAGGAAAACCTAAATGAGGTCTCTATATAGTATAGTTTCTTTTAAATCTTCAAAAAACTTCGTCAAAATTATGCGGTTATATAAACCTTATTTGAGGGTATGTCTATACGTTTGGATCCGGAATAGTATTGGATACGGATTCATGGTTCAGAGTTAGGATGATGATGTAACAATTATTTTTAACCTAGACACCACTCTTGCAGGAACCTGTGAACTTCAGCTTCGTGGAGTCATACTGCTGCTGCTGCGTCAGCTCTGGAGTGTGCACCCTGGACGTAAACCTCCGAGCCAGTGGTTACGTGCCAGGACAGACTGCATCCATTGAGGTCACATGCGAAAACAAGAGCAACTTGGAGATTACGCAGATGAAGTTTGAGCTCAAAGAGGTGAGTTCGTTTTTAGAGTCCTGAATCCCGAGGATTCTAACAGAGTTGATGGAGCTCTATTGTGCTGTATGTATGAGGCATCTAGCTTCTTTATTGTAAGAGATAGGGGCTTAAGATTTATTATTATTATAAAACAGGCAAGCTAGTATTTGTGTTTTCAATCAGGAATCTAACTGCCGACTTCCGGATCATTGTTGCTTCCCCTATATTTTGTCATTATACTTCTATCTCATTATATCTAATTATATTATATTGCTCTATGTTAAATATGTGTCCTTAACACTGCTGGTTTGGAGGCAGACTTAGGTAACATGGTGGTAACTAGCCAGGCGGACAAAGACAATGTCGTACTGGGAATCGAACCCGGGACCTCCAGATTGTGAATCCAACATTTATCCATTAGGCCACGGCCGTTGCGGCGATACAACCTTTTAAGTATTTTTATTATTGTAAAAATGCCACAGACAAGGTTGAGTTTTTATCCACCTTCCCATCACAGGAGATAACATTCCGTGCCACCAGCGCGCCAGGTCAGCGCGAGGACAAGAAGTCCATAGCGGTGATCAAGAAAGGCCCCGTGCCGGAGAATACCACCAGAAACTGGACGCTGGAGATGGAGATACCCCAGATGGATCTGTACAATGTCGACGCTTGCAAGTACATCGATATTGATTATGAGTTTGAGGTAAGCATTAAGATCATCATAATCGGCAGCAACTCCACTGCTGAACATAAGTCGCAACATATCCGTCGTGGTCCGCACGTTAGTCCAGTCATTTAAGCTTAAATTAAGTAAGAATCTCGGAATTCGAGATACCCAGCTGTAAGTCTGTAAATACTTGTATATTGACACCCTAAAAGTTGTCTCAAAACCTACATATGGTAAGATGTACGGAACTATTAAATTTCAAGGTCAAAGGTCACAACAATCGTTTTTTTCCGCTTTTTTTTAAATATCACCTTTGACCTTGAAATTTAATAGTTCCGTACATCCTACCATATGTAGGTTTTGAGACAACTTTTAGGGTGTCAATATACAAGTATTTACAGACTTACAGCTGGGTATCTCGAATTCCGAGGTGAACTTACTATAGTGACTGGACTACGTCGCACTTTCCATGAGGAATCGCAGTCTACCGATCCGCGATACCCCACCTCTCCCCGCAAGAAAGTGACCCGCTCAAGGATCGATACTAAGGTGCCCGTCAATTTACTCACACATACGAATATGCAAACGTCATCCGTTCCATGTATTTTAATAGGAACCGATACAACGACATTTGTTTGAAATGTCCGTGTGACGTTGGAGAGTTAGTTGGAATAGTTCATTTTCCCAAACGCATAACTAAGTTTGTCCCAATACTTTAGGTAATACCTACACCCTACACTAATCTGCACTAACACAAATTAAGTACGAGTACTCTAACACACGATATTACTAACTAATTACTATCTTAAAATCTTTTTGTTTAAAATCTTTTTGTGTACAAATGCAATGTTTGCAATAAATTAAACATTAACAACCAATATCCTACCCTAGCACGGGTATTTTTCCTATTTGGGAGGATATAGTCTCGCACCAGTCTTAGTCTATTGTCAAGTGCTTCGTTCTATAGGTGCAATTTGTAGTCATATTGTCAAACCGTAATAAATAAATAAATAAAATAAATCGATTTTGAGTCCTAGCGTGTAGTCATTAATTAGTACTCGGAGGCAGATGTAAGTTTGTGTTTAAACGAGCATTTCAAGACACATTTTTCGTTATAAGTAAAACACTCAAAGCTGGCAATGTCAATCAATACAATGAGCGTTCTACGTTAACGGTTGGACCATTCGCTGCAGAATTCGTTCAAAAATACCAAATTTTGCAAGTCGGAGCTACAGTCAGTAGAAATCAAGCGCTCGTGGCGTGTCGAGCGAATCGAAAACACAGCTCCATGCAGTCAAAATTCAGAACATTAAGAAGCAATTTACTTCCAGGTTACGATAAGTCCGTCTGGGTGCCACTCTGACACCAGCGCTTCAAGACGAATCGTCCTGGGACACATCCCGCTTCGGGAATTCGAAGATGTTCCCCTCCTGATACCTAACCAACCCATAGCTCCAGTTCAACAGTTCCCCACTGCTATAGCTCCAAGTCTTCCAAACCAGAACTATCCTCAATATCCTGGTGGAAACATGCCTTTTCCAAGTCCAGTACCTAATGTGCCGTATCAACCCAGTCCTGGACCTTTCCCCAATTCGGGTTCTGGTCCCAATATGCCGTATCCAAGCCCGGTTCCCAATGTCCCTTACCCTGTCAGTCCGAATATGCCGTATCCTGGACCGAACCAGCCGTATCCTCCACCGTATTCTGATGTTAGGCCGGTCCCTGGTTTTGGATTCGCGCCGCCGGCTGATGAGAAAAAGAGTCCTTATCCAGGAGGTGTAAGTGTAACTGTTTATTACAAAAAGAAACTCGTTACAAAAGTCCCTAAATCAAATAAGTTTACTTTCTTCTTCTAACTATTTTGTAATCTATGTTCTTCTTCGCTATCGCTCAGCAGGAGCCAGGTAAGGATCCTGACCCGTACCCTAACTGGGTACTGCAACATCACTATACCAAAAATTAAGCCACTCGGAGTCCGTTGCAACTTGAAATTAGGATAAGATAAAACTTTATTTGCAATAAATGTGGTACATTTCAGATGTTCAAGTAAATTATTCTAGATCACACATTTAGCCAATGTTTTAACATGCAAACAGTAATTAACAGTAATAATATCGAGCATTTAAATTATACAATTATATGATGTCAAGACTACAGGACAGACAGGACTAACACACTTTCACATTTATTAGTATGGATCTGTACTGTACCCAACACTGACCTATATTGTTACGGTATCCAAGTAATTCAATCTTGTTTTGTTCGTGTTATCATACCATTGTGCATTTGTATCATACAGTCGTTGATTAATGCCCTCTATCTGTTGCAGCCTACGCCTGCTTATCCGTACGCCTCGGCCAGTGCGCCTGAACCCGGCACTCCGGACTTCGATACCAGTAAGTTCATAACATTTTAGGGTTTCGTAACCAAAGCGTTCCAACGGGACCCGAATTTACCTTTTGAACCGAATTTACCTATTAAGGTATTAGGTAGAAAATGGAAAATTTCACAGAGTTTATGGCTATTATAACTATTATATAATAATAAAAATAATAATAATAATAAATTTAAAAGTACAAGACTGATGTTTTATTGCATGGTGATACAGAACCCTTTGCTGCACATGTCTAGTGTTGGATATAAGCCTCTTATAAGATCGCCACGTCATAATTTTCTTCAGGTGATTTGACATAACATTACCTATTTTATTTTGTTTCAGAGACCAGCCCGGCTTTCAATCCGAATTTCAAATAAATTTGCCTCGGATACGTTATAAGAGTCAGATATATATTGTTTAAAATTAAATTTAGATGTAACGTACTTAGTCATGACAGTCATGTCTAAAAACTCACTAGGTTTCAACAGTCAGAAATGTAGCTTTTATATTGCATTTATGGTAGCATATAAAAAACTACCCACAAACACACAAAGTTAGCGGACACACCAATCTGTGCTGTTCTGATCTACCTTTATCAGAAAAGAATCCGGGTTATCCGGAAATCTCTGGCTCCGGTTTGCAACTGGACAGTCTGGCATGGTATATGGAGTTTACATGGCCTTTCGGCTTCAATTCTGTGCTGTTCTGATCTTGGTAGATCCCCAGCCAAATGGGAAAAGGGAAGCGCATGCTGATTGGCCCTAAAGGAAATAACTGTACGCTTATTGGTCCGTTATGCAAGTATTCACTGCATGCAGTCTTGTCGGTGTTTCGTTCTGTCTCTATAGCGACACTCACGACGCAGACGAATCTAACTAGATCTCATCGAAAGGACTTGAGCTGTCTCCGAGCTAAAAATATTTACACATACAACACTCCAGTCACGTTATTCATATCAATCGTCAGTGTTTTGAAATGTAGAGTTCGTTTCTCTCCTTGGCTGGATATGGCTCTCCTAAAGGGGCATTACATTCAGTGATGTCAGGAAAAATCTATGATGTAACTTTGAATTAAATTGCAAAGCTTTAATAATGAATCTACGGAAACTAATGATTTTGATGTAAGTAATATACATTGATGTTAAAGAAATAATACATTATATAACGGTGGAGTGTTAAAAAACCACTCACATAAATGTTTCAGAATATGAATGCCTCTCCATACTAATTTGTTTTGTCGTCATTTTTAATATAGAATAGCTGGCTTTGATAAGTAATTACCTAAAAATATAATATGTAATTATACTGTCGCTAAATTTGTATAATTATCGTACAACTTTAATGTAAGCTACAAAAACCATCATGCAACTAATATTCACTAGATGGCGTTATGAACAAGAACCAAAAATATTGTGTAAAAATGAAAATTGTGATTCACTATGAAGCTGTGTGTTAATTGTTAATGACACTCATTATAACCCGATGTTCTATTTTTTAGATAATTGCAGTTCAAACACAGCTAACCTTTAAAAGATTATGGTTAAAGAATTTTAGTATGAAACTTATGTCAGCGAAATCGCCTTAAGAAAGTGCCATTATCCTTGGGTATACAGTATAGTCAGTATGTCTGGTGGTACACTGTGATATTAGTCTGAATAAATCTAGATATCGTAACAACATTTAACCACGTTCGTACCTCTAGTGCCACTCAGAATAAACTACTTCTAAAATCATAATATTTTATGTTACTACATTAAAACTAATACTCCATTTACACAAGAATTTATTTTTAATACAAAATATATAGGTTATAAAAATATTGATTTATTAAAATTGAAAGTAGCTTTTGATTCTATAAATGTCCTGTAAAATATAGGACGCTTGTAAAAATAAAAAAAATATTTACGCACATTTATGGAAGCATGATTTTGATGGCTTAATTAAAGAGAAAATTAGTTATTAACTTTTTTACATGTGACGTATAATGCAATTAGTAAATAAGTATCTAGGCCATCACAATAAAGGGCTTGATCGTGCCTGTAATAACATTTGGTGCTTTGATTAGTTGGTCGTTGTTAAGACGGAATTATTTACATAAAAAAGCCTTTGAATTTTCACATCATTTTGGACACCATAAAAAAACATATTACAATTTTGGTTATTTGTTCCGTAAAAACTGAGATATTATTATGTAAGTGTTTATAAGATTTTATATGCGATTGTATTTTTATAAATTAGATTGAGTAGTATTTTAGAATATTAAGAATTGTATTGTTATGGAAAGTTACCTGTCATTGATTATTTTATCGTTTGATTATGAAAGATTGTTTGAAGAAAATATACCAAGCTATAAATGATTATAATCGTGTTTAGTTTTATTTATTTGCCTGAACTTACGGCTCTATTAGTTTACCAATAAGGATTGGCCATTATCTCCTACCGGTGGTTAGGTGAACGCAGTAAGCTGTCAATGATAGACAGATGGATAATGATGCTCAACCATTTTTATTATCCAATAGCCATCTGTTATTTTCGTCATTGAGTTAGGATGTACGAAAGGGGAAGATGACGCGAAAGACTCACAATTAGTAAAACTTCCTTTTTGTATCCTAACCGTATAATAACTACGCTTGGCAGGCGATTTGGTGATCAAAATAAGATGCAGGTGGTAGAGTGGATGCCAGTTCCTCCGGTCGCTCTCTACGACAGGTTATAGAGAGTGGGATCACACCACACTCCACATTGATACAGGCCTCGTGCCACTCATCCGATATCTTTGTCCAGTGATGATTTGTTTCAACAAATATAAAATGTGTTCCGATTTCTACATTCCATTTTCTCCAACTATGCAATGAATGAAATATTAAACAAAGATTTTGGACGAGTGGAATATGGAGTGGAATATATAATACAGGTAAAATAATACTAAAATATCCAAGAATATTGTTGTATATTTAGGAACCATTATAGAGTTCGAAACAAAATTGGTGGAAAATAATTATTTCACATATTTAACAAAAAACTGTCAAGTTAAGTGGGCCGATGAGTATATAAATCTATTTTTTTTAAGTAGCAGGGAAAATGCACCCAAACCATTACAGTACAAGTAGTATTAAATAATCAATTTTTTCTGGCGGTAAAGTTACAAAAAGCGTCGTATAAAACCTTTAAATATATTTATTTATGTTATAATAGTCACTGTACGAGAACCTGCGAATAAGACTTGTTGGAAACCGTAGACAGAGCAACTGATAGATTAGACCATAGACTAGATGGAGGGGTCGTCTAACCACATCATATACCCCTCTCGTTTCCGCAGCCAGTGATTCAATATCATTTTACGATCACTATTTAACAATTTCAGTCTTATTGAATTCAATTAACAGTTTTAACGTCTCAAATATCGACAAAAACAGTAATATGTCAAAATGTTTTATGAGTGTTACATTAAAAACAATTTAAATTTTGTTTTAAGCGCTTTGCCTCCCATTAAAGGGAAGTGCAAGAAGAACAGCAAATATTAGTGTCCTCTTTTTCTAACAAGACCAATCAGTATATCGTATCTCTTTCGCCTGACATAATAATATCACAGTCTATCTGTCATTCTGTCAACTTCTGTCTATGTTACAGTGAATACTTAACAGTAAAGTATGAATTCTATATATAAAATCATAAAAAAATCTAACTTACAATAAATCTATGACAACTATAATATTCATAAACTGAAACTTATATAATATTTCAAATATTCTCTCAATAATGGCACTTGCACTAGCACCTTTTTAGTTTAAATTCTATAAGGCCACAATCACATAGATACAATGTATTAAAATATTCAATGTCTTAAAACTAGGTACAGTCTGCAACACCACACCACAGGATGTAGGCAGATAATGATAAATTGATATATTTTTGTCTATAATAACAATATAGATGTAAGAGCTGGTAGAGGCCTTGAATATACCGCAATAGGGGGCCCCCCTATAACGGTGGGTATTAATTACAATTTGTGTTTAATTTATATTTAAGAAGGTGCAAAAATGAATCAATTTTTTGGAACCCTAAACAATAAGTTTCAAATCGGGTCTGCACGTTTTTTTAAATAAAAAAATTATTGAAAAGTACAGAAAATATATAAAATAGAACTGCATTTTTGTTTGTATTTTGCTTGTACAAAATCTTTCTCTTTTGTAGTAAATGGAAAACGTAAAATTTTGCGCTAATTTATTGTTTTGTACCAAAAAACACGGACAAAGTTGTTGTTTTAAAATCCAGTTGTTGCGATATTACAAATAATTAGACTTCAATCATTATGAGAAATCTCATTCATCAGTGAGAAACAAAAAATAAACTTTTCATATTAATTGAAGCCATTTTGTACGTACATATTTATTAGGCGATTATCAGTTGTAGCTGCTTCTTGATTGCCTTCTAATAACAATAACGTTTCCATATCTTTGTGCTTAGATTTAATATGTATTTAACTTGGCGGCGCGGAAGGTTTTTGGTCATAATGAGGAACAGACGTAGGGTAAGGACTGATATTACTCATCGGGTAAGATGCGGGTCCATAAGGCGAACTGGGCATTACAAATCCTATGTTACTCTGAGAATTCATTCCAGGGCCTGCATTAGGATAAGGCACGGAGCTAGGGTAAGGCCCAGTAGAATTCGGGTAAGGCCCAGTTGAATTAGGATAAGGCCCAGTTGAATTAGGATAAGGCCCAGTTGAATTAGGATAAGGCCCGGTTGAATTTGGGTAAGGCCCGGTTGAATTAGGATAAGGCCCAGCTGAATTTGGATAAGGTTCAACAGAGTAAGGAGGTGGATTTTGGTAAGGCGCGGCTTTATTCTGATGAGCATTGACTGTGTTTTGCTCGCACATTTCAGCAGGGGGTGGAATAGGTATTGGACTTGTAGGCAAGCTGTGAGCCATTGGATGCTTGTACGTTCCGGCGTTCTGAGAACTTGTAAGAGGCACTAGACCGAGGCATATTTCGGATTCGTCTTCTATGTCGTCGTTACAACCGGATAGCTTTATTGTCACCTGCGAAAGAGGATATTGTTGGTTGATTAAGATCTTGCATCACAAAGCGCCCTAAAAACCTCTCATCAGTCGGAAAGTTTTCACTGCTGAAGGTTATTAGCACGGTATGTGGTGGCCACCCTAAGCCTATCATATCCTGACCCAAAGCCTATCGTATCCTGACCCAAAGCCTATCGTATCCTGACCCAAAGCCTATCATATCTTGACCCAAAGCCTATAATATCTTGACCCAAAGCCATAATAATCATCTCACCTTGAAGAAGAACCCAACGTCGATAATGCTGCACTTCTCCAAGTTGGGTGCGATCATGTCTGGCACGACCATGTCGTAGCTGAACTCCCGCTGTGTCTTGCTGAGTATGGGACCAGTCTTCACCACCACCAAGACAACCTCCGGAGGGATGTAGTCGGATGGAGGTACCAAGCTGTGGTAACATTCTCTCTGTAATAATATGATATCTATCTATACATAAAAGGTTTATGTGATTGACATCAACGCCCTCACGTTTGGAACAGCGATGTATTTGACGGTTTAGACTAGTTTAGAATACGAGTAAGTGCCACTATGTAAGGAAAGTTAAGGAAAAAAAAGGGTGAATGTTTTTAATGGGCTAACCTCTTGATCTAGGGCTCTATTTTTGATTCGCTCTATGCGCCGCGAGCGCTCGTTTTCTACTGATTTTCATTCGACTTATGAAATTTGGTATTTTTGAATCGCTCTTCTGCAAAGAGTGGTCGGGACCACTCTTTGCGGAGGCGAGCGATATACTAAACGTCATTGTTAAACAATGACATTACTACTAATTGACATCGACAGTAGGAACTGTTCTATGAACTTTGCGTTCCGTTTTCCTTGCATGAATTACCGGTTTTATTTTTCTGCGTAAAACGGATAAAATTAAACATTTTAAGTTATATTGGCAGCACCTGAGGCGAATGATTCAAAAATACAGTCAAACGTTTTCATGCGACTTGTAGTCGATCGTGACTTAAGTCGTGTGCGACGAAGCTATGTCACACGAGCGAATCAAAAATAGAGCCCCTAGACTCTTGAAATCTGAACATCAATCCATCGGATAATTTAGAAAACCGGGAATGAATTAATTTATAATTTGAATAACTGATTGTTATTAATGTCATTTTAGTACAAGCTTCTTTCAACATCATCAACAGCCTATATACGTCCCCACTGCAGGGGCTCAGACCTACTCTCCTACAGAGAGTGTATGGGACATAGTGCACCACGCGGGACCAGTGCGGATTGGTAGACTTCACATGCCTGTTCAAGACATGCAGGTTTCCTCACGATGTTTTCCTTCACCGTTAAGCAATCGGATAATGTACTTGAATTGAAAGACAACTCATAGGTACACGGCTGGATTCGAATCCGGAACCCTCAGATTGATCCACTGCGCCACCGACGCTTCATCAAGCTTCTTTACTGTTGCCTTATCATTGGATCTATGTAGTACCCACACAGACATTAAACAAGCCCAAACATCGTCGTGGGTTGCTAAAGAGTTCCTATGCTCACCTTTTTCATCAGACCCTGGGCACCAAAAAGTTACAATGTTTGTCAACCAACATGAAAAAATTCTCATAGAATAGCTTCGAACTCTTGTTAAGCGAAAATGCATGTGACATGCAATCTGTATTTGCTTCTAATATTGACCATGGATTTTGTTTTGCAATTATTGGATGTGCTTACGGATGTACATACATAATGTTATTACTTATGCACTTACCTTTATCAATTGAAAGACAATCTTCTGCACCTCAAAGTTGGTATCGTTGTGTGCGTTGATGTTGATGGGTATAGTCTGTCCCGGACAGTATCCTGAGGCAGGCAGACGTATGGACACGTTCATGGGGCTAGAGCTGCAGCAACAACTGTAGAACTCCTCGAATTCAATTTCCATTGGTCTCTGATAAAGATTTTAAAAAATCAAAATGGACTTTTTGTTATTATTTGGACATAATGGGGCAAGTATTAGGGCTCCCACCCCTCCAGCTTGATAAACAAGGCATGAAATCAGTCGAGGGATTCCCCGTAAAACATAAAAGGTAAGCTTGAGGGAATTCCCAGTTTTTTATTGAAATAAAAAAAATGATACGTACCCTGTAACGCATCGTAACGTTTTACAAGACGCCCGCAAATTCCGTTACATAATACTTCAACGACCACTTTGTGGTGAAGGTCCATAACATCTATTGTGCCAGTTTCCTTTGGATAAAAGCACCTAACCAAAACCCATCTCGATCATGGTCCTTAATAAGCTCCTGCAGAGCGAAAGCACTAGAGTAGTTTTGTCCAGGTGTAGCCACCGTTTTAACTGCCTATGTGGCCTAATGGATAAATATTGAACTCACAATCCAGAGGTCCCGGGTTCGATTCCCAGTGGACTACCTATTGGTACTTGTTTTGGTTGGATGAAAGGTAGCAGAGCCAGCGCAGCTCATTAGCTTGACGCATATGGATGCGCACGCATTCACCTGCCTTATTGTCACTTGTCATCAGGGGAGATGGCCAAGTGCAAGCCCGTCTTACTTAAAAAATCACCTGAATAACAAACCTGAACATCCTCACTCATATTCAAGTCCAGAGGGGTTACAACCTCAAACTCTTTCATCAACACATCTCTATCCACTCGAGCATCGGGATACTCAATGTACACTGTGATGGAGTAGGTCACCTGGCCTCGGTCCGCCTTAAACGTCGAAGGCACAAAGTAAGGCACTTGGAAACTGAAGGGGATGGTGTGGGTGCCCGGAGGTAGTTCGGTGACACCTGCAGTATAAAATAGCTTATATTTAATTTTTATTCCTGTTGCAGATTTTAACTTCTCAGCCCAAGCTTTCAAGGGAATGCTCATAGTTTGGCTCAACAGTGATTGCGGGGTTCGCTGGGAAGCATTTGTGGCTCGACTATGATTACTTGTTTAAAAATTCTCACAAAAGAATGCTCCCAGTGAGGATGTTCTTTTACAAGACCGGCAAGCAGCTGGTACAACTGATAATTATCTAATTCAGTAAGTCCCACTAGTCATTTTTTTGTGTAGGTTTTTATTGTCCAGTCTATTTTCAAATTTGTTTGCGCACTTAATGTCACCTGATGGTAAGTGACTAACGGGCCGTTAGATGAAGAGTGCATATAGTATAATGATAAATAAAATAGTCCTAGACATCACCTTGGCCTCCGCCAATACACTGTGTGATGTTAAAGTATTCCTCATGTCCATTGTATTTGACCTGCTTGTCTCTCCTCACTCCGTTGTACTCCTCCATCTCCCATTCTGACCAATGGACATTAGCTTCCCCTTTGTATGTTATGTTTATTACTGAAACATAAAATAATAATTTCAGAATGCCTTCTGCAACACTACCATAGATATGCATAGCTTTGATCATTATTACACTGGATGTAATCATTGATTGTATATAGCTATGCATGCTAGGTCTAAAATAAAATTAGGCTGAAAATACAAAATTTTAATTGAGGTGTAAGCCTCAGCATCTCCTTTATTCATCCAAACAATAAATTTTGATATTAATGTACCTATTCAAAAATATGAATGCAGAAGTTTACCTAACTTTACTTTAACCTTGTTTTAAGTGCTTCACTTAGTTCTTTCAATTGTTTATTAGCAAAGACCTAATTGGCTTTCTGTTAACTAGTTACTATATTATACTTGCATTAATA
Source organism: Carcina quercana (assembly GCA_910589575.2). NCBI lineage: Eukaryota > Metazoa > Arthropoda > Insecta > Lepidoptera > Depressariidae > Carcina > Carcina quercana. The sequence continues at coordinate 1,189,934 of OU342443.1, forward strand.
GCTGTTGGTCTCCCAAAACGATAAAATAAAACAAGTATTATTTTTCCTACATTAAATTAAAAACAACAACACAAATCTTAGACTGTTGCTAATTACAATTCTAAAGTACAGTAGTAATTCTGAAGTAGTGTTTTGCCCTTGAATTTGCCTGCATGGACTTAAAAAATTATTCCACCGAAGTTGAAGAGATAAAAAGTATCGGATGTTTTTCTTCATTCTATAGACGCAATCTCTAGATGATGCAATGAACAAACTGCTTTATACTATAATGTATTAGGACAAAATATATTTTAAAATAACATGAATTTACTATCTGAACTAAAGTAAGAGGCAAATGAAATATAAGAATGTGGAGTAAAAGTTGGTAAAAGGAATCTCAAGGACATTTTTAGTTGTAAGCGGCTAAGAAGATATATACCACTATTAGCGGCAGTATTGTATAACAAAGACAGATATAACGATATCTTTTAAAGTTATAAATTAATTACCTGTGTATTGAATAGGTTGAACCAATTCACATTCTATATGTCCAGTGAGTAGTTGACCGGCATAATAAACAGCTCGCGGCTCGTCTAGAATTAGTTTCGCATACTTGAATCCCTTTTCCATTTCGGTTTTTAAATAGATTTTTGTTTGATTACAAAACTTTATTGCATATTCGCTGTTTAATGTGGTTGAATATAAAGGTTAAATGCTAAAGGTAAGGTATATTGACAAGTAAAAAACAACAAATTCCTTTGTAAACTAGCTTTTCAACAATATCTAAAAACAAACAGCACGTTTGACTAGAACTATAAACGATGAATTCGGAGGTGAAGGCAGTCGCGGAAGGGGGTGGATCGGCGGTCAGACTGAGGGAGGGGCTCCCATTACTCCCAAAGAATATAATACTCTAGTCAGGAGCATTTAATATAATACTCTCCACTCCACCAAATGTCACAATAAAAAACTTCTTTACATACTACGATTTAAAAGTTGTACGTTGTAAAATACCTTTCAAAAGTTATATGTCGCACGCTATAAAAAGTGTGTTTTGTTATTAAATTATATGTTCCAAAAAATCCAAACAAAAAATTATCAAAATTAAACGCATGCAACTGTCACTGTCACTGTTGAATATCTGCGGCTAGGAGCATTTAATCACTACGTTTTAAGAGACGGGACTCCCATACTAGCCAATCGCATTCAGTGACATGGCACTTATACACCAACCGCGTGCCAGCAGACCATAAACATCAGCTGGCTACCTGACAGGATACGTCAAACAACTGAGGTACCAACCTGACGGACCAAGTAGAGCTGTTCCGTTTGATCTTTATCGATATCGATAAAATATACAGAATGGAAAATAGGGAACCCATGAATCAATATTTTTTTCAAACCACAGGGTTGAATCCACATTCATAAGCCTAATGCTGCACAGGAAAGATTTAGTGCATTAGACTTAAAAGTATACCCACGATAAAATAAAAAAGTTTTTTATTTTTTATTCGATTAGATACAGAGCTAATTTGATGGTACATACACGAATAACTTTAACTTTTCTATCATAATAAAAAACTATTAAATAATGCTTTTTCCTTCAATTCACACCTCATCACTTCTTTTAACAACTTCGTGACGATATTGTTCATTTTGCAATTATGCCTTTTACCACAAACACTGATTTGTCATTGATTACTTGCATCTACAAAACCTTCTTCTTTTAATGTCCTAAGAATGTAGATAAGACGATTCTTCAAAGCTTCACTTCACACAAAAGCCTCCTCGCAAATCATTTACTTTATATTATCTTTCTTAATCGAGATGTAACTTCCAACTCTGTAAATATAATAAACATTTCAATTGAAGGACAGACGTATTTCTTTTATTATTAAAATTATAACATTCTTAAAATAAAAGTTTTTATTGAGTTTGTGATGCGGACGAACAATGGGTATATATTGTAGCTTGTGTGACGTCATCTATACATCAACCGCTTGCTCGGCCAGCCGTCCGACAAACCAACATTAGAGACACCACTAGTCTACGGTCAGTAGTTTCCGAGATATGGCTGTTTTTAGTTTGACAGCTGTCATCGAAAATGAAGTTCTCGTCGAGACCTTTGACTTTGCTTAAGACACCGCTAGTCTGCGGTCAGTAGTTTCCGAGATATGACTGTTTTTAGTTTGACAGCTGTCATCAAAAATGAAGTTATCGTCGAGACCTTTGACTTTGCCAAAGACACCGCTAGTCTGCGGTGAGTAGTTTCCGAGATATGACTGTTTTTAGTTTGACAGCTGTCATCAAAAATGAAGTTCTCGTCGAGACCTTTGACTTTGCTAAAGACACCGTTAGTCTGCGGTGAGTAGTTTCCGAGATATGACTGTTTTTAGTTTGACAGCTGTCATCAAAAATGAAGTTCTCGTCGAGACCTTTGACTTTGCCAAAGACACCGCTAGTCTGCGGTGAGTAGTTTCCGAGATATAACTGTTTTTAGTTTGACAGCTGTCATCAAAAATGAAGTTCTCGTCGAGACCTTTGACTTTGCTAAAGACACCGTTAGTCTGCGGTGAGTAGTTTCCGAGATATGACTGTTTTTAGTTTGACAGCTGTCATCAAAAATGAAGTTCTCGTCGAGACCTTTGACTTTGCTAAAGACACCGTTAGTCTGCGGTGAGTAGTTTCCGAGATATGACTATTTTTAGTTTGACAGCTGTCATCAAAAATGAAGTTCTCGTCGAGACCTTTGACTTTGCCAAAGACACCGCTAGTCTGCGGTGAGTAGTTTCCGAGATATGACTGTTTTTAGTTTGACAGCTGTCATCAAAAATGAAGTTCTCGTCGAGACCTTTGACTTTGCTAAAGACACCGTTAGTCTGCGGTGAGTAGTTTCCGAGATATGACTGTTTTTAGTTTGACAGCTGTCATCAAAAATGAAGTTCTCGTCGAGACCTTTGACTTTGCTAAAGACACCGCTAGTCTGCGGTGAGTAGTTTCCGAGATATGACTGTTTTTAGTTTGACAGCTGTCATCAAAAATGAAGTTCTCGTCGAGACCTTTGACTTTGCCAAAGACACCGCTAGTCTGCGGTGAGTAGTTTCCGAGATATAACTGTTTTTAGTTTGACAGCTGTCATCAAAAATGAAGTTCTCGTCGAGACCTTTGACTTTGCTAAAGACACCGTTAGTCTGCGGTGAGTAGTTTCCGAGATATGACTGTTTTTAGTTTGACAGCTGTCATCAAAAATGAAGTTCTCGTCGAGACCTTTGACTTTGCTAAAGACACCGTTAGTCTGCGGTGAGTAGTTTCCGAGATATGACTATTTTTAGTTTGACAGCTGTCATCAAAAATGAAGTTCTCGTCGAGACCTTTGACTTTGCCAAAGACACCGCTAGTCTGCGGTGAGTAGTTTCCGAGATATGACTGTTTTTAGTTTGACAGCTGTCATCAAAAATGAAGTTCTCGTCGAGACCTTTGACTTTGCTAAAGACACCGTTAGTCTGCGGTGAGTAGTTTCCGAGATATGACTGTTTTTAGTTTGACAGCTGTCATCAAAAATTAAGTTCTCGTCGAGACCTTTGACTTTGCTAAAGACACCGCTAGTCTGCGGTGAGTAGTTTCCGAGATATGTCATCCAAGATTTCATATTTGAGAAAATTCTACTTTTAACCAACTTCAAAAAGGAGCTATGTTTGTTACCTCAGAACTTTAAAAACCAAATGTCTTAAATGTATATTAAGTATTAATATATTTTATGAATGTAGTAGACTTTTATGACAGTTGAAGTCGGTTTCTTTTTAACGCGTTAATATATATGGGTGAAAACATTGCCCTCCTTCTGACGCAGTCGGGTAAAAATGAAGTCCACGCCGACGAAGTAAAAAAGGTAAAGATACTACTTCGGGAATAGCTCCAATAAGCATAATCATTCATATAGACATGATTTACTTTTATATTTTTGTGCTAAAAGATAAATTGCCTTAAAAGTATCGATAGTTAAAACTCATCACTAGCCACACAATAAAATTGAAAATAACTTGATTGTTCGTAGACCGATTTACTCAGAAATGGCCCAAAACATCTAATTTAATGCTTACCGGACCTCACCCAAAGGATATTTTTGTATTAAACATCATTTTGTAGATATTTTTGCGACTAGCTCGATGTCCACTAATTTCACAAGTTATAAACTATTCTTCGGTGGCATTTTTATTAAACTTGTTTACTGAACAATATTAGATGCTTCTCACTCATTTAGGTAACAAAATAAGCATAAAATCAAATAGTAACTGTGAAAAAACTGCAAAATTAAACTGACATATAAATATTAACAACCAATATGGCAGACGGCTGACACAATATTGAAAAGAAAGAGGAAATACACAAATGAGTTCTATATCAGTATCCGGCATTTTGTACCTCAGATATGTATCTTTTTCTGACATAATCAAAGAGTATCAAAAGGAAACACAGTTATTCGTGTAAATCCCATAGAATAGGTTGTTTTCTTCGTACTTTCACCAGACTGATCTGCGGAGAGCAAGGATCACGTTGTGATTTTTTAAAATAAATGCTTTATATCAGTAAAAAGTAGTAAAACCATCGTTTTATTGCCATGGGAAAGCTAGACGTAACTATTCTGCGGTACCTAACCGCTGAAGACTTCCGTGTATTGACTGCTGTAAGGACATATCTTTTTTCGAATTTGGTTTTATTTCAAATGTAACCTTTAAATTATGACTTATTTCTACAATTTTAGGTTGAAATGGGTATGAAGAACCACGAGCTGGTCCCTGGATCCCTTGTAGCATCTATAGCAAACCTGAGACACGGCGGTGTCCACAAATTAATGAAAGAACTTTGTAAACACAGACTGTTGACCTATGAGAGGGGAAAGCATTGTAAGTGATTTATTTATTAAACAATCATTCTAAGGGACTAATCATAACAGGCACTCGAGGTGCACGTCCAGAAGGCAGAATTTCGGGCGCCCTTTAAAATTTGTATGAATTTAATGCAACGAATTACATCAAGCACTGTCCGTATGCGCACGTCATACGCAGCATTCTTCTGGGCGGACGCCTGTTATGACTAATCCCTAAGACTCTTCTTGACTACTCTAGTCGCAAGAAATGAAATAGAGCAGAGAAAGGATAAAAAAGGAAAGTTATCTTAACGATAAATTAATAAATCTGGAACCTATTTTAAAATATATGCAATATATATATATATTAAATAGATTGACCTGCAGAGTTTTTAAGACAAACGTTCATTTCACTTTATGTTCCATATGTGGATTAAGGGCTTGGGTGTGTAAATGGTTTCAATGTGCCATCAGATTAAGCCATTGTTGGTCCATGTTGTAACTCCAGTCTTGAAGATATGCAATCAAACATTTTGATTTAGCTTTTGCCAGATTTTTCTAAATGTATCTTGCTAGCTAGTAAGTAAGCTTCTAAAGGAAATCATGTCTAAGATTGCCAATTTAATTGCCAGACCATTGTATTAGTCTATAGTTAAGGGAAGGCACTTCGTTCATTGGAACTGTAACTTAAGCACTGTCATTTTCTTTATCTTTGTCTGAATGGGTCAAAATTAACCCACAAGAACATTTTTACACAATAAAAGTACCATATTGCCATGGCGCTTGTCTGTTTTTATATATGTTGTTTTGTTGTTGGTTTACAAGGTATGTTACAAGCTATGAAATCTTGTATGTCACATTTCAGACGATGGATACCGCCTCACCAACTCCGGCTACGACTACCTAGCCCTCAAGGCTCTGACCAACAGAAAGGTGATAGCATCATTCGGCAACCAGATCGGAGTTGGTAAGGAGTCAAATATCTACACTGTAGCAGATGAAGATAAGAACCCACTCTGTTTAAAGCTGCACAGGTATTATTGATTCTTAGTTAACATCTATTTTTTCTGTTTGTTTCCCTTAAATAAATGAAAAATATATATTAAATAAATCATATTTGTATAGAATAAAAGAAGCATTTACGGAGCACTTTGACATAAGTGTGACCAAAATTGATACAGTGATACAGATAACAATATTTTATTAAATATAGGCATAGTGGAATCATTTTCTTTGTATTTTTTTTGTGACAAATTATACTAGGAAATGCATTCTGCCTTATTAAAGATAGAACCACACTAGGTGTTAACTGATGCTATGTCAATGTAGTACTCAAATGACACGTTCCATGAATCTGAGCCTCGGCTTGGACTGGTACACTTGTGATTTTAAAAGGTCATTTTTAAATAAATGTGATTTAACTACCAATTTGTATATAATGGTCTAGTTTATTTGTACAATAATATTTAAAAAAGCACAAATAAGTAAGATTAACTTAGGAGACAAAGATGGCATCTATAATATGACATTTGACGTTGTATCTTAGTACAGAAAGAATGGTTTTGTACAATTAAAATAAAAGCAACAAGTAAATGTGTTCAAAAAGAACTGGAAACTGTCTTCGGTTGCCCTAACAGTCTACTTTTACTAAGGCAAATTTTACATTTATATCGTTTTCTCATGGATGCCATTGACAGAACTGGACCAAATTGAAATGGGACCACACGGGAAGCACCACCTTTCAAAAAAAGAATCATCCAAATCGTTTCACCCAGTCAAAAGTTCTGATGTAACAAACATAAAATAGCAAAAAAGAAACATACCCGTCGAATTGATAACGTCCTCCTTTAATGAAGTCGGTTAAAAATGAAACTCTAGTATTTTCCTATACATCTTCAGATTACTCCTTAATTTTTTTAATAGTGTCAAAGTGCAAGCCGGATCTTTTTTTGTCGTGGACTTAAGATGACTATGATGAGGTATACATAGTTGCTGCTTCTCCACAGGCTGGGTCGCACATGCTTCCGCAACGTGAAGGACAAGCGTGACTACCACGCGCACCGTCACCGCGCCTCCTGGCTCTACCTCTCCCGCATCTCCGCCACCAAGGAGTTTGCGTACATGAAGGCCCTCTACGACCGGGGGTTCCCCGTACCGCGTCCCGTGGACTTCAACAGGCACTGCGTTGTCATGGAGCTGGTGCATGGAGGACCTCTGTAAGTATGCCATCTGATTCTGGTAGATTCTCAACCGTTTCTCAATTAGACGCATATGTTTGTTGTTGTTATTTGTATGTCATATGCCTAATTTTTAAGAAACGCGTTCTATTTTCTCGTATGATTACGATGCTGTACTGTCGGCAGGACTCACGTGACGTCAGTGCCAGACCCTGAGTCCCTATACGACGAGCTGATGCAGCTGGTGGTGCGTCTGGGTAACTGCGGGGTGATACACGGGGACTTCAACGAGTTTAACATCATGATCGGCGAGGACGGACGACCTGTTATCATTGACTTCCCACAGATGGTCTCCACTACGCACGTCAACGCAGAACTGTGAGTGTCTATAATAGTTTGTACGTGTCTGAACATGAGTTCATATGTTCCCTCCCTCATATCTTGTTTAAGGTTATGTGACGTCATATAGAACCCAAATTGGCGGCCCGTATAGAAGATAATCGGTGGGGAGTAAATGTTCTCGGTGGCGACCACGTACCGGGAAACGTCTACCAGGCCGTCCTCCTACTAGATGGACCGACGACCTGGTTAGAGTCGCAGGGAGTCACTGGGTGCAGGTGGCTCGGGACCGGTCGATGTGGCGTACCATGAGGGAGGTCTATGCCCAGCAGTGGATGGTGGACGTTTCCCGGCTGATGATGATGATAGAACAAAGTGCTACAATAATTTTTTTTTCAACTTCGGTTATCAGTTCTTCGAGCGATGTGTGCCCATTGCCACTTCAGCTCAATGACTCGTCGAGCTATGTCGGTGATCTTAGTTCGTCTACGGTTTCCTCATTCCGGATTTTATCACGTATTCTTGTTTATATAGTTATATGTTTTTCATCGTGTTCGTTTGTCGTCAGCTACTTCGACCGCGACGTGAAGTGCGTGCGGGAGTTCTTCAAGAAGCGTTTCGGATTCGAGAGCTCGCTGTACCCCCACTTCAGCGACCTGGAGCGAGACGACGAGCTGGACCGCGAGGTGGCCTGCTCAGGGTACCGACGCACCAAGGATTTGGAGGACGAGCTCTTGCAGGTATGTGGACATGACTTGCATCCACAGAATAACGTGTATTAAATATTGTAAGTTTCAAATTCAAATTCTTTATTATGCTTAAATGTGGTATATATCGGTCTTATTACATATAACATGTTGGTTTCTCACATTTAGCCAGAACTGGCATGCAAAATATGTGTCTTAGTTACAAAACAATTAAATAACAATAAACAAATGTCAGATCTTACAAAATAATAAAAATTACAAAATGTTCCACTATATTTAAAAATTAATATGTCATTGCTAAAAAAACACAGTCAAACTACTATATCTAATTTAAAACTTTCTAGTTTAAGGTAAATTAAAAAATTCTTGCAGGTTATAAAAACATTTTGAAATTAACCATTTTTTAAGTCGTGTTTTAAATTGATATATTGGCAGCTCTCGAAGTTGGGATTGAAATTGTATTTTCAGGAAATGGGCATCGGTCTCGCTGTGAGTGATGATGAGGACAGCGCCGAGCAGCTGGAGGACAACGAGGCATGTGACGTCAGAGGAGCTCAGTACTCCGAGGACGAGCTCCGACTGCTGAGAGAACAGGTGATGTTTGTAGTGACAGCATTGCAATAGCGCGGTGGTGTTCCGGTAAGGTAGCAGAGCCAGCGCCTCATTAAATTGGGGCTTCTGGGTGCGCATGTGTACCATCCACAGCTTTATCGTCAATACCATCAGGTAAGGTAAAGGCAAAATGCAAACCAAGTATACAAAAGTGTTTGCTGATTTTTTTTAAATTATAAATGTCATGCTTTGATTCGAAAGCAACCATAACAACCTGGATAAAGACCCTGGACTACAAAGAAACAGAACGTATCCTGGAGTTTGTAACGTAGCAGTAACCCAATGTTCCAACATTTTAAAACAACACGTCGACTCACAATACACACACACATTCCCTCTCACTCTTACACCTTCACACTCACACACTTTCACCCACCCACACACACATAAAATACTGTTATAACTTTTAGACATATTTGTATTTGTTTTATTTAACTGTAAAATGTGTCATAAACTTAAATAATGTGTGACGCGGAGGAGCGGGGCTTCCTAACACAGGCAATTATATGCTTAACAGGAAGACCCGGTGCAACTTATAAGTTTGAAATTTTTAAGTTTAGTAAATAAAATATTTTTCATTTTCATAAAACTTTAACGATGAACGGGAACTTTAACCTTCAGGTCGATGCTTCAATCCAAAACGACGAAAAGAAAACTGTGATCGAGAATCTAACACACATCTCAAAACTGAGCATAACTGAAGCCGATGAACCACCAAATTTGGTCCTACCACCAACGATGGACGAAAACTTAGAAACCTCGAATAAAGATTTAGAAACCGGAAAAATTCCAGATGTTGATTCCGAAAAATATATCAATGAAGACCCAGAAACGACAGATTCGATTGTTGACCTCAAAAACATCGATAAAAACTCTCATAAATACCGTCTGGCCATGATAGAGAAAGCATTATCTGATGTGAGATCACAAAGGACCTACACGTCGGCTTCTACGATAGCTCCAGAAGTAGTTAAGCAGCAGGTTAAGAAGAATCTAGAAGATAAGCAGAAGAGGATGGATCGCAAGAAGGTGATTGCGAAGGGAGAAGCTAGTGCTGTGACCAGGGTGAGGAGAGATAACAGGGAGACGATCAGAGAGAGCCATGGGATCTGGGGGTGGGACGAGTAGAGAAATAAAGAGATATATGTCATTTTTTGTTTTTATTTATCTAATAAATAAATATAACAAGTGAATTAAATTCATTTTTCAAATTTCTATTTGCTGGAAATCGGATTGTAATATTGCGAAATGAGTATCATTAACATACAACTTCGTAGAGAATCACAATTTTCATTTTTGTACACTATTTTTTGTATTCTTATCGGGTGGCAATTACCAACCGAACACCGGGCCGTCCTATCGACGACCTGCTCAAGGTTGTGGAGAACCGCTGGGTGCAAGCGGCGTGGTACAGGCTACAGTGCAGGCGTTCCATGGGGGAGGCCTATGTTTAGCAGTGGACGTTTCCCCGCAGAGTCTGGGCCCTAGGACCTGGCGACCCAGTCGTGTCTCCGCATGTACACCAGCTGCAAATACGCATCCAGGCAGAGAATCTGTGGACAAACGAATTATTTGCTTCAGGATTATCGATAGCTTAGGTACTGACAGCGGAATCAGTGGACCTTCAGATGTACCCGGACTAGGTTGATAGTTCAACTAGGTAGGTCAACCGAAGAATCCAACTCGACTAGGCAGCATTCGGGAAATTACGGCATATCTTCCCATCCAAAATACGATCAGGTCACATTGTTCGAAGAACCGGTAACCGGTGGGGAGTAAAGAGTAAATGTTCTCGAGTGGCGACCACGTACCGGGCAGCGTGTAAACCCCTATCTGGTTAAGGTCGCGGGTAGTTGCTGGATGTAAGTGGCTCGGGATCGGTCAATGTGGCATACCACGAAGGCGGCCTATGTCCAGCAGTGGACGTCTCCCGGGTGATGATGATGACCCTAGTGATAGATTTTGTAATATAAACTCCAAACAGGGTACGTCGAAAGACAAAAATGTATTCAAATGGTCCCTCTTTACTCAAAGTTTCTGCGTTGTGATGTCTAGATCAGACATAACCAATATTATTTTAGTGGGTTTTAAGACGTTCTTCCCATGTGTTCAGCAGTAGTCCTGAAGTTGATAATGTCGTGATGATGTTTACCCTACGGTCGTCTTCATCGACGCCCTCGAGTCGGTACGTGTAGCCGAACACGCTGGTGGAGATCTTGGACTCGGCAGCGATCAGGTCACTATCTTCTGTGAAGAAAGGGAACTCGGTAATCTTGTAGTACCCGGCTTGGACAGGGCACTCCAACCTGAAACAAAATAACATACTAGCATGTAACCAAATATTTTTTCACTTCACTAGCTCAGAAGGCTTTCTTGACTTTTTCTTTCTATTAAAAAAAAAGTAATGTATTCTTTTCGCAATTCGCAATAAATATGAATAGTTGAAAACGTATTTGTCATGGTTCAGCTGTTTTCCTTTAACCTGCCATTTTCCTCGCTGTAGTGAGATGAGAAGTTGTGTGTATTGCTCGGCAGCAAAGTTATTTTAAGTTACTCGTACCTCCTCTGGCATAAACTCACACTATCTATTTAGTATAAAAGACCGCTCATTGGCATCATCAACAGCCTATATACGAGTATGTCCCGTCCCACTGCAGGGGCTCAAGCCTACTCTCCTACAGAGAGTGTATGGGACATAGTCCACCACGCGGGACCAGTGCGGATTAGTAAATTTCACACACACCTTTGAATTTTCCTCAGGAGTGTGCAGATTTCCTCACGATGTTTTCCTTCACAGAAAAACCAATGGTAATGTTTTTTTTTCGTACACAAATTCCAAATAACAAATTGGTACGAGCCAGGATCGAACCAAGACCTCGATTGTTCAAGGACTGACGCTCATGGACAAGTTTGTTCAAAATTGAATGATAGGAGTGTTGTGCGTTTAAAACTTACTGCGGCTGCGTATAATGAAAGAACATGTTGTACAGGTCCTCCTCTGATCCCCCGCAGCCGTCCCTTACGACTATATACCGCTTGAAGAAGTCGCACGTGTCCAGGTTGCGGATGTCGTGGCATTTCTGCATCGTCGCCTGCAACACAGCAGCTAAACATCGTCATCATCATCAACTTTTGTTCCTATATCATTTATTTATTACAATCTAGCGAACATAGCAGATTTACCAGCTCTAGCAGAATTACCAGCGTTGTGAGCTCATACTCGTAGTCCACAACATTATGCTGAGTTCAGGCCCTTTTGCCCGGCATGATACATTGCAGTAAAACGATGCTGTTATTTATTTCTGACTTATATTGTGTGTTTTTCTTCTTGTGTGTGTGTGTGTGTATTTACCTTTTCTTTGTATTATGCTGGCAAATAAAATGATTATCTGTCTATCTATCATAGCTAGAAGTCATTTTAATTTAACTTAAACTTCAAATTTTTTAGACTTTTTATAATTTTGATATACCCAGTTCACAGTAAATACAAATCTAACAAAACCTTTCCAAATACAAATCAGGCCACAGAGCATGCCCAACAATTATACATACATACTCTCGAAAACATAACCCTCCTTCTCGCGCAGTCGGGTGAAAAGAGAATTATTTCTTAGGCATAGTCGAAAGTCATTCGTGCATCAAATGAATTTCTTGTACGGGCTTGTGACGTCACGTGACACTAGATTGAGTGACTTATTACCAATTGGTAAAAAGTTTAGCATCAAAATGTTTGCGTTGTCTGGTTTACATATTACTAACAAAGTTATTTAACATTACTAGTGATAGACTGTAAGTAAACAAAATTTTGATACGTAATTTGTTCTCAAACGGTAAGAAAGTTAGTCTCCGATTACTAATTACGATAGTAATGTTAATGTCTTTCATAAATAGCCTTCATACTGATGACGGTGATAAGACAGTTTAATGACAATCCAGATTGACTTGACTCTTATCATGTCACGGTTTATTTTGCCGTCGCTTTTATGACGACCTACTTACTTTTATGATAGCTAAGTATTCTGATAGGCACGCGTTACAGTTATTTAGATTAGACTGCGTTATATTATAACACAATAAAAGAAAATGGTTTATAAGAAATAATTCTTGCATAAGCCATGGTAGCTCAGGTAGAGCGTCAGTCCTTGAACAATCTAGGTCTGGGTTCGATCCTGGCTCGTACCAATGATTTCCAATTTGTTGTTTGGAATTACGTACGAATGATAAAAATAATGACCATTGGCTTTTCAGTGAAGGAAAACATTGTGAGGAAACCTGCACACTACTGAGAAGAAGTTCAAAAGTGAAGTAAAGTCTACCAATCCGCACTGGTCCCGCGTGGTGGACTATACACTCCCTGTAGGAGAGTAAGTGTGAGCCCCTGCAGTGGGGACATATATAGGCTGTTGATGAAAGTGATAAAGAATATGTGTAGTTGTATTTGTGTTAACATGATCCTCCCTCATGCATAGATCACCACGACGGACTTTCCATCAGAGGAAAACACATGTAATAATCATAAATATATTGAATTAAAATTGAGTTAAAATTAATCTGACTAAGAACTACCTGAACTGCTTCTTGTCTATTGTATAGATGATACTATGTCTTGTATACTCAACTATGATTATTCTCTTTTGTTGTGCTGTTTACGTTATTTTTTAAATTTTCTTCGATGCTATTATTTATTTATATACACATATATTGACTTTAGTTTCGATATTATTTAAGTTTTATATTATTTATTAGTAAGTATATATAATTGTAAATTTATAATTGATACAAATGCCATATGTGGAGCTTATCAATTTATCACTTACCATCAGGTAAGATGAAGGACAAGTGCAAACCCATCATACAGAAAACTAAAAATAATTATATATACCTTTATATTCCATCCATTCTTTACAGCTTCAGTGATGTTAATAAATCCAGTTATAGAATTATCGTATTCGTCTCGGTTGAGGACCATTTCAGAGACGGCCACTATAGTCCCGGGCACGTTGTAGCAGGGTCCGATCCTGGTCATCAGCAGGTGAGTGGTTGCCACATCAGACGAGGCCAGGCAACCAATCATCAACACCAAGTACAGTGTACAGTATGCCCTAATGTACATTTTTGAATGACATGTTTGCCAGACATTATGATGTTCTGATACATTTTTAATGACACTTTAATTTATGTTCATTTAAAATTTTAAATCCATACTAATGTTATGAATACTAATGTGGGTTTGTTTGTTTGTCCTCCCTTTACGTAGTAACGAAGACTCAGAATGATTTGATATTTGTACAGTGATATATCTAAAGTGTACGAAACATTACTTTTAGAGTTTACAAACTACAGTGTTTTGATTACATTTTCGTTATAAAATACTCAGAAATACAATGTTTATTTAGATTCCATTTTTGTTATATGGTAATAAAATACTCAGAAATACAATGTTTATATTGCATTTTTATTATATAAAACTAATAAAATACTCAGAAATACAATGTTTATATTGCATTTTTATTATATAAAACTAATAAAATACTCAGAAATACAATGTTTATATTGCATCTTTGTTATATAAAACTGTAATAAACTACGCAGAAATACAATGTTTATATTGCATTTTTATTATATAAAACTAATAAAATACTCAGAAATACAATGTTTATATTTCATTTTTATTATATAAAACTAATAAAATACTCAGAAATACAATGTTTATATTGCATCTTTGTTATATAAAACTGTAATAAACTACGCAGAAATACAATGTTTGTATTACATTTTTGGTACAAAAACGCAATTTCATTATTACCTTTACTGTATTTACTTTTATCCGACTACTTTCACTTTTATGCTACAACGGCTACGCCTACAGGTCGTAGCCGTTGCTACGACTATCTGCACACACTCTGTTCCATAGAAAAGACTTCAACGCTAGTACCTAGTTTGACCATTGTAATTGTAGGTCTAATATGTGTTGATTATTATTTATCAATAAAACTCATTACAACAAACACTAATAATGAATTTTATGAGCACTTTCTACTACTCACACTCATAATGGCGGGGCGTAACTCTGTAGAGCTGACTGGAATGTACACACACCAAGCTAATTCAAGCTATACATTTCCAGTATACACTGACTTCGAGTTGAATGTAGTCCCGCATTTTGCTGGTTCAGCTTGTGCTAGAAATGTATAGCTTGACAGCTGTGCGTACTTTCCTATTAAATATCCTCACAGGCTAAATATCAATCTCGTATAAATTTCAATAAATAAATTAAATATTAATTCATAGATAGAGGTATCATCTGCACAAGAATAAGTTGTATACATTATAGAAGAGCGGTGTCTCCTGATACAAGCTACTAAAACCTGTATATTTATTTTAGTAGATGATTCAATAAATATTTTTTCATTTTAAGTCTCAGTGTATAAGAACTACTTCAACTGTCTAAAAGTCTACTTTTATTAAGGCAAATTTAATATGTATTTTGTTTTCTCATGGATAACATTCTTAGAACTGGAACAAACTGAAATGGGACAACACGGGAAGCACCAGATTTAAAAAAAACATCCAAATCTGTTCACGCAGTCAAAAGTTCTGAGGCAACAAACATTTAACTACTACCCACAATGTGCAACATCATCACAATGTAGGTAGGATAATTATCCATCTCATTGTACCCTACTATAGTCCGGATATATTTTATTGCGCAATATAACATCTAATTTTAGAATCATTTCATGACCCTGATTTAAGTAGTTCACTGTTAGCATACACGTGTCAAAACATAGTTTTTAAATAATTATAAAATGTCAAAGTCCGGTTTCTCGATTGTGGACGGTGAGGCCACACCCGCGCCCTGGTCTATGAGGTGACACCTCCGCCTACACTTATCTCAACAAATACATTAGGTTCACACGTTTTTACCCAGCTAAAGCTAAGCCAAATGTAGGGTTACTAGCAACTTTTGTATGTAGGACTAATTAATCTGATACCACAAAGAAAGACAGTATTGTAGAGTAGTTCGCTCTTCATTGTCGCACTGGCGAGCACGGTTCTCTAGAACTTTCCAATTATTTTTGAGTGTAGAATATGTCGCGGGGCAAATGAAATGTATCAAGAGATGAGTCTTGAATGGATTGCGGTCGAGTGCACATCTAGTAAAAGTCTACGCGTCCGCAGTTTTAATTATAGTTTGACATAAATTGACTTGTGAATCATTTAATGACAAAATTATTATCATTCTACTAATTGACATGCGATGTAAACTAATTTTTTAACAATTGAATTCCTTATTAGATATGTTTATAATATTTGCACACCTGTGGACAGGTTAAGTACATCGAACTAATTGAAATTACTATCTAAACACCGTGTAAAAAACTATGTACTTGGCAAATAAATCTTTTCTTTCTTTCTTTACATGTTGTATTATCTCCGGCACCGAAGCTACGTTGTCCCACAAACAAAGCCGCTCTACGAGTCTCTACAGTATTGTCTGTGGTCTTGCTTGCTTTATTGGGATTAGTATCAACTAGATACATGATTATTCGATTATATAATCACTTGAAAATACGACGAGGATTCAATGCTAATACACGATACCGATAACAGTAATCTGTCATGAAACTACAGATAGTAATCGAATAAATAACTAATAATAGTAAACAAGTATAGATGATGACACCTTAAAATAGTATGAATGCGAGTCGGACTCGCATACGAAGGGTTCCGTACCACTGCACAAAATTTAAAACGGGATCGAGCAAAATCTTACGGTAGTTATAGTTAGAAATAATAACACTTGAACGCGGAAAATCACGGTCCAGCTGAACATCAGCGCTGTGGTCTTTGGGTCACAGCATGGGGCTGAGCTGGTGCCGTTTTCCAAGGTAACTTAATTTTGCTCTAATTATTTGTTTTCTGTATGTGTCATGTGTGTGTGTGTGTTTCTTTTTCATTACGTGTTGTATTTATTTTAGCTTGGAATATATTATTTTCTTTCTTTCAAAAAACGCAGGAAAAAATAAGGTTTCTTGTGTGAGAACCCTGATTAATTAAATAATTTTTAACTTTTTATAATTTGATATTTCAAGTCTCTAACCATTACGGTTCAAAAGATACAGCACTGTGTCAGACGAACGGAAGGACAGACGTCGGAGTCATAGTACTGTCATAGGCCGGACACGTCATATAAATGTCGTGATATCGGTTTCTAATCCCTTCATGGAACGGATATAAGCGTATGTGTGCGTACCAATCCTCGCGCAGGTCACTTTCTTGCGGAGAGAGGTGAGGCATCGCGGATCGGTGGGGGCGGTGAACATGATGTGGGTCCTTTTGGGCACTCTTTGGGTACGGGACCCTAAAAATTACAAATCAGACAGGATTAATTGATTTCCATATCTCTAATCAGCATTATGAATTAATTTAGTCATTATCTTATCAGAATTAGGACTTAGTTTCCACTGACGAATAATGTGATTGCTAGCCAATCTCGACATAGTTGTGTCTTCAAAGCCAGAGTGAATATACTATTTATAGGCAACCTTGAACCATTCTAGACCACATATGAGATTGTGGTCAAACTAAAGCCTATAAAGTATTAAAAATTGAGATCAGTCCTGTTTGAGGACACATTACAACACAATGCCTATGTACAATAATAATGTATTATTTAATACTATATTATGCATGTATTATGTATATAAACCTTCCGCTTGAATCACTCTATCTATTGAAAAAAAAACGCATCAAAATACGTTGCGTAGTTTTAAAGATTTAAGCATACATACATACATACAAACAGCGGGAAGCGACTTTGTTTTATACTATTTAGTTGTTGTACGCAATTTATGTGTCAATTGTATTTTTGTATTGTGTTGTGCGTCTTAGTTAAATAAATATTTTTCTGTTTCTGAATGCACGTAAGGTCCACTGTTGAACGAAGCCTTGATATCATCATTAGCCGGGAATCGTGTACTAAACAATATAGGACTCGATATATTTTATTATGATTAATTATTTTTAAGAAATTGACTTGAAAATATTACCAGTACTAATAAATAATGATTATGGCTATAATTCTGAGCCTGACCATAAAGGGTAACTGTAAGCTAAATAAACACCTCAGCTACATGTGCCTGAGCGATAATAGAGCTTGCAGATTCTGTAAGGATGATAAGGAAACACCCATCCACATCCTCTGCCACTGCGATGCTCTTCATCACAGCAGAAACACGACACCTCGTAGGCGTCCTCATCAGGTCCTCCAAAACCAGACCAATCATAAGGTTCATGACTAAGATCCGCCTTAGGGAGGTGATTTGATCCATAGATCTGTCACAATAGATCTATGAAGGTCGCAGTGACATGCAGGGCGCATGGAATGCGCCCCTCATGTACAAATAATAAATAATAGTCACAAAGGCCTTCATGAATTGCCACTGGAATCTATCTTGAGTTTTCTTTATCTGAAACAAGGATGACAGACAGCTCCGTCTATAACTTAAGTTATATAACTTAAGACTGAACAGGTATGTGAAGGGGCTTAAACGCGATATCGCATGAGGCTTACGTATACTAAACTTATGTGAGATTAGTTTAGGGTCAATTCATACTAGCGCAGAGTCGAAGCGCATCGAAGCGTCAATCCTAAACTTAATATAGCAAATTCACCCTTATTTCCACAATGTAATGCACATATTTCTTCCAAGGAAAAAAAAAGACGCGCGAATTCACCCACATTCGAGGGAATTCGCGCGCCTGCGCGCGAGTAACTCTGATTGGTGCACGCGCATTCGCGCTTTGATTGTGAGGAATTTGACGCTTCGATGCGCTTCGACTCTGCGCTAGTATGAATTGACCCTTATTTATATTTTGACATTTCGTTTTTTAGTATTAAATGCTGAATCTCCACGTAAACACGATCATTTGGCTGATATCTCATGTAGACATAAGAGGTTCGCAAAATGTGTATCAGGGTATAAACATACGAACAACCAGTTAATAATTTTTCTTTAATAATGTTCCTAAAATAGTAAAACAAAACACAATGTTCTTTTAAAAAAAAAGGTTTTAACTTATTAAACTAGAGAATGTATTCTAACTTATCAGAGATAGAATACATTCTCCAGGTCAGCTCCTCGAGGAACGGTGCCCAGTGCGTCTACCATGAGTTTACGCAGGCGGTAACGTATATCGAATACTATCGGAAATACTGCTCAGTCGAGATGCGGGTGACAAGGACAGAGCGATAGTTAACGATACACGTTATCGCTTGCGTAAACTCATGGTAGATGCACAGAACGCTGTCAGAACATTCCCGCGCAGGATCTTTAAACCTATTTATTTAGTATTAAATTAATATAGACTTCATTGGAACTGTTTTATTGATTTATTGATTTTGTACGACGGATAAGTTTTATTTACACACAATTCACACACACAATTGTATTAATAAAAATATGAATTGAATTAATTTTATTCAAAACGTTCATTAATAAACGCCACTATAAATCACCGCTAGGGAAGCATGTGTCGATTCGTAATCATTGCTTCTGAACAGAAACATACTTAGCTCTTATAATAACGCCCCAGAAAGTGAGTCCACATAAGCTAAGTGAAGCAAATAAGACTAAGCCATTTTGTTTTATTGGTGAAGCTCTAATCAGTAGTGCTTTTAGATTTCTCTATGATAAATTAGAGTCACAACTCATCGAAATGAAAGAAATTTTATTGTGGTAGATGTAGTATGCTGTGTGGTACAGGTTCTTAAATAAGGTTAATCGTTCAGCACATCTGGTCAGATGCTGACATACAATAATAAATATAATTATTTACACAAAAATAAACCTAACAAATATTATAATTTATAACATAAGAGCATATATACGCGTTGCTTGCGCTTACACGTAATATTTTTATTAACTTTTGACAGATTCCGTTAATATAAGAGTACCCTTCTTGGCCGTTATTATTCTATGACTTATAACAATACCAATAATTTCTGGTTATGATTTCAGAAAAGAATATTTTCTTGTTTCATACTTAACATTTAGTTTTCTTCGTAGTCTTGCTTCTAATTTAAGTTTAACTCTTTTCTTCTACGTGATCCCTACGACTTAAATCGTATGTATTGGATATTGTTGCGATGGCCTCTATACCTGCGTCCGCGGCCATGCCCTTGCCTATTGAACCACGCGATACTGTACTGATAACATAATAACACTCGTAACGTAATGGAAAACCACGTAATATCAAGCTTAGCGTATTTACTCGCGTGAGTTAATAAGATAATACGAGGTTATTACTTAGTAGATCATCATTAATAAGTAAATTCCTTGAAACTTACTAATACAGTTTGTTATAAAAATTGTGTTGTTATTTTAGACAGGATTCGGGATTCAGGATTCAGGACTCAAAATTTAGGATTCAGGATTCATTTTATTTCAATAAACTTTTTATGTACAACTAGCTGGAGCCCGCGACTTCGTTCGCGTAGACTTTATGACCGTAAGAAACGTCCATAGAATTTATTTATAAACAACATTGGTAGTTTTCCCTTCAGGGGCCAATATATAAAGTCCTGAAGCGTTACTGACCCGCGATACCGGCACGGCGGTCTACATCAGCAGCTTTCAGTGTCTGTCCCTGACCTTCAGTGTCTGACAAACAGACAGACAAAAAATTTAAAAATCGTAGATTCCTATTCTGTTACTATTTTTACATCGCCCTCAATTAGTTTTAGGTAAATATACTCAATGTACAGACACACTAGTTTTACTCTTTTATTATATGTATATAGATTAGCTCGCCCTTCACTTGTAAGTGATGATAAGTCCGTTACGTTGAATGGAATGCGTGCTCACCGAGAATCCTTAATTTCACGCTAGCTATGTTTTCTTTCATTACCGGAACTCAACACTAGTTTTAATACTGCAGCTACTCGACAGACTTTAGTAACTGGTGGAAGATAGCTAACCAGACGGGCACAGTAAAAGTAGAAGAGTAGATTAATAAATACATTGTAGGGAACTTTTACTAGGAGTAAACCCACCAACCTCATCGAGTGTCCATTAATTTGTATACATGCCAACGGATAGATACACTGTAATTTTATATTATATATGATATAGTTAGTTATAAGAAGATAAAAGAGATCCAAGGAGGTGGTCTTACGACTTTATCTTTATATTCATAGATATTAGTTATAAACTGTCATTGTAGTCACTTTTTGTAGGCACCCAGTGAAAAACCCACAATTAAATTATATAATTTGACGAGTATTTACGACGAAGGATGGGGAGTGGGTTATGCTTGGAATTCATACAATTTCTAAATACATTGTAAAGAAAACGGAAAACTCGGTTAGACTCACTCACCAAGGGTTCCGAACCATGGAAAGAAACGTTCAGATACCTTAAAATAAGGTTCAATTTCCAGACCGCATAACTAAGTTTGTTTGTCTAGGTTTATTTATGACATCCCTTAGGTTTTCTGTAATATTTACACAAATACCTGTATATACTGTGCTTACAGATTTTTCGCTTTGCAAACTTCGGAGATAATGTGAGAGATCAAAATAAAGCATCAAAATGACTTCGCTGAGAATGGTCCAGAGTGATATTGATTTTTAATTAACTGCGCCCCTCGAATACAATACGTGTCGACGTTCGAGCCAATCGATGCTGGACAACATTCTATTGTGTCTGTTATTCGAGATAGGCGATAATGGGATATCTCTTTATATATATAATTCTACTGTACATGTATGTCACTGAACTCCTCCTAAACGGCTGGACCGATGTTTTTTTTTTGTGTTCAAGTGGATTCGAGTATGGTTTAGATTTACAATTCGCAGATTTTTTGTCTGGCATAAAGATACTTTACTAAGTTTATTCCAAAATGTTTAATATATAAAGCTGAATTTTTACTATTATAGATTCCAGCTTCGTTTTTTATTGTTATGTAATTATTTTTATAAAATATTCGAAATTCGAAAGTTTGAGTATCACCAGTAACACATTTCAATACGGCTTCCCCGTGCTTCCTTCTCAAATTCTTCCAGCCAACACATAACGAAAATTATTTTCACAAATAACAAAATTTTATTACACGCAATCATTTAACAAAACATCAGTAATGTAGCACATTTTATATCTAACAAAAGTTTATCTTATTAAATAAACCAGCAACAAATCTAACACTCGATAACGTTACCGCTCTTAACAAAAGTTTATCACTTTATCGAAATAACAAAAATACTAAATAATAATAAAAATATGCACAAAGAAGATTAAGTATGATCCTATTACATTAAGGTCATTATCATCTACATAGTGTACAATGATTTAAAAAAGTCCCTGTCATATAACTACATTAGATTTCGTATTAATTTCTTCCAACAACCGCTTCAGGTTGTTACTTAGAGTATCAATTCACCTTGTAATCCAGTTGCTAGGAGTGTAATCAAGCCCCATGAACATAATAAAAACATGGAGGAATATGAACAACATAAAACACATGACCTTCAGCGTACATTGCTCTCTCGCCAACAATCTAAACATAGACAGTGTTAACGACAAGCGTTGTACTACGAAGTCAATGTACGTAGCGACAAGTAATCGTGTTTGTGTCGCAGAATGAACCAGTTCACTCATTGAGTCTCATTCAGACTATTCAGATGAATCAGAGGGAGTAAGAACTACAACACGTTGGGCGATTGATTGAATGGAATGGAATCAGTTGTACTTCGCCGGTCGCCCGATACGAACGCAAAATGTCTGAGGATAACCTATCTGCCGTGTTATACAAGACTAAAGACCTTAGATTGGTAAGTTTTTAATTCAATACTTAAATACACTAACATTACGTATATGTATTTAATTTGTATTCAACGGCCATAGAGTTTCCGAGCACGATATTTTTAAAGGGAAAGAAGGAAAATGCTTGACAGAAAAATGTGGTGATGCGTTTAGGAAAATTGAGATATCAAAGCTCATATTTATTTATAAAAATTGCCGGTGAATTACGTTTGAAGATGGGTGTATAAAGTCAATATAGGTATTTAGGAAGAAATTTGAATAATACCTCTAAATATATATATTTCTGTGTAATTTCTATATCAGTTTTTTGCATTAAACGGAACTAGGCTACCTAATATTAAAAAAAGGGTTTTAATGCATGAGAGTAATGTTATTTATTTATTTGGATCAATAACTTCGACATGAAGTATCCGAAAGGTAAAGTAAAATATATGTGAAGACAAGTTACCGCAGCTTGCGAAGTTTGTTTTTATTTCAAATATTAAGGAATAAAAAAAAATGAAATATACGTGCTTTGTCCGATCTTAGTTAGAATTCACAATTTAATTTATAGGACATAATTATAATTAGTTTTAAGTATTTTTTCTTGCAAGAAAAATCATATTTCCAGTTCGCGTAACTTCGAGAGATCAATATATTCGTTGCTGGATCATGTCTAGAATATTTCATTGATTTCGAAGACAGGTTACCCTTTGGAGGAAACATTGGTTTGAAAAGATTGGCAGGAAAATTTGTCTCCTGGAATTAAGACACACTTTTCTTGACTTTATCTTCTCTTCTGATACACGAATTTGAATTATTTTTTTCAGTAACGGACGAGAAAATAATTTTGTTCAACCCTCTTTTGTTTTCTGTTATAACTGACAATGAGTAGAATATTATTAAATAATGATTGAAAAAATATATGAAATTGTCGTTTAATAATTCGCAAAGGGCATTCCCTCAACAATGAGGCGTTTTAAAAAACAACTATATCGTTCTTTATTGATGGATAGTTGGCAACGTTGTAGCAAAATTTAACTGCAAAATGTATATTTTTTCGTATGAATTCAAAGAAAGGAGTTTACGAGTATAAACTAAATGACTTGAAGCAAAGCCATTAATTAAAGACTACTGTCATACACCTACTAAAGAGAATATAAGGGATGTGTGGACTAACATGATGTTTTATGACAGATTAATTTCTACATCTTCCACGCCGTCTATTGACACCTTTGAGTACTAAGCTGACATATGTTTCTGAAAACGCCTTATTGAATTTGTTTTACATTCCGCCTCTTCGGACACGAGATTTGTGCAGAGTTACCATGAAGGTGGTTGTTGCCGTAACTGATATGAAAGAACTGGATTGAATAAACGCCACCATAATGCCATTCGTACAGCTTATGTCACGCACGCCAAGTCACAGGCCGTTATGCCTTGACAAATATGACAATTCGATCCAGTCAGCTAGCGCAACGGTGTGTTAGTCAATTTAAACCAGACACTGCAAAGTGACTCCAACATACCCTTGAGATGAACCGACCATTGACCCCTGATAGGATGAGGTGCAATAAAAATAATTAAGTATTCAAATACGAGTATAGTATTCAAATTAGGTATAATTAGGTAATGAAATAATCAACTAAATCAAATGGTAACTTATATTATTGTATCTAATTCATATCTTTTCCTTGTTCTGTTGTCATAGAATATGCCTTACCACCAACCAAACCGAGTACCTAAATGCACCCATTCTAAGAATCGAACCCCGGACCTCCTTATTGTTAGGCCAAGGAGGCCTTTATGGCGGTTTCGCTGGAACCAAGAACATTTGGCGGTCTTGTGGCAAACAGTCCGCGTCTAGCTTATTTAAAACTATAATATTTAATACTGTTTGTTTTTGTCTTTAGGAACAGACTCCGATCCCGCAAATAGCTGACGATGGTGAGTATTCAACATTTATTTCTTGTTTGTCAGAGACAATGCTCTTCAGAACATGGGGAAATAGCACCATAGACCCAGCCTGTAGTTTGTACACTTCTAATCTTAAAATGACATTATCGAATCTTTATTCGTTTTTTGAATAATTTGATTCAGTTTTAATAAAATGCACACAATGAAATATGTACAAACTGGCAACACTTAACAAAAAATTAACATGGCGTCAATGAAATTATATTCGACAAATAACATAATACAATATAATAACTAATTGCAATTCCAGTATTATTCTTACAATCTTTAGATTTTTCCTTCGCTGTAAGCGCCACGAGCGCTCGATTTCTACTGATTTTCGTTCTACTTCCGTAATTTTATATTTTTGAATAGCTCTTCTCCCACTCTTACTCTATTAAAATCATAAATTTTACGAGTAAATATTTCATTGCCTTATCGTCACTTGTTGTCTGATACCAGTTGAAGGTCAAGTGAAAAACTATTGACTATCAATATATCTCTAGTATCTATCCTTATATCTAACGTTTATCTGAAGTCAAGACCACAAAGTGATTAAAATACAAAACAAATATTACCTGTGAACGGCATTTAGCGCCGTCGTAATGTAGTCATAAGTGTTTGTATGCAGAGGCCATTATATTAATACTTCGTGACTGTTTAACATAACTTCACCTGGGACGTGACATCTGCAAATATTTATTCACTATTTTGTCGTCAACTGTGTTGTCATTTTAACAACAGCTGTACATTGCAGTTTGACTATGGGATACGATTGCAGGAAGCGATTATACACAAGCTTGCAACATTTTGTTGTACCTTGGTTAATGCTAGTATTTTTTATAGTTTATACTTATATTATGATAATATAATTATAATTATTTATCAAGATAATTAAAAGATTATTCAAACACAAGACTTTACACTTAAAAAAAAACATAATTAAAAACTAATCTATGAAACCGGATCGATTACCCGGCTCAAACGTACCCATGACGCTGGCAGCGTTGCCCCGCTGAATGGCCAGGGAGATACGTTGAGCCAGGTAAGATCCGGAGCGGGGATAGAATAATATTACATTACCTCGTCGTGTTGTTCTTTCACACTAACTTTTATATATTTTAGATACAGAAGATAATCTGAGACAAGCAATTTTTATTTGGGAATTTGACTTTTTGGGAAATTGACATTCGGGAAGTGTAAATTTTCCAAACGCTGGAAATTTCAAATATAAATAATATTCGTTAATCTGATGGTATTCGCCTGACACGAATATTCGTAAGTTTGTTCAGCACTAATCCTAAGGTATATTAAATTACCGTAAAGCGAGACAACAGCTCATTGAGAACCGAAATCGAAAGAAAAAAATCGCCGAGTAGACTACGTAACAGGGATGTAGAGTACTCGCACGCTATGTTTGCCCCTCTGAAGTTGGTTCTCCGCAAATTCAAATCTGTACAGACAGAATGTGTGTGTATTATTTTCGATAATAACTATCCCTAGATGACAAAACTCTAGGACATTTATTTCCACCCGCGAACTTGCCTTGCCTTCTATTTATACGTTAATAATTGATACTTCGCGGTCTTTAGTGGCTAACTTCAGAGGGGCAAACTTAGTTTGCGAGTACTATAGTATGTCTCGCGACATTGACATTGACACAGATCACGTGTCTCGCCGACCCCGCCCGCGATATCGCTAACGCAACTTCGTGGGTTCAAGGTCAACCGGCGCACTCGCACACGCTGCGCTGGAGTAAGCTAGTACTACCTACAGGTTAAACAAGTGTACAGTCTCGCATGGTAATCAGTAGGCACGCCATCCGGAAGCTACCTATACTTTCATTACAAATTAACATTCTTTTTCGGTTACTACCTACCGGGCCTCGCGACGTGTTTTTGTAATAGTTCGATTTCTACTCAAATAAGTTGTAAATTTTGGCATATTTTAATGTCAAGACATTATATCCAAGGATATTAGAGAACTGTCGAGAAAATTTGTCAATCGCAAATTGTGTT
The DNA here is from genome assembly GCA_910589575.2 of Carcina quercana. Lineage (NCBI taxonomy): Eukaryota > Metazoa > Arthropoda > Insecta > Lepidoptera > Depressariidae > Carcina > Carcina quercana. The sequence continues at coordinate 1,216,394 of OU342443.1, forward strand.
ATAGGCTATCACAAAAATGCCTTTATTCAATTTAAGAATTTTTGGGAAGCTATGGAGAAGATGTTAAAATAAGTACTAATAATTTAGCATCATATATTGTTTTTATATAAAAAATAGTAGTAACGTTAAAATTAAATTAAACCGTATTGTTAAAAAAAATTTGCATACGTAATGAAATTTCAATTCATATCATGCTCTAAGAAAACAAACTGTATGTGTGTCATGGAGGTCTATGTTGTTAAGTATGAATCAAATGATTTAATCATTTATTGGTACAGGTGCAACACAGAGATATTTCGATATTTGAAATAAGTTCGCGAGCAAACAAATGTGACAGTTATTATCAGTCGCACGTGGTTTTATTAAATCTCGAGTATTCGTGACTACGTATTTTTTAAACTATCAAACCTAATGCTTCTACACCATTATGATTACACAAACATTCAATTACACAAAATTTGAGGACGTAACTTACTCCATGGTTAAAAAATTCATATCAAAAGTATTCGTAACAGTTTCATATATTTATTTATATTTCATAACACATACAATTTCTTACATAACGTTAAAATAATTTTGTCAGACATCACATCAATATTTAATTAATTGTTATTACTTTGGTCGAAGCGTCGGTGGCGCAGTGGATAAGGCGCGGACTCTCAATCTGAGGGTACCGGGTTCGAATCCAGCCGTGTACCTATGAGTTGTTTTTCAATTCAAGTACATTATCCGATTGCTTAACGGTGAAGGAAAACATCGTGAGGAAACCTGCATGTCTTGAACAGGCATGTGAAGTCCGCCGATCCGCACTGGGCCCGCGTGGTGGACTATGGCCCATACACTCTCTGTAGGAGAGTAGGCCTGAGCCCCTCCAGTGGGGACATATATAGGCTGTTGATGATGATGACTTTGGTCGGTATATGCTTTGTCATATTTTTATGTAAAAAAAGTTTCAAATCTGTCCCAAACTTTGTACGATATATACAAATACGTATTTAAAATTCGTCGAAACATTGAAAAAATATTGCAACTGCATTTTTGGTAGTATTTTGTTTATACAAAATCATTCTATTGTGCACTAAGTGGGAAACGCCTTACACTCGTGGAATGTCTCTTTTGTATCGTATCACCAATATATTACGATGCCGTTGTATCCAGTTGTGTTGTTATCCAGAGGTACTCCTGCGCATGGACAGCGTCGGCATCTGCGGCTCGGATGTGCACTACTGGCAGAGCGGCGCGTGCGGACACTTCGTGCTCAACGCACCCATGGTGATGGGGCACGAGGCTTCCGGCGTCGTAGCGAAGGTAAATACAATAAACAATAGACATAACGATACGGCCGTGTGAAGGAAGCTTGAGCTAGAAGTCTCAAGCTTAAAAGGCATCGGCTATTTATTTTATTTAAACAGTTTATTGTACACGGAAAATATTTACATCACAGCAGTAAGGCTGTGCTATCTTTCATGAAGAAAACTTATGGTACTTTCGATTAGCATGTATGTCACAAGTTACTTCAGTGCCAAATTTCAACACGATCGCTTCAGCCGTTTAGTCGTGAAAAGACAACGAACGGAAAGACAGAGTTTCGACTAAATTACAGTATTGTAATACGTATAGTTTTTTAGCCTTTTACGATAAACACTAGATGACAATGGAGAGGGAAAATGCTATTTGAAAGCAACCATACGGTAGGTGGGTTATACGAGAAGAGAAGTTACATATATATTTTTTTAAAAAAATTTAATAAACAAACTCTACTTTGAAGGACATTTCAAAGGCAAAATACACATTTCGTGAATCCATTTTCTCTAGAAATTCTAAGCAGTTGTTTTATATAAATATTTATTTACAATGGAGGCGTGTTATCTACAGGTACAATGTCAGTCTGTCAGTATCCCCTACCATGAGCTAACTACACAAGCTTACTTTGAATGAGTTCCACTCAATGAGTGCACTCCAAATGTAAACTAGTTTGAATTAGTTTACTACACTACCAAACTACGGTTTGAACCGGAACGGAACGAAGATTTGCATGGAACAATGAAGTTTCGGTGTAACTGTATAAACTCAAGCCCTGCAAATAGATTAAATGGTCTTATACTTGTGAACTACATTTGGGGAAAAAAGAGACATCTGTTTCAAAAATCCGTCCCTATAATTCAAAAATAACGACAGTAAATATATGTGTAAGAATTTGTTTGTAATAAGGAATTTTGATTGAGTTGACAAAAACAGTTGATTTCGTGAGAGATGATGAAATCTTAGTTATACGTCGTCGCTAGCGGATTTAAGAGGATCTCAGAAATAACCACCAACAGCGAATATCGAAACTTATATTGTTCAAACTTTTAACAGCAAAACTTGTTAGCACTGTACAAATCTAAAATTATTGTCGAACCACCGACACAACCTTTCGGTCCTATTCGCTAGACCCAACTGCCCCGCCGGCAAGTCAACACTCTGTTTTATACTGAGACTAAACTGCCGTTTCAAATGCCTAGCTCCACCGAACGCTCAACTTGTACAGTGTTGCAAGTGACATAATTTTTAAAACACCCAAATAAATTATTTAAACAATAAAGAAAACCTCACACGATTTTCGACAATATATACTCGTAGTAGGGGTACCAGACACACCTACCACACCAATTCCCGCCTACGTGACGTCACTGCACTAAAACTAGACCGGTTGGATCACATTTGGCAGACTTGGCATCGTTGATATTCCGTGCAATCTTATGAGCTTCTAACGATATTATATACGTAAATGCGAAACCGAGTTGTTTGTTTATACAGCTAATCGTGACGTAAGCCTTAACTATGATTTCCAGTGGGATACATTCTACATACTATGTCAAATAATGTTAAAAAACACCCCACGTAAATCACTAAGTATCGGCACAGCCCGCGCACTTCAAACAAATGTCGTGATATCGGTTCCTATTCCCATACATTGAACGGATGACGTTTGTATACACGCGCATGTGTGAGTGTATTCGCGCGTGCCATATTACCGATCATGGAGCTGGTCACTTTCTTGCGGGGAGAGATGAGGTATCGTGGTGCGGGCGGGGGGCGGTGAACATCCGTTCTGTACGTAGCACTACTATATTCAGTATATTGTATAGGTCTATATCAATATTATTCGCTCGAAGAAGAACTTAATATATTTCATTTCTTTTACACATAAATTACCACCTTATTTAAAATAATTACTAGGTTTACAATTCGTCAACAACGCGGCGTGGCGGAGCGACGCTTGCGCATCGGATATATTTAGCCATGAACTGTAGTTGATCTTGAATATTGGTATAATACTATAGATAATGAGTTGAATAATAAATTGAAAGAAAAACTACGCAATAGTCATACGAAACCAATCCATTTATGCCAAAAATGCCAAACATCAGCTCTTCAAACTGCTGAATCGATGTTTACCAAATATAGCTAAGAACCACCGCAAGGAAACTTGCTTTCACGTAAAAAAACCCGCATCAAAATCGGTCCATCCGTTCGAAAGCTACGATACTAAATACAGATATACAGATAAACAGGCCATAGTAATGGAATATAGTTTCTGTGAAGTTTTCAAGTGTCAATCTATTATTACAATTCAAAAGATCCAGCGCTGTGACGAACTAACGGACAGCGGACGCTTAATAATAATAATTTTTAGCCCTTAGGGTACGGCACCCAAAAAACTAATAGTAAAGCTTTGGTCAAGTGTAATTTCATGTTAATTAAAAATACAAGTAAATGCGTTCAAAAAGAACTGGAAACCGCCTTCAATTGCCATAAAAATCTACTTTTACCAAGGCAAATTTAAGATTTATATCGTTTTGTCATGGATTCCATTGTCAGAACTGGACCAAATTGAAATGGGACCACACGGGAAGCACCACCTTTCAAATAAAAAAAGAATCATCCAAATTGGTACACCCAGTCAAAAGTTCTGAGGTAACAAACATTAATAAAAAAACATACCCGTCGAATTGACAACCTCCACCTTTTTTGAAGTCGGTTAAAAATTCTTCACCGTCGGGCAATCAGTATGCTTTGCTGTCTTACACAACTTACATACACAAACACGCATTTACACGCGTCCAATAACATCAACACAACCAGCTAAGTTTAATTCTAGTAGTTTTGCTGTAGACAGATTTTGCTATATTTGTTTGCAGCATAGTTTTGACTTATCACAATGAGTGTTTGAAAATTTCGGCCTTATACTCTAGCTAGGTCACAGTTAATTTTTATGCAATATTGATATGCCACACATCAAAGTGACACTCTGCTGACGAAATCACAATATTTATATTGATCATGTGAACGTTACTATCGATAGGTCAGATAAGAGAGAGGTCTATATGTTATCTGTCTCACAATCACTGCACGTTCAATATTACAATCATTTATGATGATTTATGATGATACGGAGTATTTAGGGGTTTCTAAATGATAAAAACCGGCCAAGTTCAAGTCTTACTCGTGCACCGAGGGTTCCGTATATAATATGAATAATTAACATACTTAAAATCATGTTCTACCGAAAATTTAAGTCCGATTGAAGAACCAAATTTACTTGAGGTTACATTACATACCCGATGTATGACTTTCTACTGTAGAGTTAAGTTTATAAACATATACAACCTATTTCTATTATATTCTAATTTATTTGTACAAAAACATATAAAACGCACGAAATAGGTAGGATTTGACGTTGAAAACAAAGATGGCGTCAATAAAATGACATTTGACGCTGTCACTTAGTACAAAAAGAATGATTTTGTACAATTAAAATAAATGCAAAAATTTAATAATATACATAAACTCACTTATTTACAATTACAAACTAAAAAATACAATAATAAAAAACAAAAAACGTATATTTACAAAGTGAACACTTCGTCTAGAGCTAGTCCGTGCGGCATGGTGCCCAGTACACTGGCGCTGTTGCCGCGCTGTACGGCGAGGCTAAGCCGCTGTGCAAAAAGGCGCCAGCTCCGTTATAATGTTATAATTCAAAATCCTAGTTTTCAGATTTATTCCCATGGTTATGCTGTAAAACCTTGCTTCTTGACAAATTTCAGGATTCTAGGTCAAAGGTCAATACCCTATAGGGTTTGTTTCCTTGCATTCTGAAAATGATCTGAAAATACGTCAGAAACCGCATGTCTTCTGTATGAAATCTTATTTTAAAATTTTGACCTAGAAGTTTTTTTTTTTTTCACAGATCCAAGAGACATTAGACTGGAGTATTCGATCTTAATTTCAACTTCATACTTTTAAGCATTCCTGAGTGTTGACAGATAGACGGACCACAAAGTGACCCTGTAAGGGTTCCTTTTTCTTTTGAGGTTACGGAACCCTAAAAAAGCGGAACCCTAACTGGATCACATTGTTGTCCGTCGACATTTAAAATAAAACTTTTAACAGTCGCATAATAACTATAATACTTGGATAAATTTCATATTTCATATTTATTTTATTGCTTTCAAAAAACTGTATACGTATAACTCATATCTCCAATTTACTTACCCCGTTATCAATGGCACTTGTAACAACGACTGTGGCAGTGTGTGGCAGAAAGTGGCAAGACAAAACGAAATTGACAAGAAATGTAGAATTCTTCGTAGAAGTCAACGCTATCATACTAAAAACCGACTTCAATTGCCTTATAAATTTGGACTTTTTGATTTTCTCAAAGATCGGTCAATAAATTTTGATAATATCTATATGGGACCACCTATAAAGTATACTCTACCAAACAAAAAAAGAATTATCAAAATCGGTTCACTATTGGCGGAGCTATCGCGTAACACACACAAAAAACATACACGTCGAATTGAGAACTTCCTTTTTTGAAGTCGGTTGAAAATATTTCTCTTCTTTTAATAGATATACTCAGAGAAACTATATCGTACATCTCGTTTAGATTAGAATCATGTTTGGAAATAAATAAAAAGGTATTTAATATTTATCACTTTTTCGAGATAACAGGATAAATTTCTTATCCCGTTTCAACAAGTAGTTTCCGTGGGGTAATTTCTGAAGTCCACGCGGTCGAAATTGCGGGTAAAAGCTAGTTTATAATGTATTAACATAATCGGTAGCAAAGAGTATGTAATATGTGTATACTACGTAATAAGAGACGGGATTCCATACAGCGAAAATAAACCTACCAAATCTCAAACGGGGCAAAATCAACATCCATTCTCTACCATACATAATGTAGGGACAGTGGCGCCAACAATGCGCTAGTAGCGCCTTTGATGCTTAGCCATGTTTCATAGAATTTGTCTTGAAATAATTTGGAACTAAGTTGCGTGACACTGGTAGGTAGGCACGAGTAGACAATATAAATTATATTTATAATACTCGGTTGATCGCAGCCAAGGTTATCTCAATAAAAATAGCGACAACGAGCTGTGTATCTTAGGCCGAGTACGTATAAATATCTAGATCTGTTTTTTATTTTATTTAAATAGTTTATTGTACGCGGAAAATATTTACATAACACAAAAACAGAAAAATATATACAAAATGAACATCTTATTTCTAAAAGAAATTGTTACAGCAGTCCTAGGTCAAGAAGAAATAGTGAAGAGAGGAGTTAGGCGTGTACGATATAATAAATATAATAAACGATTACATAAATAAGAGATACAAAAAACAAACTAATATACATCAATAATAATACATACTTTACGTGATAGAAAATGTTCCTTGACGTTTTTCTTAAAGGTGGAAACTGTATGTAAAACTAGAATAAACAGCGTGTCGGCTGCAAACGTCAATTGCTGGACTTGAGCCACCTTACTCAATTTTACTCGTAGCTTTGACAACTTTAGCCCGCGGCTTCATCTGTGTTTTAAACTTCTCACCCGGGATACCTCGACCGGTATATAACTGCCTTAATAATGTACACCCGTAGAAGTAGAATTATTAGGGTACGTTTGTTTTTTGTTGATTTTCTCAAAAAGCACTGAATCAATTTCGATACAATTTATATGGGACCACCTCTGAAATATGTTATACCAAACAAAAAAGAATCATCAATATCTATTCATAACTGGCGGAGTTATCACGTAACATACATACCAAAGACATACAGTCGAATTGAGAACCTGCTCCTTTTTTGAGGTCGGTTGAAATAGGCGCATAATACCCAGCAGTGGAGCGATGAGGCCGATTATGCATCCAGGGTGGCCTTATACTGTCTAGATTATGATAAATGAATAATCGATCAGTGGATTCGATAAAATGCCGTCAATTCACGTCATCGAAATATGATTATTGATTATAAAATAGAGATGTTATCTAAGTATTCAGATAAAAGTAAGTAGTAAAGTTAAGATACGGCATTAATTAATGAATTACTAACGATGGAATTATTCAATGACTGTAATATTGTCTGTCGATAAAACATTATCATGTAGGCTGAAGGTCATTTAATTCCGGCTTACATATTACTAAATTACAGAGTATAATTACATCAACTACCGGAAAAGTCTACAGCATTCATCCCCTAAAATGTTCACCCTTAGGGTATCATTTTTTAGTTGATTTTCTCCAAAAGTGCTTAATTAATTTCGATAAAATTTACATGTGTGGGTGGGACCACACCTGAAGTATGAGCTACCCCCCAAAAATATCATTTCGTGGACTAAGGTAACGTGACCAGTGAACCCCCTTCCCCCGCAAGAAAGTGACCCGCTCTAGGATCGGTAGTATGGCACGGGTATACACTGACACATGTGAGTCCAGACGTCATCCGTGCGATGTATGGGTATAAGAACCGTTGTCACGACATTTGTTTGAAGTGTCCGGACTGTGCTCTTCTCTCAAACAAATGAACAAACAAACACCTAATTTATATATCACACGTTATGCAGACGATTGTGATCACTTATAGAATGATTGATGCAATTGCAGATCGGAGCCAATGTGAAGAACCTGAAGCCCGGGGACCGCGTGGCGATCGAGCCCGGCGTGCCGTGCCGGTACTGTGAGTTCTGCAAGACCGGCAGATACCACCTGTGCCCTGACATACAGTTCTGTGCCACGCCCCCCGTCCATGGCAATCTGTGCAGATACTACAAGCACGCCGCTGACTTCTGCTACAAGTACGTTTACATCATTAACTAGATTCCTCGTCCTCTCGAATCCTGTTCGCCGGGCTAACTACTAACATGTTACCTGACTGATGATAAACTGCAGTGTTAACAGTACACTGCAGCGGATGAACTGGCAAGGAAGGGATCTGGGACTAAAGTGTTTGGACCTGAACTAATAATCCCCAAAACCTTCAACCAACTATCATCCTGAATTAAGGAATGAGTACAAAACAACACGAGATGCTAATCGTACTAAAGGAATCAACAAACGAGAGTGATCACGCCATCGCTCTTCTAGTGCCTGTCACGCACACATCTCAGTCTGAATAGGAAAACCCTAAGAAAGATGGTAATGAACATCACAGACAGCCCCCTGTGTTGTGGGTGCATGGCTGCCGAGGAAACTCCCGCCCATGTGCTCACGATCTGCAGCAGCGTGGCCACACAACCCGGCAACGACCCTAAACAGTCCAGGATCACTCCCGGAAGTGTGCAGGGACATCAAGCGTCTCGCGCACTTCTGGGAGGAAGGATATCGACTGGCTAGACAAGCTGGCTCCATTTTCGTTCACGCACCATTACCAAAATATGTCTCAGTGCGGAAACTGCCCAGACAAGAAAAACAGCACTTTAGTTTCCCGGTGAATAAATGTAGCAGATGCCTCGTATGGTGGAAGGTTCTGAGTGAGCACGATTTCAATTCAATTCCTTATCGTCACTATCTGGTGAGATGGAATTATAACAACAAACTCATCAAAACGTTAAAAAATTCTCGCCTTACTCGTACGTTTGTATGTGCGATTCCCAAGTCCGTAACCCGTATGTAACCCCGGACCATCATCACATCATCATGATGACGCGGCATCCAAAGCGGTATACCAGATTCGACTAGAATAACTTTTTTTGTTCTCTACTTGAGAGGCTTTTATAATTAACATTTGAATAATAATTTGACTTGCAGACTTCCCGACCACGTGTCCATGGAGGAAGGCGCGTTGCTGGAGCCTCTGTCCGTGGGCATCCACGCGTGCCGCCGCGGCGGGGTGACCGCTGGACAATCCGTGCTTGTGTTGGGAGCTGGACCCATTGGTCTGGTCACCATGCTTGCTGCCAAGGCTATGGGAGCAAGCAAGATACTTATCACGGGTAGGTTGACGGGTTGACATCGAAATTCGAGAACCTATTTTGAGCGGTCGGGCCAGTCTATAATTTGTGTATGGGTCAATTTATATTGCGGTCTTCCGCCGCGAAGAAAGCGCGAATGTGCTTGAAACCGAAAATGCCCGAGTATTCACGCCATGATGCTTAATGTCTGGTGAGGGAGTTCAGTTGCTGGGCTTCACACCACTTCCCGACTATTCTTCTGCAGCTGCAGACGTTTCACGTGAGAATCCTTCCCGAACCCTTTTAAATCCCCCAACTGGAAATATAACCCGGGACCTCTGGATTGTGAGTCCAACTTGTGTCGGCCACGGAGGCAGTCAAAGTTTGAATCTTAATGAAATATCAAACATTCAAAGAAGCTAGAGATTCTGTTTGTTAACCTAATAACTTGGTGCTTTTTTCAGACATCCTCCAAGCCCGCCTGGACTTCGCCAAACAGATGGGTGCTGACGAGACTATCCTAGTGACCCGCGACTCCAACGAGGCTGAGCTCGTCAAGAAGGTCCACGACCTGCTGGGAAACCATCCCGACGTGTCAATCGACGCGAGCGGTGCACAGGCGACCGTTAGGTT